>JAVBHV010000007.1:1200000-1800000 GCA_033992175.1 Spiraea crenata | reverse complement strand
TCCGATTTGATACACCTAGTGGTGGGTCTGTGGTAGTGTTGGAAATCAGTGGCAGTGGTGGTAGGTTAAATTGAATTTAGTCCTTCCTCAAGTCAGTTTGGGAGTTTGCTTCTGTAAATGATAAAAACGTCGCAAGCACAGCACAAAGTTAAGATTCGTATTCAAGATTTGTTTTTGGCATTTTCATTCAAAACCCGCTGAGTCAATTATGCCCTAACAATGGCCTGGGTGGGTTGGTTGTATTTATGGATGGTTTGGATACGGTTTGTTCAACCCAGACCGAATTACCCGATTCCCGCTGCTAGATGATGCCCTTAATGTACACCCACAGCTTCTTTCTTTGATGTTCATAGAGCCATCATGAAGGATGACAATGCCTAGAAGAAAAGGACTGATTTTGACCATATTTTTCGCCAATATATTGATAAGCTTTCTACATAAATGATGGATTCTTATCCTTACTTTGCTGCTCTTTGCAACTCATGGCCCGCAGTCTGGTCTACTGCAAATTCATGAAAAGCGGATACATATAGCACACAACTAAGTTCAAATATGATGTCTGCACCCAGTGGCTTGCTTGACTAAATTCCTGCAACTGTTGACCAGAAAAATAAATGAGGCATTATATTATTAATATTGTTGTTGTTGGCCAAAGCTGCTAACATGTTTCTAATGCAGTTGTGGTGACTCGCATCTAGCTCTTTGGATGAAATTTAGGATTTTATTTTATACAGTGACATATGTAAGTTTGCAGTGGATCAGTGTATTCTTGTTTCGGTTACCCTTTCTAGAATTTCTAGTTATTGAAGAGCAGATTGTAGATTTACGAGGCTACTGAGATTACTCAAATTCTATTGCACAAGAAATGATACGTTTAGTTTGTACTGTTTTCTTATGCTCAACTAGTGAATGCCAATTTTCATTTTCATGTTAAGGTGAATGTATGAATTGAGAGGTCGTATCCAGAATTCATATGCTGAATAAAGATTTATGTATGCAACATATGAACCAAGAATATTGACATGTTATTTTAATTATCTTTTGAGTGAAAGCACACAGATTTTGGCCACAACATAAATTATGTCCTGTGACTTCTAGATATGTAGATAATAACTAACAAATCTTGTGTAGCCTTGTACTAGTTGTGTAACATCAGCAGACATGAGACAATTGGGCTATAACCCTCTGTCTTGGGTTTATGACGATTTCGTTTAGGTAGCTAAGAAAATTGGGGAGAAAATGGTAAAGAAAGAAAAATATAAGAGATTTTTTGGAAACACTTTGTTAGGTAAGATATGCTTCTCAGGCGGTTTTAGGTTCGAAAATGAATATAAAAACAAATTGATGCAAATCTTATGGCCATCGTACGTAAGGAATTCCGGGATTTGTCGAGAATATCAAACAAGACAGATGTTCTTCTTTTGTTTGTTATATATTATAGGTGATTAGCCCGTATTGGTGACCTACATCAAGTGATTGCAACACATCCCCAAATCTTCTATAATAGAATGTGACCCTTTAAAATGTGGACAAATTAGCTTGTCGAGATGAGGAAATTTTTGCCTTTTCTTTTGTCCAGGAGTAGTGGACGCTTAGGTTGTGACAGAGATTCTTTTATATTGAAAAGTCACTACAGATGGATTCTTTTCTATCAATGAAAAATCACAATGGTTTGACTTGATGGTGATGGTGAGAGTGAGTAGAGTGATGTATGTGCTAAGTTCAACTTCGTAATGAGGGTGAGAAGAATAATAAACAAGAGTATGCTAGGTTCAAGGTTTAAAACCCGCAAATGTACATATGCTGCTTAATTATATTGTAAATTAATTAATGTGGGCAGAGTTCAAGCAAAAATACAACTTTCTTATGGTTTTACCATAAGAAAGTTGTCAAACATGATGAAAAGAATACAACTTGGAGGTTGGAAGATGAGAATATGATGATTTCATAACACAACAATTTCAGCCATTTTCCTCTATTCTATTGTAACAATATTTAGAACAGAAAATTGCCCAAATACTACTTGAACTTCTCTACTTTTATAACTTTTTCCAACAGTTTTAAAAAAAAACTCATAATTAACCACCTGAACTTTTATAACAATGACAAAACATTATTTCAATCTTCTCTCCATCAAATTACCGTTAAACTCATCATGTTAGAGGTTATATTTATCCATTCAATTTGACCGTACTCAGGAACAAAGCCTCCTTTCCTTGAGGATGGTGATGGAGACGATGAAAGGCCCAGCGGTGTTGGCGAATGTGGAGAAAATGAGATGAGCTTGTCATCCCCGAATCAAGCGTCCTGAATGGATGGACTCTGCTCAGCGACGACCCATTGAAAAATGGTTGCGGCGATGCGGTTTCTGTACACAAAAGTTGTTCAACACCAAAAGGACTATGTATTTGTACAAATTTCGTCCTCCTTATTGATTAACGAACGAACCTCCAAAACAAAATGGAGGTTAACTAACAGCGGTGGGGTGTTAGCCAAAGGCCCTTCGATGCCTAAGTCAAAAATGAATTATAACCACTATTTATACTGGTTGTAGGAGGAATCTTCCTTTGGCATGTTTATTATGAGCATTAAATGAGATTAAATGACATTTAATGCGTTTGAATGATTGTCTGATCTCCGAGATCGCCTCCTGAGATGTGGTGGTCTCCCGAAGGGGCCTCTCGAGAAGAGATGAACTTCATGGAGGCCTCCCGACGGGTAGCAGCCTACGTGGACCTTGAATGACCTCTCGTGGGCTGTTGGCCTCGTGATCTCGCTTTGATCGAGATGACGGCGTGAACACCCTCGCTCCACGTCAAGGGTAAATTTGTACTTTTAGAGCTAGAATCCACGTGGCATGTTCTAACTGACCGAGATTATTTTGGCTTCCACACTCTGCACAAAAACCAAGCATAAACACAATCATTAAACACCACATGGTAAAACTGGCACGATCCGTCGTTGTTCAGCAATTTGACCAGAGGAGTGGTAATTTAGTTCCTTAATTTCGCGGAGGGGATTGTGATTTCGAAGCAATTGGTGGAGAAGCTATTCAAGACACCCCATCTATATGAAACTTGCACGAGGTGGAGCCGAAGATGGACAATTTGTTCGGCGGAGTGCATGAACGAGCTTAAGACATAGACCACCATCGCCCGGACCTCGTGCCTCTCACGGGTGAGTTTAAAGGCAAATTGGATGAAAAATAGATGGAGTTCACGTGATTAATTATGAATTTTTTAGTCTCGATGGTAAATACACAAAAGTGAAAAAGTTCAAATAGTATTTATGCAATTTTCATATTTAGAATGTGTTACAAAACTATTGAAAAATTTGAAACTAAAACGACAATAGGATCAAACTAAAATGTCAATACTCTCAAGAACTTCCTTCATAAGTCTTGCATCCATAATGATATGAAGATGCAAGTTATATGCGTTGAGGAGAATTACTTAAAACGAGTTATTGGTTTCATATAAGGGAGATATTTTTAAAAGGCAAGAAAGGTAAGAATCCACCAATACATGCAAAACGTTTGTTCGTGCAGTCCAGATCGTTTTTTTAATTCAGAAATAGAATCCTGATTCTTGGGAGATACGTTAAAATGAGACTCTATTAAAACAAATATACATGGCCGATCGCAAGATTCCATTGGCCAAAGAATCTGAACACCTGCTGCATGTCAGCTACATTAATGGATCCTATTGCTTGTTTTTTGCGCCAAAAATCTTGATGTTTTTCAGATATAAAGATTTTTCATAACACTACAGAAAATGATCCAATTCCATTTACATATGTGAATATATATAGAAACGAGGCAAGGATGTGAGTTTTAATAGATTGCACATAGGCAAGCTATAAACTATTTTCCCTTTGTTAAGTCAACCAAATGTTTTTCCATTTCTCTCAAACGTCACTGTTCTCATGTAGATTGTATTTGTTAAAAAAGGTATAATGTATTAAACTACATGATAAGACCCCCCACTTGCTCTCTATCTTCTTCATAAGTAAACCAGTTCCAGGATATGGGAAAAAAAGGAAGAACTGTAGCAAAATAATAAAACACAAGAATTCACAATTCGAACTAAACTAAAGAAAAATTTATGAAGTAATGAGTATACTGACCTCATACAAAGAATTTGTGAAACATCTTTGCTCAGCTGAAACTTACGTGTGCTTGCAAAGTTCAACTCCTTCTTGTGATAATCAAATAAAATAATAGTAGGAGTAATGGTCGTCAATTAGTGCTAAGCATCAAGTTTTCTTTTTTACAAGCTTTCACTAAGGAGTGGCTCATAACCGTAAACAATTATCAAATGTTTATTTTGCGTTTAACTGGATAATCTCGATCTTTAATAATATTATACGTACCAACATAATATATCAGTTAATAGTACTATTATGATTTTATTGGGTATTCCGTAGGAATGTAGCTACAGTACGCGAGAAGATAATGGAGGAGGACTAAGATTCCTTTGTGGTTGTGGAGTTGGTTCGATTTCTTCTATCGTACTTTCCATGAAGTTTTTAACTTTGGAAAAGGCAAAACCAAACGTGTCCGCAGGTGTAATAACCCTTAAACATACAATGGGATAATAAATTGATAAAAGTCATCAACTTAGGTAAGAAAAGCTGATTTAGAAGCTACTAACAATGACCCATGCAATTATAGACCAACAATGCTAAAGTCGTCAAGTTTATTCACACTATTGTTTATAAGATCATGCGTCAGAATATATACAATATATTTTTAGTAAATGAAATTGTTTCTAACTTAAAATCAATTCGCAATGCATAAAAGGTTGTACACTACTATCTCACCTTCCTTGAAATTTATCTCAACATCTTGATGTGCCGGACTTGGAAATTTGTTCTAAGATTCTCCATCTCCCATAGGCCGGCTACAACTAGTTAACGACCCCCTCTTTCCTTCCCACCATATATATGTGGACCCCTACAACCAAAAGGTTCCTTTCTCTCTTCATCTCTGTCATTCAGGTCCCTCTGGAATATGGAACCCTTGGAAAAGAACACTTCTGTTTCTAAAACTGGTACTTAGTCCTTTGTCCAATTTATTAGTAGAATCAAGTACAAGCTTTTGTTTTCTTACATTGGTCTCAGATATGGTCCATATATGTCACCACAGAAGATTCAATTTCAAATCAATGAAACTTGTCCTTGCCACCTATATATCTTAGTTATCAAGTCTTTCTGTTTTGTGTCTGGTCCACCATGTCCTTATTCCATTTGATATTTCTCACCTGGGTTCTTCTCAAATTAGACTGCTTTGTGGGTGTTGGGTCTGCTTCATTGTGCCAGCAGAAGTTTTTACCACAAACCAACAGACAATTTGAGCAGAAAACAGATAGGTTCTGGGAATTCAAAGAGCAAACCAACAGCTGGGTTGAAGTCCAATTGCCTTACGATTTGGTCTTTTGTGTCAATGGTAACTGTACTATTGTGGGTTCAATTGATGGACCAAATAGCAAAGAAGAAAACCAATCTGATGTTTCTGAAAAAAAGGAGGAAGGCTCCAAAAAGAAAGATGGATTTGCTTTGCATCAGAGAAAGAGGACTTCTTTGAGGAAAATGTCCGATATGTCAATCTGGGTGACTGGTGAAAGTGGTTCAATTTATGAGAGGTTTTGGAATGGGGTCCAGTGGGTAATAGCACCCCATGATTTGCCAATATCAGCAGGTCAAGCAATCTCTGTTTTTATGGTCAATCAAACAATTCTTGCTCTATCAGAATCTGGAATTCTACATCAGGTACCACAAATTATTTGCTTAGTTTCTTTCCTATTCTATTTGATTTTTACTTGGGTGGCAATCTACTTTTCTTATGAACTAGTTATTTTTGCTAGACAAGATTGTTTAAACTAATCGCTAAAAATGAATGATGAAAACTTGAAGATCTTCCCTTTATCTGGCAGCATGTCCTATAAACTCGAATTCAAGACAACTGACTTACCTTAACTGCAAGAGAATGCTGATGATTATTACTGGATGATTAATATATGTTTCATTAATCCACTTTCAGATGCAAATCAGTGAGAACTCACAGCCTCTTTGGGTCGAGTTTATACCTGCACTCAGTCAAAGCACAGATGAAATTGGAGAACAAAGTTCTAAGACCTTAATTAAGTCTGGTCTTGTTTCATATGATGGACAGTGAGTACAAACTTCACTTTTGGAGTGAAACTTACATACTAAGAAAAGCTTACTCATATTCTTTCAACGAAATAATTCGGAAAGTTAATCCTAATACTTCCTTTGATTTTGCTACCAGGAAAGTCTATTTCTGTACAAAAGGTGGGACTCTATTAGAACTTAGTGAAGTTGAGCCCCCAAGGTAAGAATTGTAAATACACAAGTGCAAGCATCGCAGCCAATGCTACTCCTAGAGTTGAATTTCAGTCTCTATCTATACTGTAGATATCGATGGGGAGACTCTAATTTCACTTCGGCGTTTGTGCTATAAACATAGAACAGATGGGTAAATCATGGACAACCCCCTGGTGCAAATATTGCAGCAATAGCAGATGCTGCAAGTATTAGAACAGATGTAATTTATACCATAAGGTAACTCCCCTCTCTTGCGTTTACTTGCGCATTTTGCTTATTCAAAGCCTAAAACGAATCAATTAAACTCGTGGATATGGTAGGAACTCAGAATACTGCATAACGTGCAACTGTAAAGTGCAGTTCTGCAGGTGATCTTTATGAATATGATAGGAGCTCAAAGCCATCATGGAAGAAGCATATATGGAGGGAAGGAACAGTTTATGATGCTTCTCTAATGCCATTGGCGGGGACTACTTTACATGGCGCCAATGGAGATCATTCTATATCCCTGTTTCTTCTAACAAAGGTAATCCATCGTTTCCATATTCAATCACTTCTAAGTTCTAATAATTCAAGTGAAAATTATTTGACCGATTTGATTAGAAGAATATGCATAGAAGGAAATAACTGAGTAGAGTATTGGGGCCAGTAGTAAATATAACCTTGCTATAATGAATTCCCCAGTAACTCTCCGGGAACAACTCAAGATTCTTAAGTATAAATATACAGTAACTGTTAAATTGAAAGTTAAAAGTTAAAATTATCCTTCATTTAGAGAAGACATAACTTTTTTCTAAATGCTGTTATGTAAACCTGTAGCAGGTTTATAAGCATCACCTGCCTTGATAATCCCTCCACCTTTTGTGTCTTATAGTTCTTTCCAAATTTGGAAGAGAAAAAAAACACTCTGATGAATTTTTGCATATAAGCAGGATGGCAAACTCGTAGAGAGGCGACTGCACCAAAGGAAATGGAGATGGGTTGTCCATGGAAGTCCAAAGGATCAGCGCCTGACATCCATCACACCAGCACAGCAAGATGACACAAATGAAAGACTATTCTCGTTGTTTTTCACCACATCTGCTGGATCAGTTTTCGAATATCAAGTACAAAAACAGTCAGGTGAGTTGAGGAAGAAGTACTAAAATAACTCAAGACCAAAAAAGAAAAAGTAACTTGCCTATCGCAATTTATGTGTCCTTCCAAGGAATTCTACTGCAGATTTGATTTGAGACTTTTTCCTTGACATGGAACGATAGTGATGCGGGGAAAGGAATCATATTCATCTTCCTATTCGATCAGGAAACTAACAAAAAGAAAGCAAGCAGTAGGCTGCAGAGAAGCCAACGATTAGTCAGTACTACTTACAGACTTTTAACGCAATGTTTGATTGTAGCTTTTTAAGATTTTGATGATCATGAGATTTATTTCTTCATGCACCATATGTACCCATCCGTAGATCTCTCAACAATTATGAAGCATTACAAATTTTAAGTTCTAGAGGAGAGTCTGATACACTTGATGAAGATAAAAAACTTAGGTATATGATTTTCCCTCTTAGATCTAAGATTGTTTCACATTCACACAGGTATTGCTCAAGAGAACCAAATTCCAGAAGCATGGGTAAGCCATATGCATCCTTTACATGCAAAAGTTGCCAGAGGTGTTGCTGGACTACAAATTCAAGTCGGTAGGATTTTGTTCCCACTGGATGATGGAAGACTTGCAGAACTGCATCTACCAGGCCTAGGCGGTGAAAACTATGGTCCATCTCTTCAAGTAATGTTCCGAAAAAAAGCAGCAGTCAATTATGTATGGTCGGTACTAGATGCCCCAGAAACTGAAGGCTGGAATGCAGAGTACTGCACCGAACAGCGTGGACCCACAAATTGCATCACAGGCATAAAAGATGAGCCAAATGATGTAGGCATTGCAAGAACAATGACAAGAAGGAGAAAAGGAAGCCAGACACAGCAACATTACTTAATTCCAGGGACATCGGGCAGTGGCACTAAAAAATCCGTGGAAGAAAAAAGTTTTCCAGATAACGAGATTAACACAAATTTTCATTTGAGAGCGATGCATGGAGGCAGATCATTTTTCCTCATAACAGATAGTGGTTTCACTTTTGAATACCTTCATACGGAAAATGTATGGATATGGCTGAGGCATGAGCACTCAACAGCTATTAAAGGTGCTGTAGGAAACTACAATGGGAGCTTGTATGTTGTTGATACGTATGGGAATTTGCTTATAAGGGAAAGAAGCAGCAATGATCTAGGATGGATAAATTGCACTGCCTTCAAGAAGGGAAGGCAAGTTGCAGGAGGTCCACCATGGGATGGAATTCCGGGCAGAATGAAAGTGACAGCAGAAGACGCTCTCTTCTTTGTTAGCACAAATGGCAGACTACTTCAGTTCACGGTAAGTTTAAATAGGGATGGAAAGAACTATCAACTTTCAGGTACTTAGCTACGAATTTGTAAGTGTTAAAAGGCGATAAGACAAAAACAAAAGTAAACCTTTTCTTTTAGTTGTAGTTTCCACTAAGAATGATAAAACTTCAGATGGTGACAGACTAACAACGATATTCCTCCATAGGTTGCACTGAGGAAATTCAGATGGAAAGATTGCCGAAACCCTCCAAATACCAAGATTGCCTCTATAGTAGACCAGGGACTATTCAGGGAAAACATAGTGTTTGTGGTTGGAAGTAACGGTCGGCTCTATCAGTACAATAAAGTGACTGAACTGTGGCATGAACATTACCAATCTCAGCATTTGATTCTATCAAGACAGCCTGGAACTGCCATGAGACCATCATCACTATCACTAACAGGTTCACTTTTCATGCTTTCAATTGATGGAGGACTAGTTGAATACCATTGGAACACATTCGACGGATGGAACTGGGTGGAACATGGAACTCCACATAAAGTTGTGACACTGGTAGGTTCACCAGGACCATCCTTTGAAGGTAATCAGCTGTTTCTCATTGGCTCAAATGGAAATGTTTACCTGAGGTATATGGATCAAATGACATGGAAATGGAAAAACTGCGGCTTCCCATTTTCGGAAAATTTGAATGAACAAGATGGAAGACAAGAGAGAAATAATGACAAGAAAGAAGAAGTTTTTCCCAACAAAAATTTTGGAACTAGTTCAAAGAAGGATTCTGAAAGAGCTAACGACATAAGCGGTGACTGTAATCCAGAGGTCAGTTACAAGCTGCTCTAATTGTTAAGATATTGCTTGCACGAAGTTAATTTTTTTTATTTTTTTATTTTGTTTTATGTAGGTGGCACCGAAACGACCAATTCCCTTTGCTGAAGATTTGGTCATCTTCGAGTTAAGAGATAGCAGAGTAAGAAAACTATCATAATCCACCACTTGTGCTGTTCATCATTACCCATATAATGCATCAAATTTACGTAAAACTGCAATATGTCTTGTGAAAAATGCTTCCTTGCAAAATGTCATTGAAAAAGAAGAGCCACAGCCTTACATAACATTCTGACAATTAACGAGGATATTGCTAAATTTGATATCTCATCGCAGTTGGCGGAAATGCGAAGAATAGAAGGTTTTCAGTGGGCATGGTCACGGGTAATAGGAACTCCGACAAGCTTGTGCACAGCAAGTTACTGGACTGCCTTGGCATCTTGAAATAACAGCAACGTAGAAATGACACATCATGTACAGCCTTAGCCGCTATACGGGGTGACGATCTAACCTATTAACATAAACAAGTCACAACGCACTAGCTAATGTAAAGAAAGTTTACAGTTTACCAACACAAAAATCCTATGTACAAATGCTACAAATGAAAATAAGTTGTCATAGACATTATATTCAATATATGCTGGGCATTTTAGTTCATTGTCCCTCATTATGTGGACATTTTCATCCGGCGTGTACCTCCTCACAGTTTCGGTTAATATTCGTGCTTGCATAAAAAAGAGGAAACACCTGTTCTGGACCTGCGCGACCAAAATGGGGTGGATATCTTGGTTGGGAATGGGGTCAAGATTTCTTGTTCTCATTTCATGCCTATTTACACCCGATATCCGCTAACACACAGGCTTGACAGTTCCAACTTCCAAGCAGGTTAATTTTCTAATAAACCTTTATTAACAATGCGATAGGGTAAAGATACTTTGAACTCTGAACTTTGAAGTGGATAGAGTCTTCGTCTTATCATTTAATGGCTAATTAACCTTGAAAGCAGGAGATTCCTGATGGTTTGGTTTGATAGGGAGGATTGGCCCGGTGTACTACACTAGTTGAATGAGTAAACTTTATGTGCAATCATGGAAGAATTTGAGGTTTCCTTCTAGCATAGGTGATTGAGTGGGACTGTTATGTTCATGCCCAAAATTTGTACCCACTAGTCCTTTTGAAAATTGTGGGGGGTAAGTTTTAGGCATGAGACAATTTGGTCGTCGGTGTTAGAATGCAAACTCCATTTGCAATAATGAAATATTTAAAGAGAAAATTACTTTGCTAAACAAATTAGAATTTAGAAGAGAGTTCCGAAGATTAAAGGTGATGGAAGCAAGTCAAAAAACCTTTGATGCTCTAAATTAGTGTTTTTATTTTTCCTTCTGAATGGACAATTTGCAGGATTTGGAGTTCAAGAATTTGAGAACGTACGCTGAACCTATCTTTGAGGGATGGATGAATATGTAACATTTATACGGACGAGTGCCTTTGGGAGGAGCCTTTAACAATAGTGTGTGGATGTGAGTCACATCATGTGACTCATAATTTGGAAGAGAATCGTGGAATTACGTCCTCCCTAACAGTAATTGTTCATTATGTATCCTACTCCAAAGTGGATGGATAGGAAATGACCTCCAAAGTGGATGGAAGGACATGACCGAATACAGGAATTTTCTTTCTTTTTTATGGCAAATGAATATATATTGATAGGCCAAAAAGCCAATTAAAGGTACAACAAAGACACAACAGCAATATTACCTTTCAATTGAACTGCCACCAAATCAATAAAAGATGGCCAAGGGGGTGAAGCCATGGGACTCCACACTTCTTAAGCACAGCTTGCCAAAGACCCTCACTATAAGAGCAATCAAAGAACAAGGTGATCATGGGACTCACCGAAAGAGTTGCAAAGACCACAAGCCCAAGAAGGACGAGAGGGAAATTAAGCAATTCTGTCAAGCTTAGAGAGTCTACTTTTCAACGTCAACCACAATATGAAGTAGTTCTCGGAATATATGCACGATGCTAAACCAGTTGCCACCAATTGACTTTAGGGCAGGACAACTTAAGCTTATTTCACAATGAGTTAGTAGAGAACTTACCGTCTTGGAAAAGAGCTCACCTAAGAGCATTTCGACCGCGGGGAGGAGGTCGGGTGCAAAGGAGCGGAAAGGTGGTGGGGAATCGCCTGGCAAAAACGTTCAGGAGGGGCGGGGCGGGTTGTTGAGGGCGGCGTGTGGCAGGGGCGGCCGCCGTGCGGCGGGCGCTGCTCTGGGGTGAGGGTGCTCGCGTGGCTGGAGGGCGCGTGCGGCGGGGGGGGGTTGAGGGGCTTAATTTTGCAAGGGGTGTTTTGGGCCTTGATGAAAACATCCAATGGCCAGTTTTTGACAAGAATTTTAAAACAAATCGAAAATAAATTCAAAAAATTATGAAAAATAAAAAAAAATTGTGAAAAAATTTTAAAAATTATGTAATAATTTCTGTCTATTTTCAAATAAAATTTGTTTATAATATTAGTAACGGATACCAAAATTTAGGACTATTTGTGGGTGAAACATTTTGTATTTTTTATTATGTCATTTAATTATATAAGTACCAAATTTATTTAAACACATATAAAGTACTTCAATTATAAATTACAAATAAACAAATCTTTACAATAAGCTTTGCCACTTATTCAAACATACTTAAATTACATAAAAACAAACATAAGTAATAAGTTTTTAATTTTAGGATATTTATATTTTTTTTAAATTTTGTGAATAGTATGCCATTGCCCCCTTTTGGGTGGAACGAAAAATAAAAGGCATGGGCAATGGTGGGTCCACAGGAATAGTCCTTCTGGGGCAAAAAACTGCCTTGCCCCTTGCACCCCACCCTATGGTGGAAAGCTCTAAAAGAATTAGACCTAGAAGAGGGCACAATAGCATAGCAGCAGAATCCATTTGAACCCACGGATAGTAGAATACGAAGATACAGGTCAAGTCCATCGATCACCCAAAATAACAGAGGATAATTTGGTGTCCTTGAGAATGCCATGCACCGACACAAAACTTGGAGCAAAGATCACCATCAATCACAAAATAATAACCATGTACTGCGAGCCATAAGAGCAATCTCTAGGATACCAAAGCTTCTCCTAGGCGACCTTTGCAACATAGCGCCCATAAGACTTTCCGGACCAGAGGAAGCACCTGAATTTTGCTCTAAACATGGTCATTAAAAGGCAGACAAAAATGGGAAGCCCAAAAGATCTGAAGACTATTTTTTTCTTTTGCAGGCGGTTCATGCCAATATTGCAATTTTGTTGGTTTTCATCTCGAACATGGCGGTAGGTTGGTTTTCGAATGGAAATTGTGGGGTTTTATTTAGCATGATAGAATTATTTTATTTATTTTATTTATTAATGAATTTTGAATTTTACAATTTAACCCCTATTTTTTATTTTTTATATTTTATAAAATCAAGGACAATTTTAATATTTTTAAAAATTTCACTATTTGGTAACTATCGAAATTTATCACGTCAAAAGCATATCCTTGTTATGCTCCTAACTATTCCCAATCAAATCAGAAAATTGTAGTTTCTTTACCCCACACACGTCTCCCAAGTTCTTATATCCAAATCCACCTTAAAAAAGCGAGGCGGCTATCAGATAAAACTTGATTTTTACAAAAGAAATTATAAGAATAAAAAATAGAGAAAATTTAAAAAATTTTTTTTTTTAAAAAAAAACCCAATCGGCTCGTCTAAAGCCCAAAGGTAAACCCGCATAAATCCCAACCATCCCAAACCCTTGTTAGCCAGCCCTTGCTCATCTCTCTCAGAGTTAACAAACGCACAGTCCAAAAACTTGAAGCTTCGGACGCTGAGAGTCGATGGCCAACGGAGACGTAGAAACCGTAGACTTCGAGCCCGAAGATGACGATCTCATGGACGAGGACGGCGCCGCCGACGCCGAGCCCTCCCCTGCCCCCAAGCTCAAGTCCGCAATCACCGGCGTTGGCTCCTCCGCCGCCAAGAAGACCAAAGGTCGTGGCTTCCGCGAGGATCTCAATGCCGACCGCAACAACCGCCTCGCTGCCTCCGAATTCGATTCCCTCAACTCCTCCGACGGCGTCGAACCCCAACGCTGTAAGCCCCCCCTCTCTCCTTCTCATATATATTTAGATATTTCCTTCAAATTGTGTTATGGTATATATATTTTTTTATTTCAATTGCGTTTTAGGGTTTATTGGGAAAGTTTCAATTTTTAGAATTGAGTAGTGGCTGGTTAGGGTTTAGGATTGTTGGAGCTTGATGTGATAGAAAATAGTTGTTTGTTCGGACTGGTAGCTTGGGGATGTGGGATTCTTGGTTTTGTTATTCTGGAACTGAAGTCTGAGTTCTGTAACACACTTGGATTGTGCAGTAATTAGCTTGGCGGAAGTCGATGTTCTAGAGTTGGGACTTTGGGATTCCTACTCTTGAGTTTGAAAATAGTTTTTTATTTTATTTTATGGAGTTTATACATTGATATTCGATATCTTGAAGCGACTTTGAGCGTAAAAGAAAAAGATATATTGAAGGGAGCTTTTTGTGGGACTATTATCCAGACATACGCTTATGTATCTTAAAATAACTTAGGTCTATTGTATTACTATTTCCGTATGGCAATATTTTCAATTGCTATTTCAGCAAATTGGTGGATGATGTATTGATTACTGTGTGCTTTTCATACCTTGTTCGTCATCTGGCCAATGTATTTGCAATTTGTTTTTACAACTAGTCCACAATACAAACACTCCACATCTAATGTATTGCATTTCACTTTACGCTCAAGTGGGTAACATGTCCTCTCATAAGTTTACGATTGGTGTCCCATACCACCTATTTGAATTGCGGTCAGGCTTCTTGCTGGAATACTAAGACCTCTATGAATCCAATCAGGCATAATAGAAAATATATACTAGGTTTGCTTGCTGATTTAGTAGATGCAAATATTATGAGTCAAGAATGATATTTTTGTTTTACCAGTTCGGCCAGAGCCTTTTTAATTGTCAATAATGTAGACCTTATTTATTATAGTAAATAAGTTATCATAGTTAAGAAAATATATATATTGTCGAGCTTTCCTGAGAAATTCTTATTTCATTGAAAAATTATCTGCAGCCATTGAGGGATGGATTATTCTGGTCACCGGGGTACATGAGGAGGCCCAAGAGGATCATCTACAAGAGGCATTTGGTGAATTTGGGGATATCAAGAACCTGCATTTAAATCTTGATCGCCGCACTGGGTTTGTCAAGGTATTCTTCCTATGAATATTTTTTTCCTGAAGTATTGTATGTTATTGGTACGAAGTATGGTAATAAGCCATTCCTCAGTTATAATCTACTCAGTATACCAGCAGAATGGGTAATTTATATATTTTTTTATATATATATATATATATATATATATATATATATATATATATTGATTTTTTTTTTTTGGGGGTGGGTGTCCCATGATCCTAACCCTATATATATATATATATATATATATATATATATATATATAAACGTCTGGATGAGATTCTGTGATGTTTTTCTAGAACAATGAAAGTTGGTGATTCAGGATTCAGCTCATGGAAATATAATTGTAAATGAACAACTGTTCAGAATTTGCAGATGATGGGAAAAGTTAAACTTAAGAAAGTATGAGCTGTTGGATTGCCCGCTATTTGACTTTAAAGATTGTAACTTGTCCTAACTAAGAGTATGCACACATGTCCACATACATGAGTATATAGGCTGTTAACTGTAGAAGTCAAGCTCAAGAGGCTCATGATATACTCTGATTTTTGGATTGCAAAGAGAGAGGAATCCGATATGTCCATGTTCTTCTGGAATAAGAAAAGCTTAAAAAGGAAAATCAGAAACTTCCCTTTAATTTGTATATATGTAATCCGTCTGTCTCGTGTTTACTTTATTACCTTTGATTGGTTTCTAGAAAAAACTATAGAAACCATATCGTTCACTTAAAACAATTCTGAAGCTTGTCAAAAAGTATATTGGTGTCTCATAGTCCTATTGACTTTCTTATGCTGAGAGGGTGGATGAATCTATCTGTCATGCCTTGTTTCCACTTTTGGAACTTGGTATATCAGTCGATAGTGTACCTTAGTCTACACTTCATTACCTTCTCAGTCTACCGAGTGGTTATTTGAAGTGAAATTTTAAAACACCTGAAAATGACTGCCTAGAAATACAACTTGTTGAAGCTTCAGACATCATTTCATCATCAACGTTTTTCATCAAATCATTTTTCAGACCAAAGCAAACAATGACATGAAATGGAGACTCTTGATAGCCCCAATTATGAGAATGGTCTATAGCAGAGTACATCTAAATACTTTTTTAGTCAAAGCAAATATTAAGGACTTGCTTTGTTTCCAAAGATTCAGTGTTAAGCAGGCATCTTTCTCAAGGAACATTCATTTGGTATCTTGTAAGTAACTTGAATGTCTATAGTTATTTGCTGGAATGCTATATTTCTTGTTTTAACATTAGAAGAAATCAATGGTTAGTCATATTATATCATGGGATACTGTTGGATGACTAGAAAACTATTTGGCTAACTAGTGGACTGGTCTCTTTTGGTAGGGTTTTGATGATGCATTTGGGGTAATATATATGATAGTGTGGGATATATGGAATGCTATTTGATAGTGTCTTGACTTGATGTGAACTGTTTTTCCTACCAGGGATATGCGCTGATTGAATATGAGAGTTTTGAGAATGCACAAGCTGCAATATCAGGAATGAACGGAGCTCAATTGCTTGAACAGATCATTACTGTTGATTGGGCCTTCAGCAATGGATCCTTCCTTGACGGATCCAGGAAGAAGAACTCAAGGTTTTACTTTACACCCAATCTTTCCTTGAATTCTTAAGAAATGATACTCTCTTCACAGTCATTGCATGTTTAAGAGATCAAGTAATTCGCTACTAGAAGTTGAGAAGACATTAAGGCCACTTTGCATGTTCTAGATTTAGGTTATCCGTAGACATACACATTTAAGTTAGAAGTCAGGATGTTTGTGAAACATCACCCAAACCTATTTCACTCAATGGTGCATAGTTATTACGTTTATATTTTGGCCCGTGGTGCATTACTTTGATTCATTTGATTTAAAGGTGCTCTTTTTGTATGGGTAGTTATCACTATGGCTTTTAATTGTAGAAAATCCCTCAAGCTTCCTTGATTTAAACACACACTCTTACGACCTGTATAATGTCTTGTATTTTGTTACTGAGCTGTTTGCCAAATTTACTGTTTTTAACATATATAACATAGATTCAGGTGTGACTTCTCTTTAAAATTGAACTTCTTATAGTGTTGATATATGTAATTTTTGCAGACCACAACGAGAGCGTCGCTCAAGGAGTCCAAGGAGGAGATATTAGTGTGGGTTGTTAGTGGGTTTGGGTTTCAAAGACTGGGTTGGATATTGTATCAGTGAATTACTAAAGACTCAAGTTGATGTGTGCAAAACCTGTTTTATGGATTGATCTCGGTTTGCCCAGGAGCCCTCACTTTTCCCCTTCTGTATGCTTTCTGTTTAGTGATTGGATCTTATTAACATGAGGATGCTTCTTTAGTGTGATTTGCTTTTAAGATTTCTAAGTCCTTAAGTTTTGTACTATTTGTAATGTTTGTTAATCTAATTCAAGGTTATCTTTTCACCTCAATGATTTGTATGTTGGGTGAACGTTCGTTGGCGTCATGCTCATAATGCAAGTAACTAGACTCTCTAGGGGTCACCATTTGGCCCGTTAGTTTATGGGCTCATTGGGACCAGACCATCCCATTGGCCAAAAAGCTCAGCCTAGCCCTTATGGGCCATTGGGGGGCATAGGCCAGCCCAGCCCGTCATTTGAAGGGTTGAGCTTGGGCTCATGTATTTGAAACTCGGCCTAGCTCATAAGCATGGCCCATGAAGGCCCACCCAAGCTTGACCTAGTTGGCCCAGTAAAGTTCGGCCCTCAAGCTCATGAATCATTTTCATATTCTTATTTATGTTTATATGATTTTTACATATTTACTTATAACTGTTGATATAATTTAATTCATTCATTCAAAATCATATTCAATGGTTATACTTATAAGGGAATTTATATCCCCACCCAATAATTCTCTCTCCACACCCATCATTTATTTGAATTATTAAATTACTTTTATATCCTTGTATAAAATTACACATTAAGCCAAAAGATACAAGATAAAACAAAAAAAATTCTCAACACACCCAACCTCAAATACAACTCTTCAACTTCTGAAACAACGTGTTCTGAAAAAAAAAAAAAAAAAAAAAATCTCCCACAACACCGTTCAATTCCATCTATCATACTTGAAATTCCGATTAAAATGATGTACGCTGGTTTTATATCTTGTGATGTTACCACCATTATATCGAAACTTGCATAAATGTGTTGGCTTCATACCTTGTGAAGTTTCATGAGTTTGATGGATTTTTTGTGTCATGTTCATGAATTAACGAAAATAAATTCATTTTCGTATTTATTTTCTTGTTAATTTGCATAGTCAATTTAATTTTTATAAGTTAGAATAGTGATGGGTGCAATGAGAAATTCAATATTTGGTTAAGGATATTCTTGGAATATAAAATGGGTGCAAGGAGAAAATTCATACTAACTAAAGTAAATGATGGGTGTTTTAAGAGGAATGGGTGGGTTGAGATAAATAATGGGTGGGGATATAATCTCCCTACTTATAATTCGTCCGCACATCACCCATCACTATATATTTTTTTTGTTGAAGTTTTAACTTTTATAGCAGTTTACGGAATAGTGGTACATATTTTTAGGGAGCTGTTAGTTCCACCTCCATGTCTTATTTACACACCCATAATTTCATAAATTTTTTAATTACAATTGTAACTTTCATGTGAAATGACGTATAAGGAGAGTGGCAAATAAAAAAAAAGAAAAGCCTAAATTTTATGTTTGCGCGGTCTCTTCTTTTTCCCAACAAAGATCATCTGTCTCCCATGTCTCCCCTTCTCTAAAACCTTCTACAATTTCATCTCTTCTATTCATTAGATTCTTAAACGCAATAGAAATTGAAAATTGGTAAAATCACGCCACTGAGAAGGAATAGTATTTATCTGCAACTCCCCAAAACCCCAAAAGCTATAAATTTGTTGAATACAACACACCAGCTGCAACTCCTCAAATTACAGAAGATGTAACTGTATGAGCCCAGAACCTGAGATGATGCTTCATGGCCGTGCCCAAATTATCTGGAATTCTCCAATTCACCCATTGGTGATCTTTCTTTTTTTGAAGAACCCGACTAATCTCCTCAAAAGCTTTAATATTTGTTCAATACGACACCACCACCACCCCACCATCAATTGGTTCTCTTTCTTTGTTTGAAGACTCCTAATCTCCCCAAAGGCTTTCAATTTTGTACCCCTAATCAATTGGTTCTATTTCTTTTTTCGAAGAACCCAACCGACTCCTAATCTCCCCAAAAGGTTTGAAATTCGTTGAATACGAACCCCCAATGCCGAGCCCGCCTCTGAATCTCCGGCGTCCCTCTCCCTCGTCATGATCTCCATTGCGCAATAAATTATGGGCATTTTAGGAATAATAGTGGGTGGAAAAAGATATTTGTAATTTAATGGTGGGTGTAAATATAAGATGGGTGTACAAATAAGACAATGGGGTGGAACTAACAACTCTCTATTTTTATTATATTTGATATTTTTTTTCTTGATGAATATATTTACATTTAAAACTTTAAGTTGGTGATTTAAAAGTCTTTTTGAAATAGATAAAACAAATATTTCTCATATTTGTGAGCCCATGTAGGCCTGGCCCTTATTAAGACTGGGCACGGTCCGGGACAGTCCGGGATCCGGTTAGTCCCAATGCCGATCCTAGTGTGCCTAAAATGGTCCAGGAACAGTCCGGGACATACGCTTGTCCGGGGTTGGTACTGTTCCATTCGGAACCGGGACAAACCGGTCTGGTACCATGCCATCCCGATCTGACTCCAGCCATAATCTTTTGGCCAATTTGCAGAAAACCAAACAGCCTCCAGCAAATCAATTTCTGCAATCAAGTAAACCTCATTTTGATTTTCACTCAATTCTATCAAATTAAGCAGTTTTACCAACATGGGTTCGAATTAGAATCGACAATTTATCTTTGGTGGTTGCCGGCGAGATTGTTGGTGGACTCTGATCCAAGCTAGAGTGGAGGAGAAGATTGGGCAATGGAGGAACGGAGGAGAAGATTGGGCGACTATATTGGGCCACGATGGAGGAATGAAGGAGAAGATTAGACGACGATGGAGGAACGGAGGAGAAGAACGAGCGGCGCTGAGGCTTCCTTTTATGCCTGCTTTCTTTCTTTTATCGTAGAGGTGCAGAGACAGAAGAAGAAGAAACAAAAACAAAACAAACAAAAGGGGTCCGACAGAATAAGAAGAAGGAGAAAGATGTAGATATTTTGGGAGTTTGGGCTTTTTTTTAATAAGAAGGGTTATGGGCTTTGGGCTTTTAAGCTTTGAGGCCAAGACAACCTATTTTTTTTATCTACTGCTACAGTCACGGGACAAACAGGACATTCCGGGAAAGTTTCTATGTGTCCCAGTCCTGTCCTATTTTGTACCGGTCCGGGACAAAATTAGTCCGTCCCAAACGATTCGGTGCATTTCCGGAATGGAACCGGGAAATTTCGGAACCGGAGAACAGGACCGGGACTTTTGCCCGGCCCTAGCCCTTATAGCAGGTTGTGGGATGGACTAGCCTTGCCCGTTAAAGCCCAACTTGATCGGCAGGCTTAGGCCATGATTTTTCTAAAAATCGCTCAGTCCAGCCCAGCCCATTCAATATTGGGCAAATTACAATTACGTACCCTGGGGTTTGGGTCAAATTTCAAAATGATACATGTACTTTTTTTTCTTGCATTTTAATACCATGTATTTTCAAATCCTTACAATTGTGTTCCACCGTTTGTTGAATAGTCAATTTCCGACTGTCCAGAGATGATGTGGACTGTGTGGGTTTGATCAACTAGTGTTTGGGTAATGGATTGTGTATCTACAGCAAAAATCATGATGTCAAAATTACAAAAGACCGCATTCTCCAATGACTCGAAGCTACTCGATGTACTTGTACCATGCGCTGTAGACCACAGATGGCAGAGAAGAGTGAATATATGGGCTCTACAGTGTTCACGTCATCACTAAACAACAAAAAATTGACTATTCGACAAACGGATTGCAAGGATTTGAAAGTACAGGGTACTAAAATGCAAGAAAGAAAAGTACATGTATTATTTTGAAATTTGACCCAAACCACAGGGTACGTAATTGTAATTTGCCCTTAAATATTTTATTTTACATAAGCCCAGTCCAGCCTGGCCTGTTGTCGACCCCTAACACTTAGTGTAGGTATGTCCAAAAAGGAAAAACTCTTGGCGTAAGAGCATGTCCTCCCCAAACCCTCTAAATTGAATTTGCCTGAAGGCAATTTGGAGGGCAAGGAATTGCCTTTGTTGTTTCCACCAATGTTTTAAAACGTTAAGGCGTAAGGCGAGGCGTTGGGTGATAGCCTCACCGAAGCGTAAGCCTCGACGCTGGAGGCGTAAGCCTTTCGAGAATTAGAAAGGCGTAATTATGAAAAATTATTTTGGAGTATATAGTCTTTAGTCTACTTCCAAACAACATATCTTTTCTACACACTCTCACTTATGGTACCTTTCAAATCCAAATTTCAAATAATCAATCAAACAAACAAGAACATAAATCACAATTCATAATCAAGAATTATATATGACTAAGTATCAAAGATACAACCCAATTCCAAATATGATTCATTTAGCAAAATTTACAAACACTATGATTAATCACCTATACGAGATAGGAAATTATTGAACAAAAAGATGTAACAATAACATTCGCTGCAAATTCTCATATTACCAAAATCGTTGAACAAAAAAATTTCTTTGTGAGTAAGTATTGTCTGATCAATTTGGTCAAAGACCACCACAGTACTATCATTTTACTATACTAGATATTTTACAATATAAAATATTTTAATATCTATCTACTCCATTTCAACCACACACTTTCTATCTTTTTATCTGCTCTCTTCTTCCTCAAGCTGCACCCGCACCTACACCCCACAGTTCTATCATTTTCCATCAGTTTCACTTTCATTCTTCAAAATCTCCCCTGCAACCCATCCCGGCATCCCAATTTCTCAATTCCCCCCTATGACCTAATCTATACGACCCATTTAGTAGGTGACCCAATCCCCAATCCCCAATCCTACAATTAACATGCTCGATCTTCGAAAATGAATCGGAGTTGGAATATTTGGTGTTGGCTGCGGTGGATGGTGGTTTGAAATTGTTGATAATGTGTATGTGAATTCATGGTTTTGGCTTGTTGGAGCTGTTTGTGATGTGGGATTGTGCTGTTTTCTGGCTGTGTAGTCTTTTAAGTGTGGATGGATTGCAGATAGCGGATTTGCCTGTAAAAACTTCATTAATCTGCATATCGAAGAAGACCCAAAAGATTGTGCAGTCTGTGAGTTCTGAAACGGCGGTGCACTGCTCGAAGAAGAAACTGCGCTGCTCTGCTCGCGGACGAAGAAGAGAGCAGAACGCCATTTTTATACCTCAAATCGGAAAGGAAAAAAAACGCTCCGAGGCGCCAGAGGCGTGCGCCTTTCGCCGGAGGCGTGCGCCTTTTCGCCTGAGGCGTGCGCCTCACAAGGCCTTCTGGGAACGGACGCCTTTTTTGTGCGCCTTGGTGAAAATTTTGGTCGCCTTGCCTTAAGGCTCGCCTCAAGGCGCGCCTGAGGCGCGTTTTTTAAAACATTGGTTTCCACCCCAAAAGGCAATTTGGAGGGCAATTGCACTAACATTTCTCATTGTGTGTTTATTTTCTCATTGTAATGTTTATTTTCTTATTGTGGTATTTATAGGAAAAAAAAATTTAGGGTAAGGAATTACCTTTAAAAAAATTTAAGTACAAAGCAACCCCAAAAAGTCATTTACAGAAGAACCCCAAAATCAACGGTCCAGATCTGTTTTCTCTTTCAATCTAACGGTCCAGATCAAATCACTTAAAATAAAATAAAATAAAATAAAAACCGGTAGTGCGCTGACGTCAGCTCGGGGGAAAGCTTGGTCGCAGGCGAAGGCGATTTCCTCCTGCACCAGCGTCCGACCGACGAATCACGCCATCCGATTTGGTTGCGCTGGAGGCAGATCGACCTCGCCCGAGGTCGTTTCCGTCGATCTAGCCCACTGATTCCGCAGGCGGTGGACATGCTCTAAGTTGTTTCTTGTTTCCTTTTTTTTTCAACTGAAGATGTTATCTAGGTTAGGTCTCGATTGGTTAATAATAACTTGATTTGAACTTAAGCAGCTTAATAATCGGGTTCTGAATAGGTTGAGCAAGATAATGAACGGGTTGACTTGAACTTTTGTTTGATATTCTAGTTTGTTTGATATTCTAGTAAAGCTGCCTCGAATTTCTTGTAGACTTTGATATGGTTCATCATTTAATCTAACCAGGTCCATAAAAATTGGATTGGGTTGGATTTGGACAAGTGATTAGATTAGGTTGGACTAAACTGGCCAATGTGGGCCAAATTAGAATAAGCATAAATGAAATTGGATTTTTTTATCTAAAATAGGCCAACTGGCCTAAATCTATTCTAAAATCTACGGGCAGCGAAATTTGTTCCGAAAATAGGCATAAGGATTGCCTAATTGCAAAGGAGAAGTCCCTCCACCATCCGACAAACCTCTTTCCGTTCTCGCCGCCGTCGCTAACTTTCCAGCCACTTTCTCAGTTCGGAACCACCTGGAATAGCTTCCCAACATCCCCGAGTACACTCCCACAAAGTTTCAACCCCAAATCCCAAGCGGTTTGCCGCCGGCGAACTAAAACTTTTTTCTCTGTTTTTTGCCAAAAACAGTCCGACAAACTTCCCTCCGTTCTCTCTTTTCCGGCCATAGATCGATGACGACCCGAACTACAAAAAGTTCCCTCTCAACCTCAAGAATATATCCCCAAAATTTCAGAGCCAAAGACAGCGTGGAACGCCGCCGGTGAAACCAAACGCAAAACTGAGGTGCCGGAGTTCTCGCCGCCGTCGCTAATTTTCTGGCCACTTTCTCCATTCGGAAAACCTGGACTAGCTTCCCAACATCCATGCGCACACTCCCACGAAGTTTCAACCCCAAATTCCAAGTGGTTTGCCGCCGGCGAACGAAAACGTTTTGATCTGTTTTTTGCCAAAAACTGTCCGACAAACCTCCCTCCGTTCTACGTTTTCCGGTCACCGATTGACGATGACCCCAACTACAAAAAGTTTCCTCTCGACCTCAAGAATATATTCCCAAAGTTTCAACCCTAAATTCCCAGTGGTTTGCCACCAGCAAACGAAAACGTCTTCGATGGAGTTCGGAGAAGAAGCAGAGGGACTATGAGGCACTATGGGTGCACTATGAGGGACTATGAATGCGTTGATGAATTACAACGATTCTGTATTCGAAAGACTATGAGGCACTATGGGTGCACTATGAGGGACTATGAGGCACTATGGCCGCACTATAACCCCAGGGATTTAATTGCAAAGTTATTGTAGCATTTTGCCTACTGAAGAACAGCCCGCTGCCCCTTGCCTATTTTGGAATAGATTTAGGCCGGTTGGCCTATTTTAGATAAAAACCCAATGAAATTCTAATGAAGCCATTAATATTCTTTTGATGCATTAATTGGAGCTCTTGTACCATTGATGGTGAAATTTATTATTGATCTTCATATTAAGCTAGTCAAACAAGAATAGAAAGAAAAAAAATATAAAGATAAAGAGGAGTGAGCTACGACATACCTATAAGTGTATTATGGATAAAAAAAATTGGCACTATAGATACTATAAGGGTACCATGATGTACCAATAATCCAGACTACGTGGATGGATAATATGTGAGAGAGAACTATAGTTCCCATATAGTACCCATATAATACCATTGGAGTACCGTCATGGTACCATTATAGTCCATAGGGACCTCGGTCAACAAATAAGAAAATTTGCGGCCATTTTAGACTTAAAAATACTATATGCATAATTTAGGTAGAAAATGTTGAAAAATGATTATTTTACCCAATTCCTCAGGATTTTGAATTGTGTCTAAAGTCGCCACCCCAGAAAAAGCTGATGACATGGACAGAGAATTCTAAGGCATTCGAATTCCAATACAGTCTTCCAAAACGTCCAATCCAAGTTATCAAACCGAGCTCTATTCAAGGAGAAAGTCTTCCCTATACTGAAATTTTTTTGTGATATGACCCGTCCCGAAATTTTCCTGTAAATTTGTGAAATGACCAAAATACCCTTGAATGGTCAATAGTTGACTTTTAACATTAAGAATTTATGTATCTAATATAGTATTCTATGCGTAGGGCTCGTCATTACAAACGCATCCACGGAGACGAAATCGAATTTCGATTCCGACTTATAACGAACGCGTTACGGATGAAAAATGAAAATGTGGTATAGGTGAAGCTGCCACGTGGCAGCCTCTGATTGGCCAAATGGATAGTGCTGACCAATAGTCAGCTTCTATTTTAGGTTTAAAAACCTGGTTTGGAACCGAGTTTCCCAAAATGGAAACCCGCAAACCGCCGACGCTTCCAACGACTATTCACCCACACCGGCGACGGATCACACCAGCGACCACCACCATCGTCTTCAGCTTGTCCTTGTGATCTTAGAGCACCATGCGTTGGCCTCGGAAACCACGTAAATCGCCGACAATGAGCTCGACGGAAATCAGAAACTTTCGACGCTTTTTCTGGCCAATTCCAACCAATTTCGACCGAGGTGAGTCCTGCAACTTGTCCCAATGAATTCCTTGGTTTCCGTAAATAGATTTAGACATAAAATTTGTGAAAAATGGTTGAGATTTGAGAAAGTTAGAAGTTTTGGTTTTCGGTAGGAAAAGTCGCCGGAATTTGGGAAATTCCGGAAACGACGTGGATGAACTCATCGGAATCTAAAAATTTTCCAGATTCCGATGAGTTTTCGGGCTCCGGCGACGACATGATTAGTCAATGGAATATTCCAATCAACGTTGACCGGTGTTGACCAATAAAAGTCAACATTTGACCAGCATTGACTAAGGTTGACTGACCACTTTTTCGAAACGTTTCGACGTTCTGGATCTAATGGCAAGCTCCGTTTCATCAAATAAGGCATCATACCTTTAAAATAAGGCATCATACCTTTCACACATCTTCTCATAAGTCTGATTCTCTGGAGAGAGTCATAGTCATGAAAAACAGGACAATACATCTCAGGTGACTGGTCGTCATCAGTCATGTGCTGTGAACCCGACTTGGATTCTTCACCCGCTGAGTTGTGATAAAAAATTCTAACAACAAAAGCAATCTCATCATCTTCAATATCCGAAGAAGAGTTAGAGTGAAGTGATTCCTCATCCTCACTATCACTCCAAGAAGCTTTCAAAGCTTTATCCTTACCTTTGTTGGACCCTTTCCTATTGTTAGCACAATCAATAGAGATATGACCAGTCCCACCACAGGTGTAACACTTAATTTGACCCTTTTTGAACTTGTTATCTCTAGTTCCAAAATTCTTTTCAAATTTCTTTTCATTTGATGTTTCACCTTGTGGTTTAAATTTTGAATCTCTAGGATAGTTCGCACCACCCTTATAATCCTTCCTATCCTTGAGAATTCTTCTAAACCTTTTGACAAACAAGGCCATGTCATCATCAACCGAAGATGATTTTTTAGATTTTGAGTTTTTCATCTCAACATGATTAGTCACACTTTGCAGTGCAACTCCTTTATCCTTCTTATGCATGCTTTCTTCCAATTTTAGCTCGAGTTCATAGGTTTTTTATGTTCCTACAAGTTTTGGAAGCTTTATGTCGAACATGTTCTGACATTCCTTGATTGCGGTCTTCTTCGTGGAAAACCGTTTAGGCAACACCCTCAATATTTTTTGAACAATGGTTAATTCTGAAATAGGTGATCTTAGACTCATCGCGGCATTGGTGACATTCTCAAGTCTGAGATAGAAATCAGAGAAGCTCTCTGAATCAGTCATCCTGAGTTCTTCAAATTCGGAAAGGACCATTTCAAGCTTTCGGTCCCTAACCTGGTCATCACCCTCATGAATGACACGCAACCTGTCCCACGCTTCCCTAGCTGTTGTACATTGCTGAATATGTGAATATTGTGCACTGGATACAGCAACAGCTATGGCATTCCTAGCTTTCTTATTTGCATTAGACGCACTGACTTGGACTTGTGTCCAGTCATCTCTAGGTATGTTCTCTCTCTCACCGTCAGCAATTCTAAACGGAGGACGCCATTCAATAGACAAGTACTGGAAAGCAAATTCATCATAAGCATCAAGAAAGATTTCGAACTTATCTCGCCAGGCAGCGTAGTTTGTGCTATCGAAGTATGGAGGTGAGTTTACCGAACTGGCCACTCAATCTCTCTCCATTGAATAGACCCTTAAACCAACCAACCCAAGACCTTACTTTAAGTATGTCTAAAGCCCTGCTCTGATGTCAATTGCAGGTTGGCAATGAGGGGGGTATTTTAAAAAAAATTCCCTCTACTTTATCAAACAGCACAAACAATAATCACAAAGATGACCAGTCACCGTTGTGATGAACTTTGACAGCTTACTTTGAATTGTATTTATCCTATCCAAAGTTAAGAGATTAATCTCTTGACAAATATAACTTGTGGATGCTTGAGATTTGTTCAACAACACTCAGATGCTATGCCAACTTCGGTCCTCAATGAAATCAGTGAGTTTGATATTCGCGAGCTATCCACAACGTCCTCAATGAAATCCGTGAGTTTGATATTCGCGAGCTATCCAAAACTACAACTTATTGAATCCAGAGTTTTCTAATGCAGAAGTTAAGGTGACCAGTCACGCAGTTTTGTCCAGTTTACATGTTATGAATGTTGGTGCTAAATTAAATCCAATTTTGATTAATCCAAGTATTTAACAGTACATAATGATGGACACAGCATTTTGGTATCTGGAAAAATCCACCAAGGGATAAAAAAATCGGGGATCTATCAGAAGATCGGCCTTCCACTATGAAATGGCAAAAGATGCCCAATACAAGATTTCAACCAAGCTCAATATCTAAAGCACCTAACTTAGATGCAGCGGTCTCTCATGCGGCTTGTTCTCAATCACTTCACTTCCAGTGGATCCTCGCTTGGTCAACACGTCATAGGGTTATACACTTGTATTCCTAATTGGTGGCATCGTTGTATGAATGCAGTGGTGATTTATGACCAGTCACAGTTGCATTTCCAGAAAGCTACAAAGCTCCAGGAAATGAACAATAACTGTGTTTACTGCTATAGTTATGAACTGGGCAGCAAACTAACCAAGGTCAATGACCTCTAAAACTCAACTAAGTCTATGAATGCATGAACATGAAAGACTCTAGTTGCACACTACTAATTCGACTCAAAGTATAAGAACTTTAAAAACAAGCCGAACTAGGAAGATAAACCCTCTTCAAAGTTTTGCTTAGAATATTTTCTATGAAAACAAAGGTTTAACAACATATAATATCCTCACAATTCTTATGAAGCTTCTATGTATGTGAACTAAAAGGGGGAGGGGGGTGGGGTGGGGGGGGGGGGGTGGGGTGAGAAAAAGGTGAGGGAGGGGGGGGGGGTGGGGGGAAGGAAGGAGAGGAGAAGGAAAGGGGGGTGAGGGGGGTCGGGTGGGGGGTGGGGGGGGGGGGGAGGGGCAGGGGAGTTGTAAAATTTTTTATTTTTTTTTTTTTTTATTTAAATTTAATTTATTTTAAATAAATAAAATAATATTTAATTTATTTTTTTTTATTTTAAATTTTATTTTTTTTTTTTTATATTTTTTTTATAAATATTTTGTGTTTTGTTTTAAGAAATTAGTGGAGTGTGGGATAGAGGGGGGGAGTGGGGGAGAGAGGGGGGGGAGGGGGAAAGGAGAGAGAAGAGGAGGAAGAAGAGGGAGGAGAAGAGAAGGGGAGAAGGAGGAGGAAAGAGAAAAGGGGGGAAAAAGGGGGGGTGGGGGGGGGGGGGGGGGGGGGGGGGGGGGGGGGGGGTGGATGAGGGGGGGGGGGGGGGGGGGGGGGGGGTGAGGGGAGGGAAGGGGGGGGCGGGCGGGGGGGCGGGGGGGGGGGGGGGTGGGGGGGGGGTTTTTTTGCCCAGGGGCCCGGGCCAAATGATGACCCCTAACTAAAGCACTCAAGAAGGCAAGAAGAAACTGGAGAGGAAAGTATGAACAAAGGTGAGAGTTTTTCAAAAGTGTTTTGAGAATTATAACTTGAAAACCCTAGCCGTATGAGGAAGAAGAAGTTTAACTTAAATAGACACTTGAAGATAAGAAATCAAAGGCTTAGATTTAATCTCCCATCTTATCTTTAACAAAACCTAGGCAGATCCGAGCTAGTGGGGTTAAGTTGACTGTCCACTGGATAAAAGAATGTCCGGTTGAAAGCAGTGATCAATCTGTCAGAAAAGCAGTCAACGTTCACGTGCAAAGAATAGATGACTAGTCACGAAAACCTGAAATTCTTATTCTAATAAAACATTTACAAAAACTTAAAGTGTTTGAAAAGTTTTGACTCAATAAGGTACAGATCTAGGTTATGACACAATTAACTTATGCAAATGATCATTAAATTTGAATGCATCTTCAATACTCATCTATCTTCAATCTTCAAGCTTCTTCAATTCTTCTAAAGATCTAGAATTACAACTTAATTGACTAATTGAACTTGTTACACATATTACAACGTTTTTGTACAAGGATAGCCAATAATAAAATAACCTACAGGGTTCATTGCACTCGATGTCAGGATTGGGTTCGAGTCCTAAATGCCTTTGATCACTGCCGTAGATTTATATGTTGTACTGTGTAGGTTTGCCTAGCGTACCTAACTATTATGTATTGCTTGTTTTGGCTGCATTTGTAGTATAAGCGTATACTACTGGTTTTAAATAAAGGGGGTTATTATTAGCAAATGTTTATAACTGTGTTTTACACTGATTTTGTTTTTCCTGTCCACTCACCTTTGTTTTTGCACCCCCTCAGAATTTGATTCTGAAGTGCACCATAGTGACGATTGAGGCTTCAGAATAGCTATGTTTTCTCCAGCAAAGACTAGTGACTCTTTGTCTTCAGTCTATTAGTTAGGTTGTTATCCTGTGCATTGTTGTTGTATTATTCCGCCTTCGGCAGTACTGTTGTGTATTTTGTTTCCCTTATGCTGTCTAGACTCTCTAATATCATGTATTTACTGTTGTGACGGGCTACGACCCGATGATTTATCTTATTTGTCGTTTAGTTCAACTTTGGGCAGTCAAGACTTCGTCACCTAGTCCGGATGATGATCGCACCTTCCGGGCCCCACTTTTTGGGGCGGGGTGTGTCATTCTGCCTCGGCCACTAAAAAATTGATAAATGGCAGGTTTATGATAACTTTTGCTTACGTAATATTTTCTTATTGGTTGGAGACAATAATTTAACTATACAATAAATTTCTTATTAATTGGAGATAATAATTTGACAATACAATGAACATATGGAATTTTGTTGTAGGAAATTGTATTTAGGTATGATTGTGTAAACTAGAAGTAGGAAGGAAACCTATATGAACTCTATGTAATAGACAGACCCAATCCCAGTATAATTCTTGATTTGTTATAAATAAAAGCACATTGCAAAAAGAAACAATTACATTTTGATACTACTTGAAGAGTAAAATACCCAAAAACACTACTACACTTTAAACATTACAATATAGTACTACTTTGGATACATGTTGATTTTTAATTGGTTTTACACTTTTAATACAAAGTTACACATCACGTGTTCTGCAAAATACGCTCACTCTCTTTTTCGACTTTCCCTGCTCCGTGATCCACTCCAAGACCCTCCATCTTTTTGTTAACACCCACAAACCTCAAAACACTTTTTTACCCATAACTTTCTCATCCGAACTCCGTTTGACACGAAACGAATTGGGTTGGATTCTTCTCATCGCCCTCTTTCCATAACACCAAGATTGTAACCTCAGACCTACTGTAGAGAGATAACGCTGCAGCAACATCTTCATGTTTACTAGCAAGATTCTCCGATTCCGAAGACAAATGGGACGAACCACCACCCAAAACTTCATCCTCTCATCATTCTAGACACAGCTCAACCAACATTGAGTTTTAGTTTGGAGCGGATCATCACCGGTGAGCCTCACATATTGGTTGAAACTTTCCTGCGAGTTTCCGGCCAAGCTAATCGTTGAAACTAGTCTAGAAAGGTTTGTTGGGTTGTTTAGATGAAGACTGATATAAAAATCGTGTGAATTGATGGTGAGTCAACACAACTATTCTTTCTCCTTCATTTTAAAGGAGCACCTCCTCCATTTTAAAGGAACACATCCTTCAAATTGAAGGAAGAGCTCTTTCGAATTTGAAGGAACATCTTCATATTTTTGAAGGAACACATCATTTGTTTTGAAGGAACACATTTTTCATTTTGAAGGAGGTGTTCCTTCGTTTTGAAGGACCTCCTTCAAATTGAAGGATGTGTTCCTTCAATTTGAAGGAACTGTTCTGTTTGAAATTTGAAGAATCTGTTCCTTTGTTTGGAAGGATGTGTTCCTTCGTTTTGAAGGGCCTCCTTCAAATTGAAGGATGTGTGTCTTCAATTTGAAGGAACTGTTTTGTTTGAAATTTGAAGAATCTGTTCCTTCAAATTGAAGGAAGAGCTTCATATCTGAAAAAGTAGTTCCTTCAAAATGAAAAACCATCTTCTTCAATTCTATTTGGCTAGATCATTTGGATACTTGAATTCTATCAAATGCGGTTGCCAAACACAAACTCCCAATTATCATATATATATATATATATATATATATATATATATATATGGTTTTGTTCAAATTGCCTTGTGTTCTCTTCTTTTTCTTCTGCCGTCTTTTCTTGTACTTCATGCACATGGTTGTGATCATTCTAAGTTTTGTGTTTAGATGGGGAATAGTTTCGTATCTCAGCTTTGGTTGATCGCTTCAATTTCCAACACAGAGATTTGTGAAGAAAAGTTTAAGTCTTTGATAATGGCGGACGAGAACGGGGTGGGCGATGTGAGGTGCGTGAGTGGTTGTGTGCTCTTTAGTGGAATTTTGGGAAAGTAGTTTTTGTAGTATTTTGTGAAGTTTTTTTGGACATAATAAAAGTATAGTAAGTTTTTTGAATAGAACTCCTGGCAAAAAAGCAACTACACCTTATACAAAATTCTCTCTCTTTTCATCATTTCTTTTCGAGGAAAATTGTTTTGTTCTCTTTTTGTGTGCAGGCTTTTCTCACTAACCTTGGAATTACTCAATACTAGGACAAATTCTTCTTTTTATTTAGGGAGTAATATCACTAATGACCTCTTTAAAACAAATTTTCTTATAAAATTTGAGTTGCCCTTCTCTACTCTTTGAGTCTTGAACCAGATCGAAATCCCGTTTTCCCACTTTGTCTACTTTTGTCTCTTTCTGTAATGACAACAAAACCTCCAAAATTTAATATTTTCAAAAACAGAGACAGAAGAAATAAATAATGGGGAGAGAGAAACCCAAGTAGTGAGAGACTGCGAGTGAGTTTACTACTGTCCCCAACGCTGCTGCTTCTGCAGAGGGTTTTGTACTGTCGTCAAACTTGTGGTTCCAAATTTTATACTAAAGATACAAGAGTTGCAGCATCTGCATCATCAGCGCATTCACCAAAGTTTAAACCTTTGAATTGAGAATTGATACCCTTTTCTTCTTTCATCTTCTTCTTCACCAAATTATTTTCGAAGTTCCTTCAAATTTCAAAGCTTGAGCTCGCTGATGAAGGAATAAAGTTTTACCTACTCTTTCAAACTCAAACCTTTGCAATTCTCCTTTTTCCATACCCTTGTACTAAAATAATGATCCGTCCATTATTGCCCTCCTCTTTATTATAAAGTTATAAACAACAAAGGTCCAGCTTCACTCCACTTGTTTTGGTCATCTTTTTTTCTGTCTTTCTAGGACACTCGAAGTTTTCTTTTCTTTTTTTAAGTCCAGTCCAAGTATTTGCTTGATTGCCTCCATGGATTCTTATGAAGCTACCAAGATTGTTTTCTCAAGGGTGCAGAGCTTGGATCCAGAAAATGCCTCCAAAATCATGGGTTACCTGCTGATTCAAGACCACGGTGAGAAGGAGCTCATACGCTTGGCATTTGGACCTGAGGCTCTGCTGCACAACCTCATGTTCAATGCCAAAACCCAACTTGGAATTCTTCATTCCAAGCCCTCAACTGCTACTTCTACTGCTCCAACTACAAACCCAACTACTAATCTCAACCCCATCTCAAGGCCTAACCCTTTGTCCTTACCTAACCCGTCTTCTCCATCTTCAAGCCTATGGAGCCTCACCAATCCCATGAGCCCCAGCTCAAATTCTTCACCATCTTATGCCAATATTGTCACCAAAAACAGCAACTCTGGTTCAGTTTCTGGGGTATCTTCACCTTATACTTCTTCAAGTAGTGAATTCATTGGCAACCACCAATCTCAGAACAATCTTTCTTTTCTGAGTGATCCAAAGAATGATGATTTATTTGATGAAAGTATTTACAACAACAATTCTTCACAGCAACAGCAGGGCTACTCTGTTTTTGGGTCTGAAGAATTGAATTCCGGGGTTGGATGGAAACCCTGCTTGTATTTCTCAAGAGGGTTTTGTAAAAATGGCAGCAGCTGCCGTTTTCTCCACTGCGGTTCCACTGGTAGTGATGGTACCTCTATCAATGTTGGAAGTCCTAGCAATGTTGGCAGTCCTAGCAATGTCAATGTGCTTGAGCAGTGTCAAGAGTTGCTCAGATCCAATGCTGCTGCTCAGCAACAGAAACTGGCTGCAGTCTCACAGTTGATAGCAGGTGGTACTTCCTTTCCATACAACAAGGGCATGAATTTCCTTATACAACAACAAAATGACAGTCCAAGTCCAAGGTATATGCTTTTTTAAAGTCATGAAATTTGGTTTTTACCCTTTAAAGTAAGTTGTTGCCTTTGAGTAGATTTTTTAAGCTGGTGTTTATGGTAGCATTTTGATGTGTTTCAGGTCAGCAGCTGCTGCATTGATGATGGGAGATGAGTTTCACAAGTTTGGGAGATACCAACATGAGAGAAATGATATTTCGAATTTAACTTTGGGAAATGCGCATCACAGTTCAAGGCAGATCTACTTGACATTCCCAGCTGACAGTACATTTAGAGAGGAAGATGTCTCCAATTATTTTAGGTAATTAATGGTTATTTTTGTATCTAGTAATCAGAATATGTACTTGGACACTGAGAACTTGCACTAAAAAATCTAGGTTCTTTGTGTAATTGTGTGGTTTTGAAGCATTTATGGACCAGTGCAAGATGTGCGGATTCCATACCAGCAAAAGAGGATGTTTGGGTTTGTCACATTTGTCTATTCAGAGACTGTGAAGATCATTCTGGCCAAAGGAAACCCTCATTTTGTATGTGATTCCCGGGTGCTTGTGAAGCCCTACAAGGAGAAAGGCAAAATACCAGACAAGTATGTAAACAGCAATTCGAAGTCTTCTGGTTTGCCTTGCATTTGAAATTTTGCCCTCTTCCAACATTTATATTTATTCTTTGACTTGCACAATTGCAGGAAGCAACTGGAGAGAGGAGACTATCATCTGTGTTCAAGCCTGCCTGGGATCGATTCTAGGGAGTCTTATGACCTTAATCTTGGTAAGAGAAGAGGCAAGTTACTTAAATCTGTTAAAGGGCTAGAAGTCGAATAGAACTTGAGGATTTATTTTGGTTCTTTGTAGAATCGAGAATGCTTTACAATAGCCAAGAGATGTTGTTAAGAAGGAAGTTAGAGGAACAGGCTAATTTGCAGCAAGCCATTGAACTCCAAGAAAGAAGACTTATGAACCTGCAACTTTTAGGCATCAAGAGGAACAATCATCATCATCAATACTATCATCGTCTATCAGAAGGGTCTCCAATTCCCTCACCAACTTTATTGCATACACCGAAAAATCAACCCTTCATTGTTTCCCCAAAAGGAAATGAAGAAGTTCCAGAAGGTTGGTTGGCTAATCAATGTTTTAATGGAGTTGATGTAAAAGGAGAAGCAAATTGGTGGCGGTTATTTCATTGCTGTATTGTTGGCTTTGCAGAATATAATGCTGGAAAACTGCAGCAAGAGGTGAATCCAGGTTTCAATCCAAGTGATCATGGCAATGAGGATCACAGTGGCAATGATTTTGACCTCCTTGAAAGGTATTAAACCCTTTTTTATACACAAATTTAGCATATTTGTATGATTGGTCAGAACCTATTCAATTCTAAGATGAATGTTTTTCTCTTTCAACAGCAGTATGGAGCACATTCTCCCCGATAACCTCTTTGCTTCTCCAAAGAAATCATCAGCTGGCAACCACATTGATGTTTTCTCAACTGCTGCTTCTGCGAAGGTCAATACTGAAAGCACCACAGTCACAACCATTTCTTCTAACAACAATAATAATTTACTGCCCACCACTTCATCCACCAATGCAACTTCCCCAAAATCTGTTCTCTCCAAATGCCCAGGTAATGTCACTGCTACTTTCCCTATGTAACAAAAACACACACAAATACAGACTTGATATATAATCCATTGAAATACCAAATTATTAATTTAACTCTTTTAGGTTTTCTTTTGGGTATGGAACCACTGGAATGTAATTAAGGGAGTTAAGCATGGCCAGCAATGGGGAGATTGACTTTGCTAGGGTAAGCATTATCAATAACCTCACGTGTACAATTTAAGTGAATATGGTTATTCGCTGATGATAAATTACTTAATTTGTCTATTGTTGCAGAAAAATTTGAGAAGCATATATACAAGGAAGAAAAAGATCCTCTAGCTATATAGCCAAAAGCATACCTACATGAAAGAAAACTTGTAGACAAGATCTCAGAAAGATCATATCAGTATTGTCATTAATATATACAAATAATAATACATAATTGTATACATAAAAGAACTGATGGGCAGATTTATTGGAGTGGGGTCTATTTTACAACTCTGTAGTCTGTACTGTGCCCCATCTCTTTAGCCATAGGTATGTGCTGGACCACATCGATGTAACATAGCAAAGAAAGGCTAGTTTGTAGTAACTTTCATATGATAATTTAAATTTACTTTTATCTTTTACCGCCCTGTTTTTTATTGTCGTCAGGTCGTGTAGATACGAAAAGTCTGAATCAAGACTGCTAAACATTGTTGTACAGACCCTAGTAAAGTGGTGGGCACCATCAGCAGAAGCATAACTATTCACTGATATGGAGCCTCTAAAGGGGAAAAAGCAGGGGGATGACTAGTGGGGGGTAAAAGCTGTTGTCCTGGTTTGCAGCATCTACCTGCATTCTACCACAGATTTCCCATTTTGGGATTGAAAAAAGAGGACTTTGAAAAAAGAGGACTTTGAAAAAAATTATAAAGGGTTGAGGGGTAAAATTATAAAAGAAAAGTTGTTCTTTCATGTGAGTAAAGGCATACTTTATGGCACTCTTTTGTCTCATTTTATGATTTTAGGGCCACTCTCACATGGATTCTGACATCCTCCATATGAATGGTATCTGCCTATCTGGGTTCCACATACTCCTTTCGCTCTCAGTTTCAGTACTTTTAAGTTTTAACCATTTGCTATATCTATTGATAAAAAAAGTGATGCTGTATCTTTGTGGATTGTGAGCTACTCTCACTTATCTGCTGGCATCCAAGCTAAATGTTTGTGTTTTGTGACTTATACTGAGATAATCGTGCATGATTGTGAGCTAATGCGGTTTGTTTATCAAGTTTGCTTAAAACTGCCTCCCTATAAACAACACTTCTTGAAGCAGTGTCAATATGGACGTTGATAGCTATGACCCCACATTCAGTGAATTTGAGATGCCGTGAGTGGCATCCGTTTGAAGCAATTATATTGGAAATTCAAGGCTTATGTACTTCATTGGGAGTTCAAAGGATTGAATATCAACCAAGGTCGACAAATACAGCAGCTCATGAACTAGCACGCAAGGCAGCAAATACTGCACAAGAGGCTTTTTGGGTGGGTGATGGACCACCGTGGTTTGAAGTAATTCTCGTCCAAGAGGTGAGAGGTTAGTAGAGTGGGTGTAGAAGCTTAATTTGGGCCTAATTCCCTCTGATGGTTAGGCCGGTAAGGAGGTCGAGCTAGGTTTCCGGGTCTTTTCTCCTGATGGCTATGCCGTAGGGAGAAGGGGCGGGTTTCGAATTAAGTTCTATGCTCGTTTCTACTATGTTTGTTCTGAATGCATTTATGTTTAGTTAAAGAGTATTGGGCACTCTTTTCCTTGCACAATGTAAGGTTTTTAACGAGGTCCCTAGAGCTTAATGTTTAGTAATTTTATGTACTCCTTTGTTTGGCATATTGCCAAACCTTATATATTAAAGCGCATTCCTTTTTAAAAAAAAAGCAAAAAAGAGAGGAAGACAATAGTTGTTGTAGAGAATGACTGATGCCCCAAATTTTGGGGTCTTAATTAGAAGCTTTTTTGAACATATGAATCTTAACATGTAAAAGCTTTCCAGAATTGGATTAGGTGATTTTGTAGGAATTTGCCCTTATTATGGAAGTGTATTGTTGCCAACGTTTAGCCCAACATGAAGAGATACACTAGGACCACTATAAAGATATTCATGTTGGATAACTATAAATCAACGTGTTTCTGAAACAATGCACCCCCCTAATGTTGTTCAAATGTCAACATCATTTTAGCCCCCAAACATTTCAAATAGCTGCCCACCTCAATATATAGTATTATATACAGTGTTAAGGGCCTCTTCGTTGGTATGTTTGGCTATTTGGTCGTTGGTATGCTTGGCTATTTGGTTTGGCTTCATATTTTGTTATATATGCCTAGTTTCGTGTCAGAATCAACCTAATGAAGAGATTAGTGATACTGCTATGTCATTTTTTGTGACATTTGCTTGTTTCTAATGGTATCATAGTGTTGTTATTACATCAAGGGTTAGGTTTACAAAACATACTATTTTGACACACATCTAGACACCTTTTTTGACCATTAGATTGCTCCACTTTGAAGAGTTGTGATTCAATTTAAACTCATCCACATTTATTGTCAGATAAATTAAGGAAAAAAAAAGAATTAATGTCTAAAAAGTACTAGATTAGATTCCTTATATCTAAAAAATACAAAGTTTTCTACTAATATCTAAAAAGTCCAAATAGTCAATGTGGCAAAATTTTATTGGACAATTTTAATGTTAGTTTCACAAACGGCGTCTGAATGATCTCGGTTCGCTCGGATACAGAGATCCACACACAAGCGGCTTCGATCCCGGAATTCTCAGACAATTCAACCCGCCACTGAAGTGCTCGATCATGTCCACGAACTCGCCTCCGCCAGCACATCCGGGTTGTTGTAATTCCTCACCGCCTGAACAATGCCCCACACCCGCTTCTACGGATCCGAGCAATTGAAAATGTCCGACTCGACAAACACGCCATCGCAGCCCAGCTGCAACATCAGCGCCACATCTGTCGGCGTGATGATCCCTCCGGCGGCGAACTACAACACCGGGAGCCAACCCATCTGCTTGGTCTGCGCGACAAGGTCATAGGGCGCCTAAATCGACTTGGCGAAGGCGAAGACCTCGTCGTCATCCATGTTGTTCAGCAGCCGGATCTAACCCATCACCGACCTCACTGTCTCTATAGAGATACTTGACTGTCTCTGTATATTTTCTAGTTTTTTTTTTGTTTAGTGCTTTTGAATTTGATGTCTCTTTAGAGACACTTGATTTCTTTTTTTTTAGTTTTTTTTTGTTTAGTGCTTTTGAATTTGATGTCTCTTTAGAGACACTTGACTGTCTCTGTGGAGACACGTAACTGTCTCTATAGAGACACTTGACTGTTTCTGCAAAGACACTTAACTGTCTCTGCATGTGAAACTTGCGAAATTTTTTCTGTGAAAAACATACTCAATATAGATGTTAAAATGTAGGTCTCACTTTTATGAATAAATTGGTGAAAATGAATTTTCATTACGATTTCTATATAAAAAATTATGATTAATTTAGAAAAATAAAAAAATTGAAAAAATAAGAAATATAAGAGAGAAAGATGATTTCCGTTAATGGGAGTTAATTACTTTTGTAGAGTTGCAATTGGTTTTGGAATATATAGATATTTAACATCTTTTATGTCTTTTTTAGATATTTAGGGTGTTATTTTGGACCCCTAGGATATTAGCCCAATTCTATGTTCTTTTCTATCTCCCCCATTTTCATTCTTCAAACGTGGGTTTATCTTTTCTGTCAATCCTTGTTTCAGTATTAAAATTGAGTAGGTGCATACCTCAGCTCCACGGTTGGATTCTCTACGTTCAGTAATACAAACAAATCAAATCACATACTAGAACAAAACCAAATCATATCACCACTTCTTAAGACTGTCGAGAACTTTAGCTGGATTAAATGTCTCTTTTGTAAAGGGATATTAGCCAACTTGCCCCCTCAACTTATACCTTACTTTCGATTTGCCCCCTTAACTTGCATTTTGGAAAATTAACCTCTTAACTTGCATTTTTGGCCAATTTCCCCCTTGCAGTCAAAATTTACAGCCTCTCATCCAATTTTCCGTCAAATACACTCACATGACTTGCACATGAAGAGCTTTTTTGGTCATTTACCACCGTCGAGACATTTATGTGCTATTGTTTGGGGGCAAGTTAAAAGGGCAAGTACGATACAACTTAAGACTGCCGATAACTTTAGCTGGATTAAATGTCTCTTTTGTAAAAGATATAAAAACCATTAAAGACCCGATTTCGTGTTTCCCATAGATCGTATTCCTACCTACAACTCTAACCATCAATGATCAATCCCGAACACTACCAATCATCAAAATCTTGAAAATGTCCCAATATTTTTCTGGCAAGTAAGGAAGAGATTGGTAATGAAATTTGCAAAGAAGCCCATCGACGCCGTCGAAAAGAAGATGAAGGAGGAGAGATAAACTAGAATTGTTTTTTGCAGTTTTGTGTTTAAAAAGTAATTCATGAATTTTTGTGCATATATTTTTTCTTTAAATAAAGTCAGATTTGATCACAATCCTTTAAAATGGAGCAATCTAGTGGTTAAAAATGTGTCTAGATGTGTGTCAAAATAGTACATGTGAATTTGATCCCTACATCAAACTGTGCCGATCAGAAAGATAAAAATGTGTCTAGATGTGTGTCAAAATAGTATGTCATGTGAAGTATCCCGCACACAATGATAAGAGAGATAATATGTGTGAATGTGTGTTTGCCTCCTTGCACTTGTGCCATTATTTATAGTGAACCATCTTAGGGTATGCCAAATCCTCATGGGATGGGTCTTTCTATTACATAGAGTCCACTAACAGACGACAAAACACAAGTATGCCATATGTGCTCGATAATGGATTGTAGCCAAATACACTCACGTGTGGGCTCATGTAAAGCAATACGCTCGGCGTGGTTTGAAGAAGTGGCAACAAGAGTCTATCTTGTAGACCTCCAAGATATTGTGGTATTCCCTATGGTAAAGACGTAAGCAACTTGGAAACGTGTCTTGTGCAGGTTTGATAAGTAACCGGCATCAGCATAACTAACAAGGGCAAGCATCACTTCGTGGATCTAAGAGGGGTAATCCATCATGGAATGCGTAGGGATAAGACAATCCCATATTCGCAATACCTTTAAGGTAGCAGTATGTCTTTAATACCAGACCAGTGGTAGCGTGTAGACGCATTGCTAAACCAAGCCAACAGGTTTATAACAAATGAGATGTTTGACCTAGTGCATTGAGCTAAGTATAAAAAATGCCAACTGCACTCCAATATTGGCTCATCATCCTCCTTAAGACGAAATAGATCACGTTAGGCATCTAGCGAACGGACGACCGTGGGTGTACTCGAAAGCTTAGCTTTATCCTCATTGAAGTGATGAAACATCTTCTGGATGTAATTGGATTGATGTACGAGGATGCTATCAGTTCAATGCTCGAGCTCCAGGCTAAGACAATATCGAGTCTTCCAAACATCTTTCATCTCGAGTTCCGACATCAGGTGTGAAGTAGTTTTCTCAAGCTCTTCCGGAGTACCAAAAAAAACTAACACAAATCCGGAATGTGATAAATACGCGAAGGCATGATACGTTATTCACATATCTTTAACTGATCAAATGTTCACTTAAGCGGTTATACCACTTATGTCTACATTGTTAATCCATAAAGTGAACACCTCAAATGAAAACGAGGGTGTTTAGTGGTCTAGAAATATTTGAATCAGTTATATCTAGTTCTTCAAGAGTTTTCATGTATATCTCTGTATCAAGATCCCAATTGAGATATGTTGTAACCACATTCATGAGCTGCATGTTCAGTTCTTGGGAAACTACCAAACTGACAAGGTAGCGGAACGTTATAACGTCCATTGCATGGGAATATGGTTCCTTGTAATCAATATAAGGGAAAATGAGAGAAGCCTTATGCTAGGAGGCATTCTGCACTGTTTCATTCTTTTCATTACGCTTCCGTACGAAATCCACATGTAAACTACAGGGTTCACATTGGGTACTATGGGAATTACAAGTCCAAACACTTTTTGCTTTATTAAGGTATATAATTCAACCTGCATTGTTTCTTTCCATTTGACCAATCAGTTCAACGTTGTGCTTCATCAACGGCATGCGGTTCGATATCGTCGCACTTTGTGATTCAATGGCTACTGCTTAAGCAAAGATATCATCGATGATTATCTCATCTAGATTCCATAAGCTCATCCGGACCGAGATTTTCTGGTTCTCGGTAATTTGGATTAGGGGTATCACCCAGGGACTTCTCCCAAGACACTTCCATAATCCTGCGCAATTCATGAGTTTGAATCGATTGTGATAGAGATCTGATTCGATTGTGCCATAGTTCTCCCCTTCCAAGGAGTGAATCCTTAGAACCGTGTATGCCTCACTTTTGGCATGGGACAGAGGATTGGTTAGCCACCGATGTACTCCGTTCATCAGGAACGAAACATCGTACGAGGACATTGCATACTTCGGGGATGACACTACCAGAAAAATGGTGTTTTACAACGGAGAAAATCCGTTGTGTGAATGGGGGTACTTTCTGTTGTTAAATCGCCTGTCGAGTATTGAACACCTTCAGACGACGGATAAAATCCGTTGTATGATAAAGTTTGACACAACAGTTTTGAACAAAAACCGTTGTCTTACAGTTCATTTTACAACTGTTTTACATGTTTATGTTGTAACATGTATACTTGCACAACAGATCATGCCTATAACGGTTGTGCTTCAGGGTTTCCAACAACAATTTTTGTGGTTTTATGTGGTTCACTATATTGAATTGATTTTGTAGATAAATACTATTGACTATTAACATTTGGCTCAAATAGCTTCAAAAATTTACTTTTCATTGATGATAGAAAGTTTACAAATTGTTCAATGAGGTACATCACTTGAGTAGAAGCTATATACACTAAATAATGAGGCGCCTTCACCTATCAACTGTAAGTTAGCCTCTCAATCTTCCTTGAAGGCCTTCATCATCTTCTTGAGCTATACCGCACACACAAGATATAAAGAAGCAATTAAAATAGGTTTGTCTCCATCTTCTCAATTGCTTCTATAACTGAATCATAGGTGCGTACGCCCATACAATGGAAATGCTTTGCTCCAGTAGAAATGACTGCCTTTAAGTGTACTTGAAGCTATACGATAACAGTGAAACAAATAAACTTATAAGCACTTCCTAGATAGATAATTAGACCTATAGGTTCACACTTATAAGCTCCAACAGTTTCATCTTCTGTGTACATGCGATAGCCAATCAAATAAGTAGTAAATCATGAGAGAAACAAAGCTGATATCATGTACAACTGCAAAGTTTTATTCATTCATTGATAAGAGAAACAAAATGAGGCTGCAGCTATGTGAAGATCTAGAATTTTAATGAAACTCTAAGACACAGATAACAAAATAATAGCTAGGATCTGTTCTAGGCGTTACAAAAGATATAATAATGCCAAATAGTGATTTAGAGCAAACATAGACATGAATCAAATTATGAACCTGCTTAAATCGCCATTCAGCAACAAAAACTAGGAGGAAAGTGCTCGCGGCAGTGCTAGCAGCAGCTAAGATTCCAGCACCATTTCCTGTAAAACCAGGACACGAGTCAGTATAAAGAGGAGCCACTTAACAACACACCAAACTCAGAGAAGAATATTGACTATTGCCAGAGAAAAAACAAGGAAAGCGAAAAAGAATCACCATCTTACTAAGGGAGGGAAGACCAGAGAGCCAAATTGTACACAGGCTTGATGAACATAGAGAAAACTCAAAGATATTGGTTTCATCGACCAGGTTTCATGACTTCTGTTTTAACGGCATATCTGTTTGGTAAGAACAACATTAGCATATTCCTAAACACCAAGGATAATTGATGAAAAAAAGTAAAGAGGCATATCTGTTTAGTGAGAACAAACTTAGCATATTCCAAAACACAAAGGATAATTGGTGAGAAAGAGTATAGAAGATGCAAATCAACATCCCACAATATGTACTTACTGATAGGTAGAGCAGAAAAAGGAGTGAGTTACGTATGCCAAGAAATTTCTTACCACAAATCTATATTGCAAACATGAAGGCATGGGCTCAACTGGATTGACATGGACATGAACCGCATCATTCTGTTAAAATACATACCATATTATTATGCAAACACAAAAACTAGACTGCATCATATGAATTCCAAATAGGTGACACACGGAAATAAGAACAAACCTTGGTCCACTTCTGCTGTATACAGTCATGTAAGAATCGCCTATGTTGAGGGATGGAAGCACTGCAAAAACAGTTTGACATTTATGGATTGACGAGTAGGATGTCAAAAACTTCCGTACAGAACTGACCTCTCTGGAACTGAACATGAAATCTACCTAACCAAGCAGTGAACTTAAGACATTAATGTATGGAATAATCATTTTCGGCAAATCAGTTTTTAACCTTTTAGATAGTCTGCCACTCAACTTAGAGAGCATCCCATATGAAAATGAAATAGTTATGCACTAGACAACTTAACATTGCATTGGGCTACAACTTACCTCATCAATTACGAGCACTCGCATCGACTCAAGCTTAATGACAATAGAAAATATCAAAAGCAGGTACGTCAGCATCTTCCCAGAACCTGTCTAAGATGATGAAAACCCACAACAAAGATTCAAACTCCACCTCAAAACATCCTGAAATTGAAACACAAGTACCAATTTTGAATTGACCTGAGCAGATCAGAGCCCACCACAAAGACTCAAACTTTACTACTAAAAACATGCCAGATTCGATTAAACAAAGTAACCAATTTTGAAACTGACCTTAAATGACCAAAATTCATATCAAAGATTCAAACTTCACCACAAAAACAGGCCAAAATCGATAAAAAAGATCAGGTCACTACAAGTAGGATATTTTCTTAAATTCAATCACTCACGAACTGCTACACTATCATGAACTGAAACCCAAATTACTTATACGAACTGCTAACTCCAAAATGATACAGAATATTAAACCCTAACATGAATTGAAAAGCATACATAAATTCATTGTTGCAAACCCCTTAATCTGAGCCCTAAATTAAAATTAAACCACCCCAACTTCAGACCCACTACATATTAATTCGAATTAAAGAAAGAAGACCGAAGAAGATGAAAGAAAAAGATGAAAGCAGTTTGGATCTGACGATTTCATTCGGCCGAAGGCCGAATGAAATCGACAGATCTACATCGAACAAGTGCAAATCGGTCGAAATGGAACTTAGCTTTCGATCTGATGAATCCGAACAGCCAACGTACGCAACTGGTTCAGATAATGAGCTGGGCATTTCGGCTCGCGGAGCCGCAAGGTTTATGTCTTGAAGGTTGTGTGCAGAGAGGGTTTTGGGCTTGACTTCAATGGCGTTTGACATGTTTGATGGTTTTCGGTGAGGTAATAGAGGCGTTTAGGTGATTAGAACAAAAGAAGATGAAGAGTGGTTGGGTGAAGAGAGCTAGATGTCCATGGTTGCGATTTTGTTTGGAGCTTGGTGGCGTGTTCTCTTATGTTTTGATGAAGGCGCATGTTCACAAGCGTTTTAGTTTTTTGTTTTAAGTGTTTCGGAACCAAGGGGAAAACACAAAGAAACCCGCAAAAAAAAATTTGGAACGCGCAAGCGGGAAAAATAAGCGCCACTTTTTTTTGGTTAGACAACAGAAAAAACGAGGAAACCGTTGTATATGCACTTTGTAAAATTGGCGCCCATATACCCGTTGTTTGAAGGGCCGTTTTATAACAGATTTTGAAAAACTGTTGCGAACATTCATAATACAACAGTTTTGGTCAGTATCCGTTGTAAATTGTGCGTCGTCTATTGACATTTTTCTGGTAGTGTGAAGTTGCGTCCTACGGGGACATCTTCATTACAGGCTTGTTTGCAGCAGTTAGATCATAGATGGCATCTGGCATGTTCGAGCAACACTTTAAGGATCTAGTATATGTCGACTTGCTTACCATGCTGTGTGATTGAGGGATCGGGATGAGACAAAGTGGGTAAGTCCACGTCAATTCAAGTAGTTTTTCATGAACGTTGACGTTCAGTCCTCCCCCTAACGGTGGGAAGGCTGTCTCATCAAAGTGACTATCCGCAAATTTTGCTAGAAAGAGATTGCCTATCAATGGCTAATAAAAGTTCATAATAGAGGGGAAATCATAACCGAGAAAGATTCCGAGTTGAGCACATAAACTGTACACCCAAAATTGCGTAAGTATGGTGAATCATGCTCGTACCTAGTAACCAATTGTAACGCTATACAATAGTGGGTGGAGATGAGTCTCAGGCGGACCAAATAACTGCATGCAAAATTGCATAGTCCCACGCAGATCCAGGAAACGTTGTGCACATCACCAACGTCCAGATAGCCATTTGAAGGCATTTTAATGAACGTTTCTACGAGACCATTTTGAGTATGAACATGGGGAACTGGATGTTCAATCTCAATCCTTAGGGACGTGCAATAATCATCGAAAGCCTTCGATATAAACTCTGCGGCGTTATCCAGTCTCCAAGACTACAATGGATAACTAGGGTGGTGAGCCCTCAATCAAGGCCAGGAGTTTAGAAAATGCGGCATTTCGTGTGGACAAAAGGCATGTGACCAACGAGTTGGTACATCAACCAAATCCATGAAATCTTTATATGGGTTGGAATTGTCCACAAATATTCCCTTGAATCCGCTAAAGAAATGAAGGAGTGCGTAAAGTATCTTTGCAGGGGATGGTCGAGCACTCAACTTTCCCAATGAACATGCTTTGCAAAAGGTCTTAATGGTATGGACCTTGATCGACATTAAGTGATGTTCGCATGATGTTTTCAGAATCTGAGTCATCATGTCGTGACCTGGGTGTCCCAAACAAGCAAGAAATCATCAATTTCGACGGACTTCAGGCCAGTCACATGATATGTTTCTATAGAGCAAATGATTGTGCAAAACAACCCATTAGGTAGGCGCTCTAACTTTTTCAATACATGTTTTCTGCTATACAAGAAAGATATAATGCAAAGATAGTTCTTTCCATTTTCTTCAGAGGTTTCAGTGTGGTAAACTTTCATGCGAATATCCATAAGACTCAATTACGTTCTTCGGGATCCATGTGAGTATAAGGCCTCTTAAGGTCTTCATTTAGGTATGAAGTTAGAAATATATATCCATTCGGGGAATATCTCTATTCAGGGAGAATAATGTGCGTGTGTAGTTACACACTCCATTCAAGGAGAATAATGTGTGTGTGTAGTCGCACAGTCATTCAGACAACTAACTTCCCACTAAGCATACCTTAACATTCATTAATTGAAATCGGTCACATGATTTAGGGAATTGTAGGTTCCAGTTGATTTAATTTATTGATATTCGAGAACAATGTTCACATACTAAAACAAACACCAAAACTTGGACTTAGATTCTAAATAGAATCAGTAATCGCAAGTTGCTATGTTTCGGCTCAACAAGGTCATTCCATGTCCCCCTTGGTTGTCTATCAGAATGGTACTTATCAATGACATTGGTAAGGGCACGATAGGTGAGCGATCAATGGTTGTACCACTATAGTGATAGCAGATGATTAACTAATCTCAATTTTAGGTAGGTTGAGCCTTTCCCTAATGTCCACTCACGCCATCATTCATTTTTCAGGAATGATCTTATCTCCCCCTAATGGTGAGATGGCATTTGGTCTGACCCAGGTTCAGGGGCCGGTCTAACATGTGACAAGGAATTGCGGTTTGAGCTTCATAAATTGAGGACTCGGTAATTTTTGCTCTCTAGATTGCTGTTGCAGGAGCACATTAGAGGCATGCAAATTGATTAGATCTTCTGCAGGAGATCATCCTTGGTCAAGTCTTCCTTGTAAAACTAAAGGAAAGATTTGATTCTACAAACTTTAGAACTATACTCATTCATAGACTTCAAGTCATTAGAGCATAAGTTTTGCCAATAATGTCTTGCTTCAAGCAAGTACATAGATCATCTTTGGGTGATCAATATGCACTTCGAGTGCCCTTACTTAGGGTAAGGAGGGGACACGTTCTGTTAGTAGAGCTTTAGACTTCGAGCAACAACATCTACAATCAACAACTTAAGATCTTCAAGTTCCATGACATGGTTCCAGATTTTAACATGCCAACTTCAGGTTTATAGCATGTGACATTAGGCCATAGCATATCTTTGGGTTATGACTTCTGTGGTGATGTTTTAGGAACTTCAAGTTTGAAACTTCGAGTTTCTATAATAGTAAATGCTCGAAACTTAATATGAATTTCGGGTTCATTTGTACCCTGCAGATTCAAACGGATACAAACATATGAAAGAAAATGCAAGAAAACAATAGACAAACAATGTGTGGATCTGCGGATCCCACAATCTGTTGGACCATTGGTTTCTTGGTTTTATGTTATCGTACACTTGAAACTTCGAGTTCGAGGTTTATGATGAACTTCAGGTTCATACAACCTGCATATACAGACATGTACAAATATACCAATGGATGAAGTCCATTATAAAAATAGGAGACTATTATTTCCACCTCCCATTCCTCTCTCCCCACCTCCAAATATAGTCAACTGAAATATAATTATATTATTTAGGTGGAAATTACGTAAATGTACAAATTCCTCTTTCCAAATCCTCCGTCCTGGGAACCACTTTTCCGGCAACAAGAATAGACAAACCGCAAATCGACTTCACAAGCAAACTCACCGAACTGAAAAAATGGCGAATTTGTTTTGAAAAGGGCAAGCAATTGTATACATCCCATCAACGACACCACAAACAAATAATCTGAATTATATACATTGTTCACAATCAAAAATATCACGGCACCAATTAAAAATCACTAAATAAACAATTCACAAGTCATGCTCACTACAATTTTGATCAAAATTCACAATCACAATTTCAAGTCATCATCAATATTCTATGTCTATTAAGGATGTACATATAAGGAGTTATAGGAGGAAGAACAAGGCCCCAAAGTGTCCAAGAACTAGATGGTGGAACCTAAAAGGAGAAACACAAATCGCTTGCAAAGAAATGGTCCTAGCTCAAGGCAACTGGGAGATGGAAGGGAACGCTAATCAAATGTGGGACTCTATGGCGACTTGCATTCAAGCAGCTGCGAAAAGGGTATTAGGAGAGTCTAGAGGTTTTGCTCCACACCAAAAAGAATCTTGGTGGTGGAAAGAGGAAGTGCAGGAGAAAGTTAACGTTAAAAAGGATTGTTGCAATGTTGTATACAAGAATACAAGGGATGAAAACTTAGAAAGATATAAAATAGCGAAGAAGGAGGCGAAGAAAGCCGTGAGTGAAGCGAAGCGAGCTGCCTTCAATGATCTGTATAAGCGGCTAGACACCAAAGAAGGAGAGTGAGACATTTATGAACTAGCTAGAGCAAGAGAAAGGAAGATGAGAGACCTGAACCAAGTGAGGTGCATCAAGGATGAGAATGGGGATGTGCTAGCTATGGAGAAAGGCGGTTAAAGACAGATGGTGATCTTATTTTCTTAGTCTTTTCAATGAAGGACACGAGAGAAGTATTTCTAGGGGGGGGAGGGAGGGGAGACTGAGTAACTCGGAAGAGTGTAGAAAATATTCATTTTACCGACGGATTAGGAAGGACGAAGTAGGTGAAGCTTTGAAGAGGATGAAGAATAGAAAAGTAGTGGGCCCTCACGATATACCAAGCGAAGTGTGGAAGGTTTTGGGAGAGAAGGGGATAATGTAACTCACAAACCTCTTCAACAAGATACTGAGAATGAAGAAGATGCCAAACGAATGGCGCCAAAGCACCCTGGTGCCTATTTACAAGAATAAGGGCGATATACAAAATTGCATGAACTATAGGGGTATTAAGTTAATGAGTCATATGATGAAGCTTTGTGAGAGAATAATTGACCATAGATTGAGGCAAGAGACACATGTCTCAGAGAACAAGTTCTGATTCATGCCAGGGCGCTCAACCATGGAAGCAATCTATATCTTACGTTGATCAATGGAACGATACAGAGATATGAAAAAGGATTTGCACATGGTGCATGTTGGCAATGAGAGGGTAATTTCAAATAAGTCAAGACAACACAAACAATTTTCACAAAACAGATCACACAGATGACCAGTCACCTGATGTGATGAACCTAACTGTTTGTTTATTCTCGATTTTAACCTCAGCAGAAGTTATGTGACCAGCTCCTTATGCTTGTGAATTGTTCAAACACTTTCGAATGCTATGCCAACTTAGGTCCTGCACAGATTCAATGAGATTGAAAAACTGCGAGCTATCCACAACTACAACCTATTAAATTCAGCGGTTCTAATGCAGTTTAAGATGACCAGTCATGCAGTTTTGTCTAGATTGCAGTTTAAGTTAAGTTGGTGCATAATTAAATCCAATTTTGAGATTAGTCAACTAGTTAACAAATCACATAAATGGACACAAGATTTTGGTACTCGGAAAAACCCCAAAAGGGTAAAAAAATCGGGGGTCTATCAGAAGATCGGCCTTCCACTATGAAATGGCAAAAGATGCCCAATATATATGTACCTAATTTAGATGCAGTAGTCCCTCGTGCGGCTTCTTCTCAATCACTTCACGTCTAGTGGTTCCAATGACTGGTCAAGCACTTTCCAAACAATACACACGTATTTCTGGTCAGCGACACCAAATATGATATGCTATGAAACTTGTATGATCAGTCACCAAAAAAGTTATAGAAAGCTATTGAGCTTCAGTAAATCTGCTAGACAACCAGGTGTATCTGTTGCAGTTATAAAACTGGGCAAAAAAACTGAAGTCAAGATGACTCCTACAACTCAACCTTGTCTATGCACATGCGTGAACATGGAAGACAAAGATTGCACACAACTATTTCAACTTCTAACTATACGAGTTTAGAAAAAGGAAGTTGAAACAGTGAAGGTAAGAACTTCTTCAAAGTTTGCTTCAATATGAGTTTATATGAAAATCGAAATTTAGAAGAAGATCCAAACACATGCCATCCTTAGAATTCTTGCAAACAGTTTATATGATTGAAAGCTCTCAAGAATTCAAAGTGAAAAACCGAAGAAGGAGGGCAGCACAATTGAGAGGTTTTTAAAAGATATGAAATGATAATTTTTGAATGCAAAAACCCTAATGAAATGAAGGAAGAGGTTTCGACTTTATAGTGAGAGAGGATAAGATTTGAACGTCCAGATTTTCTCAAAATAAAGAAACCTAGGCAGATCCGAGATAGTGGGGTGCAGTTGAGTACCCATCGGATAAAAGCATGCATGGATAAAAGACTGATCAGCAGTTGCTGTCAGAAAAGTAAAACTGTCACATGCGAAACAAGGATGACCAGTCACAAAGATATGAAAACTATAGGTTTTATGAAGAACATATTTTTCTCAATTTTAAAATCTAAGTGATTCAAAGCCTATATGAATGCAGATGACAGTAAGTTGGAACCATGTGATCATCACGTCTTCAAGTCTTGATCTTCAAACCAACCATCACATCATTAAGTCTAGAGCTAAGTACTAATAACCTGAACTGAGCTTGTGAAAGATTTTACAAAGTTTTTGTGCAAGGATAGCCAATTTTACAATTGTTCTAAAGTACAAATATCTATACATGGTCTTTATAGATTTAGAAAAAGCATATGATAGGGTCCAAAGAGACTTTCTCTGGAGGGTCTTAGAGAAGAAAGAAGTACGAGTAGTATATATCCAGGTGATAAAGGATATGTATGATGGAGCGAGAACTGCGGTAAGAACACATGAAGGATGAACGAAGAGTTTTCATATAACTGTAGGGTTACACCAGGGTTTAGCATTAAGCCCGTACCTTTTTGCGTTTGTAATGGATGAGCTGACGAGGCATATTCAAGGGGATATCCCCTGTGTATGCTGTTTGCAGACGATATAAACCCAGGAGGGGTAAATGCGAAGCTCAACCTTTGGCAGGAAAGGTTGGAATCGAAGGGACTCCAAGACGGAGAATTGGATGAAGATCTCAATCATAGACTACAAGCTGGATGGATGAAGTGGAGGAGTGCATCGGGTGTTCTATGTGACCGTCAGATACCATTAAAGCTCAAGGGGAAATTTTATAGGACGGTAGTAAGACCAGCATTGTTGTATGGCACAGAATGTTGGGCGGTCAAAAAACAAAACAAGCACAAAATGAGTGTAGCGGAGATGAGGATGCTGAGGTGGATGTGTGTACACACAAGAATGGAAAATATTAGGAACGAGGACATTAGAGGTAAAGTAGTAGTAGCCGCAATTGGAGATAAGATGAGAAACCAAAATTGAACCCGAATCTCTTATATTGGAGCAGGACATGACAATGGTGCTGTATAATTTAGTGGTGGTTTCGTAGATGATGGTGACGGTAGATGACGACGACAGCGTGGGCGGTGTGGTCGAGAATGGACCGAAAGATGTAGGTGGCAGTGATTCTGGAGGTGTAGGTGGAGCCAACAATGGTGGAGGTGGCGGCAAGAAGTGAGGTGGTTCCGAGGATAGAGGATTGGGGAAAGAGGAATTTGTACTTTTAGGTAATTTCCACCTAAATAATATAATTTTATATGAGTGATATTTGAGGGGTGGGAAGAGAGGAATGGGGGGTGGGAATAGTAGCCCCCTAAAAATAAAGGGTGAATCTATTCACACCCATCAATTCTTTTTTCACACCCAACATATTTCTTTTAGGGGCATGTTATTTTCACTCCTCATTCCTCTTTTCCATCCAGTAATTATGATTAATTCAATTAAAATTATACTATTTATGTGGAGATCACATACATGTCCTCTTTCCCATTTCTCTATCCTCAGTGGATCCACCTCGCTTCACGCCATCACCTCTGCCACATGTCGGCACCATCTACACCACCAAAATCGCCACCACCTACGTCTTTCCGCCCATTCCCGACAACATCAGTCTCGGTGTCGCCACCACCTATGCAACCACCACCAAATTGTAGGGCTATATCGCGTCCTGCTCTATTTGCCTCGAAACTGGTCCCCACATATTAAATCAAACAACTACAATAAATCGAAATGTTAGACATTTAAATTCATGATTCCGCAAGAAAGATCACATCATCATATGATATCAAAGCAGGATTTTTGACAATGTGCACACACGGAACTCAAACTATGACGACCCAACAAAATCAACCCTTTAGTTAAGTTGAGCAATAATTCAGTTTCAATTTCTGATAATCCTTCAATTTCTCAATCAATCAAAGACTCCAATTGGGAAAACCTCAAATCCAACAGAATTGAGAAATCAAAAACCAAAATTGAACCATAGTCACTGAAATTGCAGCCGGAAAGTTTCAAAATTTGCCATCTAAATTTAGAGACAAGGGTTCAATTTTGGTAATATTAGAGATATTGATACGACAAATGAGGTTAAGATGACAAAGTCCAATCCAAGGTTGGTGCAAGAATGATGACATTTTTTAATCTTATTTGATTTTGGTTTAGGTGAAACGAGAGACAAGATAATGTAATTCAAAGGTCATTTCACAAAAAAATCTTATAGATTTGTTTTCGGTCGAATGTACATAAGCAGTCTTAAAGACCATATAATCAAATTATGACATACAAAAAACTATATAGCCCTAAGCTTATAGAGCCGCCATTGCGGGAAATATTCCTTCAAAGCCTGAAAGATTTCCTATTGTTGCTATAATGTTACTATTAATGTCCAAAAATATGGGTTCTCCTGATGATGTCCTTAAGGGCTCACTTAGTTCAACTTGTGCCTCAAATTATCTTGTTTTGTAAAACATCTATATTAGATCATCTCCAATAATGCTAGTCAAATTTTGGCTATTTTAACTTAAAAATGAGTCAAAAACTATTTTAGCTATTCAGTTTAACACACACACACGCACACATATTTAGCAACACTAGCTATTTTAAGTAAAGTTAAAATATTTGCAAACTACATTTTACCCCATAGGGTGAATGTAAAAATGAACCACAAGGTTCTAAATTTATCAACTTAGACCACAAATTTTTCATATTTTGTCAATTTAGATCTTCTGACAAAAATAAACTAATAAATTATGTTTATTAAAAAAATATATATTGTTAATTGAATACTAATAACTAAAAAAAATGCCTCTCTCCATAGGGGGGTCGTGTGTCGAGGATGAAAGCAACTAGTCATACGCTTTAGAATGGTGGGGTGAATAATCCGAAAGAACCACCGTCCTCCACTCTACCTCTAACAAAGGAATGGTATGCCTCATTGCCGCTTTCCCTTACTTGACACCCAGCGAACTTCACTAGTCGTCGACGGAGAGGCGACTACAACAGAGGTACAAAGACATCGAAGAGCACTCCGAACAAAATGAGCGTTTCCAAGTGTTCATGTAGCAATGGTGAGTGCTCCTATTTAATGACAACACACGAGAGAGAACCGCTAAGGTTTTGGCGGCATGTCGGTAGTCGGAGCCGGAGGCAATCGCTGTAATTAGGGGTGGGAAATTATACTCGATTCCTGCATCCCGAACCCGCTCGCGACTATCCTGATTCAGACAATTTTAATCCCGACTTATCAGGATTTTATTTTGATCCCAACTAAATCAGAATGTAAGCAAGATGAATTTTCAGAAAATATTGGGATCCCATCATCCCGACTATACATATCTTTAATTATTATTTAATTATCATTTTAATTAATTAACCTAATTTACTTGTCTCTCACAAAATTAATGTCTCTTTTCATTCATGAAAGACCAAACCCGTGCCTCCTCCTTCCTTTCTCCCAAAACCACCCAATTCCCCTTCAAATTCATTCCAGTCAATCCAGTTTTACGACTGCACCTTCAAAGTTGAACCCATTTCTTTTATCCATTCCTCTTATTCAAGCGAATTCATGCAAATTTTCAACCTCTCTTATTATCCTCTGATTCTTTATTTTCATCATGTGCTAGGTAAAATTGTTTAGAGATTGCTTACAAGATCAGTATTCTAATTTACTTGTTAGTTCACATTGACAATTTATGTAAAAATAAATTATTATTTCATACTATACATAGGATTTCACTATCAAGGTTTCCTAATTGTTGATACCGAGATCCCGACTTCTCACCAATTAAGGTCATTACCAGCTTCTGCAAAAGAAGAAGGCTCCACATTTCATCTAATTTGAGCAACAAAAGAAGATGTGATGGTGAATAACCATGATTAGAGATAAAATTACACAATGGGTAATGAGTACCTTTGGATGCACTTGGTGGTGACGATGACAAAAGACGGTGTGGTGGCAGTCTGTGAGCAAAGATAATCCTTAAGATGAATGGAGGGTACCTTAAGACATGTGGAACGACGGAGGGTCAGAATAGGAACAACGGGAAGCTCTTGAGGGATATTGGAATCAACCTCTGCCTCTGGTAGTGGTTCAGTGTTACGACCCGTCCTGGGATTTTGTATGAAATTACCAATGCCCTTGGCAGTCAAATGTTGACTTTTGGGTTGTAGGGAATTGTATAACCAATATTGTACTTGATGCGTAGGGCTTGTCAATATGGATGCGTCGGTGAAGACAGATTCCAATTTCGAGCTGTGTTGAAGACGTTACGGACGAAATGAGATTGTGTGGTGTTGGGGCAACCTTCCACGTCGCAGGCTGCGATTGGTGAGGTGGGGATATTTTGGGAAGTCGGTGGGTTGTTAAAAAAACCCAAAACTGGCCCAAGTTTTCCAAAAGGGAAACCTGGAACCGTTCAAAATCTGATACGACCCGTTCTGAAAAATTTCCCATATTGGAGTGAAATAACCAAAATGCCCTTTTGGTCAAACAGTTGACTTGTGAACGTTGAGGAATTTCATGGTTGATATTGGACTCTATGCGAAGAGCTCGTCGATATGAACACGTCCGCGAAAACGGAATCGGTTTCCGAGCATTATCGAAGTAGTTATAGAAGTTTTACGGACAAGTGGTGTTGGGGAGGAAATGACACGTGGCCCAATTTGATTGGCCACATGGGGAGATATTTTGGGAAAGCTGATTGGGAAGCGGGAACCAGTCGCGACTTTCGCAAAAGAGAAAGCCGCGGACAGCCGAACGCTCCTCGCCACCATCGACCACCGTCCGGCCACAGATCGGGAAAAGGGAGCTCAGATTCTTCTTCTCCTCACCGAGACGAAGCCGGAGCACCAAGGATCGGAGCCAGCAGCCGTCGGGAATGCCGGCAACAAGCTCAACGGAATCCGCAAGCTTCCTGGCGAGATTCCGGCCAGCACAGTTGGAGAAATGAGGGAGATCGGACTTAGAATGCCAACTCTGGCGGAATTTCGAGAAACCGAAGGTAGATTCGGATTCCTTGTTGTTTGGGCTTCAATTTGGACTGCTTATTTGTTGAATTTGGAGTTGTTTTGAGGAAGTTATGGGGTTTTGAAATCGGATGAATAGTCGCCGGAAAATTCCCAGTTTCCGGCGACGGCGATGGTTACTGTAGCGACGGCGATGATGTCATCACCGATGATGACGTCATCTGCCACGCGTATGCCACGTCAGTGCCGGAGTGCTGACGTCAGCAAACGTTGACCGGCGTTGACTGGCCGTTGACCGACGTTGACCGAGTTTGACCGACCACTTTTCCGAGTGGAAACGACGTTCCGGATCCGATGGCGAACTCCGTTTTGCCATCCGAGACACGGTTGTAGCCCAATTGAGTGAAACATGGAGAATTAGGGTTTTACGGTTATTCATTCGGTTTCGTTTATTAATTATTATGATATTGGGGTTGTTAGGTGATCAGTTCCCGAGGAATCAGTGCTACCAACCCGAGCCTACGGACGACGATGACTACGATCACTCGGTATCACTGTGAGTGGACGGGTTTTAGTTTTGAAGTATTCTTTAAGTATGCTTATTATTATGTTTACGTATCTGTATGCTTTGGTGATATGTTGATTGGTTGATGACGTATGGTTATGAGTATTCTTTGAGCATGTTTGCGTTTATATGCATATTTCTTACGATGATGTGATTGTGGGATCTATGTTGGTAGTTATGGCTATTGTGGTTAATTGTTGTTTGGTTGTTTGTGGGTATGTTTGTTAGATATTAGTACTGTTAGTGGCACACTGATTGGATCGGGTGGTATGGCCCTCATCCAATAGAGTACGGTCGGGTGATATGGCCCTCGACCATACATTATACCTTGGACGGGTGATATGGCCCTCGTTCATGAGAGGTATATCTTGGACGGGTGATATGGCCCTCGTTCATGAGAAGTATATCTCGGTCGGGTGATATGGCCCTCGACCATACATTATACCTTGGACGGGTGATATGGCCCTCGTTCATGAGAGGTATATCTTGGACGGGTGATATGGCCCTCGTTCATAAGAGATATATCTCGGTCGGGTGATATGGCCCTCGACCAAACTTTATATCTCGGTCGGGAGATAAGGCCCTCGTCGAGATCACATCGCAGTTTCGGGAATGGTTTGTTTGTGTAGGGTTGTCTCGTGTGTTAGATACTGTATGTGTTGGATGGTTTGCTGGTTGTATTGTTATGGGGCTTGTGTTATACGTATGCGTATTGTTGGATTGTTGGGCTGTTGTGTATTGTTCGGCGTTGTCATGTGCAGCTATACGACGGTATTGGGGTGAAGTCCCCTTACTTTCGATCATGGCCGTAGATCCTGTTTATATGTGACGGACTATGGTTCCTTTTATCGTGGCGTATTTCGGTTGTTTGCTTATGTTTAGTATAGTATAGTCGTATACTGTTATTACTGGTTTTCAACTGTGGGGGTTATTATTGTATGTTTATAACTGTTTTTCACTGACGTTTATTTTCCCTGTCCACTCACCCTTGTTTTTACGCCCCCTCAGGTCTTGTTACTGTTGAGCACCACGGAGACGAGCGGTTGAAGTCAGGGTAGCTCTGTCATGGGTCACGAAGAGTGGAGTTTTTATGTCGTTTTGGGTTGTCTAAGGCTTCGTCACCACGTGTCGGTGATGGCCGCACTCCCGGGTCCTACTTTTTGGGTCGGGGTGTGGCCTCCCCCCCCCCCCCCCCCCCCCTCCTCCTCCCCCCCCCCCGGATTGGCCCGCCCCCCCCCCCCCCCCGGGCCCCCCCCCCCCCCCCCCTCCCCCCACCCCCCCCCCCCTCCGCCGGGACCCAGGCCCCCCCTCCCTTCCTTTTTTTCCCGCCCCGTCCGCCCCTGGGTGGCCCTTGAACCTTTGTTTTTTGGTTCCCTCCCGTTCTGTAGATGAATTTAGACATAAAGATCATTGAGAATGGTTGAGAAATGAGGACTTTGGAATTTTTGAGTTCGATCGAAATAGTATCGCCAGAATTGCGACCCTAACGTCAACGACGGCGTGCTGACATCAGCAACAGACGACCGTTAAAGTTAACAGCCGCCGTTAGTTGACCATCAGTCAACGTTGATCGGTCAAAGTCAATGTTGACCAGCCGTTGACAGGCATTGACCAAGGTCAACCAACCACTTTTTCGAAACGTTTCGACGTTCAGATCGAATGGCAGTTCAGGCGGACGAATTTGACAGCCCCGATTCACTGTGAGTGGATGGGGTATTTTTTTTTTTTTTTCCAATGTGATTAGTTATATTGAAGTTGAAATTTATATTATTATACCTAGATATATGTTATTTTGGTGGGTTTGCTGGATGTTGATATGTACACCTAGTCGCACACGTACATTTTTAGCACCCGGACTATGGCCATAGGACACAACTTTCACGTGATTTTTCACCAGCACCGAAGACCCCATTAGCTAGCCTTTCACATGCTTATACGTACCAGCTTTTCCCTGCGGATTACCGAGGGTATCGTTTGTGTTAGACCCATGGTGTACAGGATATACGGTTTAGTGGCCGAGATTATTATGCTATCATATTTAGTTTTTTTTTTTTTGGATTTTACAGCAGGGGTTATATACTGTGTTTTTCATAAATGTTTTCAAAACTATTTATTTTTCCATCCACTCACCCTTGGTTTTGAGAGCCCTCAGGGAACAGCTGAGTTGAACAGTGATGCGAGAATAGGCAGTCTACAGGCTCTGCATCCGTCCCGAGAGAGTAGGGCCTTATCCTTGTTTAGTTTGAGTTGTATTCAGTTGCTTCCATTCGTGTACTCTTGGATTATATTGTTGTTTGTCGTAGATGCTCTGATACTCTTGAATGTATGCTATGTGCCCAGTTGTGTTTTGTGTGCTTTCATATTCTTTGGTTCGTGTCATTTGTGTGTGCGAGTCTAGGCTACGTCACCCTTTGGGTGACGGCCATATATCCCGGGCCCACCTTTTTGGGAGGTGTAACATTCAGGCCTAGAGGAAGGCACCGAGTCGCGATGCCGTGTTGTATTTGGAAAATCTAAGGAGCGTTGCTCTATGAGAAGTGTTCTTCAAGATCCACCCAAGAACTTCAAGCGCTAATTGCATAGAGGACACTCTCAATGGTGGCGGACTCACAAGCATTCCAATTCCATGACAACACCATGTCGTTGCATCGTTTCAATGATCATAATCACTTGGTTTCTTGTCAGCGGAAGCTTATTCTTGGTGTTGAGGGATTCTGTGAATGCTACTAAGAGTTGTAGTTGTTCCCATTTAGCCTTGTTGAAATGAGAAGAAGATTAGGGTTATCCGAATGGTGAAGATAAAAGGGATTGGCAGCACCGCTAGTTTTGGAATCACTCTCATCCCCCATTGTTTAGAAGCAGAGGAGAGGAAACAAAATCTGCCTACTAGCACAGAGAAGGAATGAAAAGAAACATGTTAGATAACCCTAGGAAACGACAATTATTTCCTTGGTCTACAAAGACTCTAAACGACAATTTACAAATAGGAAAATATCAATTACAGATCATAATTACGTATTTGGTTCCTAAAAGGTCTTTAAAGACTTTTGAACAGTTATATATAGTTAGTTGCTGTTTATAAAAATAATCTTTTTTTTTTTTGGATCAAAAGGAATGCACTTTGATATTAATTTCGAGTTTGGCAATGAGTCAAACTAAAGGAGTACATGGAATACATTTAGATATAACCTCCTAGGGCCTCGTTAAAAACAAATAAACATAATCAAATATATAGTTTAGCTACTCTGTTGGAATAAGAACAAATAAATTTTTGGATTAATATAGCCAAAATTAAACATATAGCTAGTATTTTTAGAGATGCTCTGACTCTCAGAATTTTGTCAATGTAAAGGTAATATAAGAAGAATCGAATGACCTCGTTGAGAATGTTTTGAATCGAGGTCAAATGCGTAACATAGTTTGAGAAGGACCGCAATAAAGTTTTACTTAACAAATTTCTGAACATTTCTATAAATTAAATCGTTTCAAGGACTGCAACAAATGAGTGCAATAATAATTTTGACTAGAAATGTTGAACGAATATGAGTTTTTGTTTTTTTCTTGGTTTTTGCAATGAGTGTGAGTTGAAGAGCACTATATGACAGTTTTCGTCAAAAAATAAAAATGACAGGAATCATATCGACAAATGAAGAATATTTGATTCCCATTTAAGTTGGTCTAGAAGTTCTCAATTGATGCATTTGGTACCCAATTGCTTTGACTGAATTTAGAATACATTATATATTTCAAAATTCAAATTTTGGGATAAAGCTGAGTGCTTTTTTCTAAATATTTATCCTCGAAATAGCAATTTAAAAATCAGAGTTCGTGGGACAATGTTTTTCAATTTTTCTTTTTTTCCTTCTTGGGTTTTGTAAGTAGGGTTATGAGGAGTGTTTTATGCCGTGTAATCATGACATTATATATAAATGGTGGTGTTTGACAAATTAATCTTTTGCTGGAGTAGATCTGAAATCTACCACTCCCCCCCAGTCTCCTTCAAAAGATAGATTCCAGAGAGAGAAGAAGACAGAGACTTTCCAACTCTCCTCTTTCTCTCTCTAGTGAAACAAAACCCGCTTGTTTTTACACTTCAAACCCTACTAAAAAAACCCACCATTTTTGTTGCTCTCTGGTTCTTGCACCATGAGTTCGTACGAACTCACCAACTTAATCTTCACCAAGATCAAGGCTTTAGACCCTGAAAATGCCATCAAAATCATGGGGTTTCTTCTCATTCAGGATCTCGGCGAGGGCGATTTGATGCGGCTTGCTTACGGCGCCGATTCCCTCTTGCACTCGTTGATTCTGCGGGCTAAAATTCAGTTGGGACTTTGTTCGAACACTTCGTCTGCATCTTCGACCCCTTCGTCTCCCTCGCCGCTGAACCCCATCGCCCGACCGACCAACGCCAACCCATTTTCGCAGTCCTCGTCCAGAATCCCAAACGGCTTCGACTTCGGCAAGAGCCCTTCTTCTCCGTCTACCAATTCATGGCCGCTTTCTGGGTTCCCAAACAACCACGCCGCCATTAGCCCAAAGTCGAGCCCTTTACTCTCTCTCGACAACATCCGAGCAGGCCCGTTTTCTGGCCCGGCACACTCGGCCCACTACGGCAAGGACGTCGGCGGCGACCTCATTGACGAGCACCGACTGAATGAGTGCTTGTCCTTTCTCAACGAGTCGTCCTCTTCTTCCAGGCCCGAGGATTTCATCGAATTGGGCCATGGAGTTCCGGATTGGGGTCATTCCGTCGGCAATGGTGACGCCCATTTCCACCGGCGGAGCTATTCGGCCAGCGACGCTTGCCTCGGGTCCGAAGACGGTGCCTGGGGGAGTGGGTTCAAGCCGTGCCTTTACTACGCGAGAGGGTTTTGCAAGAATGGAGGCAGCTGCAAGTTTGTGCATGATGGTGGTTTTGGTGATTCGTTTGACGGCGCTGGGCCTCCTATGGTGGGTTCACCTAGCAACCTTGATGGGTTCGAGCAGCACGAGGAGATGATGAGATTGAAGGCCCAGCAACATAGACTAGCTGCTGCTTCTCAGTTCATGGCTGGAGGCTCACCTTCGGCGTACAACAAGTACATGAATATCCTCTTGCAACAGCAAAATGACCCTCATAGGTACGGTCCAACTTGTCGATTTTCGCTATTTTCTGTTGCTTTACTTACGTGTTGTACATAATTGTTATTCATTTTAAGAGTTTTGTAGAATACCTACCCATTTTACTCTTTATAGATTGTTGCCTGTCTTGTGTAATGCACCTGGGTGTTATGAGTTGCAAGAGCTCTCATTTTTTGGGTTTGTTTATTGATTCTTTTTTGTTTCGGGGGTTTTTATGTTCTTTTCCCTGGTTGCATTATGTTGCATTGCAGACTGGCTGCAATGATGATGGGGGATGAATTTTTCAAGTTTGGACGGTGTCGAACTGATAGAAATGACTTTCTGGCAATGTCTTCTGTCGAAAAGGCTAGCTCGGCTTCACGACAGATTTACTTGACATTCCCAGCGGAGAGCACTTTTAAAGATGAAGACGTTTCCGAGTACTTCAGGTAGAATTATGCATCTTATTATTTCCTGGTTATATTTGGACCAAGTCTTTGGTCAACCTTAAGTTTTAGTTGACTTGCTCCCTGGAGTAATGATGTGATCATGCCTTAGAAATTTAGTCAACTTTAATGACAACTAATTATAAAGTAATGACAATTCTTTCCATGCTAGGGCTTTATAATGTCTTGGGGCTTTTATATTGATCCTTTTCGAGAACACTAAAGTTAGTAGCTGCTTAAGTTTTCCTTGCCTTCTAGGCATCCAACAGCGGCGTATGGTTTAAGTTATGGATAGAGGTCTTGGTATTCAGTGCGTTGACGTAGTTAGTTTATTTTTCATTTCAATCTTGGTCTTGGTATGCATTGCCTGGTAGAGGAATAGGGGTTGATCTTTTGCATAAGGTCACTCCTTGTTGGGGGAATTGTTTGCAATACCTTGCCATATCACTTGTATGTGTATCCTATATGTTTGCACCAACTTTAGATTTCAGAAGTTCAGGTATACTGCTGCTCCTTTACCATGTTTTAAACTGTGTGCATTTCATATTGTAAATGTGCATTTAGAACATACCGTTTGATAATTTAGCTAGTAAGACAAGAAAATGTAGGCCTATTGGCTTTGTGCATTTGGATTATTTGTCAAGGGTTTAATTCAGTAACAATTGCACTTTTTGTCCTAACCCAATGCTTGCATAAGACGCTTGCAACGTCAACTGCCAAGTGGGCAGCCAAATTTTACATAAGGTACACTTATTGTGCAAAGTGACACATTACCTGCAGTTGTTAAATGGTGTCTCCATGTTAACAACCGCTCCTTCCCTGACATGACAGTGAGAAACTTGTGGTTACCATGGAATATTGCTAAGAATTTCTTTTTAATTAATGAAGTTACACCAACTAATGACTTCAATTGGTGCTCTGTTGTGAACTCATGTCCAATTCCGTCCATCATTTTACATCAGTGAACTTATGTATTACATCACTTGTCTCCCCTCTTGTTTTTGCAATGGCAAACAAAGATTATTGCTTGAATACGTGAAATGACTTAGCTGAGGAGTGTCATGTAGGCAATGATGATATTCGAGGAGATACAGAAATACAAGATCTAGATATCCAGAGATGTTAATAAAAAGACATATTGTAAGCATGAAAACTAAAGATCACTAGAATTCCATGATCTTGAAGGTCACCAGTGCATGATTATTGGATATTTTGTGTTACCGGTGATAGGTAAACAATTGTCTGGGACTCTGATGTTTGAATGTTGAATGCACTCTTGGAATACTTTTGGTTTTCTGAATGGTTGACCAACTCTGTTTTAAGTTTTGTTGGGTGGTTTTAAGTGAAGGGGTTCTTCAGATTCTTATGAACGAAGAGACCTTCATATCAATGTTGTTATATTTGTTTAAAGGTTCGGTACTTAGGAATCTATTAACATAGTTCCTTTTTCTACATTTGAAGCAAGTATGGACCAGTTCAAGATGTGAGGATTCCATACCAGCAAAAACGAATGTTTGGTTTTGTTACATTTGTGTACCCAGAAACTGTCAGGCTCATATTGTCCAAAGGGAATCCTCATTTCATATGCGATTCACGTGTGCTTGTCAAGCCCTACAAGGAGAAAGGAAAAGTCCTGGATAAGTATGTTCATTATTACTCGTCTACTATCTTAACTTATGGTTATTATTGCTTCATTTTCAATGATACTTTAATCGTCGTCTGCAGGAGGCAGCAGCAACAACATCATATGGAAAGGGGAGAGTATTCCCAATGTTTGAGCCCTGGTGGTCTTGATTCTAGAGATCCCTTTGACCTTCCAGTAGGTTAGTAAATTAAGAATGGATACTTTTCTTTCTTCACAATAGGAACTCTCTTAGAAAGGGATTAGGGTGGAGTAGATGTTCAAATGATTTTGATTGAAGAGATCCCATATATATGTTCTTGTAGTTAGTAAATATAGCATTCAACTCTCAATTGACTTATATTCTTTTTATGTGAATTTGTGTGTTTCTGTAAGGAGGAAGGATGTACTATAATACACAGGAGATGTTATTGAGAAGAAAACTGGAGGAGCAGGCTGAACTGCAGCAAGCTATTGAACTCCAAGGGAGAAGACTTATGAGTCTGCAGCTCCCGGACTGGAAGAACGAGCGCTCACACTACCACCATCGCAGTCTATCTGTTGGTGCTCATGGCCCCTTAAGCCCCCAATCTCATGCTCAAATGAATCACAACATCAATCCATTTGAAAGCATTGAACAAGATATTGGAGAAGGTTTTGTTATTGACAATCACCATTAAATATATATTAAATTTTGACATTTAGAAGCATTGTGTTGCTGACTGCTGATTATGAATGTTGTTGCAGCAGGCCACAGAGATATTCCAGCTGCCTCAATGTCTGTGACTGCTGCAATTTCCGAGGAACACATTCGGAAGGAAGATAAGATAGCTTTCATTCACAACAATGGCAATGGGACAGATAAGGAGCAAGGCTCCAACGTGGAAGCTCCAGATGTTCATAAAATGTAAGGAATTCTTTTTCATATAAGAGAAAGTATTGAGGCTAGCAAACAAGCATGATATAATCCTCCTGATTAAAGTTTTCGTCTGTAGTGGTGCTCTAGGTTTTCTGGATTTTTCTTATTGAGCTGTTCCTTTGCATTTTCTGAATCATACGCTATTTTTTGTGATTGTCATGGGAGCAGTGTGGAGCAGGTCCTTCCAGATAGCCTTTTTTCTTCTGCTTCAAATTTAGCTGGGGATCATCTCTCTGACTCAGCAACTGCTGCTGCACCAGTTCTTAATGATATCATTATAACTTCTGAAAACAACTCATCATCATCAGTCAGTGCTGCTACGTCCATGGTTTCTCATTAATGCTGCTGATTGACTGTGCTAGGGTAAGAGCTGATAAGTTGTTCTCTTCGGTTTTGATGACTTAGCTAGTATAGCCATGCTATCGAGAATCTCTTTATGATGTTAGATTATGTCTGTATATATGCAGGAAAGTAGAGGAGCATATAGAAGGAAAAAATCCTCAAGATGTATAGCTGAACTATACCTACATCAAAGAGTAGATCAATAGGAACGATCTCAACGACAACGAGGTCAAGAGTAGATCCGTCAAGAGTAGATCCATAGAGGCGACGATCTCAACGACAACAAGGTCTCACTGTCATCATCAATACATACTGCTAACAAGAAGATACATATTTCATACCTAAGGACATGAAATGATACTAAGAGAGTAGGATATCATCTCTTTTAGACTACTTTGTACCCTCTCTTTAGGTGTGTGCTGACCAACTACCAGGTTAGAGCAGAACAAGAACTGTAACTTTTAATTACCCCTGTGAAATACATAACACTCTTTGTTTTAACTCTACGGTAAATTTTGCTAGAACTGAAATGCATGCTACTTGTACATTTGAACTTGGACTGCAGAGGTTTGGAGGATCCGTACCAGTTTGTTTTGTTTGGTCATGATTGTTCCTGTCTTTGGCTGTTGCATCACATGGTCACCGAATCTAGGGTAGAATAGGAATTTACAGTGAATTTGATGAAAATTTTGCTTTCGTCATATATTGTTTTTGGCCTGCAAAGCACATGTGGGCGCAACAAGTCGTCTTCACATGGGTGCTGACATTTTATTTAAATGGTATGATCAGGTTATGGCAGACCTTTCACTTTCACCATCTGAATCTTGGTTTTTTTGGAAGCTAGCTGGAGCCCTTGTGCTCTGTGGCCTGGGGTTAAATTAAGCTATTGTGCTACCATGTTGCTGATGTCAAAGTGGGTTTTCAACGATCTTAAGAATGCATAAAATAAAATTTTTTTAAAAAAAAGTAACTTTGTTGTAATAAAAAAACAAAAGAAATATAAAGAGGCAAAATTGTACTGCTCTTTTCTCATTAAACTTATCTCAGTACTAAAATATGAAAATATATAAATTAAATTAATATTACGGTGCAGTACAATATGGTGAACTGTGGTTTTTAACATTTTAGAACCACGAGTTGCATCATTGATGCAGTACGGTTTGGTAAGCCGTATGTTCAAAAACAAAAAAATTAAACCAAATCACACCTCACTGAATGGTTTGGTTCGGTTGGTTTTGCGATTTTTTGGTTTGGTTGCGCACCCCTAATAGATAGTCACATATTTATTACATGATTTGTGATACATACTAATAATAATGATGAGAATAATACAGAAAATCCTTAACATTAATGTTACACTTATTACCCTTTTTTGTCCCCTGTAATTCACTTTGAGAGACATTTTGCCCCTTTTTTTATTAACAGAAAACTTTTTTATTTTCATGTCAGCAAATGTGGGTCTCAAATTTGCTGATGTGGACATTTTTTGCTAATGTGTATATATGTGGGATCTTAAGAGATAGTCACTTTTTTTGCTGATGTGTATATATGCGGGATCCAAATTTGCTGACGTGGACATGCCAGTGTTAACTTTACAGAATAGGGGGTAAAAATTTCCAAAAAATGAGTTGTAGGGAGCAAATGAGATATAAATAGAGTTGCAGGAGGTAAAATTTCTCTCAAACAAACTGAGTTAGAGGTAATTGATACACTAGTATCTCTCCAAAAAACCTAGCCGCCCCCTCTCCAAAAAAATCCAAACCACCCAAAAGTTTTCCCAGCCGCCGCCGGCCCCTTGCTTCGGCTTGGGGTCGGCCGGCCATCATCCCCTTTAGCTTCCTAGTCCTCTGCTGCCTAATTTTGTGCAGGTTGTTCAATAAAGCCGTCGTCGACGTCATTGCTGTCCCTCTACTCAGGGATGCTTCATCGATTTGATCCATTGGCATTGTGGTGCTGCCTTCGCTGATCTGTCTTGTTTTATGCCGCTGGCCACCACCAACCTTCCCCCTTTTTGGATCTCAATTCATCTAAATTGGGATATGCTTGGGGTTTTGGGTGTGGTGTTTTTGAGGTGTTTCCTTGGCTTTGGCGCACCCCCGTGCTATGGGCTTTTGCCGGTTTGATGATTTTTATCGGTTAATTTATCAGTTGAATAATAGTAGTGTTGAGTTCAACAATCGTCAGCTTATTTCATTTTGGTTGGCTTGTTGTGATGGTTTCCATCGAGTGGCGGCTGGTGTTATTTTCTACTTTCCGATTGTTTTGATAGGCATCGGATCTCGATATTTGCCTTGTTTGGTCGGTGTTTTTTCAGGCTTTGGGTTCAGCAGGTTCAGATCTCACTCGATCCAGTGGCCGCTTGTGCAGTGGGTGAGATCTAGTGGCGCTTGTGCAGTTTCGGGTTTCCGTTTTACCATGCTTGGCTGGTTGTCTGCTTAATCCGAGCTAGTGGCGGCCTTGTGCAGTTGTCAGATTCAGATTCCTTGAAGGGCTTCGGGATTCAGGTTCACCATGCTTTGCCGGTTTAGTTTTTAGTAGTTTAGTTGCCCTTGTAAAAAATGTAGTAAATCGGTCAAGTTTATCTTTTTCGGTTGTACTGATGCCTTCTCTAGCGAGTTGGCTTGCTCCTGCTGCCTAGTTACAGTGAAGTTATGAGTCCTATTAGGAGTATAGGCATTCCCTGTTCGATCGATGTCTGATTTGTACTCTTTTGTTTGGTTCTGTCAAACGCTTTTATAATATATTTCTGTTGATCAAAAAAAAAAAAAAAGAGTTAGAGGTGGCAAAAGAGGTAATAAATGTTAGGGTGATTATATCCACACCCATCATATTAATCATTACAACCAACTTACTTTAAAAACCCATCACTTATTTTAGATAACTTAAAATTTATCATTACACTTATTTTGCATTCCAAAAGCAACCCTTAAACACATATTAAATTTACTTTTCACACCCAATCCGCCCATCAGTTTTGTCTAGACTTTTTCTCGTAAGTCCCAAAATTTTCTCACCTCCCAAACACCCTCTTATTTTCTTGCTCGATGATGATTCATTTGCTTTAACCACACCGAATCGAGAATTTGAATTTTTTGGGTTTCACCCTATTTTGAAATAATTCTTGTAGGCCAATGGCGTTGCTTCTTGTGCTTGGTTTTGCCTCATGACTCCGTTTTCTAAGATTAGGTTTTGATTGAAAGTCTTAACTCTTGTTTTAGGCGATAGATTAAGGCTTTGCTAAGCATTTGAAACACACTGATTGAATTCTTGGATCAATTCTATGGAGGGTTTTGCCCAATTCCTCTTTCTCTCATGTGGAAAAAAACACAGCCCTTTTCTGAGAGCAACCATTCAATCTTCGTTTTTGGGTTAATTTCAGTTGTTCAAATTGGTTTGCTTTTTTTGTTAATGTAGAAATGTTCTTATGTTTAACATGAATTTGGGGTATGATGCTTTTACTGTTGGCATAGGCTTCGGCACTGCTGAAAGATGTATTTGCACGTCACTCTGATCCCACATTCTCAGTTTAATAAACGAAAAGTGTGATTTGCATAAGATTTCAAGGTCAGGTTGTTTTGATTTTAGAAAAAAAACAAGGTCAAGTTCTCCTGGCTTTCTTAGCTGTTTTAAATTTATATATATATAGGCTATGGTTATGTTGGAGATGATGGGTATATTGATAAAATTGTTATTTTATTTGTATCCTTTTGGTCTTTAAAAGTAATTTTGTATTAGGATAAAAAAGTATTTTAATAATTGAAATTAGTGATGGGTGTAAAGATCAAATTGATGGGTGTGGATAAAATTTCCCTAAATGTTAATATTACCACGACAATCTCAAAAAAAAAAATGAAAAGAAGGAAATTGCACTTTGAATAAATGGTGGATTAATTTAATTTTGTAATGCTTGGAACCCTAAATTTTTTAGGGCAATTAGCCAAAATCCCGCCTCAATTTGTACACCACTTTCGATTTAACTACTTAACTTTTACATTGGAAAATCAGCCCCCCGTAACTTGTTATTTTAACCAATTTGCTCCCTTTCCGTCTAAATTGACTCAATTTTAGTTGTTAAACAATGCCACATGGAGAGTATTTGTGTCAGTATAACCCCCATTTTGTCTCCTGAGGTCCACCACCACCACCGCAAGTAAAATCACAACGCCATCTCCTCTACCTCGTCGTTCGACAAGGCGTTTGACTTTGCTGAAATCTGAAGGCTTGAAGGAGAAGTAGCGAAGCCCGAAGCCCAATCTGCCTGCATGGATTTCTGGTGAGCCAGCGTGGATTTCTTCTGTTCTGAACTAGAGCTTCTTATTTGAGGTTTTTTTTTTTAATCAAGCAGATGCTTGAATGACAAGGTATTTGATAAACCATAACGTCATCTCATCTGCCTCGCAATTCAGCATTAATTTCAATTTTTAATAGCAAATAATTCCAAGATAGATGAAGGTGGCGTTGCAGTTTTAATCACGGTGGTGGTGGTACTGACCTGAGGTGTTAAAAACCGCAGCCGCGACGGTCTAGGGTTCCGGGAGGCCAAAGGAAGGTTCCATTGACGTAAATACCCACAAGATGGCATTTTTTAACGGCTGATTGAGTCAATAAGGGGCAAATTAACTAAAATAACAAGTTAATGGGTTAATTTTCTCATCTGAAAGTTAAAATTGTAAATTGAATGTGGTGCACAAGTAGAGGGGTATTTTGGCTATTATTTTTTTTTTTATTGGTGAAGTATATAGTGGAATAGTACCATGTCGAGTGATATAGCTTGTTTTACAATATAATATGAATGAATGGCAATCTTAGAGCACGTGTGAATATTTTTACTAATGGTCTTTCTTAAAAATGGAAATGATTGTCATATACTCATATTTATAACATGAGTCTGTGGTTGAAAGATGACCAAACTTGTTGATGCCCAAAATTAGTCATCAACAGGTAATCACTTCTCGAGATTGAGGCCACACAATTCTTCTAAACCAATTCAGTGTGACTGAGCATGTCGATCTCAAAATAAATGTGGTGCTTAGGGATCACATCTTGTGAATATAAAATATAAATTAAAAAACACAAGGATTTACGTGGTTCGGCCCGGAAGCCTACTCTACCATGGTGTTTGGTATTTGGTGTTTGATCTCTGAACCCATATCCAAATTACATACAAGCTAATTCTCATGATATGTAAAAATAGTAAAATAGCTAAGCTAGGTTTGAGGTCAAGCATAACGGATATGGGTGGTAAGTGAGGTAAGAGAAGATCTCAAGATAGATGGTGGAGATAGGTCAAGGAGAGAGAGCCCAAGGAGAGAGCCAAGTGATCGGATCCCTTTCTTAGGTTCATGATTTGTTCTCATATAGTTGAGGTGATATCAATTTCAGGACTAGTATGCTTGATGAGCCAATCACATGGAGGCTGAGCTAACTTTGAGTCATCATCAGCAATCAAGGATATTCTAGCCTTATTGTCATTTAGATTTATCATCATGTGTTTCTTGTAGCTTACTTTATATTTTTTTCCTTTTAGATGGTGCTCAGGGCAATCTTCAACCTAGGGCTTAGGCAAGCAAATATCCAAGTATTAGGCTTAGCTAAGAAAATATCTTTGTAGCTTGTCTTTAGCTAAGCAAATATCTTGATAGCCTAGTTGGGCCTAGCTGAGCAAGCTTGAGCTTCGAGATAATTATTAGCCAATCATCAGCTTTTTGTTGGATTGTGCTGGTTATGGCATTGACGTGGCAATACGTGACAGGAGACACATGTCAATCCAAAGTTGAGAAATCAAAAACAAGGGCAAATATAGACACCCTCGATGGAGTGTGTGACCTAATAAGTGCATTAGGGAGGCTCGCGGTCGTATGCCAGGGTGAGTCCTAGGAGAACATTGAGTGTAGGGATGGAATCACAAAGAGGCTGTGATTTGAGATACGTGCCCTACTGTTCTCGACTCCCAAAGAACGTTCCTAGCCATAGGATATCTAGCTAGGGCTGTTAGTTATCCGTTAAGGCCAGTTCATGTCGTATTTAGTAGTCGATCTCAGACTAAGCATATAGTGCTATGAAATAGGCATGAAGATGCTCGTATATAGATACGAGTGTTGAGAAAATAGCAAATGCACTATATCGTAATAAGTATTAAGAGTGTCGAACCCACGAGTATTAATTGTTCTACTTGTTTAATTAACTAATTTTTATGCTAATGCATACACCAAAGTGTAGGACTAGCGAGAATGATTGGTTGTGATTTTCTAAACCTTAAACTGAACAACAGAAAATAAGAAATTATAACAAAACAAAGCTGCAAATTAATGAAAAGAAACCGCAAAGAAAGATTAAATCAAGATAAAGAAGCCTAGGGCAACGATTTCACCACAATCAATCCAACTTAAGTTAATGATTCCGTTTACTATTACATTCATGTCATGTTGATGGTTAAGTTCCCAAAATTACACAATATCCGTGTCGTCTAGATTATTATGCATCTTTCTATATGCTAACAGTCCATGTCGTCTAGATCAGTTAAACATACAAAAAGTCTTTAAGTTCTTTGGATACTTTTGTAAAACAACATAAACCCTAGTGCATGTCGTCTACATCAAGGAATTTATGATATCAATTGCAAGAAGCTAAACTCAAGTTAAGCATGTCATCTACTATAACTTGCATCAAATAACTCAATTAACAATCACAAAGAAGGCAATCAAGGATGAACACACGGCAATTGATATTCAACATAGACATAAATTCAATAATAAACTGAAATCACAACTCAAGTATTCATGATTGGGCTACATCGAGCTCTAGCAAAAAGGAACCAAAACCGTTGAAACTTCGGCTTCGAAATAAACTAGAATAATTGTATGAAAGGTAAAAGGTGGAAGATATGCGGCAGCTCCTCTGCCGCTCCACTTATATAATGACTCCAACAGCACTAACAAACCCTAATCCTTATTTGAAAGGGTAACAAAACCAATCACGTCTCCTAATGGGATGGGGAGAATCACAGCAGCACACTTTATGACTGATTTCGGCTATCAGACGGTCTTGTAAAATTCCACCAAAATTTGGGCTTAAAGATCTTTGTCTTATCTTCAATTCAAGTACTCATGGGCTTCTAGCAAAAATCGGGAAAGTCTTCAACAATCCAATCTTTCACAGCTGCGCAAATCTGTCAGAATTCACAATTGGGCCAACTTGTAAATTCAATATCAAATAAATGGCCCAAGAGAAAAAACTGAAACTTTGGGGAATTGATCTTCAACGTCTCGGCTTTCTCCAGTAATATTTCCAAACACAAAACCGTCCAATCTTTTGACTAGAAAAGCGCCAACTGTACATGTAGACAGATTATGTGCAAAACAAAGCAATAAGTCCTTTTTATATTAAATTCATGGCATAAAGGCAATCAATTAATGAGTAAAATATAGAGTAAATAAGCACCTAACAACGAGTTCACTGAACACTGACCAACCACAGAGCGTGCGAATGGAAGTTTACCTACTATGTCAATCGTGCAACGCTCTGGCTAGTTATGGGTGCAAACTAGTTTTTAGACCTGAGGATTCACCGGATATCTCGTGTTGGGAGACTTTAACTTTGATCTCAATCTCATAGTCCATCAAGAATGATTTGGGCCAAGTACGTGAGGATTGGGTGCATGGATTCAAGCATGGAGATTTGTGAATGCAAAATGGGATTCGTCGCCTTCTAGGTAATCAGTGAAGGTTGATATTCCAATAGCCCCTTGAAGATCTATGTCTAAGTCTTCGGCCGAAGCATATAAGTAAAGAGATACATCAGGGTGAACATATCGGCATACCAATGCATTAGGGCTTGACAATGAGTTTCCATTCCCTAAATGATTTGATCGCAATATAGGAGACAGAGGAACCTTATTGCACTGTAACCATAACTAATGGTTCTGCTCGATGGGTGATGAAGAAGTTCGAAAGACATTCTTGATAATCTGGGTAGCCGAGAGCCATAGCTAGATGTTGCTACTCGGTTTGTGAATGATCTTCCCTATAAGGTTGAATATTGGTAATTTCCGTATTCGGAAAAATAAGATTGTTTGTTGCTAGTTTTATCGGAACCTATTAAGGTCAGACACACAAGAATGCATGCCTTCGAGTAAATTGATGAGGGTATTTAAGATAAACCAGTTTATGTTACGTAGCAAATTTATTTAAGTTGGTGATTGAGTTTGAATAAATAAATACAAGTCTTTTGGGCTTGGTATTAATATTAGCCAAATACAATTTGGAATTGACCAATTAAAAAAATCAGGATTGATGACATATTAGTGAGCTAAGCCCACTAAGAGGTGCGGCATCGTAGAGAAACAGCAACTCCAGGGTTTCTCCCAGAGTTGCCGCACCCAATTTCTTGTGAGACAAGGATTTTTGTTTAATTGTTAAACAAGAGTCCAAGCTTGTTAGAAAAAGGTTCTCTATATAAAGGCTTGTTAGGTGTTTATTGACCTAGATAATACCATATTCTCACCTGTCACAGAGTTTGGTGCGTCTAGCTGAAACATCCTCTCTCTGCCTCATCAACCGAATACCGTTCGTGTCGATACTTGTAGAGGACGGATACTTGAACGTCTAGGACTTCATCATCATCATCATCATCATGGCAAGCAAAGGTTGGTAACTCTAATCTTCTTTTAAATTAGGGGTGATCTTATTGGTATGCTAAGAATCACATGGCACGTCGATTAACCATGCACGCGGATTAATTAATATAATTAATGGAATCCAACGTTCCGCCAACCATGTATGTTTACGTTTGAATTATGAATTTTATTATTGCATACGTGTCACGCCACGCTTCCGCACACGTAGAAATTTGTTCCACAACCCAACACTTTTAACTTGGTTCGTCATCCATTAATGAGGTAACTTATCGTTATGGTTTTGTCCTTTATGATGGGAAAGACAAACACCTTTCAAAATGAAAAACAATAACGAAAAGATTCGGTCCATGAGACACACAAAAAGGACACACTATTTGACACACTTTTTACACCAATGGATTTCTCCACTTTAAACGGCTGAGATCAAGAGGTAATCAAATCTTAAACCAAAAAATAATGTTTTATATATTATTTTTACCTTTTTCGGCTATGTGAATTTATTTCTCCTTCTTCTTTCTGTGTGTTCATCTTCCTCTACATCTAATACTAACTTCTCTCTTCCTTTGTAAATTGCGAAGAAAAACTAATTTGGATACATTTTCAAGCATGGGGTTGTTCGGGTCAGGGTTTTCATTCGAATTCGAAATATGTATCACTCAATTGACGTTGTCAATTGAATTGAAAGATTTTAGGGATTTCATATTGTTTCATTTGGTCTCGAAATGGATTCCAAAGTAATCTGAAACTTCGATGGAGTAGGTGGATGAATATTTGGAGAGTTTGGAGAGATCAGTGAGATTGTAATAAGCCTCAACACTCCAGCCAAAAGCGGAGTAATCAACTCGATGGCGCAGTCACTCTTCTTCGATTGCAGGTGGGAACTCGAGCGCGATGAAACCCAAAACTAGAATCACTAATGCATTATTGGAAAATTCTCATAAAAGAATTGAAGCCCTTAACTTCTTTTTTTTTTGTTCACGTTTGAGAAAAACTGTTACCAATTACACTACACAGGATCTCCAAATTTTAAGCACTTACATTGATTTCTAAAACAAAAAGGCCCTTGCATAGGAAATTTTTATAGATGTCAGATGAAGAGATTTCTGAGAATGGAGTCTTAAGTCGCAGAGGAAATGAGAAAGGGGGAGACGAAGTGAAAGATGAATGAGGGCCGCATAACATTGTTTTTGGGTTTTAAACTAGGGTTTTTATCATGAATAGTGCCTAAACTTTTCCTGACCGGACTTCATAGTAGGGGTGTAAATGAGCCGAGCCGAGCCGAGCACCAAGGTGCTCAAGCTCGGCTCGCACAAAATTTCTGAAGCTCAAGCTCGGCTCAAGCTCGCATAAACTTCACGGATGAAAGCTCAAGCTCGGCTCATTAAAAAAATTGCGAGCTCGAGCTTAGCTCAGCTCGACTCATTTACGATGCGAGCTCAAACGAGCCGAGCTTTTGATCGAGCCCTCGGCTCGGCTCGTTGGGCTCATTTGTCAAAACAGTAATTAAAATAATGATTTTGTCTTTTCTTTACTTGTCAACGATTTATTTGTTTGTGCCTCTTCGTTGTTTTCAATTCAATGTGCATTGGTTATATATAGAAGATAACTAGGGTTAAGGTTTGCAAGTTTTTTAGTGGGCTGGACTCTTAATTTAATTTAATATTTACAATATTGAAAGTTACTAATAAGTAATATTATTAATTTATATATATATATATATATATATATATAAAATTACGAGCCGAGCCGAGCTTTAATGAACGAGCCGAACGAGCCGAGCTTGAGCCGGCTCATATATATACGAGCTTCTCATGAGCTTTATGAGCCGAGCATGCCAAAGCTCAAGCTCGGCTCAATTTTTAAATGAGCCCAAAAATAAGCTCAAGCTCAGCTCATTTTTGTAACGAGCGAGCTTGAACGAGCTGAAAACGAGCCGAGCCCGAGCCGAGCCCGAGTAGCTCGAGCCAATTTACAGCCCTACTTCATAGTGCCTGAACTTTAAAAGTGATCAATTTGGTACCCAGAGTTTCAAAAAGAGGACTATGTGGTAACTTAGTGAATTTTTTGTCAAAGTTTCATTAAAATTAATGAAAAAAATGGTCTTTTGATATTAATTTTTATGTAAAATACTATTTTTTTACGTCTCAAAATCTATATAAATATGTTTTATGGTGTTTCAAAAAATATATATGCATATAACTATTAAAAACAATAGATAAAGTGATGAACAAAATATACTCGAACATAAAAAATATTTCTAACGTAAATTGAGTAATAGAAAAAGTCTACAGTTCGAGTATATTTTCATTAATCAATTTATTTATTATTCTAAAATAGCTATATGCACATTTTTATTTTTTTGAAACATGATAATACACATTTATATAAAGGTTGACAGGTAAAAAAATAATATTTTACATGAAAATTAATGTCAAAAAATTATTTTATCCCTCATTTTAAAGGAATTTTGACAAAAAATTGAAGTAGGTACCACATAGTCCTCTTTTTGAAAGTCTGAGTACTAAATTGATTACTAAGTTTAGGCCTATGAAGTCCGGTTTTTAAAAGTCTGGGTACCAAATTGATCACTTTTAAAGTTCAGGCACTATGAAGTCCGGTTAATGAATGTTTAAGCACCGTTCATGATAAAAACCCTTAAAATTATATTATCTCAAAGTTGATCTCAGCCGTTTAAAGTGGAAAAATCTAATGGTATACAAAATGTGTGTTCTTTTTGTGTGTCCCACGAACCGGGCCCATAACAAAAATATAGAATGTGGAAGCCAAAATAATCCCGACCAGTTAGAAAGCGCCACGTGGATTCTAATCTCGAAAGGACGAGCATACCCTTGATGGAGGTTACGAATCGCTACGCCGTCGTCTCGATCAAAGGGAGATCACGAGACCTCCATGAAGTTCATCTCCTCTCGAGGAGGGCCCTTCGGAGACCACCACATCTCGGGGAGTGATCTCCGAGATCAGACAATATTCAAGTACATTCAAGTGCATTTGATGCATTTAATGCTCTTAATAAACCTGCCAAAGGAAGATCCTCCTACAACCGCTATAAATAGTGGTCATCATTTGCCATTCAAGGTAATCACAAAATTCTCCAAAAACTCCTAAGTTCCAAGAATACATTTCTGACTTAGGCATCGGAGGCCCTTTGGCAAACCCCCCCACCGGGGTTAGTCAAACCTTTTGGTGTTATTTTCTTTGTTTTGCAGGTTCGTTCGTCATTCAACAAGGTGGACGAAATTTGTACAAACAAATTGATGCTTTCATTGAGAGCTTGAGTTATACTCAAGTTTCTCTCCACATCTGAGTATTGAAAGCAATACTCAATCTACATCTACATTCAAGCAACATCTTTGGATCTACCATTGTTTAAGGTTTGTCCTTGAACAGACATGGTGGACATGCGAAGAACAAGGAGCAAGAAGATGGGGGGCCACACCTCAAGGAACACAATGGTTGTGGCGCCCCAGGCCTAAGACGTGTCATACGCTACGAGCTTGGAGTCGTACCTCATCGCCAATCCTTGAGTGGCCCCAACCACGACGCTACCAACAATTCAAGTCTCTGATGGCTCAAGACTAGCAGCCCAAACAGTTACCAAAGGTGTAGTGGGGCCTAAGCGCACTCCTCCAAGCAAAGTAGTTGCTCCTATAAGAGGCCATCTTACCCCAGTCGTCTCAACAACTGCGATGGTGAGACCAAACAATGTAGCTGCTCGTATAGGAGGCCATCCATCTTACCCCAGTCGTCTCAGCGACTGCGACGGTGAGACCAAGCGACGTATCTGCTCCTATGGGAGGCCATCTTGCCCCAGTCGTCTCAGCGACTGCGACGATGAGACCAAGCAACGTAGCTACTCCTATAGGATACCATCCTGTCCCAGTCATCTCAGTGACTGCGACGGTGGGACAAACAATTGAGAGGAAACTCAACTCTCTTCCAAGTTCAAGCAAGACAACATCTCCTACAGGAGGCCGTCCTACCCCAGTTGTCTCGGCAACTACGATGGTGGGATTTACTATTAAGAAGATGCCCAAGGCCTTGTCTCGGTGTTTAGGGCCTAGATATGCAGCTCAAGGCTTAGTCTCGGAGATCAAAGTCTAGTCTCGAAGCCTAAAAATCCAATCTCGGGATGTGAGGAGACGAAGGCTCAAACGTCCCAGACCCACATCGAGAGGAGAGGAGACGTAAGCGCTCCCCCAAGCAAGGTAACTGCTTCTATAGGAGGCCATCCTACCTCGCTCGTCTCAACGACTGTGAGGGTGGGACCAAGCAAGATAGCATCTCTTACTGGAATCCATCCTACCCTAGTCGTTTCGATGACTGAGACGGTGAGACTTACTATTGAGAAGGAGCTGAAGGCCTAGTCTTGAGCTGAAGACCTAAATCTTAGAGCTCAAGGCGTAGTCTTAGAGCTCAAAGGCCTAATCTTGAGCTCATTGGCCTAGTCTCGATGCTCAAGGCATGGACGCAGAGCTCAAAGCTCAGTCTCAGTACTCAAAACCTACTGTCGAAAGATAAGGAGAAGGTGATGAGACGAGGGTTCCGACCTCAAAACCCACATCAAGAAGTGGAAAAATTCACTGCGGAGACCATCAAGCGACACCTCTGGTCTAACCCTCTCTCTGGGAGCATGCTAGACCTGGGCCTAGACTTTTGTAGATCAGGGACGCAACGTGAGATCATCGGGCTATGGTCCCAACTTAGTTACCCATCAAGCGGCAACCCACGTTGTCTATTCAACTCGACGACCACTACCCCATTGCAGAGCACACTATGACCTCTGTCACAAGGTGGTCAAATAGAGCTTCAACCATGGCCCATGATGCAATCCGTCAAGACCGGCGATCCAAACTACATCTTGAGGTGTAGTAGGAGATCTAAGCCCATCACTTCAAGAAAAGTCGTTGCTCCCATATGAGACCATCATACTCCAGTCACTTCGGTGGCCGCGACGCTAGGAGCAAATTTCAAGAAGAGAATCCAATCCTCCCTGAGACCCCGATGAGCAGGTCCCATTGGGATCAAGCTTGGTGGGTATATTCAGACCAAACGTTCATGAAAAACTTGATTCGGAATGCTGCAGTCGGATCTCCTAACCGGGAGACCAATGAAGAGCAATTGTACTTCTAACAATGGGAAGGGAAGGAGCTAGTGATTGATCTCTCTGCGAGAATCGCAACACTAGCAAGTGTGCACTCTCAGCTAGGTGCACGCCTGAGCGTGCTCTCCTGATTGGGCCCATCTGCAAGTATCCACTCGAGACTTAGTCCCCATAGGGACATCTCCTCATGCCAGGAATCACGGGCAAGGGAGACATTACAAAGCATCCATTCGCACCTTGAACCACATGTCTCAATCCATTCAGAACTTGGTCCTTTGGGAGATTCCCAAGGACCTAGTCACCATTGGAGATCAAGATCACGTCCTTTAGGCAATCACTCTGAAGCCAACTCCTCTAACACCCTCGTCTCCGGAGGGAAGGAAAGGAGACCACAATGCCGGTAGAGACAACCTTCACTCCCTTTAAGAGAGATTCAGATCCCGACCGACATTTGAAGCATTATCAGAGTGTCCTGACACTCTACAAAAAAAATAATGTCCTGAGGTGTTAGGTGTTTGCCATGACCTTACAAGGAGCTGTCCAAGACTGATTCCACATTCTAGCATCGCGATCAATTGTATCCTTCTAAGATCTCACCTTCGTCTTCACGAAGAAATATTCATCATATCGGACCATCCAGAAGCAGTCCGACCACCTATTCGGCATATCCAAGAAGTCTAATGAGTCCCTTCGGGATTTCATCAAATGCTTCAAAGCCAAAAAGCAAAGATTGTAGGGTGTGACAATACAATCGCACGACAAGCCTTCAAGAGAGGCTTACCGACAAAGCATCCTCTCTATGGGGAAATCACCATGCACCCAATCACACTCTAATGGAAGTCTTCGCTATGGCGGAGCGATATGCAGTGTGGGACGATGAGAAGCACGCCTCCAAGGCATCCGTCACTAAAAAACAAAAAGACGCCAAGGCAAAGGCGGATAAGAAAGCCTCAATCAAATCCAAGAATGACAAAAAGCATAAGGCACACGCGTCAATCGTTGATACCTTGTCTCTCAAACCACGCACCCAACTCACAATGCCCATTCATCAAATCCTCCAGGCGGTGAAGAACGAGCCATGGTTAAAGAATCCACCCCTGCAAAGGGGAAAATGGGAAAAGACCCTGATTGATATTGAGCCTTTCACAGGAGCATAGGCCACCACACCAACAACTGTCGCTCCTGGGAAAAGTACTTAGAACAATTGGTGAAGGAAGAACGATGCACCGAATTTATCTCAAAAAAGACCCCGCGGCTGGAGGAGATGGCAAATCCCCCTACCGGGCAGCCCCAAAAGGTGCTACGCATAGAGGGGATCTTGATCGAATCCGATCTCTCCTTGGAGCCACCCGCCAGGAGAGAAAAAGAAAGAATTCATCCTAGCCTTCTCCACCGTGGAGAAAGGGGAGGTGAAGACAACCCCAAATAGCAATCACAGCAATAGGATCAAGAGGATGAGGCTCACCTCCTCCCCACAGGTGAGGCGGAGAGGTGGAATCCCGAAGAAGATGTGACACTCATCCCCCTCGATCCTAACCAACCGAAGAAACAAGCTCAAGTCGAATCTCGACTTAGTCCGAGAGAACAAGCTGAGCTCACTACTTTTCTCCAATAAAATAGTGACGTGCTCGCATGGTCCCCCTCTGATATGCCCGGGATCGATCTGAGTGAGGCTTGTCATAAGCTACACATGGACCCTTCTTTCAAACTCGTCGTTCAAAAAAGGTGACCCATGATGACCAAGAGGATGCAAATCATGGAAGCCGAGATCGACAAGCTTCTGGAGGCAGGTTTCATTGAAGAAGTAACTCACTCTGACTGGCTAGCCAATGAGGTATTGGTGGCAAAGAAAGGAACAAGCAGATAGGCGAGTTTGTGTAGATTACACAGACCTCAACAAAGCCTGCCCAAAGGATCATCTGCCGCTCCCACAGATTGAGTTGCTTGGCATACTCTAACAAAAATAATGAAGGCCTACGTTGACGACATGCTTATCAAACCCCCAGCATGCCGATCCCTTGGGTACCTTGTAACCCAACGAGGAATCAAAGCTCATCCAAACCAAGTCAGAGTCATTCTAAATATGAGGTCTCAATCAACAATGAAGGAGATCCAAAGTTTAACTGTGAAGCCGCTCTCGAAGCCGCAACCAGGTGAAGACTTATACATATACCCCGCTGTATCTGAGATGGCATTAAGTTCCGCTCTCATCAGAGAAGAGCTGGGGGCACAACTCTGAAGTATACTATGCATCAAAAGCTCTTCTCGATGCCGAGACGAGATATCGGAAGATTAGAAAAGTTGATTTTTACCCTAGTAATCTCTGCTAGGAAGCTAATACCATACTTTCAAGCTCACGGGATTATCGTGATAACAGAGTACCCTCCGAGATCACTCCTACATAGCCCAGACGCGTCCTAACGTGTCATAAAGTGGGCAATTGAATTAAGCCAATGAGGCTTGATTTACAGCCCTAAGAACAGCCATAAAAGCCCAAGCCTTGGTAGACTCCATAACAGAGCTCATCTCTACCACACCACAAGGCAAAAAGCTGGTCTCCACGTTAGAAGGCCACAAGGAACAAAGTGCTCTCCTCTCCGTGGACCCTCATCCAAGAACGTCATGTCTTGTCCTAGTATAAACCAATCCATCACACTTGGGTTCAAGGCTTACCAACGGCGAGGCAAAGTATAAAGCACTTGGACGTACAAGATAGATGCTCAGCCTTCAATCAAGCATCCAAAAATTAAGCTCCATATCCCCAGCCGAGGCAGAGGGCTAATCTAGGTGGATCAAGTCATGGATCTCAATTCATGGGAACCAAAAAAAAAAAAAAAAAATTCATCTCTTTCTTCTTAGCCATGAAGAAGAGGAAAAAGAAATCCAAACCCTAAATAGGGGCCACAACAATAGGGTCAAGAAGACAAGTCTCATCTCCTCCCCACAGTTGAGGAGGTAGGTGGAATCCTGAAGAATATGTGATGCTTATCCACCTCGATCCTAATCGATTAGAGTGGCAAGCTCAAATTGGATCTCGGATCAGCCTGAAAAAGAGATGAGTTCACTACTTTTCTCCGACAGAGTAGAGACCCTGGAATGCTTACAATCTGAGGAAGTGTTACGTATCGCACATCAAAAAAGATCAATTCAAAGTGAAATTATCCTCCCAGAATTGGAGACTCGACACAAGGCCCCATCCATTGTATCATTTACTCAAGCCCAAGGAACATCTATTATGGGTTGTCAATAAAAAAATGAAGTTTTCCCTCATGAGATGTGGTTTCTGATAATCACATGAAACAAAAGGAGCAGCTTGGAGACGTCCAAGCGTGCCCCCTATCTCTGCTCTCGGTTGGAGACGTCTATTTGAGAGGCGAGATCATAAGTACTCAATGAGGCATCTAAAAAACCCATCTAAGGGTGGCCCGCGTTGCTCTCCCTCTTCTGGGAGACAGCCAAGAGGTCTAAAAACCCATTTATGGGTGGCCCATGTTGCATTAATCTCGTTCGAATTAGGCAACCCATGAATTGTGGCACCTATCCAATGGCAACCCATGAATCGTGGCACCTATCCGACGAGGCAACCCAAGAGGTCTAAAAAACTCATCTAATGGTGGCCCGCATTGCTGTCCCTCTTCTGGGAGACAATCAAGAGGTCTAAAAACTCATCTAAAGGTGGCCCGCATTGCTCTCCCTCTTCTGGGAGACAGCCAAGAGGTCTAAAAACCCATCTATGGGTGGCCCATGTTGCATTAATCTCGTTCGGATTAGGCAACCCATGAATCATGACACCTATCCAATGGCAACCCATGAATCGTGGTACCTATCCGACGAGGCAACCCAAGAGGTCTAAAAAATCCATCTAAGGGTGGCCCGTGTTGCTCTCCCTCTTCTGGGAGACAACCAAGAGGTCTAAAAACCCATCTAAGGGTGGCCCGCGTTGCTCTCCCTCTTCTGGGAGACAGCCAAGAGGTCTAAAAACTCATCTAAGGGGTCTAAAAACTCATCTAAGGGTGACCCACGTTGCTCTCCCTCTTCTGAGAGACAGCCAAGAGGTCTAAAGTCCTTTTAACAAGGCAATTCATGAAGATTTCCTTTGCAAAAGTAATTCACCATAAAGAGGAAGGCAAGTGGCACTCTCGGCTGATCTCGATCTAGTCAAAGGCCATGATACAAGAAAGAAGAGCACACATGTAAACAAGGATGAGATGGAAAGATAATGAAGAACCTGTCTTCATTAATTCAGGACACGAAGGCCAAACAAGTTCAAAAGGAATGGCTACCAAAAATACTCTTCTACTTCAGGACCTCCGCCTTCTTTTAAGCTTTTGAGCTCTCCATTTCCTTCTAGAAGACTTCAAACTCTATGCGGATCTTAGACAACTGCGTCCCTCTCTCATATCTCAAGTTAGAGAACTTCGTCTCGACAAAGTTTTTAGATTCTTCAACTCTCCAAGTCTCTTTTACATAATTCCTTCTCCTCAAGAAACTTTCCCTCGGCTGAGGCAAGATCATAAGCTACTTTTGAGCACCTCTCACCAGACCAGATCAGAATATCAAATCTCCTGGAAGACGAAGATCAGGCTCTCATACCTCTAGAAAAGGGGATTAGAATCTCAAACCTTCAAGAAGATGGAGACCAGGCTTAAACCTCCAGGAAAGAAAGATAGATTAAGATTCATGCATTTTAGTCAGCTTAGTATCAGTATTGAAGCTGCCTATTTCAACTCCTCCATGCTAATGGGCACCATCACACTTCTTCAAATACTCAATGGGAGACTTAAACCTTCAGTTTCTCAGTCGACACCACAACATCAAGACCTACATTAGTAGGCAACACTTCACCTACTGGGGGCAATGGAAGAGCAAACTACAAGCCAACAACTGCATCACCATTGGAGTCATCTCTCAAGACCTCAATCGAGACTTCTCTCGAGACCTCTTTCAAGACTTCTCTCGAGACCTCTCTCGAAACCTCTCTTTTGACCTTTCTTGAGACCTTTTCGAGACCTCGTCTGTCTTCCATAAACAACTGCCCATCATAACCTTTTGGGATTCGCATTGACCAGGTACATGTAAAATAGTTTTGAGTATTGAACATAGTCTAGGCCTAATTCCCTCTGATGGTTAGGACGTAAGGAGGTCGACTAGGTTCCTGTTTCTTGTCCCGATGGCTATGCTGTAGGGAGAGGAAGCCGGTTTCGGACTATGTGATATGCTTCATCTACTATTGTTGTAGTCCTTAAACACTTCCACTCATCATGAAGAAGTGAATTTGGCTTTTTTACTTGCTCCGGTGAGAAGACATGCAACGTCTCCTCCCTCGGACAACAAGAAGACAACACATCATCTCCAGTGGAGCTCTCAGTCAGCCAATCCTCAGATCACTACCTCTTCTCCTCATGAGATAAGAACTCATTCTCTAACGAGGCTCTAATCTCGACGCCAGGTTGGAGCAGAAGCCAAGAAAAGAAAAGGACTAGATCTCCCTTTTGTTTCCTACATCAACTTAGGCAGATGTGGGGGCATTTGTGGAAGCCAAAATAATCCCGACCAATTAGACCGCGCCATGTGGATTCTAATCTCGAAAGGACGAGCATACCCCTGAAGGAGGTTACGAATTGCTACGCCGTCGTCTCGATCAAAGGGAGATCACGAGACCTCCATGAAGTTCATCTCCCCTCGAGGAGGGCCCTTCGGAGACCACCACATCTTGGGGAGTGATCTCCGAGATCAGACAATCATTCAAGCACATTCAAGTGCATTTGATGCATTTAATGCTCTTAATAAACCTGCCAAAGGAAGATCCTCCTACAACCGTTATAAATAGTGGTCATCATTTGTCATTCAAGGTAATTACAAAATTCTCCAAAAACTCCTAAGTTCCAAGAATACATTTCTAACTTAGGCATTGGAGGCCCTTTGGCAAACACCCCCCCTCCCCCCCCCCCCCCACCGGGGTTAGTCAAACGTTTTGGTGTTATTTTCTTTGTTTTGCAGGTTCGTTCACCATTCAATAAGGTGGACGAAATTTGTACAAACATAGAACACAAATTTAATGTGGCGAATTGCCCATCCTAGGCCCTACGGTCGATGTGAGTGTGTATTAAAAAATGCTCATTGTACTTTTTGACAGCCAAAAGCGTTTACTAATTTTTTTCCTTGTGAAGACTAAGTGCTTCTTCAAACAACGGTTAAGCGCTTGAATTTTTAATAAAAATGTAAATAATATTCCAATTAAGGCATTACTAACAAATATTTATGAGCGGAAGCGCTTTGTATAGAAGCAATATCAAATAGGCCCAATCTAGTCATGAGTTTTTTGTCATATATGTGATCTTGCTATAGCTCACAGTCCTTTCTTCTAATCGCCTCACTGTCGACCAACAACTCTGAACTCCTTCATCGCCTCTTTGTCGCAGGCATTGAAGGCCCCAAATTAGGTACCATATTTCTCGATACTCTTATTTGATTGAATTCTTTTTTTGTTTGCTTTTTGCTTATTGATTCATGAATGATGAAAGAAAAAAAGAGCGAAAGTATTCAAATTAGAAAAATTTATATTCACTTTTGGTGGAATTTTATTTGAGTATTTCTGAAAACGCTAATTATTCCGGTTGTTTATCTTATCGATTTAACAATCTTCACGGATGGTAGAAATCCTCAATGGGATGGGTACTCGATGGTAATCCTCCCCTAACTGAGGAAAAACCCCCGGACAAACGGGGAACAAGGATCCCCATCCATGAAAAGTAAAATTCCTCGGTGGAGTAGGGGTTGTATTGTGATCTCCATTTCCAAACTCGCCCCGATAATGGATTTTTTTTCTTCATATTTTTAGATAATAAATGTCCATATACAAATATATATTTTTTATTCTTAGTTAATAAATAAATAGGAATACAATATTAGGAAATAAAAATTAACTTCAAATAGAGGGTGGGGACGGGAACGGGGGAGGGGATAGGGAAAGAGGATGGTATTGGCAAACCCTTCTCCAACCAGCCTCGCTGCCATCGCTACTCTTATTTTTAGTTAAACTAGTTTTGTGAATACTGGCTGATTAAACGTAGTCAGAAAAAATATACAGTAACTTTTCTTTTATCCTAAAATGTCATGAAATTCTAAAAGTTTGAAGATGGGAAAAAAATAGCTAGTAGATATCTTCAAGAGACTAGTCAAATCATATTTTAATTCAAAAACCGTGAAAATCTTCTTCAATACAGTAGCTACCCATGAAGTTAAATTAATTTCCCAAAGTGCTTCAGCATCCCTAACACCAATAGCTATATTTCTATTAATTTGGCATGAAAATGACTGTTTATAACTAGCAGATTTTTACAATGTTATTTGAATAGTAGCTATTTCAAGTATCAAATTTACCCTGTTTTGTCCAATAAAACAGACAATGATAGTTATGGACCTATGCTTGAAATTAAAGCCTATCAATAGCCGCATAGGCCTTAGAAAGCAAAGTATATTTGTATTATAGTCAAATCGGTCCATGTAGTTGCGGAACAGAAGATCTGCGTCCCTCTCTAGATAGTTCCTATATGGTCAAAAAATTGTTAATCATAGAAATTTAAACTCCCAATCAACCTGTTCTTCTTCCGTCTAGGGGTCTTTTAAATTCATCAAGTTACACTTCTTTAACATGTGTGGAGCCGAAGAAAACAATCACAAATTTTGTGCCTAATTTGAGAGAAACTTCAAATTTTGGATCAAAGCGGTCATCTTGAGAACCCCATGACCACATGAACCCTATACTATATTTGGTAGAGTTGGCCCAAATCCGCAATTAGACCTACAAAATTGACTTCTGAATGGTACAAACCAAATTTTATATACGCACGTCCAACGGTAATTCTAAGAATGAAGCCAAGTATTTTCGTTTTTTTGTTTTTTGGAAAACAAGTATTTTCGATTATCTATAGGCATTTGAGTACCAAATGGAAAAGTGGTTGATTTCCGCTGTTTGGAACACCGTGGAAATGAGGTCTATGAAAAGGTGCAGAATATTGTAATTCAATCCGCATAGCAATAGATGGTGTTACCACAATAAGCATTCCAGTTTTAAGTACAACTCACAATTTCATTTTGTGGTCAGAACTTTGTGAAGCAATGGAAGGTAGCAGCAGTTTAAACAACGAGTACGACATCGTTTTCCCCCCACAAAGTATAGTTTCTTTCTCTTACCTCTATGTTTCATTTAAATAAGGAGAACAATTTTGTAATCGATTCTATGTTTAATTTTTATCAACGAGGTTGGGGAAATAGAACTTGAGAACTCTTATAACATAGACACAGAGGTGGTTGGTGTTCCAGTTCCCTTCCTTGTAATAACAATAACTATATAACCACATAATGTATCCTTAATTTTTCTTGCATTTGGTTACAATTGACTGTCATTTGTGGAATTTAATGACAGAGAAACCATCAGAACTACGAGCCCTACAGGTGGAGCTTGAGCAAAAAGAACAAAGAATTCAAGAGCTGAAGAGAAAAATTGAATCAACCAAGCATCGTCTAGAAGAGAAGAAGAAGACCGCCCCGGAGAGGTTGGAAACTTTCAGGAAAGCGGTTGAACAGTATAACCAGTACAGAGAGGCGTACAATGCAATGTTGGCAGAGGCATTGAGGAAGGACTCTACAACAACTGAAAAACAATAATGATTTCAAAGCCTCTTTATCAAGTTACTTGTGCAATATATGAGTCACTAGTTCATTTCAGTAGGACCGGAAATCAGTGTGTGTACTAATAAATCTGTATTGATGTTTTGTTGCTACACTGCCTAAAGTAGGGATTATTTGCCTAGCTTTCTGGCCTTCGTGGCTAATTGGCGACGGTTCGCAATTAGGACATACACATACCTTAGTAGTATCTTTTGGTTCTTTTTGCCTTCATGACTTGTTTGCCTAGCTTTCTTATCTTCGTGATTTATTAGCTGTGCTTTATTTCTGGGTTTTCAATCTTTATTTCTCTTTAGGGCTTTCTTGCCCTCGTTAATATATTCATTGATTTACCAAAAAAAAAAAGAGTATGGATTATATTTGCAAAGCACATCACTTCTACTCATCTAATTTTGATAATGGGTATAGGTACTCATAACTATGATGGAAAAATTAGCTACAGCATACACACCAATATAACATGAGCTAGTTGGAAATTGGATCCTCCAAATAATATTTGATCTCCTAGCTTCTCCAAAGTCAAAGTTACTCGTTCCAGTGGTGATTTTCTGTATTTCCTAGACCGCTTGAAAGATTTGTTGACTGACTGGGTTAGATTAACCATGGATCTCTCAAGATCCAAACTTTACATACCCAAATTCAAATTTCATCAAAACCCATCATAATCTACTGCATATTGTTAAATTTAAAACCCTAGATTTTGGTGATTCTAGCCCCTCTCTCCCCTAATTCTCCTTGCAAGCTCAATGTCTTTGGGCATAATGGTGACCCTCTTGGCGTGAATCGCAGAGGTTGGTGTCCTCGAACAACCCAACCAGGTATGCCTCCGCCGCCTCCTGCACAGCCGCCACGGCGGAGCTCTGGAATCGTTAGTGAAAATTGAAGTTGCCGCCGGTGGATTTTCAGGGGGTTTTTTTTTTGGTCAACTTCAGGCGGTTTTCTTGGTGCGAGCCATTGTGGAAAATTGAAGTTGAAAAATTCAGAGGTTTTTGGGATTTGTTTGGTTGGTGAGAAAATTGGAGAGATTTTGAATTTGGATGCGATGTATGCATAGAAGCAATGAAATAGTTTGGATTCGGTTATTTGGAAACTAAGGAGATAAAAGGAAAATTAAAAAAATATAAAAATCAATTAAAGTGGAGCATTTAGAGTATACGAAAATTCTTATTCAATAATATTTTTGTAAATTCCTTTTTGTCATGTCCCTTGATTATTGTACTAGAATAATATGCTGGCACATTTCTTAGAGGGAATTACATGGCACAGGGCACTCTCTTATTTATCTAAATATGCAGAGAAATGGTTTGTCAAGCCTCTATCCAAACGTGAGTTGGTACTTGGGTTGTTTGTTGGGGGAGAAAACACCAAAATGCTTCTCAACTTCATTGCCCTGCTTCTGATTTTCATCAAACATGGCGAAAAGATAAGTCTCTATAGCTCTACCAGGCCTCTTTGGAGTCCCGGTAGTACTGGTCACATGGTTCACCAAATTCTGGTAAAATGTAGCTGCATTTTGAGGAGTTGCAGCATTACCACCTTCAGACGGCCAACCACTCTCCGATACAACGATCTCCAAATTTGGAGCACCGGCTTTCTCAAGAGCCGAGTACTGAGCATCCAAAAGAGCGTCAAAGAGGCTCTTGTACCTAGTCCCATCTGGCACCACAATGCCATCTGAAGTAAACAAGGCATAAGCAAGGTCAATGCTGCCAGGGTTTTCAGTGTAGCTGAAGTAAGGGTAGACATTGACAAGAAGAGGGGCCCCATTGCTGACTAGCAAGTTGATGATTGGCGTTATGAATGGACTTGCAGCACCACTATATCTTCCATCTGAAGGAGGGTAGGCATTCTCCACAAGAGTTGTGTCAATTGCTGTCGAGACTTTGATTTGGTTTTGTAAATTTGCTGCTGTAATTGCACTTTGAATGTTTCGTATGGCAGGAAGGAGGTACTGGGCCTCTGCGGCGTCTGGGTGCACTTCGTTCCCAACCGCGATGTATTTGAATGCGACATCAGCTGCGTAAGGTTGTACGTTTTGTTGGACCCAAGTTGTTGCAGCTGCAGCATCTGTGAGGGATTGAAGGTTGCTGTTGAGGATGGTGACAGTGAGTTGTATGTTGGAACCTTTGAGGGCCTGAAGGGTTGCTGCATTTGGTTCATATATCCTCATCCTTCCTATTCCATTGCTTTTGTACAAGTTAATCACTTCTCCTTCGGGTGGTAAGTTGTCTCCGTTTCGTCCATAACAAACACCAACAGATTGTGCACCTGAAATAGTAAGAATTAATCAATCAGGAATCAGGATCCCATGAGCTTCACCTCTGGTAGCATTGGCTGAACTTTCCTAAGAAATATCTCACCATGCCTCACCACCTGGGCTAACCCTAAAATACTTGTTTCCATTAAACAATTCTTAAGCCTTAAAAAGTACTAAAAATAATGTTTCTACCTGTTATATGCAGGGCAGGCATCAAGAGTACAAGAAGCAGCAGTACGGAAGCCATAGGGAGATTTTAAAGAATACGTAACAAGATAACTCAGCACATTTGCCAAAGTCCCAATAACATACTGGTATAAATAGGCAGCTGCATTGGTACTGTAGAATTGATTCAGAGGAGGCCCAAATTTTCCAAACAGATTATCAGTTAGGCAATTACCATTACACCGTCAATCACTCCATTGACTAACAGTATACGATAATATTAAGTGCATGTTGCATGTATCAAAAGAACACGAGTTGAGTCTTTAAATTTGCGGAAATCAAGTCAGAGACAATTTAACAAAAGTACAAAAATAAAATGTTGCGTACTCGCATGATTGTGATTTGTATAGCGAATTGTACCATAGAAAAAAAAAATCTTAACCAGATGTATAACGATTTGTGAAAAGTCATTCAAGTTATTCTGTATTCAAACAGTATAGCGTGTTTGAAGGGGTGCACCATAGCGTATTTGAAGGGGTGCACCAGTGCATTTGTACCAGGAACCCACCTCAAGAAGAAGGGCCCTCCAATTCTGAAAAAAAAACCTTGCCAATTCAACGATGAGTTCCTCCTACATTACTTTTTTTATTTCCTTTTTTATTTCTTGTGAAGAAGCGGGCCTCTCAGACTAATCCAAATCCTAATTAGCAGGCATTCACATGAGGAAATGGTCCAAATTTGCTTGAAGTCCATGCATTAACCCCTTGGTGGACGAAGCTTGAGTGACTATCTTGAACTTCTTCTAATTAGACCGTTGACTGGAAATTTGGCTGTTCGCTTTCAGGAGGCTGCTTGTAGTAACTTGTTACATCAGTTTGAAATTTCAATTATAGAGAGTACGACATATATAGAGGTGTTAAAAGTGATCTAGACGATGACAGAGACTAATACTGATGTCCGCAATAAACGTTCAAAATTTCAAGATTATGTCGGTGAATTGTATACACTAGACTTTTCACCAATTTGGATCATCATAATCTTGTAATTAAATCAACTAAAAATAATAATTCAACGGCTTGGAAGTTTTGATGTATACCATAAATCTCTACAAAAAATCACAAGAACCATACACCTTTTTTCCAATTGATTAAATGGCCATCTAGTCAAGGAGACGGACTTACAAAAACACTCAAATCACATGGACATTTTTCCTGAGGACGATCTTCGAATGAAGACCTAAACCGGTAACATGTTGCCAAACCTTACACAACGATCTTCGAATGAAGACCTAAACAGATAAACAGGTTGCCCTATCTTACACAAACTTGTGTAACTGTCATCCTCTCTCTCTCTCTCTTACCATGTGATGATGAATTTATGAACTCTGTTTTAAATCAAAAAGGTCCAGAAACCAATCTTATCAATTACTTGTGGAAAACACAAAAGCTCATTACATATGTGATAGTACTTCAAGGCAAAACATTGACAGCAACATAAAATGAATCGAATCCGAAAGAACAAAGAATTACTTTCAACTGCCCCGCACAGAAATAGTGACTGTACAATGAAAACTCTCCATCCTCGTGTGTTGGTGAAGCATCAACAATATACTTTGTGGTATTAGTTTCCTCGGACTAAACTAGGCTTCGAAAAATTGCAAAAAACTTTTATCAAATCAAATTTCTGACGATAGAAAATTCTGTAATCTCTTTCTGCTGTCAATGCCATCAGGAGCAAACTAGAACGACCCCTTTCTGGTTTGGCGTGTCATAGTATCTGTACACTTTCTCCCCCCTCCTCCTTTACAAGAAAACCCCCAGCGCATAGATGGCATAGCCTGATTTGGGATTGCAGACTACCGTATCTCAACACTAGCTTACCATCTGTCAAAATTCCAAGGAAACTACAGCCTCTTGTTCTCCTGCCAGTACAATCAAAATGTCACTCACTCAAGCAGGTGAGCATCAGATGTCAGTACCATTCAAACGCAAGCTGAACCAGCAGCACATGTTGGTGGATCCTTGAGTTGGAGCCACAGCCGTAGCAACTAAATAAATCCATCTTTCGGCATATTCCATCTTAAACTCAGAAAAATCAAGATTCTAATCAGGAATGTCTGCATAGTTTTCATGATTATCTACTTGACCATGTCGCTTCTGACCCTCTAGAAGATGAGTTGCCGTACGATCTCCAGACCTCTCTCCATTGTCGCCTACTGCTACTTCTTTCAAAGGGATAATTTTGGAAATCTGCTGGCATGCTAGATGTGTTGCTCCCAGCTCGTTTCTTTTGTGCATTCCTCATTTCCTCTTCAGCGTCATACCTTGAACGCTGCAAAATGAGTGAAATAAACAGCATAGACTCAATTTCACAGAATTCACAGAAAAGATCATCGAAGACGTACCAGAGTATTCAAATTAATGTAATTTATGTGATGTGATGGTCTATCGAAACTAAATATGTAATAATTGGATAAAAAAGCCCTCCTTAGGAAGGACCACCAGGTTGACAATAGAGAATGTTCGGGCAATATCATGAATGTCATCACCAGTTCTGATTTTAGCTGAGCATTTTCAGATTTTAAATTTGCTTTATATTAAGTACCCTTTTGAACCAATAATGTGCGGCCTGGGAAGTGATTTTAACACACACCATTTTCTCCTCCTACACACCCCTGGTTTGTTTCCGGCCGTTGGATCTCCTTTGATAAATGCAATCCAAAGGCTAGGATTAAAGAGGCAGCATGCAAGAGGAGAAAAGGGTGTGTTATTATCAATTCCCCGAATAGATTATGAATGACCACATGTATGACCCATTTGAACTGGTCTCAGCATTGTTTTTGACTAGTAAGACTTGGTATTATAAATAACAAAAAACAAAAAAGGTGCTGCAGAGAAGCTTGGCTATTTTGAAACATCAAGAAAGCATTATAGCCAAAGTGGGGTGAGACCTTGGTAGGGTCTGAAAGTACTGCATATGCCTCCCCAATCATTTTAAAAAGCTTGCCAGCATCCTTGTGCACTTCTTCTGCCATTTCCTTCCAAAGCCTGTCGTCACAGTTATCACTCCTTGCAAAGAATTGGCCAGCCTATAAAAGAACTTGTTAGACAGTGAATAGCTGTAAGCCGGGGCAATAGATAAGAAATCTGACATACTTTGTCAGGATGATGTTTGAGTGCAGCTTTTCGATAGGCCTTCTTAATTTCTGCTGCTGAAACAGATGGTTCAACTCCTCTGCCATCATAACCCAAACAGCTTAAAACGAATGATTCCATTAATTGTACTTGTGATTAAAGGTCTGGATAAATAAAGCTACGGATCTTGACGGATACGTAAAAATGTGGGTTTTCTGTATATCGTTAGATTGTACAGGCCATTGGCGAAGAAGTTAGAAACAATTGATTAATGAACTTGGTCTACAGAATTACTAGAAGGCCCCTACTAGAAAGTAGCTTCAGTTTAAGTATGATGAGCTTGGTTTAACTAATCATGATAGTTGCAAATCTGGGATCTAGCTTTAGACAGTACTCTCACTCCTTGTAGCATCGGCATTCAACATGAAAAGGACTTGCGCCCAACTTTCCTGTAAAGCAAGCTCTATCTATTGTTAGTTTTTTTCCTAAATTTCTTAAACCATCTGCAGAAGGTCTTGATGCTTGATTATTAAATCCACCCATAATTTCCAGAGTCTATTTCCTAGGAGGTTTAAGTGTAGTCTACTTGAAGTAGCTTAAATCTAGTTTCGAAAATTGTAGTGCTCTCTGATTAATAAAGAGGTTTTGATAGCAGCCAGATAATATAGATGTCAATACCAGTCAAACTTCTAATAGAATGTACATTCTACTGTAGACATTACAGCTGCAATATTGAATTCGGTATCAAATAAATTTAATGGTCAAGCTTACATACCAAATAAATTAAATTAGATATCCCTCGACTGTATAAATCAGCCTCAACAAAGTACTTTAACTGTTTAGTCTACATCTTAAAACTGGTCGTATGTTTTCTAATTGTATACGCATCCTAAAGAGTTGCCAACTCAAAAACATATGCTGGAAATAAAGTTGGATAGGTAAACTTACAGTATAAGGTACATATCCAAGGGGATGTCCTTTCTGTCTTCTTCTTCTACTTCAGAGAGACGGAGACGAGCTTGCCTCAAATCATTTGCGTAGCTAATGGATCTGTCTGATGTTCCACTCTGGTTGTTTTTTTCCTCTACCTGCATAGAGAGAATAGATACAAGTCTCTGAAGATCTCTAACGGCTTGTCCATAATCTCTAATCATCTCACATAGGGTAGCTCGTCTTGAAATAGCCTGCAAAAGTATAAGTACAATTGAAGCACCTTCCATACGAAAAAAAAAAAAAAAAAAAAAAAGTTATGAAATTGCGGATCATAATATCACACGAGCACTGAACCCATCACAAGTTGTTATTTTAGACACTGCCACACAAAAATACAAAAGAGTATTGCTTGAGCATGAAAATGCAAATGAAAATGAAAAAAAAGCTTCTTAAAATAGCACAGTCATCAGTGTTAGCAAAACAAACCTCTGCAATATCCTATTAATCAGAATACGTAAAAGTTTTTGAGAAGTCAGAAAAGAAAGAGAAATCTACTCAAGCAAAAATCGATGGATAAAAAAAAAATGAACAAAACGGGAACACTGACTATACATGCTAGAGGACCCAATCAAATAAAATAATCATTCTGAAATGCATATGCACCACAGGAAAATCGACTTTTATTGCAGACTCTGAAAGTGCCACCTACAATAGGACTGAAAACTGCATTATATTACTGCTGACGAAAACCATTTGTAAGACCTGAAATTTAATCCCTTGTAGGCAAACAACCTTAAAGAGGAACAGACACTAAGTTCATCTCCATCAGCACTGTTGTGCCAAAGAGTCATTAAGATAATATCAGCTTTGAGAGAACCTTTAGATAATTTCCATCCAGTGCAATAGCTAGACTGCAATCAGCAATAGCATCAGTGATCTGGCCCAATGCTTTGTATGCAGCAGCACGATTGCAGAAACAAACAGCTGTGAATGGACGTGAATCTACATTGCAAGACAAAGCAGTAGTATAATGCTCAACAGCTTCGGTATGTCTTCCACTCTGAAATGCTTCATTCCCTGCAGCCTGTGATGAAGAATGAACAAAGAAACAAATGATAAGCAGCATGTACATGCAATATCACATTTCAAGTTTTTCAAATAAAAAATTTAATGATGAATAATTTATATGCATTCAATTCCATAAGAACAAACATAGACTCCGAAGAATACAGAACATAAACTAATGTAAAATAAATTTTTTTTTCCCTGATATCGGGTAGAGTGGCAATGACAGTGTTTGTCAACAGGAGGGAACATGGGCAAGAGAGTTATATCTAATTTTTGAACAAATTTCATGACTTTATTTTTAGTCATATCTTGTGAGGCAAAAGAGATGGAGAGGACACGAGAAGAGAAGTCCGGTAGACAAGGTGGAAATATTGAGGAGATTCATGAACATGTTCCAATGCGGTGCGATAGTGATAGCAAAAGAAAAAACATGAGGAAAAAGGCTTAAACTTTCAGAGGGGTATTGAATACTAATGCATCGAAGAACACAGCAACAAAAAAGATTACATCGGGATTTAGTGAATAGGAAGGCAGATCTATTGACTTCAAGGCGCATAGAGACAGGTGTGGCACGATATGAAAATATGTGTTGAAGGAAGACAAATAACCGCTAGAATGGGGATAATATTTCCGAGAACAAATAAAAAGGAACTGCTAAGGTGAGTCAGCTTCATAAAGAAGAAGCGCCAAGGAACGTGGATCCATCCGAAATGCAGAAATGCCTGGAGCAAATAGATGATTGGTATCAAGTATACAGAGACGAAGTGAAAATCCAGTATTCTAGGATGGGGGATGTGTTCAAGTATAAAATAGTCGAAAAGAATATTGCATTTGCAACTATAAAGGGTTGTAGTAACAAGTCAAGGACCAGTACATCACACAGGTCTTCAACATAACCATATATGTACCTGTGTCAGGACTCGTGATAATATAAAGACTTGGGCTTTATAGGGTTCGTGCTATGCATATTAAATCACATTGAGAGCATAATATAAGAGCACAGGCACCGATTGATTATACCTTATGGGATAAAAGTTCACGTACAATGAAAACAAGGGGTTCTGAAGATTCCAGACTTTTTCTCCAATTCCTGGATATTCTGAATAGTGTTAGGAGCTTCAAGCACTAAAAATAATACTCTTTAACATACTTGAAAATCAAGTCTATATTACCCATATGTGGTGGACACCTTTTCCCCATGTTTCTCTAGTGAAGCAAGACCCTCCTCAAGTTTCCCTAGATGAAAATAGGATTTTAAAATCGCACGGCACCGCCAGAGCCTGAAGTAAAAGTACTTTGAGAGTTCAGATCCCTCTGACAAAACGGCCTGGTCATTAGTGTTGGTTGAAGGGTTGTTCTTTTCAGCAGAAGAAAGGGTCTGCTGACACAGCTCGATCACCTCTTCATACCTCCGCATCTGTTAGGGAACACAAAAATCAACCCACAAACGGACTGAAAAGCATTGCAATTTTCTGGAAATTGCATAACATAGACTGTATAACGGAGTTTTAATCCACTGAGTAAAAGAAAGAGCGTCACAAAAAGAATATAAGGAAGAAGAAAAAATCACTAACCACCAAAAGAGCCTGTGCTTTCATTTCAAATAACTTTTCTGAGGTAGGGCTTATTGCTAACCCTTCAGTAATACGTTCCAAAGCACTCTCTGCACTGGTAGATGTCTTCCATTGCAAAAGCTCAGCAGAAAGATTCAGGCATTCAGACACTTTCTGCCAGCAATTAAAATACCATCATTAGTGTACACAAACACTTCTCCATAATAATCCCATAGTTCAATTGCTTCCAGTTCAATTGAACTTTTGCAATGATGATCTTTGAATTAAGACTTAATAAATAGATGGGATCTGATAGTTAGATTACTATGCGGAATGGGATCTACAAGTATGTGTGTTTGTGTGGGTGTATGCGGGTGAGTGGGAGGATGTGTGTGTAAACAAACAAAGAATGTAATACCTGAGCATAATTCACCATGAAAGGGAAAAAATGGAAAAGCAGCTATAAAAGTAACAGAAAATAGTATATACAATAATATCAGATAGGGTGCCTTGTGAGGAAATTTGGTTTGAGAAAAATGCTACAAGATAAGAAGGAAGAAGAAGCAGTTGCATAGTAGATTGATCTTACATATTACAGTCCGAGTTTTATACTGTAATCACCCCAGAATAATTTCATTCTAATCCCAAATGGAACTCAAAACCAAGTTTTAAGTTGGTTGTCTGAAATTCCGTAAAGGCCACTAATACTAAAATGCCAAGTTGTTATCCAACCCTTGTAAATCCCTTAGCCCAACCTTGTTGGCTGTCCTCCATTGCTGAATGCCAATTTGAAATCAAAGCATAGTTACTTTGCCCTATCCCTGAGGTTTTTACTTCTACTACCAAGTTATATGAACCAAAAGGAATACCAACTTCATGTGCAAAAACGTACAAGTTAGAACATTCCATTCTATTGTGTCAGGTGATGCTAGATACAGACCATGGATAAATCCCACGAAAAGTATAATGATAAAATCTTCTTTAAACACAATATAAAGTCAAATAAGTTACACTACCTGTGCTTTTTGTAAGCCATTGGAGGCTTCTACTACAATCTTTCGGTCAACACAGACATCATTTGCTAATTGCAGGCACCTCCTAAACTGTTCAGAAGCTTCTTCAACTTCCCCGAGAGCAAGATAACAGCTTTAAGAATTTTGACGAGATATAATTAGGGAATGCCATGTCATATGAAAATTTAATGACTTAAGATTGAGGATACCCTCTGCGAGAGTTCAATCAAAGCACCAAAGTACATTCAATGAGATTGTATGCCTTAGATGATTGGCAAAAGAACAGATGCACATGGAAATTATAATTTGTAAATTGAGTACCAGTGAAATATCTTACTCGGAACCAAACCATGAACAACTGCCCAATTCATGTAGTGATAACTAACAAAAGTTGAATATTCAAGTACTCTCACAATAGACCTACAATTTGAAGAAACTTGTCTACATGTTATTTTCCTTATCAGAACCACAAGGTTTATTGTCGAAGAGTGCAAACTGAAATGAAATACAATAACGGAACAATAAACAACATTAGTTGTTGTCACGTTTTATATGTTCAGTTACACAAAAGACCTTGCACTTAAATGACCCATGCCATACCCACAGCTGCTAGGGCCGTGCCAGCCATTTATGAGCATCATGTAAAAGATAAAAGCAAGCCAGCTAATCAAAGCTCAGACCATTTATGCAGGCTTATCTCTTGGTGCAGTATAAAAAGATATATTTCGGGGGATTATGGTTTGTTGAAATGGCATGTCTTTTATTCATTTACCTATTAAGAAGAAACCAACTTTATATAATACTAACAGCAAATACAACTTGGTGGACAAGCAGTCCACTAAGAAAACCTAAACAATAAAAATAAGAACAGACAAGCCATCAAATCACATATAGGAAAACTCAGACCTCAACCTAGGGATGAAAAATTCACTTCTGGAAAGAAGAAAGGCTGACAGAAAATCAGTGGTTAATTTAAGTGATTTTGTTTCATACTAAGTGAGTACATATAAAAGGGAAATTTTCTACTGCCAGACTATCAATCCGGACAAGTGATTATATGGAACTGAATGTGGTCCAGATAGACAGCCTGGGGCAACAAATATTTCCCATTTTTAGTTCCCTAAGGATAGCTGATTTTTGCTTGTCCATCAATTGACTTTTGTTGCAAATTTTCATGCTCTTATATATACATTTCGGGTAGGTCGGCTACAAAATTGCATACTGCAGGGTCAAAACTGAAAACACGTTAAAGCTCAATAATCATTTTCATAATTAACCCTGTTTTATATATGAAAAGTTGAGATATGAAACTGCCTTAGCATAGAACTTCATACTAGAAAGTCAAAAGAAAATAGCATATAATATATAGAAAATACTTACTTGGCAGCTCTAACCTGCACTCTGAGGAAGTTTGGATCAATTGCAACAGCCATCAAACAATCTCCAAGCGCATCTCTTATGCTTCCAAGAGTCATACGTGTTGCTGCACGGTTGCTATAGCACAGCATCAATGCCCTAAGACAACTTCTAGATGTCTCATTCCCAGAAATGCATTTCATCCCTTGTGTGTAGCAGTCCTCTGCTTTAGACAGGTCCCCCTTAGAGTATGCTTGGTTCCCCCTGATATATACATATATATCATAGTCGTAAGCAAGAAGCTGATCTTCAGCACAGGTCTATCCTACTCCACAGTTAGGTCAAAAAATATAACTAAAAGGAACAACACGCACTCAGTTTTACGCATAGAGAAAGATGATTTCAGTTTATTTTTAAGTTCTAACCTTAATCGCCACTTTTCACATGCTTCCTGAGCAGCAGCTGCTTCAGCAGATGGAGAAACACATTCCTGCTTTATCTCCTGTTCCTTACGCACCCCAGTATTGTTTCCATGTTTTTGTTGTGGGATAGATGACTCTTTTTTCTGATTATGACCGGGTGACATAAGTCCCGAAGCGCCGGAATATGGTACAAACTGCGTAGAGGATGGTGCATATGGTACTTTAACATTTGGAGCTACAATATTTGTATCTTGAACAGCTTTTACCAAACTTTTCTTTTTGTGAAGGCGTTTTGATGATTGACTTTCAGCAGCATAAGTGGCTGCAACAGAAGAGGCAGCAAAGGTGAACTTAAACCCACTTCTATCTTCTGAACTTGAAGGAAAGCAAAAGTTAACCCTGCCCTCAGTATCATGTCTCTCCATGTTTGATCTGGAACTGGCTTCAGTTTCTGCTGATGTAAAAGGGTTATCGCTAATGTCTACTTCCTCAGCTGCAGACGTGAAGCTTTCAGTTTCAACCTCAGAAATAGAACCTTCAAGAGCACCTTCAACATCACTGCTTCCATTGAAACAGTACTCAGATACTCCCTCTTTTGTTTCTCTGCTTTTGTCATCATCTTCATTTATTTTCATACGTCCTGTTGCCATAGCCAGATCTTCCTCCATAGTATCAGTCGAAACTTTTGTTACTGAATCAGTTGCCGAGCAGTTGTTGAGTACAGCAGAAGAATCACCAGATGCCCCAGAATTTTCTTTTGAACACCTGTCATCACCCACTGTTTCTTCATAGGGAGAAATGTCCATTGGTGAATAGGATTCAGACGCTTCAAGGTTTTCCAGAGAAGAGCCTTCTCTTGAAACAAGGTCATGCTCAGGCCCCAGCTGAGCTGAGGTAGAACGTCTTAATTTTCCACTTGCTTTCATTCTTGGGTCCCGAAGTGATTCTCTCCTTGCGCTGAACTCCACTTTCTTGTTTACGGCGGAAAAAAGATTTGCCTTGGGGTTTGGTGTTTTAAATTCTACAGAATGTGCACCTAGACAATTTTGCTTGCTTGTAAAGCAAAACCCATCCCTCTTCTCAGGTTGAAAATTAAATCCCCTAGATGGAGTGGTTCCGCATGATTTGGAATCATCTTTTGGTCGGTCTGAAGAAAATGGACAGCCAGCTAGGGGATTGCCCTGAATTGCCACGTTTTTCATGAATGTTTGATCCGAAGATGTTCCTGCATCTGATTGAGGCAAGTCTCCAGCCCTAGTTCCTATGTTCAACTTCTCCATCTTTCTGGAAAGAGTTCCTTTCCTTCCTATGTTCAGATTCTTCATCTTATCTGGAAGCATAGTTTCTGAGCTTCCAGCGAATGTTTTTTCACTGTTTCCAAATACAAACTTATTCACATCTGTCTCAGTATTGCAATTTAGCTGCACATTCTCCTGAATATTCAATTTCTTCTTCAACTCATGTGGGAGTTCCGAATCCACATTTTGGCCCAAGGAACCACCCACATTGTCATCACTCCCCAACCCAAACTTGGTTTTATCATTTGCACTTGCATTACCTCTTCCATCCTTACCACTCCCAACCGATTCACCAGTCTCGGGACCTTCAATGTTCATGTTCCTCATATCCTCGGGAAGCTTTGACATAATGCTTTCATCAATACTAGAAGTTTTCTTATAATCATTTCCAAACACGAAACCGCCTTTATCCCTCCGCGGACCCGAACTCAAACCCCCCCTACTTCCTGCATTAAAACTAAAAGCACCCTCTGTGGAATTCACAACCCCATTCCCTGTCCCAATTTTCAGATTCATCATATCGTCAATCACTCCTTTCCCCAACATTCCACTAGAACCCCATTTCCCCGAATTCGCATCCAAATCAGTCCTGATCGCCCCAAACTCTTTTCCCTCATTCCCACTCGTAGGGTTCCCGAATTCCCCAGGAACTGATGACCCCGAATTGGGTCGGAACGGATTAAACCCGGAACCAAACCCGGTTTCCGGGGATGCAGTGGGCCTCAAAACCTGAGAGTTCGAGCCTCTCCTCACCTTCACAAACCTGGGCCTCGAAAGACCTGAACCCTGCCCCGAAAGCGACGGCGTATTGAAGCTAAAACTGGAGTTCAACTCACCAGAATCCGACAACCCGGAACTTACATCGCCGGCGCTTGATGGGTTCATGGCGTTTGAGAACCTGTGGTATTGCTCGGATTGGTTTTGCATCGAAAACCCACAAAAATAGAACGATAAAGATTGAGAAATCTGACCGTTGTTGAGGTTCTGGTGCCGCTGAGTATTATGCGCCGGAGCTCTGGTGTCTAGCAACGCCGGCGACATGTCAACGCGGGAGTCATCAAATCGGACAGTCGTGCTGCTGATTTGCCCTCTGGTTCTGATCAATAAAATATGATTTGAATGCAAAATATATTATGTACAAGATTTTGGAGATGCACGAATTGATCGAGGCTAAAGGAAAAGCGAAAGGCTCTTCTTTTTATGCGTGGAAGGGATGCCTTCGATGATCACGGATTACAGCGTGGGTCCTTTTTTTTGCACCATCTTTGATGATCAACTCATGTCATTTTCAAAAAAGGTTTGTTTTCTTTCTCTGGTTTAATGCAATGATTTGCATACGAACAAAACTATACCAAAAATGCTTGGGGTGCCCCTTATTCAAATATTATCTTCATTTTCTATATATTCTGTCATCTGAGTGAGTGAAAAGCATCACACCTAAGAGTTACGTTTCTCGTAAGAAACCATCCATTTTATTTATGGTTATTATTATGAATGGTGCTTGAACTTTCATTAACAGGACTTCATGGTGCCTAAACTTTAAAAGTGATCAATTTGGTACCCAGACTTTAAAAGGGAGAACTTCATAGTGCGTGAACTTTAAAAGTGATCAATTTGGTACCCAGACTTTAAAAAAGAGGAATATGTGGTACCCAAACTTTCAAAAAGAGGACTATGTGGTACCCAAACTTTCAAAAAGAGGACTATGTGGTATCTTAGTCAATTTTTTTAATCAAATTCCGTTAAAATGAAGGATAAAATGGTCTTTTAACATTAATTTTTATGTAAAATATTTTTTTTACCCCTCAACTTCTATAAATATGTTTTATGGTGTTTTGAAAAAGATGAAAATGTTATATAGCTATTTTAGATAAATAAACAAATTGATTAATGAAAATATAGTTGAACGGTAGATTTTTTTTATCTCTTAATTTCTATTAGAAATAATTTTTAATGTTCGAGTATATTTTTATTTATCAATTTATCTATTATTTTTCAATAGTCATATGCATAAATGTTTTTTGAAACACCGTAAAACATATTTATATAGTGGTTGAGAAGTAAAAAAAATTATTTTATGGTGTTTTGAAAAAATGAAAAATGTACATATAGCTATTTTAGAACAATAAATTAATTAATTAACGAAAATATACTTGAACGGTAGATTTTTTCTAGTACTCAATTTCTATTAGAAATCATTTTTAATGTTCGGATATATTTTTATTTATCAATTTATCTATTATTTTGCAATAGTTATATGCATAATTTTTTTTTGAAACATCATAAATCATATTTATATAGAGGTTGAAAGGTATAGTATTTTACATGAAAATTAATATTAAAAAAAAAGGTTTTTAAATATGATTTATGATGTTTCAAAAATACTATACCTCTCAACCTCTATACAAATATGATTTATGATGTTTCAAAAAAAACATTTATGCATATAACTATTGCAAAATAATATATAAATTGATAAATAAAAATATACTCGAACATTAAAAATTATTTCTAATAGAAATTAAGAGATAGAAAAAATCTACCGTTCAACTATATTTTCATTAATCAATTTGTTTATTTATCTAAAATAGCTATATGACATTTTCATTTTTTTCAAAACACCATAAAACATATTTATAGAAGTTGAGAGGTAAAAAAAATATTTTACATAAAAATTAATGTTAAAAGACCATTTTATCCTTCATTTTAACGGAATTTGATTAAAAAAATTGACTAAGATACCACATAGTCCTCTTTTTGAAAGTTTGGGTACCACATAGTCCTCTTTTTTAAAGTCTGGGTACCAAATTGATCACTTTTAAAGTTCAGGCACTATGAAGTCCGGTTTTTAAAAGTCTAGGTACCAAATTGATCACTTTTAAAGTTCAGGCACCATGAAGTCCTGTTAATGAAAGTTCAGACACCATTCATGATAATAACCCTTTTATTTATACATCTTTTATCTTTCTTCTACAATAAAATCTAGGGCTAGGCATCTCAACCCGATTTCTCGAGAACCCAGATCAACTGACCAATTTGGTACCTAGTCAAATGGGTTGTAAACTTTTTTAGTCAAATAATACCCAACCCAAATCGAACCGGTGAGATTCGGGTTGGTATTGAGTCCCAAAATTCAGAACTCGTGGGTATCCAGACATAACCAAATATATTATTTTTTATTAATATTTAATGCAACCTACTAAATTAACCCTCCCATAATACTAAGCTTTCATTCTAGGCCACCCATGTCGTCCCCAACCTCCCGCTCTCCTTCCACCACCACCATCGTCAAGCCACCATTGTCATTTTTCCTCATCAAACATCATTGATTTTTGGGCAACATCACCGTTTTTCTCATCAACCATCACTGAATTTTAGGCAACATCGTTGTTTTCCTCATTAGTCGTCGTTGATTTCCTCACAACATCGCCATTTTCCTCATCAACCATCGTTGATTTCTAGGCTAGGCAATTGTCGGGTTCTATCCGGAACCGACCCTACAAGCCCCGAGATTTCGAGTACCCACTCCAGTTGATCCGGGACTCCATCGCCGTTTTTCACTCCCGAGTTCTTCGGTATGGGTTTCGGGTTTAGCCTTGATATCGGCCGATCTGAACCGAGCCCAGACCTAATAAAATCTACATATAAACATACTTTATAATGGAATAAACTCTATATAATCATAAAATTTATAGGTTCAACTTGGAATGAGTTATATTTTAGAATAACTTCCACATTAGTATCTTCCATGTGTTTTTGAAGTCTTATTCTTAGAAATTTACCTCAATAGAGTCATAATTTAAGATGAAAATAAATATTGTACTCAATAATTTAATAAAAATTTAAGATGAAATTAAATATTTATCCATAGTTACCAGGGAGTAGAGTTCGCTTGGGTGCCATGACTGCTTTTCTAGGAAGAAAAGTGAAAAAAAATCTCGATGCTAATTGATGTTAAGTAATATGAAATTAAAACCATAACTTACCTTTTTATTTCGGCACTATATTTACTCCCACAATAGGAAAAAGTCCATATAATCTAGGAAAAGTAAGAAAATCCTAAAAAAAAAAAAATTTAAGGAACAATTTCAATTTTTTGTTTATACCTCCTTATAATCATAAAAATCATGTGATCCCAAACTTATATTACTTAGAGGTTTTACTGTATTTTCTATATATTTATGCAAATATATTGGTATTCCTAAAATTAAGGATACCCGAAGTGAAATAAGTTTTTTTTTATACCCTTATGACATATTTACTAATAAGCCGGTATCTTAGGGGTCCAAAATAAAACCCTAAATATCTAGAAAAGAAATAAAAGATATTAAATATCTATATAGTTCAAAATCAACTCAAAATTGATGCCAACTCAACAAAAGTGACTAACATCATTAACGGGAGTTCTCTTTCTCTATCTCTTATTTATCATTTTTTTTCAATTTTTTTAGTTCTCTAAATTAATCATAACTTTTAGTATAGAAGTCGTAATGAAAATTCGTTTTCACCAATGGATTCGTAGAAGTGATATCTACATTTTAAGATCCATATTGAATATGTTTTTCGTAAGTTTCGCATGCAAAGATAGTCAAGTGTCTCTACAGAGACAGTCATGTGTCTCTATAGACACATTCATAGTTAAGTGTCTCTGCAGAGACACCAAATTCGAAAAGTACTAAGCAAAATAACTAGAAATCGGCATAGACAGAGACAATCATGTGTCTCTGCAGAGACAAGAGAGACAGTCATGTGTCTGTGTAGAGACAGTCATGTGTCTCTGCAAATGTCTCTCCAGAGACTATCAAGTGTCTCTGCAGAGGCACCAAATTCGAAAGTACTATGCAAAATAACTAGAAATCGGCATAGACAGAGAGTCATGTGTCTCTGTAGAGATAAGAGAGACTGATTGTCACTGTCTCCCAAAGACAAATTTCACAAATCAACTCCAAAAACAATGATTCTATAGTCTAAATTAAAGCCCAAGAAACGAGGATTCCGAATCTACTTTTATTTTGCTCAGACTCCGCTTGAGTTGGCCGGAAAATGCACCGGTATCCTCTCCTCCAATTTGCATCAAGACGTGACCAATCCTTACTATTCGTACATCATTCCTCATTTAAACAACCCAACAAAATTTTTTAGACTAGTCCCAAACCTTACCTTGGCCAGAATTAGTCGAAAAATGACCGGGAGTTTTGGTCGATTGTAAACGAGCTCACCGGTGCCGATCCGCTGTGAATTAGAGGTCTAGGTTGGTCGGGTTATGTCCAGAAGGACGAGGGGAAGAAGTTTTGGGGGTTAGTTTGTTCGGTCCGCGGCCGAAATCGGATAATCTCACCTCAAATGCCGAAGATGTCGTTGCCCCATTCTCTTTCTATAGTGAGTCTGAGGTTATGATCTTGGTGTCTATGGAAAGAGGACAATGAGACGAATCTAACGCCTCTGACCTCATGTCAATTGGAGTCTGGATGAAGGAGAAATGGCCAAAAGATTTTTTTTAGTTTTGAAGAGAGAGAGAGAGAGAGAGAGAGAGAGAGAGAGAGAGAGAGAGAGAGAGAGAGAGAGAGAGAGAGAGAGAGAGAGAGTTTTGAGTCTTAAAGAACACAAGCCAAAGCAGCTTTAGTAGCTGCAAGACAAATAGGCTCTCTAGATATCCCAACCAATGCTTCTACAGCCCCTTCATTCTCCACATAACAATCAACATGTTTTTGACCCAAAGAAAGTAACTTTCTAAGTACCAAAACTGCATTTTGCCTTGTTGATTGATCTTTGCCCTCCAAAAACAACACGAAACCCTGCAAAGAACTCGAAGATCCAAGCTTCAATTGGCCTTATTCTTCCCCCACACCTTCATCTTCGCCACTAATTCTAGACATTTTTTATCATCCAATCTCGGTGTCGCCCCGGCAATCCTCTGACACATCCTCGAAACCTCTTACGTTGCGATGGGGATTCGAGGTGTGGGGATTTGAGACGTGAATTTCGGCATCATAAAGTCGTCATTTTTGGGAGATGAACACTGATAGTCGTGAACTTCGAATTGGATTTCACCAAGTCGACCGCAAGTCATGAATTTGAGCTTGATCCATTTCGTGAGAGAAAGACAAAAGCAATTTGCAGGAGAGAGAGAGAGAGAGAGAGAGAGAGAGAGAGAGAGAGAGAGAGAGAGAGAGAGAGAGAGAGAGAGAGAATCAATGAAGTTGACGCCGTTTGCTTCTAGCTAACTCCCTTGGACCAGTTGAATTCGGCCATGTGTCATTTTGGACTATTTAGATATCTAAATAAGTTTTAATATCTTTTAGATATTAAGTGTCTAATATAATATCATTTAGATATAGTTTCTTTACTAATTCGGAGTCGGAATGAGGAATGGCGTGTTACTAACCCGGAATGGGAATGAAATTATTGGGAGTCATTCCCATTCATGATGATTGAAGTGTTTACTAGAATTTGGGAATCAAATTTAGGGTGGGACCCACCACATAATCAGGAATGCGATTCCTGATTTTTAAGGAATGAGACTCCTTGGGTTGAGGTGGTATTGAGAATCCTGGAGATTGATTCCACCAGTAATGAAAATTTTATACCTCAATTATCCTTCAAAATCTAATAACCCACAAAAAACTTCTACCAGTCAGAAAAAGAGATAATTACTCGCGCAAAAAAAATATTGTAGCAAATACTCGTCTCTGTGATTATGACTTTTTGGTGAAGATTGGTAGGTTGAGGTTATGGAAGTTAGAACTATTTTTAAATAGAGATTATAGTTGTTTTGGTATGAAGTTTTCGGGGGAGAACATAATTATTTTCTTATGGAGATTATGATCATAATTATATTTAAACTACAATCTTCAGTAATATTGCTGATATAAAACAGAGTAGCAAACACTCAGTGGCAGGAGATATTTGTACTTGAAACTTTAACTTTCACCTTTACGTTGAAAAAACTGAAATTTTATATTAAGGGTATTTTAGTAATTTAATTAATTTTCATTCTGATTCATGAAAATCAGTAAACAGTTTAATGGCAATCAACTTAATTTTTACTCTGATTCTGGACAATTAGTAAACCCTTCAATGGGAATGGTTCACTCCAATTCATGCTCATTCTGATTTCTACTCACTCCTATTCCTGTTTATTCCGACTCCTGCTTACTCCTACTCCGAGTTAGTAAACGTGTCATAATTGTAATGAGCAAGAATCGAAGTGAGCATGATAGAATTAGCAGGAATCGAAGTGAAGCACTTCCATTGAAGTGTTTACTAATTGTCCATAATCAGATTGAAAATTAAGTTGATTGTCATTAAATTATTTATTAATTTTCATGGATCAGAGTAGAAATTAAATAAATTACTAAAATACCCTCAATATAAAATTATATTTTTTTATCAACATAAAAGTGAAAGATTTAAAGTTTCAAGTCTTACTTAATATTATTTATACGCAAATACAATTTAAGTTTTTAACTATTCAGAAAGCGTTGTAAGAAGATAAAAAAAACATTAGAGCTAGTAGGATTTCTTTCATATACACGGGTACTTTTTGTCCCGGGTATAATTGAATAAAATATTAAATTTATGAGAGTAACTTAAGCATAAAGTTTTATTCCTAGCGGAATCAATTTTCAGGTATCATAATATCACCTCCCACCAAAGATTCTCATTCCTTGAAAATTAGGAATGTTGTTAGTCCCGCCATAAATTTAATTTCCAAATTTTAGTAAACAGAGGAATCACCAGGAGTGGGAATGACTCCCAATATTTTCATTCTCACTCTTGGTTAGTAGACACGTCATTAACGAATCAAAGGTAAGTCATTTTTAATTGAGAGCTATCTGGTAATTTATTTTATAAAAAAATAAAATCAAAGATTGTACTTATTTGTGTTACAAATCTATGAAAATAGAATTTCATACAACTATAACAATAAAAATAAAATACATATTGGTACATGCGGGAGCGTGTGCTAAGATGCTTAATGTGGTCAACTCATTTAGGTACAATTTTGGTTTTCAACTAAAAGAAAATGACATTTTTGTGACTGTGTTTGATTTTTTTAAATGAAAACGGATCCAGTTACTCGTCATGCATCTTGATGTCCTGACAATGGTTGGAATTCAATTCGAAATTGAATGGCCAGTGAATGATCAATTCATTTTAGTACAATTTCAGTATTTATTTAAAAAGTCAAACGGATATTTTGGGACCGTTATGATTCATTTTCAATAAACACTGATCCAGTTACTCCTCATGTATTGTGTGATGTCCTAACAATGGTTGGAGCTCTATTTCGAAAAAAAAAATAGTCAATTTATTTTGGTCTGATTTTGGTATTTACTTAAAAAGTCCAACAATTTTTTTGTGACCGCCTTTCATTTATTTTTAATTAACCCTGTTACTCCTCTGCATTGTGTGATGTACTAATCGCTACATGCAGATGAAACACCAGTGTTAGTTGAATAGTCTTTGAACACCAGATTAAGCCTTCATATAATCTAATTGCACAGAGCAGCTCAATTTCAATAGTTTAAATAAATGCAATAGAATTGTTTAAATGGAAACCAGTTTTGACCAATGTGGGAACGATTCAATGTTTTCGTTGACAGTCTTCTAGTTGCTCGTAAATCTCGTTCTGCAAAGACTTTATAATAAGAACATACAGTATTTCACAATAGGAAACTGCTTTTTGTTATGTGGTCACTACTTTCTGATATATTTTGCACAACAGATATTACATGAGTCCTGCTCCTGATCAAAACTGAAAATGGTTTCTGAATGAATTTATCATACATGCTGTTTGCCCCTTTTCGGTTCAAACACATGCATATATGATTGATGCTCTCATTTATTTGACATGACTAAAGCATCAAAATCAAATTACACCCCCTTCTCAATTCTGAATTTCAATACTATTCACCTCCTAGGCACAAAAAGTTTGATTCGCACTAGTTATCTGATAATCCCAAGGGCCAGGACTAACAATCACTCAAAAGGTCACAATGCAAGTGACCATAGGTACATGGGGACACAAATTTGGCATAGAAGTTGGCCTCAAAGATTCTGTTCTTGAAATCAAAAGGAAGATAGAACAACTCCTGGCTGTCCCGGTGGCTTCGCAATCTCTCGCAGTCTGTGGATTGGAGCTATTTGATGGACTAGACATGGAGGATTACCCAATTATCACCGAAGGTACCAATATCGACCTAACCATTAAATGGTTAGGACCTCCTTTAAATCTGTACGATTCCAGTAAAATTAATATTGTCATAAAGTTTTCAGCTAGGCAACTTCACATAGAAGTAGACAGAACCGAAACGGTGCGCAGCCTGAAAGAAAAGATACAGATCATGGATGGTGCCCCTATGAAAAGAATGTCACTCTTTTTCTGTGGAACCGAGTTAGAGGACGATTTTCGCAATTTAAGCGAGTATGGTATACATGAGTTTTCGGAAATAATTGTGTTCTTCAAGACTATGAGCAGGAGAAAAGACCAGCCACCGGCTAGAAGGTTGAGTATTGTGGTGCAAACTTCGTCGAGTTTGCTTAATGCGGCAATGATTCCGTTGGCTGTTAAGGACTCAAGCACGGTTAGTGACTTGAGGGAACTGATTTTGAGCAGGAAAATTCTCCCGGTTGATGACTATTTGTTCGTACACAAGCAGCGGATCATGCGTGATAATTGCAGCCTCAGATGGCATGGTGTTGATGATGGAGATTTGTTATATGTGTTTAAAGGGACTGTTTGTCGCAGTGGATATTGATAGAAATGCATGACTGAAAATGAATGATAAACGATGATATGATGTTTTCCATTTTGATCATTTGATTGCATTAAACAGTTAGAAAAGCAAATTTTCTGAAGGCGATCTTTGCTTTCTTCAATCAAACTTGTAAATGATCATAACTCGGGTTGGAATCCGAGTTTCAAAATTGAGTAATTTAAGTTGGATCGCAAATTCCGATTCTGAACACACAAAAGTTGATCCAATGTCTGCACATTTCGAATCCGAAAAATTCTTAAAGAAGTTGGACGGAAATTGGAACATACCATTTCAATCCGAAAGTTTCAACTTTCCGATCCGCCTTATTTCCGAACATTTCCATACCTATTTCGATCAAAAATGACATACATTCTATAGATTTTATAGTAATTTACTTTCATTTTGTTTAAAATCAATTACATTTACTTTCATTGCTCATTCTTACTTGTGGATATTATTTATTATTTACCTTAGGGTATATATTCATACTATAAGTGTAGCTATTGTATTATTTTCACCCTATGAACTCAAAAGTTGCAAATTATTTGTAAAATTTCTGATATAATTATGATTCGAAAATTTCCGAATTTTAAAAGAAAATTTCATCCCGAATTTTTTCGTAATAAAAGTTGGAACCCTTATTTCGATCTAATCCATTCGAAAATTGCCCCTTATTTTGGATAATTTCTCAAACTTATACATTATATGTTACGACCCATCCCGAGATTTTAGGTGAAATGACGAAACTACCCCTGAGAGTCTAGCATTGACTTTTTGGACCGTCGAGAATTGCATAGTCAATATTGGACTCTCTGCGAAGAGCTCGACGATACGAACGCGTCCGCGAAGACGAAATTGGATTCCAAGCTATATCGAAGAAGTTATGGCCGAAAAACGAATTGATGGTGTTGAGTGGGCCGCCATGTGGCAAGCCCTGAGTGGGCAGCGGGTTGGAGACTTTTCTGGAAAGTCCCAATCACCCAACAGGGTTTTAAAAACCCAGAACCAGCCCAAGTTTCCTAAAAGGGAAACCCGACGCCGTCCTTCCAACTCGCCGTCGATTCACTCGGCGCCAGCGTGGATCGGACTTGCCAGCGTCGCCATCATCTTCAGCTTGACGTCACGAGTCCAGAGCGACAAAGATCGAAGCTGGAAACCCAGCGGATCGCCGGCGACGACACCAACGGAAACCCGGAGCTTCCGACGCAATTTTCTGCCAAATCCGACCTCGGTGAGTTCTGAAACTGATAGATTTGGATTCCTCGTTGTCCGTAGATGAATTTTGACATAAGGATCGTTCGATTTGGTTGAGAAATGAAGTAGTTGTGATTTTGGGAAAACCGGCCGGAAGAGTCGCCGGAATCTGGAACATTCCGGCGACGGCACGGCGGCGCACGGTGGCGCTGAAGAACATGCCGGAATCTGGAAATTTTCCAGATTCCGATGAGTTCACCAGCGCCGGCGATGGTGACGGCGGCGGTGGCGGCGTGCCACGCGGGTGCCACGTGTCAGACACGTCAGCGCCACGTGTCCGCCAGGTCAGCTGCCACGTGTGTGACGCGTCAGTGACACTTGGCTGCCACATTGGCACCACGTCAGCGCTGGTGTGCTGACGTGGCAGCCGTTGACCGTTGACGATAGGCCACTTTTCCGATTGGAAACATCGTTCCGGATCCAATGGCGACCTCCATTTTGCCATCCGAGATACGGTTGCACCCCGTTTGATCAAAACATGGGAATTAGGGTTTCGAAGATGGTATGTGATTATGGACTTTCTGACGGTTGTTTGGTGGGAACCTTATAGGTATCCGAGCTCCAGTGAGACGCCACAGGCGAGCATTACAGGCAGATGAGCTAGACAGTGTGGAATCACTGTGAGTGGATGGGTTTTGTTTTCATAAAGTTATTGGTTTTTATGCAAGTTCAGTTTCAGAAGCATTTTTATCCTAGTGCACCTAGTGTCACACGTACACTTTTAGTACTCGGACTACGGCCGTAGGACACAGCTCTCACATCATTGCCTGCACCGAAGACCCCATTTGCTAGCCTTGTTTTCCGGTGGTAGCGGTCCCTGCGCGTATTCCAGGGACTGGGGGTGACGATGTGAGGGGGAGTACATGGGGTTTATATATTCAGTTGTACACAGCGATGCTCTACGCATTCCCAGGGCACTGGGTGTGATATACTACGTGCACTTGACCGGCGCCAACAAGAGTATGTTATCGTATTTCTAGTATTTCAGTACTATGCATAGTTTTACAGCAGGGGGGTTATATTGTATGTTTTCAGAACTATTTTTGAAAGATTATTTATTTTTCCAGCCACTCACCTTTTGGTTTTGCGCCCCCCTCAGGGATTAGTAGCTGAGTTGACCAGAGACTCGAGGAGAGGCAGTTCGATGGCTCTGCATCCGTCCCGAGAGCGCAAGGACATTCTCGGTTCAATTCCAGGTTGTCTGTAGCTTCTGCTGTTTCTGTTTGGTTGTTGTAGATGCTCTGATGCTGTTGTAGTTGTGTTGTGTGTTTGTTTGGGCCCAATTGCGTGTGTTGGTGTTTTATTTCTTCGGTTTTGTCGTTTGTGTGTGCGGGTTAGGCTTCGTCACCCTCCGGGTGATGGCCGTACATCCCGGGCCCACTTTTCTGGGACGGGGTGTAACATTATATGCATTAAGCCAGGCCCTCGCCAATCAAATTGAGCTTAGCTCATTCCATTACCGAAACAAAGAGAGAGAAATTAGCTAAAATGAGTATATTCAACAATTTCTACCCAAAATGTGTGGGAAACTCTGAACAATTTCACCCTAAATAATTTACTGTTTAATTTTTGCAGTTATACCCCTCAGTTGTTATTTTGCAGATCCACCTCTAATTTTGCCTCTTTCATCTTCTCTGTCTATGCGCACGCCGTTGTCTTCACCAATCTTTGCCTTCGCCTCAACCAACCATCTCCTTCATCTTCACCAATCATTCTCTGGGAAGCCGATGTCGACCGACCCGAAGCGGAGGAGCTAGCAGCGGTAGCCCAAGCTAAGCCACAAAGCAAACTTTTGACGACGCCTTTTTGAAGCACAAGCAAGCTTTCACAAGCGACATCGAAAAGGTGCAAAGGTGGAAATAGATTCTTAGCTTGAATTCAGTGGTGGAATTGGTGGGAAATGCATGGCAGGAGGTACGAACCAACACCTCTGCCATCACCAATTCCGCCGTAGAAGGTGTTAATGGGTTCTTTGATTTCGAGTCTAAATGTTGATTTGATGCTAATAATCTATGATTAAATTGTTGAAATTAAAATGGGTTTTGTTGGATTTGCAGTGTTGTTGAAGATAACCACGATGGTAGTAAGCAGATCTTGATGGGCTGGAGAAGACGAAGGAGGGCAAATTTTCAAATTCTACGATTGTACTATAAGGATTCAATGGGTACTATAGTACTATAGGGGTACTACGTTGTAACTATACATTAAATTGCAATGGGACTAGAAGGTACTATGCTGGAAAGAACCATAGTACCCTTAAAGTTACCTCCTAGTTTCCGTAGTTACGTTGTAGTTACATTATAATCCATAGAAAACTTGGGCAGCAAATAACAAAACAAGGTGCTTAGTTTGGCAAGCAAAAAGCTGCCCTCATATTTTAGGAAGAAATTGCACAAAAATGCATAGGGGTCTAATATTTCCACCCCCCATTCCCATCTTCCCACCTACCAATTTTAATTAAAGTAACTAAAAACATATTATTTGAATAAAAATGACATAAATGTACAGTCCTCTTCCTCTTTCCCCATTTCACTGCCATGGTTGGATCACTAATTTCGATACTCTTGTCATTCTCATGGTAGTTCTTCAAGTTTTCAAGGTCATGCTTGAGGCAGTGTGCGAGATTCGAAATCAGGTCGTGTAAGAGGCAATAATTGGGGTCGAGGCGCGGTACCTTTGAATAGCTTTCTCGGCCATGGCAATGGCATCGTCCTTGCTACTAGCCGAAGATATTCCAGAAACCACCGATGCGGCTCCTCCTCCCGTGGACGTCTTCTTCTAAGCCTTCAAGAGTCCGGTACAGAATCTCGAGAAGGTCGGTTTGACTTCCCAATTCCTCGAAATTTGCCACATTGAGGCCAGGGTTTTGGGGTGGTTCTGGTACAACCAAAATGCTGCCATTAAGAAGCCTTTCATCCTTTTTACCATGCCCTCCAGATTTGTCGTCACGCAGGTTTCCGATCAGCTTCAGGGTGGTTAGAGGGTTGTGAGCCCACGCCAGCAGCTGCTTCAGTTACTCTGGGATGTACATCGCCTTCGGAAAGAGGAATGTACATTTATGTCATTTTCATTCAAATAATATATTTTTAATTGATTTAATTAAAATTGGTGGGTGGGAAGAGAGGAATCGGGGTGGAAATATTAGACCCCAAATGCTTATTTTAGCTAATTTCCCACAGAGAAATTTAACTCGTTGACTGAGAAGCTCACAAGTAAGGAAGGGACCAAACGCTGGTGGAGGGTGTTCCCAACCAAAAACAATTTTCTAAGACTATACTTGCAGTGTGGTCCATGTTAAAACTTAGGGGAATTGTCCAAAATAAATATTTTTGGACAATTTGTTCCCAAAATGTGTTGGGCAGTTCGGCCAATTCCACACTAAGACCAATTGCCCTACATAATTATTAGCAAATCTACCGTCTTGAGCTTCGTCTTCTCTGCCCGCCTCCAACTTCTCCTCACCACCTCACCATCGATGACTGCGTTAACTTAGTCGGCAACCAAGCTACCACCAAGCAGCCATATCGATAGCGCCATCGACGCCATCAATTGGACCTGCCCCCATCGACAACCCCATCAAAGATGACATCGAGGCCTGCAACCAAGCTGCAGCCATGGACGCCTACAACCAAGATGCCATCAAGCCATCCTATCGACGCCATCGACACCTGCAACCAAGCAGCATCCAAACCGCCCAGATTCAAAATCATCCCAGAAAACTACCAAAAAGATGAATATAGAGAGGAGTGAACTACGGTTGATCTACACGGGTACTATGGTACTGTAAGGGTACTATGATATTTCTATACACTGGACTAGATATAGACTATGTGAATACTATGCGAGAGAGAGAGAGAGAGAGAGAGAGAGAGAGAGAGAGAGAGAGAGAGAGAGAGAGAGAGAGAGAGAGAGAGAGAGAGAGCTATAATAGTACCTATTTAGTGTCATCATAGTATCGTTATAGTGCATAGGGATCTTGGGTGGCAAGTAGCAAAAATTGTGCTTAATTTGAAAAATAAAAAGCTGCTCGCGTAATTTAGAAAGAAATTTGCCAAATGTGCGTATTTTAGCTCAATTCCCTAAAACTTATTTTACACTCAAATCTCTTTATTTATAAGAAGGGAAAGAACAAGATCAACAAAAATATGTATCAAAATTATGCATACTACTACTACGTATCAACAAATAATTAGCTTCACAAAGATTATCAATAAACAGAAAACATAACATATATAAGATCTGATTTGTGGCATGGAGATGAGCTATGCCCGCCCCAACAGAGAATCAGCGTAGTTAACTAAAAAATGATGAGTGGAACCATCATCAAGGGGACTAAAGAAGATATAGATATGTGATCCATCTTGGACTCCATAATCAGCTAGTGAAACACGGTCTTCATCGTTATTCATCATGATACGGGTCTGATCATAATCATTGGCGCTGAGAATTAAGATCAGACGGTCGTAAGGGAGTTTCTGCTGGGCTTCAATTTCCCGCTTCAGATCAGCAACCGTGGCGTCGTTGCCCACTTGAACGTAGAAGAGACTTCCTGTCAAGTTTTCCACCACCACCCTCATTGTGAAAACTTTGTGTTGTGATGATTAAGGAGTCTCATTTATTTTGGAGAAAGAGAGGGAGAGAAGGAAATGCATACAAAGGTGTTCACTCATGCTGCATTCTCGCTAATTAGTTTGTTTGTTGCAGGCAGAGATGGCATTCATGGGTTGATAAGTACTTGCTAGAGCACATTTCAAGGGATGAAGTTTTTTGGTTTATATGGCTCCCTTCAACATTTGGCTTCTTTTTTTTTTCTTTTCTTTTTTCTCCAGTGAATGTTTCAAGGCACAAAGGTTTCATGTGGGTATAGTGGCACCGATTTTTGCACTTTAATTGAATAGACTCCTTGTACAAGAAGACCCATGAACTAAAAAAGTATGTGGAAGGAATGTGATCTTTGGAGTAGATAAAATCACAATAAACAATAATTTTGTCTATTGTCATCATTACACTTTCAATTTGCCTACCAAAGAAAATCATCGAATAGGTTCCTACATCAGAGTGATATATCAGCATGCAGAAGGGCTTAGGCGGATAAGATGTCAATTATGTTCTGCATCAAGTAAACAGGAACTGCCTCCCCAGCATCCAATAGACCCCTTTCTTCGTCCCGCCAACTTATTCAGATGGTATTACAAGGTACGAGGGCAACCCAATTGTTTATGAATTCAACTTACAACAGATAGTATACATTGTAAATTATTGTTTAGCTTCAACACAGGGGACGCAGAATCGATCTGCATAATTAGAACATGTATCAAACATTCAAAACAAGCATCAGAGTTAAGCTTCTAATTCCAAAGCCCAGTAATGCAAGAGTAAAAACAAAATTAGCAAAAAGAAGAGAAATTACCGAAAAGATTCCAACAATTTGTTCTGTCATTTTCTGAATATAAGTTAATTGAAGGATGCCTGTCATTCAAGTGTTTGCCCAGCAAACATTGGAATGATCTCTCCAAACGGAAATGAGAAGCGCTCTGGCACCTTCTATGAATTCCTTCTCAGCTTTATCTTCGACGTGTTTCGAGGAAGGCCATAGAAGTCTGGCCCATTAAAGCTTACAAAGGCCTCTAGCTTGTCAAGAGCACCTGCCAGAAATATATAAACTTTGTATCAAGTAGCAAATACCACAGGACACAATAAGCCTTTCTTCAATGCTGGATTAGTTGCATTTATAATACCAGCTGCAATAATTTGAAAAAACAAATCACTAAGCTATATACTTAGTGCAACTCAACAGGAATCCCTAATGCATAGGGTCAGCCGCATAAATTCTTATTCTCTAAGAGTGTTGGTAGTTGGTAGTAGGAACCAACTAGAATAACTACCTTCCCTCGCTCCTCTTCGTTTTAATAGCTTAGGCTCCTCTTTGATTAACTTGGACTACGCTAACTCTCTTATCTGCTGTATTTGTATCGCAACATTGTATGCATCCACACTCCGACATGACTGTTATCCTACCTTATGTCACCTTAGAACAACTAATCTCACCTCTTACCCAATATTTCCTCTTTTCACCAAAGTAATTTGATAAGAAGCCTTTCCATCTCCTAAATTACAGATGTCCTTATCCTAGATCAGCTTGAAATTAGAATAATAGAATGGAAAGCGCCTCAAGTCCTGAGCAATGATCAACATGAAACATACTATTGAGTGTATGGGAAAGACCCAAGACAATTAAAGGAACTAATCCATGAGTGCTGGTTAGTTTCTTACCCAGGAATTCAATCACCAAACCCTAGACCCTAATCATCATTCTAATCTTCAAATCTAAACACGAACACCAAATTTTTTGTTATAAGGGAACTTACCCAGGAATTCAATCACCAAAACCTAGACCCTAATCATCATTCTAATCTTCAAATCTGAACACGAACACCAAATTTTTTGTTGTCAGCAAAAACATCAGACCCGACTGCTACTATATAAACAGTGGGTTTCTTGGAATTGGAATGGTTACTTGTACAAGCATTAAAAAATAGAATATATTCGCAAAAATGATGATGAATTTGTAGACAACAAATTATTAGAACTGCCTGACTGGTTCCATACTAAGGTGTGTTTACTACTAAGTTGTGTTTCATGATGACTCAATGGTTTCATACCAAAGTAGGCATTATAATGACCCCAATATCCACCTTTTCTTGCTAGCCCCCAATAGACTTGTCCCTCCAGTGGCTTCGACAACCAACTGGCAGACTTCAAAAAGCATCACAAATAAATGATCCTTGTGGGCAAACACAAGTAGGAACGAAAGGGAAGCATCCAAACAAGAGATCAAGTGAAGAAAGGAGCCACTTGGATCTAGTGAGGGCTTTTTGAATGACATTGTATCAAGAAAAAAAAAGTAGACAAAAAAAAAATATGAGAGCAAAGAAGAGGACTAAACAGCACAAGAAGATACTGAATTTTTACCTCTTCAAAAACCTTCGCATACAGTGATAGAGCAATAGGGGCACTGTATATACCAGCACATCCACAAGAACTTTCTTTTCTTCGTCTTTCATGAGGAGCACTGTCAGTTCCAATGAAAAATCTTGTACTTCCACTAGTAACCGCTGACACAAGAGCTTGTCCTATATGAGAAATAACAAATTAGTTCCAGTGAGAAAGAGAACTGCCAAACTAGTTGGTTATTCGGTTTTTTCTTTCCCCTATGAATCACTAGTGAGCATGTAGTTCTGCAAGTACCAGGAATTCAACATCACTCAACAAGAAGAATCCGAGCAGAGTGCTAGTCGTACACATTTAAGATTTGCAGCTGTTAAAGTGGAACTTACTGTGAATCTCCCTTTTGAGTACAGGGAGACAGTAACTGTGAGGCTGCAATCCTCCTTGAAAAAGAGAATTTCTATTTAGCAGAAGATGTTGTGGGGTAACTGTTGCTGCTACTGAACCTGAAACATTAAACTATGTGAGCTTGGCATGTCCAACACAAAACTAGGAGAATAAGGAAAGATAATTCACATAAATATATCTCCAAAAAAAGGTGCATGGCAAAGTCTTACATTTACGTGATTTGACATACCTTCTTGACAAGACTCCACAAACTTAACAGCATCCATAGTAGTGACATGCTCCATCACAACCTTCAGCTGCGGAAGCCTTTCTACTAAAGGTCGTAAAACAGTGTCAATGAAGACCTTTTCACGATCAAATACATCAACATCAGGATTTGCAACCTCCTCATGAACCTAAAGCAACATAGCATACATATCAACACTATAGTTCATGTCTTTAAGATTACATGTTCACCAAATGGACTAACAGAACCTGAGAAGGTAGATGTTATCACTGTAGGCTGTCCTTGTACTACAGTTCACATTAGAGGGAAGCACTAAATCAACTACTGGCTTGAGATCAAATTAACCTTGTGTACTGAAAAGTCCAAACCATAGACAAAATTTTAGCTTCTTTACACAATCTATTTCGGAAAGGTAGCAAAACAAACAACAGGCAACAAGTATTAACAGAAGAATGAGAGAGGAATTGTAGGAAAGGTAACTAACTCTAATTCTAGGTAACAAAACATGATCTATTTATATGTTTCTACATGTACCTAGAATAACTTTTATATTGATAAGGCATCCAATGTTCCCTAAAGCTTTCTAGATAGTGACACATCTTTACATTGACTAGTATGAGAAGCTTTCTAGAAGCAATTCTGACCATCTTACAGTATCACTCTAAACAAATCTCTTTCAATGTCCTTGATTTTAAATAAAACCCCATACAGACGGCAAGAAGGGAACACACAAGACTACATAACCAGTTAAAGTCAAGGCAGTGAGAATACCAGCAGAGGCATATTTAGTTCAACCATCTCTTCAAGGACAGGTAGGCATCTTCCAAAGAGATCCGTAACACCATCCTAAGAATTTGTGGTGGCACCAGCAGGGTACAACTTCACACCATATACAACCCCACTTCTTCCTGTCAATGCAATAAAAAATCAGAATCATCTAGGAATACTATAACCAAGAGATGGTAAGCAAAGAAAAAATTCCCAGAAAACAAAAGGCGCATTCCATTTGAGAAGAAAGAAAATCTTAGAAGTATCCATCCATCCCACAATATAAATATCCATCCATCCATTAAATAACCAAAAAATTAAGATTACAGATATATCTAACTACCAAAGGAGTTAGACCTTACTGAAAGTAAACACAGAACTGTAAGAAACAAGAAATTGAATGGAAAGTTGATCCATGCAGTGGCTACATTAGAAAGGAAGGCATTGCAGGATAAAACTGCATGCCTATACTCAAACTTTAAAAGTTAGGGTATCAAAGACACAATGAGTTAGTATTTAGATACTACTTTAGCAATTTTAACAGATCTAAAAACACCTTGTACTAGAAGAAAACAGAAATTAGAAATACATTCCCGGGTGCAAATGGGTTAATCAGAGTTGAAGCAAGTTCAAGCATACATTACCATCTGAGCAGACATCAAAAGTTACATTATCTATGGTGCACTTACTTGCAAGCTTGATCTCATTAGGATTTGTGGTATCTGTCAAATAGAGTGTCATAAGAGGAGTGAAGTCGCTTCCAGTGGGCAGTGCTTTCAAGATGGACTCTCGGTAAGACACAGCTGCAGCAGTGGTAGTGATGGGGGGTTTGAGATTTGGCATCACAATTCCTCTTCCAAAATGACTTGCACTGCATGTGATATTGGCATCAGAAAACAGCAACCATAATCTACAAGAAAGTTAAATGCGGATCTGTATTCCTTACGAATGAAATGCAACCTGTGGGGGACTACAGCTTCCAGAAGTGTACCGTCACGAAGGTGAAGATGCCAATCATCAGGGCGCGTTATGGTGAGCTCCATCTTTGTTCCTTTGTATTGTAACTCGTTAGACCCTTCAAACATTGCACAGGGAAACTTCAACGCCTATGTAACAAATTAGATAAGCTTGGAAAATACAAGAAATTCAAAATGGTTTCTAAGAAGAAGATTATAAACCCACCTTGCAAGGCAATGCAAAAGTCTTTATCATTCCAAATGCGAGCCCAATCAATCAAGCAGTCTTGAATCCAAATAATTCAATCTGTTCGGCAAGAAAAAAAAGTACTAAGGCCTCGTTTGGTGACTTGGATTGTCAAGGAGGATTGGGTTGCATTGGATTTCATAAAAATGATGCGAATCTAATCCTACATTTGCTCCAACATAGGAACATAGAATTGAGGAGTTGCAAAGACACACTCAAATCTACTGAAACTTGACAACAATTGAAAAGAACCCAGAAAAAATTACCAACTAATTGCAGCTGAGTAACAGTAGAAGAATTTCGTACCTTGAAAAATGGAAGGTCGACAATCCTACTAAATTTAAATCTAGTCGGCAATCAGCCCAATGCATATTCTATTCTGTTTGTTGCTCAGATTTCATGGCCTTTGTGGGTTTTTGGATGAAACTTTCCCCAAATTTTCAAGTGTGCAGCAGAAATATCCTAAATCCCAATAACCTTCAAAGCTTTCATCTGGTTCGATGGAAGGAAGAGTCAGAATTCTTCTTATTCCAATTCCCTCCTCTCTTATTGTTCATCCACAGGTTTGGTGTTATCAAGTATTCTGTTGGTAAATTTTCAATCTTCAGTTGATGATAGAAAGAAACTCTCTCGAGGTGTGTGTTCATGGGTCTTCACATTTGTAGGGAATAATTTGGCCTTGGCTATTTTAATCCAAAAATAAGTTAAAATATAGGATTAATGATCCCATAGTCTGTAGAAAAATCCCTCTTTTCATTTTAGGACATGAAATTTAAATGTTCTCTTATAAGGAACAAAACAATAATTAATACAATAAAAAAATAATTTGACAAGTAACGCACCTTACAAGGCCGACGCGCGCACAAAAAAATAGTAGAGAATGACAAATCTCATCTGACCTCGTGTGCAGATAAGTACTCTGTATTTCACAAAAACAGTTTCTACGAACACATAAACAGTTTCTGCATCTACATATATCCACAAAAAAAAAACAATTACTCATTCTGTCTTCAAAATCAAACCAAAGGATTTGTGATAGCTCCATGTATCCAAATCCATATGACTAGAAGAGCCATAACCACCTGAAGAACAATATCTCCTATAATTATAAGGACACATTCTAGGTGCTAAATTACACCCCCAACCAACTTGCAGAACAATATCACCTGGACATGATACACTACCATACAGTATCAAGCTCGGCTCCAAAAGACAGAACTTTACATAGTTTGACAAACAAAGCTTTCAATTTGGTACAAACTCAGCACAAGAAATGCTTAGAGTCAAAGAAACCCATAAACCAAGGGCCACTTTTGGAAACAAGCAAAACAAAGAAAAATTGCAGAAAGCCCACATGCAGATTACCAGAACTTAGCCATTGCAGAAGCAAATCCAACCACAAATAAGTGGCTATGTTGGTAAGAAGAGTTTACGCCCTACCATCCCAAGTCTCGAACTCGATTGCCGCCACCCAAGGATAGTAATGAAGAACCCAGAAACTGAAAATTAAAGAACAAGTAACATAAAAGTACCCGATTCAACTTCCCTTGCTGAAAACAACCAGAACAGGTACTTACTTCCTATGTGAAAAGTAAGATTGAGGTTATTACAGTCCTTTTATATTAATTCATAAAATATGACTTATATAGCCTCAAATGTTGAAAAAATGGACATAATAGTACCCAAATTATAACAAAACTAGACAACTCATGTTTCGTAAAAAAAAGACTACTCCTGTTTCGACAACGCCAGGTATCTACTCTTGTTTTGATATTGCATTTCATTGTATGCATAAAGAAAGGACAGTTAATTTTTATTTCAATTTAAATAAATTTGCAAAGACTTAACAAATCAATTGGAGCATAATAATATATATTACTCTAAGTTAGTAAAGCACTAAATTTACAAGAAAAATCCTAAATCCAGCTTGCAATCAAAATAAAGCTTTTAGAACATTCACAAAAATAACACAATTCAAGAGCATGAAGACTCGGTGGTGTGCTTGGGAACTGAAAAAGAAGCTAAATTTTGAAATTACCATCTTGTCCATGCCCAGCCAAACAAAAATATTGTAATACCTTCAATTTTAATGGCAAATTGAACAGGGGGCACTAAAGTGTCAAACGGAGGTATAGATTGGGTACCAAACTGTCCGATTTTAAATATTGTGTACTAAAGTGTCTTATTTGTCAAACATTGGGTATCATTGGAGGAATTAACCCTTTATGAATTAATCTGAAAAGACTATAATACCCTCAATTTTAACGGCAAATTTGATGGAAACACTAAAGTGTCAAACGGAGGTATAGATTGGGTACCAAAGTGTCCGGTTTTAAACATTAGGTATCAAAGTGTCTTATTTGCCAAACATTGGTTACCATTGGAGGAATTAACCCAAAAATTAAAGAGAAAATGGAGTGCATTTTGAAAAAATTGGAGTGAGAATAACAATTCACTTGTTTAATTGTCCTTTAAGGTAAACATTTGAATATGTTGGATTAGCATAGAAATATAGTAATTATTTTGTCCTTAAGGGCCATTGTCCGTAAAATCTATTTTTAGTTAGTCCAACAATACTAGGTATTCTAATCCTAAATTAAAATATTTTAATATTTATTTATCATTTGACCCCATTCTTTTTATCTTTTTCCATTTTCTGCTCTTTTCTTCTTCACCGCCGCACCCCACCTTTCTAAGTTCTTCCCCATCACTTTCTCTTTCATTTCTTCATATTTGAGCCCTTCTTCAATGTGACGGCACAAAAAATCATAGCATGAGCTCTTTTGACATCAATGGTCTTGTTTCCCTCCTTAATTGTGTCTACTAGACTCTTGGCTCAAAGATGTTCTTCACCATCATTGATCCATGACAAATAGTTCTTGTCGGCTATATCCAATGCATCGAATTCTATTTTGGCCAAGCTTGCCATTGTCTTTATAAACAGAGAATGAAATCACTTAGAATTCAAAGATATAGCTTATGTAATAAACATATGGAAACTTCTGGTTTCTAGTTGTTTACGAAAACTGAGTAAAAGGAACTTTAGGTGCTTAGCAAGATACAAAGTGATCAAAGTCATAATAAATCTATAAACGTATCTAAAGGAACAAAAATATATAAGCAAGAGTAGGAAATAAAATAAGTCATACATGATGTATAGAAACGACATGCATGTGATGGAAAGAAGAAACGACAAAAAGAACAACAAGCAGTCAATGTAAATAATTATAATTAAAATTAGAGTCTTAGGAATCTATTTGGGTATGATTGTGTAAAACTTATTCAATATAACTAGGATTGGTGGAAACCCTAGCTTGTTTCCCTATAAATAAAGTCACTACGAAGGAGGACAAACACACATCTCTTCTATTCATCTATTCTATTCTCTCTTACTCAACGATTCTCTGTCTCTAAGGCTTAGCAATTCATTATTACTGCAACACGTTGCAAATGCGAGTTCTACCTGCGCGTTTGGAGATTAATCGGATTCCCGTTCGAGAGCTCACACAATTAATCTGTTCATCCAACCGAATCCAATCATCAAGTAAATATGTTTTACCTTTTGAATTTTGTGATTTGATGAGTTGATTATGTTTTACAAATTATCAAGTTGGATATGGTTGAAATAGTATGTTGAACAAAGAGGGAAAAATCGGATTAGGGTTTCTGCTTAGTGCGGCAGGTTTACCCAAGTTCGAATGAAGCATCGGAACGCCTGCACGGCACCTCGCCTTCGATGCGAGCTGCGCTTGGTCGTGGTCTTGGACGCGCGGCTGGGACGCAGCGCCGACGACCTGAATTCGTCCTTACAGCCGGCCGCCCTTCCCCGAAGGACCGCCAACGCCGCCATCGCCGATACCCAAGAAGAACCAAGGGGTTTTTAGTGGGGCGCGTCCCCTGACGCCGCCGCCTGGACTGCAACAATCTCAGATCGGGTTTTGCTTTGGGTCCGTTCCTGCGCCGCCCTAAGCTCCTATGCGCGACGGAAAGAATGTTCGTCGAATCCGACCTTCCTATAGTCGAGGGGGGAACCCGATCTAACCGTTCAGAACGGTCCAGACCTGGCTTAATTGGCTGATCCTTTGGGCTTTGAGCGCTTTGGGCTTGAGAAATTTACTGGTCCAAGACAGTCTTAGCCCTCTTCCTTTTTAGCAATGGTCTTTAACTTCTAGCTTTTTGCCTAACCTATGTATAAGCATATCAAAACGATCGAAGATCCTAACCTTTGTTTATGTTTTTTTGAATTTGAATATATTGTGTGTGTGTGTGTATGCATTTTACATGACTGAAGTTCATTAAAAACCTCAACTAAGTTTCGAGATATGTGAAACATATTGTAACCCAATTAGCATGTTATATCCGATTATGTTATAGAACCTAAAGTTTGATTTTACTATTCTTAACTTTTACTAAAGTTAATAACACTACTAGATACTGGTCATGCATATCCACTGTTCGAAAAATCGGTCTAGCGGCCGACTACGCCTATCGCTAAGAGCCCGCCCGCTACCTAAAATCGGTGAAAAATCGGAATAGGGGTCTAGGTTCTGCGGGGGGGGGCGGTGGGTGTTTTTTTTTCGGAAGGGAGGAGGGGGGGGAGGGGGGGGGGGGGGAGGGGGGAGGGGGGGGGGGAGGGGGGGGGGGCCCGCCCTTTTTTTTTTTATTTTTTTTTTTTTAATTTGATTTGCGAAAGATCGTGGTTTTGATTTTAACATTTTTAATCATAATGTTATTATAATATTATTTAAAATATTATTTAAAATAAATAAATATATATAATCATATACTATAATTATAAAATTTTATATATTGTATTTTTATGAACAAACGGTAATATTTTAAAGACATACATCTTGTAATATGAATATTGATAGATGTTTATTGTCACTATTTTGATAATTTACTGTATGTTTATTTGTGTTTTAATATTTATTTTTTTTTAAAAGGCAAAACCCCTCCCCAGAGGCTGGGCGTAAGGTGGGTGACCCCCGCTAGTTTTGAACCTTGATATCAAATTGCTTGTTTTTTGTTTCCTTGATTTCCTTTCGTATATTTGTATTCTTTGAAAAGGTACATTGAACCTGAAGTTCATATTATCTACAAGTTTAAGAGTGTAATATAAAAGAAAACATTTCAAACCTATTCCTAAAACATCACCACACAAAGTCATAACACAAAGTTATGCGCTATAGCTTGATGTTATATGCTATGGTCTACGACTCAATGTTACATGTTATAAAACCTAAAGTTTGCATATTACAACTTGAAACCATGTCATAGAAGAAGTTTAAGTTGTTGAATGTAGATTTTGTCTAAAGCTCTACTAACATGTTCCCTCCTTACCAAGTAAGGACGCGGAAGCACATATTGATCACTTTTTTTTTTTCTTTTTTTTTTTTTTTATTTACTGGTTTTTTTTGTTTGTTTTGTTTTTTTTTTTTTTTTGGTTTTTTTTTTTTTTTGTTTTTTTTTTTTTTTTTTTGGATTTTTGTAATATTGAAAAAGAATCGTTTTGGTTTAAAGGTTAAAACAAGTTGTGGGGTGTGGGGGGTTGTCTTGGCTGTTTCTTTGTTTTTTTTTTTTTTTTTTATTTTTTTTTTTTTTTGTTTTTTTATTTTTTTTATTTCTTTTTTGGTTTTTTTTTTTTTGTTTTTTTTTTTTTTTATTTTTTTAAAATAAAATGTTTGTTAATTATTTGTAAATTTAGAATTTAATTTTTTTTATTTTTTTTTTTTTAGGAAAGAGATTTTTTTTTTTTTTTTTTTTTTTTTTTAAGTTGTAAATATTTATTTTTTTTTTTTTTTTTTTTTTTTTTTTTTTTTTTAGTGTAAACTAAAATTTTTAAATTTTTTAACTAAGAAGATTTTTTTGAATGAAAAAAAAACAAAGATTTTAAAGCAACTTAATGTCTCATATAAAAAATAAAAAAATCACAAGAAAAAAACCCTTTTTTTTTTTTTTTTTAATTTTAATAAATATTTTACTGAACAAGTACTATACTTATTCAATATAACTAGTTAAACAGAAAGAAACACTTGCAATAAGAACATTAGTGGTGATAACCAAAAACCAAAACACAAAACTATTTTTTGTGCGAGCATAATGAAGTTTGCTTAGTGAGTTCATAAGAATCTCTAACCCAAATAAAGACTATACTTAAAAAAAAAAAAAGTTTTTAGCTCAAAGCAACAAAAGAAAGTAATTAAAGAAAATGTATGAGAGTGTGCTGATAACGTGAGACCAATAAAAGGAACAATTGAGAGAACTGTTTTAGGGGATGATCATTCCCTTCTTTTTGAGCTCTTATTTATACATAAGTAACTTGAGACAAGTTTTCAAGTTTGAAGTTTTACATCAATAGAACTCTAGGATGATTATCTCAGTACATAGATAGTTGCTAGATAATACATAAATTTAAATAGAAGGTAATCCACTGCAAGGATAATCACAACATGTACAAGGTAAAACCCAAATCAGCTCACATACACATAAATATATATAAGATTAGAGAGATACTATGTACACCCTGTTTTCTTCTCTAGACACCCATGTTTCTCCACACATTCATTTAAAATTTTTCCATGTTCATTGAACACTAAAATTAGATAATAAACTTCCAAATACACCCTTCATTAAACTTTATTCAATAACTACCTATAACATATTTCTTCCACCAAAACCACAAATTCTCACCGCAATGGCCGTTGAAAGAGAAGGAGGTGGCGGTGGAAGGATTGGTTGCGGTTGCCATTACTTATTTTGCTGGGTTGCAAAGAGTTTTTTGGTTTTGGATATAAGTTAAAGCTAATTACAAAAGAAACACTAAGAGATTAATCATATTTCTCATAAAGTCCTTTGATTTAAAATTACATATGGGCATAAAAATCATTTTCATTTAGAAAAATTGATAGAATGTCCAGAGAAGAAAACATGTTGTACAAAGTAGCTATTGCGCCTACTTCTGCTATGTGGACAAGCTCACGAACAGTTTAAACGTTTCTTCTGACTTCTGTTTTGAGTATTACACGTATATGCCCAGCCCTAACTCTTTTGGGTTTGTTTCCACCATCCATGATGGCCTGCTTGAAGACCAATAACAATTTTAGAATCTAAAGATGACCAATACAACTAACAAAATCATACATAATATAGAAAGAGAAGGGGTCTAAAACTTACTTGTTCATTACAAAATTGAATGTTCCTTGGGCAGCACGTTCGAGAAGGAGTTCCCTTGCCTCAATCGCAATGCCTTCAGGCTATACAGAGAAAAACTCGGTAAGAGGCTTATTGCATCAAAGTGCAGCTTTTAAGTTTCTAAATTAGTCAGCCCTTGTACATACCTCCTCTGGAAACCAAACTCCGGGCTGTGTACTTCCCTCAAGAACTGCCAGAACAAATGCAGCTGCTGAAGTTCCAACGGACCTGTAGGACATTCTATTTCAGTCAAATCTCATTCAGATCCTGCAATGGGTGCGTTCAATCACATACGTCCACACCACAAACAAAACATCTGATACAAACCTTAAAATTTTTTAAAGATGTCAAAATATCAGGCCCCTAATTGATTTTAGAAAGGAAAATAGTAGACCAACTTACACAGAAAGGCGCTTGTGACTGAACACGCCAATTTTATTGTGGCCGTCAGAGCAATCCAAATCAACCTACCCTCCCCAATTCCGACCAAATTTAAGAGGACAGAGAAAAAAGGAAATTAAATGCGATGATAAAGAAGGTGGGAAATATTATTCTTCCGATCATTTCATAGTAAAATAGTTGAACCATAGGCGAATACATAATTAAAACCTTAGTTCACTGTTTATTTTGCCTCACCCTCATTGATACACGCTCTCCGGCAAAACCATCAACTTGACGGACTATGGGGTCAAACATTTCAACCATCTTTTCAACTTTACTTCTGTCTCTCAACAGCTCCTGAAATGTTCACTATAAATAACTTAGGGTTACCATAGGAGCTAAAAGCACATTTAGTTACTCAAACTGATGCACGGTAATTTCCGTGAGGACCAAGACAAAACGTCACAGCGTACTGGTGGAAGAAGACTCATGGCTGCCATTCCCCAATTCCAAAAGAAGGGTGCAGTTCCGAATCGAGCACTGACAGTAGGTACTCCGAGGACTTCATGCGTGCTTTTTACCTCTGGTAAATTCCTGTAAGGCACATTATATTCAGTACAACCCTTGTATTAATGGAACCAAATCAGTTTCTTATTCTACATATTCAGCAGACAGAAGGAAACCAACTCTTTCATCTAAATACAAAACACTGAACTTTGAAAGATAGAAGAAAAGTCCCAATCCAACCGTTGAGAAGTTGATTCAAGAATGCAAAAATATCGAGGACAGACAAGTGTCCAATACTAAGGCTACAGGTCAGTATCCCCTCACAAACATAATTGACAAAGCTCCCTAACTACCAGAGAATTTTTCCGAATATTGACCTATGGAACCATAGTTGTACATAAAACTTCTACTCATAACCATTTCTTCCAAGGACCACAAAATTACCCAGAAGATAGCACTTTAGATGAAACTTCTTTGATCTTGGTATTTTGGCAGTTCCTGAAGATTATAATTCTTCATGCATTTTACTGAATGTGTACTGAAATTGGACAGGTTTTAAAGATGGGGATAAAAGTATCAACAAGAAAGAACACAACTAGAAATCAAGTTAGACATGGTATCAGAAATTACTAAACAAGTTGTACTGAAAATAAAATTGGAAAGGGCATCGGAAGCAGCTGAAATAATTTGTCTTCCAGGACAAGCCACTGAACAAATAAGGACTGTTTGCAGAAGTATTATGAGCTGGTGCAGCTAAAACGTTTTTACATCTGTCAGCTGGACAGAAAAGAATGGGAAACTTATGTGGTCTCCTCAAGAAGAGTACCTTTCTTTTGGAAAGAAAAGCATGTTCACCGTATCATACTAAACCATAAGAAAATGATAGAATAGTATCATTCAACATGTTTCGAAAGGGATTTCCCTACGCTTCTGGAAAAAGTGGGAGTGGGAACCTATATACTTGTACAAAACTAATTGGCATGATCTGCATAGTGGTCTAACTGGTGGTAGGCTGGTATGCTTAATGGTATTACAGCTTCTATATCCTATAAATTAAATTGATCATATGATTTGGTAACTCCAAACTTCTGCATAAAACTGTAGCTTCTGTAACAGCAATATCTATTTTACAGAACTTACAATAGATAAACATCTTTCTTTCCAATGCCTTTTCCAAAGTCAATCTTCAGCATTCCACTATATGGCTTTAGTTTGATCTCTTTTCCTGGTTGAGTAGAGCCCATTATCATGGTTAGGCCAGGATATAAAGAAATCAGGAGCCAACCAAAACTAGAAAACGAGAAAAAGAAAAAAAAAAATAACAACTGTAGGAAACTTCTTGAAACTAACCTTTATTAAATGCAACAACCTCCTCTCCAAGAAGCAAAAAACTAGTGGCTAAGATAGTTGGACCAGCCCCGCCAGTTCCTGCTGTGTAGTAGAAGAATCTGATGAGAGGATAAATGCACATATTTGTTAGGCATAGAATTCATGATGACCATATCATAGAGAAGGAAAATACACATGAGTATGTGATGATATGCAACTACGGCTTAGATTAAAGATGTTATTTCAATCAAGAAGCATTTGAATATACTCCAAAGCATGCCATTCCTTGGGATGGTCATCAGAGTGCTTGAGAACTCTGGCCAGAAAAGGATTTCTTTGAAATTCATATGAAAGAATTGTAATTTTGTCCAAAAAAAAAAATGAAAGACATTGTAAGCAGAAGACACTATGGAGGTGCACAAAGAATCCAAACTAGAAGAAAAGTCCAATTGATAGGAGACATATTTGTAACGTTAGCTTAATAAATTCATTTTTGGACTTCAAATATTAAGGTAATGGAAACAGCTACCTTAGCCTTTCTGGTTTTCCCTTGCTTTCACTCCTTGCAGCACGAACTAGTTCTGCAGCCATCACTGTCATCATTACAGGAGGAGTAAGTATCTAGGAGAAAAGGAATAGAAAATATGATCTGGTGTACACTTTTGCACATGAATATCATCTGACCAAACCTTCGATTTTAGGAGTTGCTCCTAAGATTTTCCATAATATGCTTATAAAAAGTTTGTTATCTTAAGAGTGGAACAAAGCCATCGGCATTATGCATTTTTGTTCATGAGATATCCTCAAACTCATATACAAACGCAAAACTAAGGATAATCACCAGGAAGAGAACATGCATTTGAAATAAAATAAAAAATAAAAGGCTCGGTACTTGGGTTTCTCATCTCAGGCCATTTAGCTCTATCTAGAGGCGGATAGTAATAAATCTCAGCAAAGGGCTCAATTAGAAAAGCCTGGTATGTTAGATTATTATTCACTTGCATTTAACTTCACAGGCATATATCTTTGAAATTCTATCTTTGACAAGCCATTTTTAAACAGATAAATATGTGCACAAGCAGGTGTACCAAACTTGTGGATTACAGAACAAAATGTGCTGATGATAGACCATTGCTCACTCCTGGATAAATTCCACCCGTTGTTATGGCTGGAATATTTGCTGCTATTGCCCTATTCTTGTAAGATTTTGCACGCTGTGCGTAGTTTGTATCATCACAAACATCAACATAGGCCGTCTGGGGAGAGAAAAAATATTAGCAAAGCCATGCAATCTTTTAGTAAAGTTAAGAGAGCAATCTTAGGACAAAATAGAAGAATGATCACCTTTGTCTGTAGGGCAGCTTCCAATACAGTACAAGTTGGTGCTTGTTGGAATGGTCCTGCAGCATGAACTACAAGATCGACATCTGCAGACAGAAGCTTGTGGGTAATTTAAGGGCTTGATAAAGCTACTTGCTCAAAATGAAATTTGACAATTACTGGTATGAAACCCACTGTAAATGCAACAGTACCATATGGAGATTAATTATGATCCCCATTACATGCAGAGTTCTGTAAAATGTAAACCAATCAAATGAAATACCAGCTTTCTATCCAATGCTATGTATGAAACAGAAACTAACCCCAAAATCTAGATAACCAGCTTGTTGTACATACTCATAAAAAAAAAAGAACATAAATAGATGTTTATGGCCAATATAGGAAAAGGCAGAAGCCCAGTGAGGATGAAGAGCAGGTATCAGTATCTTCTGACAATTAAATTAATACAGCACGAAAAGATCGCAATAGAAAGACATGAAATTCTAGAGACTGTGGCAGAACTGTTCCGTATCACTGGATTAGGTGAGAAGCATAACAAAAATCTGTACACCTCGGGAGATACGATGTCTCTCTTTGTCCCAAAATTCATTTCCAGTGTTTTACATGGGTCACAACAAAAAACGGAAGAAACATTACATAGGTCGAGCTTCTATAAGTAAGAAATCATATATTTCCCTTTGCTTTTCTTTTACCTAGGTGCAAAAACAGGTGATCATGGTATATGGATTACAGAGCAGAAGGTCGAGCTTCTATAAGTAAGAAATCATATTTTTCCCTTTGCTTTTCTTTTACCTAGGTGCAAAAACAGGTGATCATGGTATATGGATTACAGAGCAGAAGGTCGAGCTTCTATAAGTAAGAAATCATATTTTTCCCTTTGCTTTTCTTTTACCTAGGTGCAAAAACAGGTGATCATGGTATATGGATTACAGAGCAGACTATCCAAAAACTTAAAAGCGGCACTAGATTGACTTAGTATGAGCTTTATGTCAGACCTGGATTATTGAGACAATGATAATTGCAAAAGAAGCACATCGAGTAACTAATAGGTAAAAAATTCAGCCAAGTAGAACACAGATTCTTATTTGCTATTCAATACCCCAGTATAGGTAGCCAACTGATATTAAACTCATGATACCAAAGACATTAGGTTCACCTTCTAGGGCTGACTCCAATGACTTTGCATCTTCAATGTTTACTTCAGAGAACTCTGATTTGCCCCCAAGTGTAGTTACCATATTAGCACCTTTCTCCCTGTAATGGAACCCAATTCCAGCAATGAAGCATCTCAGCTTGCAAATGTTTGTATCGTACATAGCCGTAATGATGCCAAAAAGGAAGGTACTATCAGAGCAATGCAATATTATCAAAATGTGCCACAGACTGCTCTTCTCACCTTGGCTTTATATTTATCCTTTCCGTAATTTACCTGCCAATTACTCATGTTTAACTTTACATCATCTACAAATTGACGAACTCATGTTTACTGCTTGTGAAGCACTAGAATTCAATCTGCTAACGGTTATTGACACTTTAGAGTAAAAAAAAACTTGTTACTCCAATATGGTCTGAAAGAAGCAATGTGGGACAGAAGTTCATTGAATACTTATCAATTATTTGCAGTGAAAGACATGTCATGGAAGGCAAATACCACTGGCCAGTGAATAGAAGTAATTAATCTATAGCAGTACATTCATCCAAGAAAGCTTTCTTTCATGGTGTTCTTGCTATTAATTATCATCATTCAGTAACTTGTGATTAGAGTTCTCGCTCAAAAATCACAAATTGTTACGAAGTCAACAAGTCAATCCTACAGTTCTTGCTATCTAACATCACCTGCAAAAACAGAACATCACTAGAAAAACGCAGTACAGTGTCATTTTCTTTCTTTCTAGAAAACCAAACAGGGGAGCATGAGAAAATTAAAACTCGTTTACCTCTCTCGGGCCATAAGCGTAAATTTGATTACCTGTTTCGGCCGCCGACGACAATTTGGAGGTCGGGGCAGAGCTTGGAGAGGGCAATGGCGGTGGAGCCCCCGACCCGACCCGTTCCGCCCAGCACCAGCACGCGGGCATTCCGGGTCTTCTCCGGGAGTTGAACCCTAGTCCCGGTGGTTCGTTCCTCTGCAGAGCTAGTAACACTGGTACGACCAACTCGAACGCAGCTCTTCAAATGCATGTGGACTGATGCTCCCGCCATAACTTGTTTCTGCTGGCTCTCTGTCGCAAGCCCCGCCTCTCCACCGCGACATATCCTATCAGATTTTTGTCGTTGGAGAACGTGGCAGTTTGTGTGCCTCCTAATGGGGTAAATATTGTAGCTCCCTCATTGAGATTACGGGCCGGAATTGTGAAATTTGGAAACACAGTGAAATTCAACATATAGATGGGCCAAGTTGGATAGTAAATGAATAAGAGTGATAAGACTGCCCAATTACCAAGGTCCAAGTGAAGAATTATCCAATGAACTTGCCCTAAATACATCTGTAGACCCATATCGTGGTACGATTATATAGGTACTATGGCGAATATGATGAGACGGGTCAATATAAAGGGCTTTTTGCACAGTTTCTGGAAAAAGAGGGAATTAAGACGCAATATATTACACCGGGTACACATGAACAAAAAAGGGGTTGCAAGAGGAAGAATATGACCTATTTGAACATGGTTTGTAGTATGATGTGTGCTAGTGGTCTCCCATTATTTTTGTGGGGGGAGCTTTGCAAGGTGTCAATTATTTGTCAAGCAGAATACCTAGCAAAGATGTAAAGGAAACTCCTTTTGAATTATGGAAGGGCTATAAACCAGCACTTGCACCATACTCATGTTTGCGGTTATGAAGCAGAAGCCGAACTTTACAATCCATAAGAAAGGAAATTGGATCCAAAGACTGTCAATGCACAGTGCATTGGCTACATTGAGAAATCCAAATGCTACAAATTTTATACTCCAAAGCGTACAACTTGGATTGTGGAAACCAACACAGCTAGATTAATTCAGATTATCCTAAAAAATCAATACTCAGTTTCTCAGAATAAGCTCCCACTGCACCAACAAACCTGACTGAACCTCAAAATCCTACTTTACCTATACCAATAGTCCCACTTGAATTGATCAAGACAATCATAACTAGTTAGACAATGATTCAAAGATAGATCCAGCTGAAATAGAAAATTTAGCTAGTCTAAAATTTTCAGATGATGAAAATCTACAAGAGAAACTCCCAAAAACTAGAAATTTAGCAGAAAATCCACTATTAAGGCCAAATCCCATGAGATCTAGCAGACTACCTAAACCTACTATGAGGGATCCAATTTTCAATTTTATTGTGTGGAAGCTGATAATGATTTGGAGGGTGGGTGGGGGATGTGGGGGGGAGGAAGAAACCAACATTCAGAAGAATGGTTCGCAGCTATGAAAGCAGAATTGTATCAATGGCAGACAATCAAATGTGGGAATTAACATAGCCAATCAAGGATCGCAAGTTAGTGGGATGTAAATGGGTATTTAATACTAAAAGAGCTAAAGATGGTAGTGTAGAGAGATACAAGGCTCATTCAGTTGCAAAAGGGTTCACTCAGAAAGAAAGAATTGATTTTAAGGATACTTTTTCTCTAGTTTCTACATAGGACTCATTCAAGATCATTATGGCTTTAGTAGCTCATTTTGATTTAGAATTGTACCAAATGGATGTTAAGACTGCATTTCTAAATGGGAAATTGGAGGAAGAGACTTATATGAGGCAACCAGAAAGTGTTGTAACTCTAGGAAATGAACTACTTGTTTGCAAACTTAAGAAATCTATCTATAGACTGAAACAGGCTTCCAGATAATGGAATATTAAGTTTGAATCAGTTATCATTTAAGATGGATTTGTTGAGAACCTTGTAGATGAATGTGTTTATTTGAAGACTGCAAAAGAGGGATTCGTTTTTCTGGTTTTATATGTTGATGACATATTGTTGGGTAGCAGTAGTAAGAGCTTGTTACATAAAACCAAGTCATTCTTGTCACAGAACTTTGATATAAAGGATTTGGGGAAAGCTAAGTATAGGACTATCTCAGAAAAATTACATAACCAAAGTACTAAAGAGTTTCAATATGCAAGATTGTAATATTGGAGATGTACCAATATCGAAGGGTGACAAATTAAACCAAGATCAGTGCCCCAACATTGACGATGATAAGAAGAAAATGACCACAAACCATATGCTCAAATGGTAGGTAGTCTGATGTATGTACATGTTTGTACAAGATCTGATATTGCAGTTTCAGTTAGCATGCTATCTAGGTTTTAATTGAATCCTGGTGAAGATCACTGGACTAGTGGAAAGAACATGATACTTGAAGAAACCAAGGATAACATCTTGGTGTACGTAAGAGTTAAGAATTTAGAAGTAGTTGGATATGCAGATGCTGGTTTAACAAAATAATATCTGAATAATAAGAAGTCTATATCTGGATATGTGTACATGCTATCTGGATATGGTAAAACAATACATTACTGCTACTTCAACTATGTGTTCAGAATATCTAGCCTTATATGAAGGAATGACACATTGAAAGACCTCTATTGTGACAATTCAGCAGTTGTTTACTATATCAAGACTAGCAAGAGATTGACAAACTCAAAACACATAGAATTGAAGTACTACTGTGTGAGAGAAAGGGTTAAATACAAGGATCATGATGTTGTGAAGATTTCGACAACCAAACCGTTAGTAGATCCATTCGCAAAAGCTTTGGTACCTAAGATTTTCTTGAGGCATATCCCTAACTTAAGAATCCTACAAAATTTAGATGCTTGAGATGAGTGGGAGTAATTTTTAAAACTATACCCTTCGCTGTCAAAATTTCAGTTTTCCAGTTTTCAGTTAAGTTATGAAACCCATCTCAGGCTATTTTCATTATGCAAACAATTCTGCATTTTCATGTGCAAAACTAAAATGAGAGTTACAACTAGTGTATTCAGAATTAAAAATTTATGGTATTTATTTAGTTCTATATTCCATTTTTTAATTTACAACAATATATTTTATTAAATAGCTATTTCATGCTGAAATTAAGTTCAACACTTCAGTTTCCAAACACAATTCAGTTAGGAGTGTTTGATGATTTTGGACCATGTACATGAAAACTTAAGGATAAAAACCACATTCAGTTCATGTACACTTCAGATTTTATCCAGTAAGCTTATGTGGATCATAGATCCAGTATTTAGTGGTATTGGAGTGCTACTGGTTATTAACTGGATAATTTTCGCTTGCCATATGTTGGTTAAGTGATATGACATAGTGAGTTAGATTAAGATGTATATTGTTCAACGAGCTCACTTTTGATCAAACCAACAGCTTTTACATTCTGTGCATTAGTCTTGATCTAAGTGGGAGAATGTAAGAATTGGATGGGATCCTAATGCAGTTAAGCAATGTAAAGGTTTTTACTTGATGATCAAGTAAGTGAGCAATAGAAGATTTTATCTAGGAGCCTTAATGAATTAGGATTTTGAATTCATTATAGTGAGAATCTAACTAAGGCGGGTTATTAGATTACTAGCATAATTGAGATACTTAAGATGTAATAAATGTAACTAGGAATAATTATGTCTTTTATGGGGGACGTAATTGACTTAATTAACCTCTACATAAGCCAAAGTCTCTACAAACAATGTCACTTCTGATTCCCCATATTCTATCCCATAGAAGAGAATCAAAGACATTACATTGTAGAAGACTTTAGCTCACGAAATCCTTGTTCACAATGCCAAGCACAAAGCAAGATAATTTGATGTTTTTTTATTAAGCTTATGTTTACTAATATATTGATGTTTGGATCTATTATTTGTGGATGCTAGATTCCATTGAGTTTATTCCATTTTGGTCCTATTTTTTTATTTGGACGAGTCTAATGGGTACCACTCATGGATGGAGCTGGAGACGTGAAAGTGACATTGTATTTCATGCCAAAAATACACCTGCTACTAACTGTCACCCAATGCGTATTTTTTATATATATATATTTTATATTAAGGGATATATGTGAATGGAAGCAGAAGCTTGACCGACCTAGTGAAGTGAAAGCTGAAAATGATCAAGACAACTGGAATTTTTAAAAGCCCAGTGGGACATTAAAATCTCCATATAGATACCCAAATATTTAAATGTGCACTTTTTGGTCGGCTGGTTGTTCATCTACTTTTTACCACTTGCCCTTTCCTAATCTTACCCCATTTCACTTTTAAGTTAGAAATCAAAGAAGAGAGTCAATCTTTATTGTCTTTATAAGCTCAGCATACTATCGATATCAATATAGTTTTTTCATTGAACTGCAGGCTGTATACATTTGCATTGCAAATTAACTTGCTGTGTCTGATAACTTTCATTTAGGATCATCCTATTATTCCTAACACTCTTGTAATACTGGTCGAATATAAACAATCCTCACATCATTGTAGATTTCTGGACAAAGTTTTCTCTCGTGCGGTGGAAGTTCTCTTTCATATTTTCATGCGATATTTATATATATAAACTTGTCGAAATTACTAGATCATAAATTTATGAGCAGCCATTTTAATATGTTAAATTTCCATATATGCTCAGGTGCTTAGCGTAGAGATTGACTGAGAGTTTTGGAAATCAAGTAGCATTGTAGAATGATTAAAAAGGAAGAAGAAGAAAAGGAAGTTAGAAAGAAAGATGTCCGAAAATGGACGTCATCAATCACTAACTTCTAGAAGAAATTAGTTTCTCTTATGGCGTGTTTACTAATTAGGAGTGAGAATGAAAATATTAGAAGTCATTCTCATTACAAGAGATTTTTGTATCAATTTAATTTATGATGAGACCCATAACAACAAGAGACGAACATTCAAAATATTTTTAAAAATTGTATGATAAAATCCAAAAATTTGGAATTATTCTGTCTCCTAAAAAGATAGAGATAGAAAACATAAAAGAATTTCTAGGAATAACCCTAGATCGTACTGGAATACAAATCCAAAAACACATAATCTATGATATCAGAGATTTTCAAGAGGAAATAAAAGATAAGAAACAATTACAAAGTTTGCTTGCAATTTTAAATTATGGAAGAACTTTTATTCAACATCTTTCTCATAAGGTAATCCCTTTGATGGAGAAGTTGAAAAAAGATAAAGAATTCTCATGGTCTAACAAGGACACTAGAAATGTTCAACAAATCAAAGGAGCGTTAAATAATATACCAAAAGTTTATTTTCCTCAAAATGGAGATAAACTAATTTTAGAAACAGACACTTCAGATTTGTGGTGGGGATCAGTTCTAAAAGTAGTTCCAGCAGCACACTGGAATGAAGAAAAACCACCTCTTCATATTAATGGAATTTGGGCAACGAAAACAACTCTTACTAAAACACTCCAAAAAGAACAACTAGTTTATGGTTTGTTATAAACTATGTTTATGTATGACTGTGTAAACCAAGAAGTAGGAATACTGTATGGACTCTGAGGCCCATTCCTATTAGGGTTAGTAAACCCCTGGGAATCCTCCACTATAAATACAGACACTATACAAGGGGTAAACACACATTCAGATATGAATCCCCTATTCTGAAATATCTCTCTCTCCATGGCCATATTATTCTACAACACGTTATCAGCACGCTCATACACTAAGCTTAAGGAGTTTGAAGGATCGTCTCCTCCAAATCGCCGCTGACGATCAGTTGCGTTTATTTTTCCGATGGCCTTCGGGACCTAAAAAGTAGCACACTAATCCCCAACGTTCGCGATTGGGCTAGGTGCTCTTTCCCGGAATTGTTTGAACGCACCGTGATTCGTCGCCGAAATAGGAGGAAGACAACGAAATCGCAAAAACAGAAAAATACAAAAGCAATCTGTTTTCTGCGTAGAGCCGAGCCGAGCCAAGCCGCTCAGCTCTCAAGCCAGCCAACCAGCTGCACCAGCGGCGGCTCAGCACAGCCGCTGCTACGCCAAAAACGACGTCGTTTTGCGGGTCGTCTTCCCCACGCCGTCGCTGACGAGAACCCGTCACCGGCCTCTGCAGCACCATTGGTGTCGGCCTCCTTTTCCCCAACACCGCCGCTGACGAATCGTGGTCCTCCACGAGCCCGTCTCAGGCATCGCAAAAAGGGAAAAACCTCAGCAAGCAAATTTCATCGAACCGCAAGCGAATTTTCACCGATTACGGCGCCGCCGCGCTTGCCGCCACCTGCTGCCGCATCAGTGACGCCGACGAGCCTGCCGCAGTCTCCTGCCGCACTGCCGTCACCACTGCCATAGACAGCCACTGCATCACCGACACCGTCGTCGGCATTGAAGCCAAACCAGCGAGCAAAACTCGCCGGTTTTCGAATCCGCCGCTACTTGCTGCTGCGTTAGTGACGCCGACGAAGACTGCCGCAGCTTGCTGCCGCACTCCCATCGCCACCACCGCAAAGCATTGCCGCCTCGCCGACGAGCCTCGATGCTTGAAACCAGGTCCCGTTCGGTTTTCCTCACCGAACCAGACTTGCTTTTGTTCAGCCAGCGTATCCGAACATGAATCGGGCTTGTTTCTGGGCCCTTGAGCCCGTTCGGAGGCACCAACCGAACAAGCACCCATGTGCTGCGCCGCGTTCGGATGCAACCACCGAACGAGAGTTGGGTTCCTTCTTTTCGTTTGGCAAGGCCTACCGAACACGCCGAACTAGTCCATTTGGGCCATTGGGCCCGAGTTGTTCCCATTTTATTTGGGCCAGACTTGTTTCCCAAAACCCTAATGGGTTTTCCCAAGTTAACGTTGGGGTGGCTATGCATGGGTTGTTTTGGGCCCCTTGTTTTTAAATTGGGTCTTCTACTCCAAAAGCGCCATTACTCTGTGTCTTTTGATTCCGTTGCCTTCGGGACATAAAACGAAACACAGGACACCCAAGGTTCGCCATTGGGCTAGATGTTTTCTCTTCTGGAATCTTAAAACCCACTGAGAATCATCGCCAAATTTGGAGGAAACGCCTCCGGTTGTCTTCGGAACATAAAACAGAGCACACGAACCCCAACGTTCGCGATTGGGCTAGGTGCTTCATTTCCGGAATCGCTCGAACTCACCGGCAAAGCCTCCCGAGTTGGGAGCCAAAACCGCGAGCTAAACTCGCCGATTTCGACGCCGCTGAGCTTGCCTCGTTAGTGTCGCTGACGAGCTTGAACTGCCGTTGCCACTGCCGCATGCTCCATCCATCGCCGATCACTGCAAATCGCATGACTTTTGCGTTAGACTCGTGCACTTTGTCAATGCGCTTGAGTACGCAAATATTATTGAACTGTAAGTTCATACAAAAGTCTCGACTTAAAGTTTCGAGCATAGAAACTTGATGTTTCCTAAAACTCACCACGCATGGTGAAACTTGAAGTTTCCATGCCTAAATCCGAGAGAAATCTTCCGTCGCAGAGATTTTCATCTCGCCGGATTCATGGCAGTAAGGACCTTGAGCTCTCAGCTAAGACCTTTGAGACCGCGCCCACCAAATGGTTTCCCCCATTGGCGTCGTCGATGCTAGTATTGTCAGTTGTTTTGTTTATGAACAAAACTGACGCTCGTCTCTTGTTCAGAGATCACGAGAAGGATGATCTCTTGATCTACTTACCTAAAGCAAGACATGATTGGCAAAACTTATGTTTCAAGACTCGAAGTCTGTGAATAAACATACGTTTGAAGTTTGTAGAATCTGATCCCTCATTGGGCTTTGCAAGCCGGACTTGATCTAAAATAATCTCTTATAGGAGACCTTCTTGACTATCTATGCCTCTAATGAGCTCATGAAGCAGCAAAATAGAGAGTGCAAGTTCATCAAGTCCCTGGATCCGATTAGTGCTTTGTTGTTCGCTGAAAAGCACAACATCTCGCGTCCCATTAGCTCGAACCGCTCCCTTGTCTCGAGCAAGCATAAGCATTTTCTGGGAGCTCAAACCGCGATTCTATGGCACCAAATTTCAAGAGTTAGGGAAATGTTCATCCTTCCCAATCACAAAATAGCCAATCATATGCTATCGTGGTTATGAGTACAACTCCGATATGCAACCAAGAGAGACATGGAACGGCCTTGTTGGCCGATGATTATGTAGCAAACTGAGATTTTGCTCTCTCATTCGGATTTAGTTCAGTATTTGGTGCTTGTTTTAGTACTTGTATATTGTTCTCGAATATCAATTAATTGAATCTATTGGAACTAGAAGTTTCCTTGATCATGTGATCGATTCAATTAACTCATGTTGAGGTATGTCTAGTGGGACGTTAGATGTCTGGCTGACAGCGCGATTGCGCATGATATTCTCCCTGCCTGGAGATATAAATCTAACTTCATACCTCCACAGAAGCCTTATACTCACCCTGTTCCGAAAGAACATTATTGAGTTAGAAGGATATTCGATTGAACAATTACCATGATGTAACTGCAGAAGAAAATGGTAAGGAATATCTTTGCATTTCCTCCTACTTATACGGCCATGAGCGTATATTGGAGAAGATGGAACGCCTTTCACATGAGTTGTATTACACAATCATTCACTCGATTGAGGTGTATCGCGCCGATAGCATGAAGCTAGGGCGAACCATGTAGCTAGCATGAAGCTAAGCCAACTCGAGCACTTATTTCGAGCACTTATTTGCTTTGGCACGACCGTTTGGGACATCCTGGTAGAAGTGGATGCGCCGTATCCTCAACGGGCACCCCTATGTTCTTAAGGATCTTGTGTATTTACATACACTTTGCCAAGCATGCTCGTTGGGAATGAGGTGTACTCTACCTTCCCATGCAAAGATACTTAATGTTCTCCTTCTTTTCTTCAGCGTATTTAAGGGAAAGTTTGTGGACAAATCCAACCAATCTGCGGACCATTTAAAGATTTTATGGTTTTGGTTGATGCACCGACTCGCTGGTCACATGTCTATAGTCCACATGAACGCTACTTTTGCTAAACTCCTGGCCCATATTGAGGGCCCACCACCCCGGTTATCCATTGAAGTCTAGAAGATTTGATAACGCCAGAGAGTTTATATCGAAGGTTTTTGATAATTATTGCACGTCCCTTATGATTGTGGTTGAACATCATGACCCCCTATGTTCCCACAAGTCTCGCAGAAGCGTTCAAAAAGAGTCTTTAGTTGAGCGTAAGGACCTTGGTGATGAGCACCAGGCTTCCTGTTTCTGCGTGGGACTATGCAATTCTGCATGTAGCCATATTGGTCTGCTTGAGGCCCACCTCCACCCAACCCTTTTTGGCGTTACAGCTGGTTACTGGGTACGAATCTGAAATTTCGTATTTACGCATTCTTGGATGTGCAGTTTATGTGCCAATTGCGCCGCCGCAATGTACCAAATTGGGTCCTCAACAGAGGCTGGGAATCTCTGTCGGTTATGAATCTCCCTCTATTATGTGCTTTTACAAGCCATTTACCGGCGATCTCTTTCTCGGATATTTGCGAATTGTCACTTTGATGAGACAGCATTCCCGCTATTAGGGGGAGATAAGAACGTCAATGTTCCTGATGAACGATTGATGTGGATTATACCCACTCTGTCTCATCCTAATCCCTGTACCGCACAGTATGATAAGCAAGTGCGATGTATTCTAGATCTTCAGAGTGTTGCACATGCATGCCAGACGCCCGCTCTGATCTAGCTAAAGTGACGAGATAATATATACCAGTTGCAAACATGCCTGTAAGAATGATGTACTGTCCTAGAGAGACAGCATACACGGCGGCTAGCCAATCATCTATCGTCGGCCAGAGGCGAGGCAGATTAGTCGGTTCGAAGGATTCACTCCCTAGAAGAGAAGAAGCATGACACAACCGAATCTTATCGCTATCTCAACCGATCCAACTCATGAAATTGTTAAGGACTATGGATATGTCTTGGGAGACGTCCCAGGAGAGACTCCAAATCCTATTCCTAAGAATCATGAGATTTCGGTCCATTATACTAGTTGGATGAGTTGTGGAATCAGAATGAGATAATCATCGATGATACATTCACATATGCAATGGCCACTGATACAACAAAATGCGACAATATCGAACTGCGTTCCATTGATGAATGTCGATGTAGAACATATTGGTCAAAATGGAAAGAAACAATGCATGTCGAATTAGATTCCTTAGTAAAGAGAAAGGTGGTTGAACAATAGTTTCCACACCTCCCAATGTGAACCCTATAGGTTACATGTGGGCATTCGTAAGGAAGCGTAATGAGAAGAATGAAAGAGTGCGATGTAAAGCACGCCTCATAGCGCAAGGCTTCTCTCATTAGCCCTGGCATTGATTACGATGAGATGTATTCTCTTGTAATGGACGTAATAACGTTCCACTACCTTGTCAGTTTGATAGTTTCCCAAGAACTGAACATGCAGCTTATGAATGTGGTTATAGCTTATCTCTATGGGGATCTTGATACAGAGATATAGATGAGAGTCCTAGAAAGACTTCAGTTGACTGAGTCAAATAGTTCTGAACCACGGAACACCCTCTTGATTCGATAGAGGCGTTCACTTTACGGATTGAAACAATCTGGGCGGATGTGGTATAACCGTCTAAGTGAATATTTGATCAGTAAGGGATATGTGAATAATGAACTATGCCCCTGCGTGTTTAACTAGAAAGCACATTCCGAATTTGCGATAGTTGCAGTCTTTGTCGATGACATGAATCTTATTGGTACTCTAGAAGAGCTTGAGAAAATTGCCTCGCACCTAAAATTGGAATTTGAGATGAAGGACCTAGGGAAAACTCGTTCCTGTCTCGACCCTGAGCTTGAGCACTCCACTGATGGTATTCTGGTCCATCAGTCGAACTACACCCACAAGGTGTTGCGACGCTTTAATGAAGATAAAGCGAAGCCCTCGAGTACACCCATGGTCGTCCGAACGCTAGATGCTAAACGAGACTCATGCCATCCTAAACAGGATGATGAAGAGTTATTGGAACTAGAAGTTCCATACCTAAGTGCAAACAACGCTTTATTGTACTTAGCTCAATGCACTAGGCCGGACATCTCGTTTGTTGTGAATTTGTTAGCTCGATGTAGCTGCGCCAACACGCCACCATTGGAATGGTGTTAAAGACATTTTCCGCTATCTTAAAGGTACTACGGATATGGGCTTATTCTATCCCTATGCATCTCCGGGTGGATCATTCCCCCTTGATCATCGGAATGATGCTTGCCTTGTTAGATATGCTGACGCAGGTTACTTATCAGACCCGCACAAGGCACGTTCCCAAACTGGTTATATCTTTACCATTAGGAATACCGCGATATCTTGGAGGTCTACGAAGCAGACTTTAGTTGCTACTTCTTCGAATCATGCCGAGCTCATCGCCCTTCATGAAGCCACACGTGAGTGTGTTTGGCTGCAAGCTGTTATTGAGCATATTCTGAAAACTAGCGGATTGTCTTTCGTTAGTGATGTCCCGACAATCATCTACGAAGACAATGCTGCATGTATCGACCAGTTGAAGAAAGGATACATCAAAGGAGAAAACACCAAGCATATCGCCCCGAAGTTTTCCTTCTCACATCAGCAACAAGAGCATCAGAAGATTGAAGTCAAGCAGATCCGATCGCGAGACAACCTCGTAGATTTGTTCACCAAGTCCCTGCCGAAGGTTACTTGTTAGAAGCTTGTTCTTGGAGTCGGATTGCGTCGATTGTCAGATTTGACACGTATGTAGTCTTCAGGGGGAGCATTGTCGACTTCAGGGGGAGTATTCGAAAGTATACTCACTTGACCTTAATGTACTCTTTTTCCCCTTAGCACATGTCAACTTTTTCCCACTGGGTTTTGTTGCCTGGCAAGGTTTTTAACGAGGCACCCGCGTTGGGTTGGTCATACCTCTGACTGCTTAAGTGTCGACATGCGCATGCTCACCTTTTTTCCTTCGCTTTGGCTTTTTCCCACTAGGTTTTCCTTAGCAAGGTTTTGGTGTTAGCATATCCCTGAATGGATCCATTTTGGACATACGTATTCCCGAGTGCCTACTCCATTGACTTCATCAACAGTCTACGAAGATCTGATGCGACTACTTCTCATGTTCTACACATTCAAGGGGGAGTGTTATAAACTATGTTTATGTATGACTGTGTAAACCTAGAAGTAGGAATACTGTATGGACTCTGAGGCCCATTCCTATTAGGGTTAGTAAACCCTGGGAATCCTCCACTATAAATACAGACACTATAAAGGGGTAAACACACATTCAGATATGAATCCCCTATTCTGAAATCTCTCTCTCTCCTTTTCTCTCCATGGCCATATTATTCTACAACATGGTTATAATTCTGGCAAGTTCAAACCAAATGAAGCAGTATATTATTTTTGAAAAAAAATAAATTAGTACCCATTTGTATGGAATAAAAAAATTTCACATTTATTTAGCCCCTGAAAATTTTATCATAAGAACTAACAACCAAGTAGTTCGAGATTTTTTAGTTATTAAAAGAAATGGTATGGATGGACGTAGACTTCAATTGTTTAATAACATTTCGGTGTCTTTAAGGTAGAGCACCTCAAAGGTTCTAACTTCTAATAGTTTTTTTGCTGATTATCTTAGTAGGTATGGATAGGGATAAGGGGGGAAAACCCCTCACAACGGGCGATTGGGTTGAAGTTGCTAAAAAAGCACAAAAGTACAACCCATTCCATAAAAGTTCTAACCACAAAAGTTCTATGAAATATATAGACGATTCCAAACAGGAACCGTTGACAACTAGGCATCCTGCCAGCATCTGACCACCGACTACCCAAAATTTTCTTATGAGTCCTTCCTAACGGGGGAACATCCATAATGGGCATACCAGGGATACCAGAGCATAAGAAATCAACATCCATATAGTTCTTCACTAACACAAAGGCTCATTTTCAAGTTCACAACAACAAATAACTACTGTGACTAACTGCGTTAATCCTGGAATAAGACCACATCAACAAACAACTACTGTAAAAGATTTCTTTAATGCATGAATGCCTTCGGGAATTTATGAATAATTTAATGCAGTATGGAAATGCCATATCCATTCCGAAAATGAAGAAAACTCTTAAAAAAGATTTTCGCTCAAGTTTAAGCCATCTTGGTACCAAAATTGCTGAACAAACAACAAAAATAGAAAGGCTTAAAAACACTAGTTTTCAAATCATTAAAGAAATGGATTGGGATCAAGACTTTAGTTTCAAGAAGATAAATTCTTTTCTCGATCCAACTGACTTATTAGGTGAAAATTTTAAAGGAATTTTTAGTCATGCCAAACATTTATCTCGCTACACTACACTCATCTCTAATATTACTTATTAGATTACTATTTTATCTGGGGCTCATCATTTGGGCAGGCCTGGCCCGGCCTGGTCCATATAGACTGGATTTGGGCTAGATTTGAATGAGACTATTGGACTTTTTAATTATTTTCGACTGGGCTGGATTGGGTCAAAACTTCACAAACTCGGCCAGAGCCTGCTCATTTGAATTGGCCTGTTTGACCTGTTTGGATTGGACTGGGCTAGCCTATTTGACCCGTTTGGGTTGTATTGGGTTGGCCAATTTGGGCTAAATTAGAATAGGTCACTATAAATATTTAATGAAGGATTTAATATTATTTGATGAATTAATTGGTACTTTTGTACCATGAATGATGATATTCATTATTAACTTTCAAATCAAGTTAGTCAAAATAAGAATTTTCCTAGTTAAAATGCTAGTGACTAAAGAAATTACTTGAAATAAGATAGAAATTGAAGTAAATCCATTATATATAGGTTTATATGGGCTAGAAATAAGATATAAATTATACAATTGTACATCCCTACATGATAAAATAGGCCGGGTCAGGTCAACCCAAATGGGCCAGCCTTGATTAATCTTTATAGGCTAAAATGGACTAGGCTTTGGGCCGATCCAAAATTTTAAGGTCTCAGTCCAAGCCTAATCCAATCCACAATGGACTGGGCCGTTTAGGCTAGAGAATAGGCTGTGTTGGGCTTGGACCGTATGGACTTGGGCCGATCCATTTTGGCCTATGGGCTTTGGGCCAAATGACGAGCCCTAATTTTATCCTTGTACAAAATTATTCTGAAAGACCAAAAGATGTAAAATATATGAAGGATTTTCTCACCACACCCATCATCTCCAACAACACCCTAGTATACTTTCTCTTCAAGTTCGAATGCTATTCTCCACATAGTTCTCAAGCCATATTTTGTGATGTTACCACCACCATATTGGAAATAGTAAAGTGTGTTGATTTCATATCTTGTAAATTTCATGAGTTAGTTTCACAATTTTTTCGATGATGGGTTGTTTTGTGTTTTTGCTATTATTTTTTGCTAGTTTGATGGCTTTTCGTGTCACATTCATGATCAACGAAAATAAATCCATCTTGTTTTTAATTTTCTTTTTAATTTGTATTGTTAAATTAATTTGTATAGGTTAGATTAGTGATAGGTGTGTAAAACAAATTCAATATTTGATTAAGGACTTTTTTGAAACATAAAATGGATGCAATGTTACAATTTAAATTAACCAAAATAATTGATGGATGTTTTGAGAAAATTGGATATGTTGAGATAAATGATAGGTGTTGATAGAATCTCCCAAATTTTAATGTTCTTATCTTTCACAAAATTAAAAGAAGATGTCTTTTTGAGAAAACAAAAAGACTTTTCAATGAAGGTATCTTAAACAAGATAACGAAAAGGTTCATGACCATGCATATAAGGTCAAAATAATCTTTTTTTTTTTGCTGAGACAAAATAATCTTATGTGTAAACATTAAACCCTTGAAACATATAGTATGAACTAACCCAAGTAAGACTTGTAAATAATCATGAGCCTTGGGAGTTTGAGTTTAGTGACTGGGGATTGATTAACGCAATCATCTTCTTAAATATGTTAATGGAAAAAATTAAAGATTTTCCACATATGATCAAAGCTATGGTCTCTCATGTGGTAAAAGAAATTACCGATGGTCAAAATATTTCGTTTTTTAGGTGGCAAGCTCTATTCAATGGCGGGATAGAGAAAAATTTTACAGGCCATACCAAATGTGGTATATTCATGAGGCCACATAACATCATTTTAAGGATGAACCACGTCTATATTATGAGATCCTCGCCAGGACTATTTATCCAGAAGAATATTGGAAAATATGTGCAGTCCATCTCATGCAAGCAGCCAGAGAGTTCTGAATAATAGATCGAAGAAGCTGATGATTTCCTAAGGGACATAACAACCAACTTCTATAGTATGGATGTCCCATCTAATTTGGCCATGGATGCAAAAGAAATTGATATAATCCATCAAAATGGCCCGATAATAACTTCGGTTGTAATATAGGATGATGATGATGATGAAGAGGTTACCCACCATAACCTCAATAATGCAATGGAAGGCTAAACCAGCCTCCAGAAGCGTGTTGGACCATCAACATACACAAGAATAAATTAGCCTCTCTCTGCATGTATGAAGACAACTATCGCACACATTAACAAAGGGACAAGGCCACTCAATTGTAGGCATCTTTAAAAAAAAAAAAAAGAGATGATAAAAAGGAAATTTTATTTACACCCCACTAATTATTGAATTCACCCCCAATTTAAAATAACCTTCCAATATTCCAAGTTTATCCTTATCTGTCGAATCCACCCGAACTAAATTATCTCCCAAAACCCAAACTACATACCCAAACTTTGGGCAGCCACCCCAAATTGATATCCACCACCACTCCATCTCCACGTCGCTCCACGCTAGACCATGCCATGAACTCCTTTGCCACCCTTTTTTCTTTTTCCATTTTGCTCTTTGATTATTTTCATATTTCCTTTATTTTTCTCTCATCTTATATCAGTATGTGGTGGGAAGGCCACCAAGCACGATAAAGGTGGTTTGGAAAGGTCTTAGTGGGTTCAATTTTGGTAATTTGCAGTTTGAGTTCAATAATTTTATAGCTTGACAGGTTTAATTTGTAGCTTTGATTAGAATTTGGAGAGGAAATAATAGATTAGGATGGTGGGGTGGCAGTGATGATTATTCACAATTGACTAAAAGGAAGTTTTGATTAATTAAAAGTAGGAGTAAAATTGAAAACCTGAGAAAAAAAGATTCAATCCAGAATAAATTCATTAATTTTTAGGATATAAATAAATTTCTCCCGTTAAAAAGATGCATAATTGGCTAGCCGAGCTAAGCCAAACTATGCTTTAAGCGGAATAAATTAAAGAGCCGATGCTCTGGCTGACATTTCCCAACCATTGATGAAGCTACATATACACAAACACAAAGTGCAAAAAGAAACAAACGAAAACTCCGAGCACGCACGATATTAGTGGCAGTAGACTGGAAATCATTCAAATATTTCAACTTGGTTTTCAAGTTTGTCATGCGATGGATTTCATTGGTCAACCCAAAGTCAAACTTTGATAAAGAAAGTTGGACGACCGACAAATATATCTATGCCAACCAACCATCAACAAATAAGTTAAAACTACCCACATTTGTGGAATATTCTATTGCGTGCTTACCTGTAATTGTACGGCCGATTCAATTCATTGCTGTGAGTGCGTGAAGAGCATGCTGGTTTGGTTGAGTTGACAACTGAAATCTGTGTGTAATTGAAACTATTGAATTCAACAAGTAAACACAGATCAATGCTTTGTGCGCGTAAATCAGTTTAATGAGATTTGAATGATTAACTTACCCTTTAAACATTAATTTTGTGTGAACGAAATTGAACTCCTAATTCTTATCTTAGAATAGTGACTCTTTTGTTATGATTATTTTACTAACTAAAATTGCCACAAACTGCTTGCTTCGAACTACTCTGTACCATTGTTAGTCGGTCTTGATTGTTAAAATAACTAATGCACTCAATCGTATAGTATTCAATGTTTATCATTGTGGGTTAACTTTTACAAGACCAACCATTGACTGACATTTAAAAAACAAAATGCTTAGATTATAAAATTGTAACACTACTTCAATGGAAACATACGTGAATATCAGTTTATATGCTAATACATATTAGCAAGGAACAAAATTTCCATCGAAACATCGAAATTTCCATAATTTTGAAAGTCCGAAACTATCGAAATATACCGAAATTTACCGATATATATCGAAATATACCGAAATTTCCATCGAAATTTCCATAATTTTGGCTATCGAAATTTCCATCGAAACCGAAATTTTAATCCTTGCATACTAGTAATGTAGGCATTTGTGAGGAAAAGAAATCGTGTCTAAATCAAGTTATTGAATGTGGTCCATGTCAACATTGTACCAAATTGTTCAAATCAAAATCCTCTAATGGAACTTTTTGTTCATTCATGATTCATGAGCTCTAATCTTCCTTATTTATAAATTTTTGTTGTTTAATTCGGTTTTGGGCAGAGCAAAAGAGAAATATTGTTAAGACATGAGGAAAACAGTGAGGAGGTACTTGTTTTGTTGGTGTGAGGTGGTCACTTTACAGTGCGGCTAGCTGTATCTTAGCAGGAGCCAGCTGGCAAGTGGTACGGCGGCGTATACGCAGGTACCGTCGCCGTTTTCCTTTTTTCAGAACGCAGCTGTCTCCGAATATGGTGACCCACACAAAATCCGATGTTTTTTTTTTTTTTTTTCTTCTTTCTTAGAAAGGGCAAATATTTTATTGGAGAGGGGCCAAAACCCTTCATTACAAAATCCTTTTATTCCGGTTTTGCCCTTCTCCGTTTTCTTTATGACCAAATGGATTCTCGCTTTTAATGGTGGCGTGGCATTTCGGTTGTTCCCTTTTAGTTGACCTAAATTGCCCCCTTTTTTTGTGGCTTGCTACTTAGGTTGTGATTTGTTTTGGCATGTTACTTAAGATTGTGATTTTATAACGTAAAATTTGGGATTGTGACCAGATCAATTAATAAATAACTTAATTTGACAAATATTAAGATTATTTCTTTACATTTTGGAATGAAAATATCATCGCACTATACATGTACTTATGCTTTTTCTTCCATTGATTGAACCAAAAAAAAAAAAGATTTCATAGAAGATTGAGTGTGTAGAAGCGAAAAATTGATATTTTCATTAATTGATTTTTAAATTGGATTACCTTCCTCACTAATTATTTTGTGATGATTGGAACAATGACAAAGATAATTCAACAATTCACTCTTAGAAACTAAAAATTGTCTTCTCACACCACTTTTGGTGTCTAAGGAAAAGGAAATGAAGGTCGACTTCCAAATTTTGTACAAATTGAAGGAATTAGTTGAATTTTAACGTGCTAATAGGTCGACTTCCACTCTTGTTAGAATTGAAAGTATGCCAAATATGACTACGAGAGTCACTATATAATTAAACAAAACACTCATAATTATAATCCATACTTAAATCCAAACTCAAACTCACTTACAACTTCCTCAGTCTCCATAAAGTTGCAGACTCATTACTATGTCACGTTACATCTTGACCCGAGGAAAGCCTACAGTAAAAAGTAATGTCAATATTATTCCCCAAAATCATCAGACGAGTGAAAAAATCTCAGATATTAACCTCGCAAAATCTTCCCCAAACGGTTAAAAATCGCCGCAGATACGGTGGACAAATCCGGCATTTCGAAGGATTCAAATGGACAATTCTGTAATTTTGACCAGTATTTAAGTATCCACCATTTCGCATTCCAAAAACGCTGCTTTTGGAACGCCACCCCCACTCTCTCTCTCTCTCTATAGCGCCTTTTCTCCAGCGCGTCCCATTTTCCCGGTCTCTATCGCCGGAACACCCACCGGAGATCGAACTCCGGCGACTCACCGTCGCGGGACTCTAACTCTCCGTACTTTCGCTTTCGACCGTTGCAGAAGGCGAGAGTGATAAGACAGAGCTCACAAACCCACAATCAAAAAAGCCAGAGGAAAGGCCGAACGCCCGCACAACCTGGACGCGTTCATGGTGATACGGTGTCGTTTCACTCGAAAGCCGACGAGACGACGGCGTTTGGCGGTGCGATTTTGAATTTGGGGGCAAAAGGACATGGGGAAGGTGGCGGTGGGGCTAGCGGTGGGCGTGGCGGCGGCGGCGTGTGCGGTGGCGACGGTGGTGGTGGGCCGGAGGATAAGGAGTAGGAGGAAGTGGAGCAGAGTGGTTGGGGTTTTGACGGACTTAGAACAGAGCTGTGAAACCAGCGTGGGGCGGTTGCGGCAGGTGGTGGACGCTATGGCGGTGGAGATGCACGCCGGTCTCGCCTCCGATGGCGGCTCCAAGCTCAAAATGTTGCTCACTTTTGTGGATAAACTTCCCAATGGGTATAATTCTTCGCTTAATTTTCTTTCAATCGCCATTTCGTATTTGGTTGATTTTTGTTCCTGTTTCTGCATCTGTTTTTGGCGGTTTTGATTGGTTTTTTTTTTTTTTTTTTTTTTAATGTTGGAGTTTAATTGATGTACATTGAAGTTTGATTGCGTTTGTTTGAATATTTTGTCTTCGCTTTTGCCTTTCTTTCGCCAAGAAAGCAACTTTTTAGTATTTTGATTTTGATATTTGGGGATTGCTTTTGTTTGATCATTCGTTGTTTTTGAATCATTATTTTTCTGTTTGTTTGCGGGTTGTTCTCTTACTGCTAAAAGTGTTTCTTTTATCATTTGTTACTGTAGTGTCCTTCTCTTTCTTTTATGTGCAGTTCATTTCGCCGTCTGATTTGTGTTTTCGATAAATCCCTATGATATACACTTGTTTAAATTTCTTAGTAAAAGTGCCATTTTGGCAATGTTGAATGCTGGTGTTCTTTCTGCCTTTCTTGTCAATTATACTGTTAAATGAGCTCTTCGATGGGGATGATTGTGAGTTATTCAGTTTGGTTTTTGAAAAATTTTATGGTGTTCTTTGTTTGTCTGATATTCAGACACTATGACTCAATCGTATGACTGTTGGGGTGGAGACTATTCTTCTCCTCGAGAGTTTAGCCATATTACTTAGGTTGAGCTTAAAGGATGACGCCGCGGAAGCAACAAGATAAGGGGTTGACAGGACGAAGAAACCCTAGAACACAAGAACTTGAGAAAGTCTGCAAAGGTTTATTGAATAGAGTTGATGCGAAGCACCAAGAGGCAATGCTTAAAGGTTGCTCAAATACTACAATGTCAACCCTAGGGCTCTAACAAGCGACCCAACTATCCTTATGGTGTTATTAAACCCAAACATAGGCAAAATAGAAAATAAATCAAAGTCTAAAACTGAAATCACTGCATCAGAACATTTCTGCCAAAAGATTCTCAGGCTCAAACAGCTCAATTCCGAAATTTTCTAAGATTGCATCCATCCAATTGATCTAGGAAATTTTGGGCAACCTGTCCAATATCAGATGAGAAAGCTATTCCAGAATACCTCTTCATCCAGTTAACGTTTAGCTATGGTGTGTTTATGTCATTCAATTTTTGTTTTATCACATCCGCTTAGACATAAATGTATTTGCTAAGTCATGTCTATGCAAAACCCTGCATATTACCCAATTTTATTTCCATCTTACTTTTGCATCTAGTTTGGAAATGATTGGTCCAATGTGTTGTTGCAATCTGACTTGAGAAGGTACTCCATATATGATTTTGGTATTGGTAATAGTACCATTACAAGTTTGTCTATTGATTAGCACAGTTGAACATGACTGCAAATTGGTATTTTATTCAGTTGGCAAGTGTAAAGTTATGCTGCGGGTAGATATTTTCAGCCTTTGCATAAGATGCATCACTACACCAGAATTGATATATTTTTGTTTGTTCCGTAGGCCAAACTATTCCCTTAAGGTATACAGTATTGCTTATTATAGGGTAATGCCTATGTTTGAGAAAATAGGGCCTATCCCTATTATCTGTTTTCTTTCTCCCAGTGGTTATTGTGAACCTGAAAGTTTCAAAATTTAGACCAGTTATTTCTTAATTGCCCCATTGCATTTACTCTGTAGCTGAAATTACTTACAGAAGCTGACCTCTCTTGGGTAATTCGGGAATCACGTGCAATGGATGGACGGATCAGTTCAAAATATTAGGTGATTTGTGATGGCTGTTGTGATGGCTGTATTTAAGGTGGAGTGGATAAAGAGATAGATGGTTTTTAAGACCATGGTGTGCTGAGCTTTTTGTTGGATAAGGGGTGTCCAATCGACATCATTACAGGCTTTGGTTCTGTTGAATTTCAAGACTTAAAATTGTTCTTTGGTCCTGCAAAACAGGCAGATGCTTTAAGTCAGCTTTTGGTTTCCTTCGAGATTTTCTTTTTCTTAGACTGATGTAGGTTGTTGGTAGCTGGTGCATAGTGTTCAATGTCGTTTTAATGTTCTTGTCATCTAAAAATTGAGATTGATTGTTTTTATTGTTTGATCTATGGTTAGGAGCGAGAAAGGAACTTATTATGCCCTAGACCTTGGTGGCACTTATTTTAGGGTCTTGCGAGTTAAACTAGGAGGCACGGGGTCCTCTACCTTGGAACATGATGTACATCGGGAAGCTATTCCTCAATATTTGATGACTGGGACCAGCGAGGTAACTGAATTTGCACCTTCATATTCCTATCTGTTTTGCTCATATTTAGCAGCTTTCAGTATGATGCTGTATGGAAATTGACATGTTTCAACTAACTGCAGGGTCTATTTGATTTTATTGCTTCATCGTTAAAGGAGTTTGTTGAAAGAGAAAGAGATGTTTCTGAGAATTCATTGGACAGAAGAAAGGAGCTTGGGTTCACATTCTCTTTTCCCGTGAAACAAATTTCTGTTTCATCAGGAACTTTATTAAAATGGACAAAAGGGTTTTCCATTGAAGACATGGTTAGTTGCAGGTGTCAAGTAAATTGTACTACAAGAAAACTCAATTCTTATAGGCAGCTTTTTGAAGGCAAGAGCATAGATGTTTAAAAAACATTTAGTTTAGCTATGCATGCCCAAGCATGGATAATAAGTCTTCAATGGGGCGGTATTTGATTGTGTGTGGCCTCAGAAAGTTGATTCTGCGTGGATAATCATCTTTATATGTTTCAAGTTTTTCAACTAAGATAATTAATAAAGAAGATCTGATGATTCTGAGGTCTTATTAATGAGTTATGTAACTTAGTGATGGGAGGAAAAGTTTCCGCTCTTTTGTCCTGATATATATTTTGGTTGAAAATGTTTTGTCAGGTTGGAAGAGAGATTGCAGGATGCTTAGAGAACGCAATGGCCAGGAAAGGCCTCAATATGAGGGTGGCAGCACTTGTAAGAAGATATTTCTCATCTTTAAGTGATATTGCTATATGCTTCTTGCATATGCCTACTGGATCAAATTTGTGTGAACATATGGGTTGTCGTCCTTAAGAACTTTTTTTTTATTTAAAGATTGTTGGGATACTTCCAATGAGATATTTCCTAATATTGTTGTCTCTACCATGTTGATGTTGCATACACACATTGGAAGCTTACCTTACCAATGCAATGACGTCATTATAATTATAGTTAGCTTTTCTTTGTTTGGTACGTAGCCTACTTTTTCAATAGTTTTCTCCTTTGTGCATACCATCTGCTTTTTTAGTGGTACTGTTATTATACCTACGCATCTTTTGGTTCACTGATTTAGTTAAGACTGCCATTCTGTGGATACTTTGGCAATGTGTGAATGAGATGAGAGTGAGGATACCATTGGTGGGTAGCAGAACTGACATGCTGAAATACCTTATTCGATCATACTTGGTTATGTACACCTTTTTGTATGCTATGCCTTTCCTAGATTCGAACCTCCTTGTTCTTATTTTTATTGCGTTCCTGGTACAATTAGATAATATTTGACTTCTTACTTGCTTTTACGGAGAGTGCTTTATTAGAATTCGATATGTAAAGGCCTCAGAATGGTACAATAATTACGATTAATGATTTGCCATATTTTACTGCTTATTTAAAGATACCTGCTGTTGTTGTGCTGTTAATTTGCATTTGGGAGATTTTACAATGGTACAATATTACTAATAGTGATCTGCCATATTTCCTTTGCATTTAATAGTTTAAGCACTTCTGAACCAAGTATGAAGGTGCGTTTACAATAGTAGAGAGATGAAGGGCTTCTGATGTAACGCTCTAAGCTCAGTAAATCTTTTCCCTGTAACTTGCGACTGGAAATATGGAAGTTATTTAATGAATTGAGGGATACTAACTGATAGTGTATACCTATGAATTTAATATTCTTTTTCTTTCGTTGAAAATATGTGCACTTTAGAAATTTTTGCTTTTGTGTGCACATGTCCCTGTACAATTGTTTATGTGGTTATCTGTGTACTTTGGTTGCAAAATTTGTTAACGTTATTGTTGTGTTCCTTTATGCAGGTAAATGATAGTGTGGGAACATTAGCACTTGGTCATTATTACGATAATGACACTGTTGCAGCAGTGATAATTGGAACGGGTACTAATGCTTCTTATTTGGAAAGGACAGATGCTATAATTAAATCTCAAGGGCTTCTTACAACGTCAGGAGGCATGGTATCCATTATATTACCACCCTTCATATAAACATACGTATATCTTTACTTCTAATATTCACATCCACGTGATGATTGATTTCCTTTCTAATATGTGTTTCACCTGAATCATTATAATTGCTCTTTTGTTAGGTTGTCAACATGGAATGGGGAAACTTTTTGTCATCTCATTTGCCGAGAACTGTGTATGATATTGAATTAGACGCTGATAGCCCCAATCCAAATGACCAGGTGAGTTTCCTTTTCTTACTCTTGTTTGTTGGTTGATTATTTTACATATTTTATGATCTACGAATCTTATTTGATAAAGCATTTTTCAACAGGGTTTTGAGAAGTTGATATCAGGGATGTACCTGGGTGATGTTGTGAGGAGAGTAATAATCCGAATGTCACAGGAGTCGGATATCTTTGAGCCTATTTCTTCCAAGTTATCAATGCCTTTTATTTTGAGGTATGCTCTGATGCTTATTATGCCATTTTCGGATTGTGACAGTTTTCCTTTCGAATGACTGAATTGGAAAAGTGCACTATAAGAAATAATTTACACAGTACTAGAACATTGAACTCTGAGATTAATTATCAATTACCACTTATTTCTGAGTGTCGATGCTGCTTTGGAGAAGTAGATTTCATATTTTAAGATCCATGTGGTTATGTGTGGACACGTGTTTAAGATAGCTGGTTCACTATTTTAGCTGGAAACAACCTGTAAAGTTGCCTCGTACCCCTTCAATCCCCCCTCTTTTTAATTCCCCGGTATACATATATGTCTATACTTATGCTGCACTTGTTCTGGTTTATGCACAATGTATGCTGATAATCTGATTGGTATGGTTTGTTGCTTTCTGGTTTATCATGATTTTGTGGTACTCAATGTGCTAATTGTTGGGCTTTTGTACCATAGTGTTATTATGTGTTTTGTGCATATTAGTTTCATAACTATGTAATTTTGTCGTCTTGGTTAACGATGAGAAAAATTAGAGCTGTGGTTGGAAGTATGATTATTTATCATTCCACCTCACTGATGGTTGGCATTCCTTTTTATGAGTAAAGGTTGCATGTAATTAGGATTCCTGTTAACTGAATTCGTATTTTTTGTGAATCCTTCATGCAAATGCCTAAAACCTAAAGAAAGAGTTGGATAATTAGTGCATGTAACTGGAGTCAATTTTCTCTTTCTAAAATAGAGACTATTCTCCCTATCTAATTTCCAGGACACCATTGATTGCTGCAATGCATGAGGATGATTCTCCTGACTTGGAAGAAGTGGGAAGTATCTTAAGAGATATCCTTGAGGTAGTCAAGACATACATCTTTTCTCTTCTTTCCTTGTCTATCGAGTCTTTCTAGTTTCTAACAATATATGTTTGGTGATCCGATGTTGCAGATTCCAGATGTCCCTCTTAAGGTACGAAAGCTCATAGTCAAGGTGTGCGACATTGTGACCCGCAGGGCTGCTCGGTTGGCAGCTGCTGGTATCGTGGGGATCTTGAAGAAGATTGGTCGGGACGGGAGTGCTGGTGGAAGACTTAGAAGCGATCAAAGAATGAGAAGAACGGTTGTGGCAATGGAGGGGGGTTTGTATACAGGCTATACAATGTTTCGAGAGTATTTACATGAAGCATTGACTGAAATTCTTGGAGAAGATATTGCCCAACATGTGGTACTCAAGGTCACTGAAGATGGATCAGCCATGGGAGCCGCTCTCTTGGCTGCTTCACTTTCGTCCTACCATGTGGATATCGTACAGTCGCTATAAGTATATTTATATATTCATATAGCCCCTGTAAATGTAGAATATTCACTTTCCATAGTTGATATCCCTTTGTATAAAAACGAAAATGTGTCCATATTTATTTAATTGTTTTTTTTCTCAATGATTTTATACTGGGAATAAATTATAGAGTATTCATCCATTATGAGCCAAAATATATATAATTCAACAATGTGAAAATCCAAGGTTTACAAGCAGATTGAAGATTCAAAGGTGGAATCATCCTCCCCATTAAGAAGGAAGATCACAAAGTCATGATGGGATTATGCCATCAAGAAAACTGGTGTCATATTCTCCACGAAATCTTACTGCCTTGTTACCGCAAGGTGGTGTTGAGGCTTTGCGCTTAGCATACTAAACGCAAAACAAGCCGCATCAACACCAAGTTGAAGCTAGTAAGCAGTAAGCAGCTTTATCATCTGAACAAAACGAAAAACTACTTCGTTATCGTTTTCGAGTGCATTGGCCGTGGGTAGTATAGAAATTAGGATTTTAGCCTCCACGGCACATTGCTTTTTTTGTCGTTCATAACTTACTATGCTCACCTTTGATGACACCGGAAAAAGACAAATCACTAAGATTTCTATGATGAGCAGAAAGGAAGATATGAATATCTTATTGCGACATGGATGGACCTAGGTTTTGATGTCTTTTTTCTGTAGCTCTAGTTAGGAATCTAAGGAGGATATCCAACAACGGAACATAATCCTCAATTACAATATTCGTTTTCTAAGAGAACACACAACCAAGAAAATGGAACCATTGGCTGAAGAAAGTGATTTAGAAATTGGTTTTTTTTTAAAAAAAGTAAGAAACTTATAACTCAATTGGTTAAAAGCATATGCCTATACATTTGAGGTACCCCAATTAGAGTTCTTCTTCCGCTAGTATCGTAGTAGTACATATTAACATTTTTCTTAGTAAGTTAAACAATTAAACCAAATTCGATTGATGTTTGATATTGAGAAAAAACATCATGGGAATATCAGTCCCAATAAAGATAAATTTAATAAATGGCTACAACAACGCATAGAGTACGCAGAGGATCGAATCATGAAAATAATGTCTTAAAATATCAAATCTATAAGATTGAAGAGGTGTGATCTTCATTTGGAACCTGGGAAAAGCCAAAGGAACAATAAAAAAGATAAACACTAACCAATCAATTTCAACAAAATCAAGAATCACTTTTTTATTTACTAAGTATATTGTCTATCATCAAGTTTATATAAAGCTTATAAGGTTGCTATGTTCAATGAAGCATGGATTATTCCAAAGGGTTGAAAGAAAATGGTAATGGATTCCGAACGAGAAGCTTTCGCGACGAAGACTACAGCAACAGAAGAGTGTTCTTGAGGAGCTATCCTCTTGACTGGGAATTGGGAGGAGGAGATCATGATCACAAAGAAGCCGGTGATGCATCAGATAACGGGATGAGGTCCATGAGGAGCAATAAGGAGTGCAGCAGTAGATCATCGGAGAAGAAGCCGATTAGAAAGATAATGCTGGCAGTGATTCACTGGGGTGGAGGGAAAGTGCTGGTGTTGAGGCGGTTTAAAAATAAAGTTACAATCTATGTCATCTCTTGTATCCCTATTGGCTTCAAGCCCCCCACGCCGTTGATTTCTACTTGATCGATATCTTGCTGTTGATCATCACCATGTTTTTAACCGCATATCCATCTACTCCATGTGTATCTAGATGTTTTTTGTAATGAATGAAACTAAAAGCTCCTTGATAGTTATACAAAGTAATAATTTGACCAGCACACGGTCGATGTAGTTGCTACATCTCTACCCAGTTGATCAAGTAAATTGGATCTTATGCCTTGGGTCTTACTTAAGTGTATTTAAGGTCAATGTTGTAAAGCTTAAAATATGGCCTTCCGAGCTATAGTTTTTGCTGATTCATCTGCTTGTTGAAAAGGTATGGAGAGGAGATTTTGATTAATGTTGTTAGTTATTATTAACCATGCTTTCAGATTCTATTATATCTGGGGAGTTCCCTCTTGGGTTCTTCCACTGAATAATATTAGAGATGTTAAGTGGAAGTTTTTAGGTTAAAGTAGCTAAGAGATATATAGTTGTTGGCGATGCTCTAAAAAGAGGAAAGAATCTCTCGGAACATCTAAATATATTAATGGGATGAGGTTTGAGAAGTTACCAAATGGTGAAACATTCAAAAATACCAAAATTATCCCTAATTTTAAAGAACAAAACAAAAATCAAATTTTTTAAAAGTGGAGGTAAATTTGTAAAATTAGAAATTTACTGATAAAAAAAATAAAAAGAAAATTTCATCATGCTAAACAAAATCTTACCATTACTATTTAAAAATCAACCCACCACCCTCGAGATAAAAATTAATAATATTCACATGGGAAAAAAAAAACATATGCGTGTAAGGTGAAGCTAAATATTAGGCTAATAAGGCCCAGTTTGGCATTGCTGTGCTTTCGCGAAATCACTTTCGCGAAATCACTTTCGTGAAATCAGCTTTCGGGGAAATCAGTTTGGCATTTGGTAAACATTCTGTTAAAATTGCTTTGGAGGATCCAAAATCAGTTTTAGGTGTTTGGTAAACATTTTTAGGAAAGTGCTGTGAGACGTATATAATGACCAAAACAGACATGTTCTTGAATAATTATTTTAATGAACTATTTGTACAATCTTTTTTTTTAATAATCATCAAATTTTATTGTTAAAAAAATATAATTTCATATAGGAAAATTCTTCAGTGCATTTTCTAAATTAAATGCACCGATACATTTTATTTATATTAAACATGTCGAATATTTTAGACCATGGATTTACACCTAATATATCTTAACCATTCATTAAGTTTGAATTAATTAGACCATTGATCAAGTTAGAGATATATTTTAACCGTTGGATTTGAACATATTTTTATGTACATGTATAGTGGTTGCCGTCTTTTAAGGTTGATGGTTGAGTTGTTGCCGTCTTTTGTGGTTGCCGTATCACAGAAGAAAACCTGTATCTCACAGTTCCTTCCAATGACGGAACCTTTGATTCTCGTAAAAAGTTAATGATCGAAGCCGTGTTCCCCATCTTCTTGTTCACGCGTTGGTGTGTTTCGAAACATTGTAAGAATTTTGCTTTCTTTTGGTGCTTTGCGATTGATTATTCTCACTATGTGCATCAATTGATTTTTACGTTAATGTTTGTTAGGGTTTGTAGTTCATCATGTCCGATAGTGGGGAGCCGTTCTTGTCTGACGACATCTCATATTCCAGAGACTACGTCGAATTCAATCAAGGGAATAGCCCCGTGGAGGATGGGCATTGTTGGTTATCTAATTCCGCACAAAGTTCTAATGATCAGACTTTAGAGGACAACTATGAAGGGGATTGGGGAGAGAATCTTAATGATGCGGAGGACTTAGCAGAAGATAATGGTGACATTCATTCAGCACATGATTTCGCAGAAGATGATGATGATGATTCATATATACAAGCTACTGATTTTTCTACTTACGAAGAGGGAAATCAAGGTTAGTTTTCGCTACCAACGATACATCATTACAGTAGAGTTTGTACATTTAAAATCGTCATTATAGCACTGGAAAAATATTATTTTTCTATATTCTCCATTATATCAAACTTATTAGTGTTATATGTGGTTTTGCAATAGGGTTCGGTACAACACTCCACTGTTATTGTGGATTTAGTTTCACTGTATTATACAGTTTTAAATGTTATAACTTTAAAACATTGTTGTAGTTTACAGATTTGTGTTATATTTTACTAATAAGTGTTATAATGTATTTTGAATATGGACAACATTGTAACCTTGAAGATATTTCAAATGCAGAGGAGATTTCCGGGTTGTCTGGAGAAAATGATGATTGGTATGAGCCCAACAAAATTGCTAAGATGCAATATAAAACAGTGGATGAAGCATATGCATTCTACAAGAAATATGCTAGATTTGTTGGTTTCACTGTTAGGAAGGATGCTCGGAAAATAGAGGATGGCATTGTGATAATGAGGCAATGGGTTTGTGGGAAGCAAGGTGAAAGATCACGAAAGCGACGGAGATGGGAGGATAGGGAATGTCGGGAAAGGGCACTAACAAGAGAAAACTGTGGCGCTTCATTTCGCGTGAGGATGTGTAGGAAAACCGGGGTGTATATTGTCTCATCATTTTACCATGTGCATTCTCACGAATTGGCAAAGGCTCACGAAGCACGTTTTCTTCGGTCGAGCCGAATCATGAAATATTGGGATTATAATCAGGCATTGGCAATGCGAAGGGTTGGGATTAGACCAACTCAGATAATGGAGTATTTGGTTGACTGTTGGGGAGGTTACGAGCATATGGATATTACAAGGAAAGATTTGTACAATAAATTGGCTGCCGAACAACGGAAAACGGTTGCTTGTGGTGACGCAGAGTGCACTATTGCCTATTTAACTGGTAAGAATGAAACAGATCCAAATTTTTTTTTCGAGTACACCGTAGACATTGAAGGAAGATTGGAACATCTATTTTGGAGGGATTCCCAGTGCTTGGTGGACTATAAATGCTTTGGGGATGTTATAGCATTTGATAGCACATATAGTACAAATTGGTATGGCAAGCCTTTGGTTATGATATTAGGTGTAAACCACCACTTCGCCAGCACAGTATTTGGGTTCGCACTACTTGCTGATGAGACAGCGGATACGTACGAGTGGGTTCTAAATGTTTTTTTGTATTCGATGGGTCGTGTAGAACCTATATCAGTCGTGACAGACGGAGATAGAGGCATGCGTTTGGGAATCACGAGAGTTCTTCCAGATGTTGATCATCGGCTTTGTTCATGGCATATTCGGAAGAATGTTAGTGAACATATTCGGGGCAAATGCTTGGAAGAGTGGACAGAGTTCTCGGAAACAATTATGACTGTAGAAGAATTTGAGGACAGATGGAATATAATGTTGGATACGTATGGTCACCGAGGAAAGCCTTGGGTGAATGAGATGTACAATAAGCGCACAAGATGGGTGGAGGCATACTTGTGGGGGAAATTTTTTGCAGGCATGCGTAGTACGCAACGAGTGGAGGGAATGAATGCATATATGAATCGTTATCTTAAGAAGGAGGAAAAGATGTTTGAGTTGTTGAACCAAGTTGAAAGAGCACTGAGACGGCTACGCCACGAAGAATTGTTGTCCAACTTCAACAATCGTAACTCCTCTCCTGTTATAGGCACAAACCTTCGCCGAATTCAGCAGCATGCCGCAAGGGTTTACACACACACAATGTTCGAAAAGGTGCGGACACAGATCAACATGGAAGGGTCGATGATTGTTCGTAACGTCGAAGATCATGGTAGCAGCAAGGTGTATTTGATTACGGCCTATCTTGATTCATACCATGAGTGGTTTGTTACTTATGACCCATTCAGTGCTAGTGAATGCATTCAGTGCACATGCAAACTGTTCGAATCTGTTGGTATCCCATGTTGTCATATTTTTTGTGTCATTAAACACGAAGAACTAGACCAAATACCGGAATCTTTAATAATCAGGCGGTGGACGAAGGATGCGAAGTGTGCAGTTGAGCGAGACTTTAACATTACCAACGTTCCAAGAGAAAGTTCGACTATTTCGCGACAGAGGTCTCTAAATAATTGTTGGAATAAGATATTCTTGCAAGCCTCAGAAAGAGATTCATTGACTAACTTTGCTTGTCGAGAGTTGGAGGTATTAGCAGCAAAGTTGGGAGAAATGTGCATCGAAGAGGGTATCAGTGATGGTGGGGTTGGAGGCAGAGGTCGAAACAGTGGCGTAAGAGATCCAATGTTTGTGAGATCAAAAGGAAGGCCGAAAATGAAGAAGCGTGCTACTAGAGGAACAAGGCGCTGCTCATATTGCAAACAAACCGGGCATGATTTACGCAATTGTCGTAACAAAAGAGGCGTTGTGGGCGATGAAGGAGTTGGGGTGAACTATCCATCTCGGTCTATGTACAGCTCAACAGGTTGTTCTGAGGATGATGCGAGTGAGTGAATGGCATTGTTATTGAAGTTAGCATGTCCGCATGTTTTGGTTTTTCTTTTAGTTTTTCTGTAACAAACATTTTGTGATAAGGTAACTCGACTTATTGCAATCCGTTTATTGCATTGTGTACTGGATGAAAAATGATTTACGATTCTATGTTATAACATTATTCTTTTACGTGTATGCAAAATGATTAACAATTCTATGTTATAACATTTATCTTGAGGTTACAACAGTAACTATGTACTACCGTAGCATTACCCTAAACCCTAAACCCTAAACAGTATTATACTATACTATAACCGTATACATTAATTTTAATAAAATTGAAAATAGCTTGTACGGTAGAAATATACTTGCTCATATTGCTATGTTTCACATATATATGACAACTTCAAAATGCGTACGTTGTAAAGATGACCAACATTACCAACTAGGAGTAGTACTATTAGAAGGCAATCATGTAACAATGCAGTAATGTAACCTAAAACTTTGATAGCTTTATTGATATTTTTGTGAGACTTGCTCCTTATGATTTCGATACAGTGTGTAAATGTTTTGCATTAAGTATCTTATTTGAGTGTAGCATGATTTCTTCGTGAGTTTGAGTGGCAGCTTTCAAGTTGATCACATTCGCATTGTTTTAGAGTCATCTAAGCACTACCATCTACAATTCCCAACGGAAGCGATTGTACATGTGAGTCAAACGCCATTTCGTCTTAGTAATTGTGCCTAATGGAAACTATCATCCATTGGGAAAAGACATATAACTGCTAAGTCTACAACGGGGTCTTGTTTGTCAAAGATATATAAGTTCATCTTTGTCACAGATATATACGAACATAAATTTCTTTCATATTGGCATGTATATAGATTTCAGCTTGTACCACATTTGGGCCTTGTGGTTATTGGGCTACAATGACTTCCATTCCTATTGGAATATTGTGTACTAGCGTGAATATGTGAAAACTAAAACCCTAGATCAGTCGGCAACTCATATAGAGGCTATGGTGTTTGCCGCATGAAATTATTCAATTGTTCTTGTTTCATATTTTCATCCACAATCTATTTGCAGAGCATGAATCCAGAAAATATGCTGACAAAGATCATTCCCACGCCAAAATTGAGTTTACGTTGCCCAATATTAGACAAGTGCCTCGGAGGAGGGATAGCATGCCAGTCAATTACAGAGCTAGTGGGCGAAAGCGGTGTTGGTAAGACCCAATTTTGTCTCCAACTATCCTTGATTGGTCGCTTACCGATTTCTTATGGTGGGTTACTTGGGTCGTCTATATATGTGAACACCGAGTTTGCATTTCCGTTGCGTCGACTAAACCAGTTAGCCACCAATTTCAAGCATAATGAGGCTGATTTTGTAGGGGCCAACCCATGTGATGACATATATGTCACAGAATGTGAAAATGCCACACAACTCCTAAGGGTTTTGGATAATGTAGAGACGTTCATGAGGTCTTCAAGAAGCCGATTGCCGGTAAAGCTTATAGTGATTGATTCCTTTGCAGCTTTGTTTCGCTCCCAATACAATTGCACCCCTTCTGATATGACAGCCCGTTCTTCATTGTTTTTCAAGATTTCTGGGAGGTTGAAGGAGTTGGCTTTTAGGTTTGGACTGGCTGTTGTTATAACCAACCAGGTGGTTGATTACATAGAATCACCAAACTCTGTTAATGGGTTAAGAATAGGGAATGTGCCAACTTTATTTTCAGGAGGAAGACGTGTTTGTCCTGCATTAAGCTTGTCTTGGGCGAATTGTGTTAATACCCGGGTTTTCCTATCCATATGCTACAATGGTGCTTCAGCATCAACGGTGGACAGGGCTCGTTTGCTTCAAATTGTTTTCGCTCCTCATTTGCCCCCGTCATCTTGCTCATATGTCATCAAAGGAGAAGGGGTTTTTGGTGTTGGTGTTGGTGTTGGTGTCGGTTGATGAATCAAAGCGATAGTACAAGGGACGAGTAGTTTATAACCAATCATTGTTTTTTGTTCATGGTTTTACTGTAGTGAAATCAAGGACGTTGTAGCAACAAATGACAGTACAATGGTCTAATTATTGTTATAACAATTGCTGCCTTTATATATTTCTTGGTCATCTTTCGGTATTCAATTGGCAATCTAGTATTTTTGCATAGAACCCAATCAATTAAAGCCGATTCAATGTATTGAACCCAATCTATTGAACCCAATCAATTGAAGCCCAATCAATCTATTGCCTTGGAGTCGGGCCCCTAGGTGGAGAGGACCCCCAAAAGACACTTTGGTCTATGTATAGAAAGAAGCCCAATAGTTTTTTTGCCCTATGTATGCAAAATCTACTTCTTAGAGGGCCCTAATTTGTTTTTGGGTTTGGGCCCCAAATAAGACAGGGCCGGCCCTGCATAGCCCAAATAGTAAGACCATTCGCATACTATCATTTGTATCATATATTAAAAGAGCGCAAGATTACATGTTACAGTGTTCCATTACAATGTTATAACATAACTGTTAAAATTATAACATCACATATGTTCTATGTAACGTTACCCTAAACCCTAAACCCTAAACAGTATTATACTATACTATACCGTAGACATTATTTTTCATAAAAGTGACAATAGTTTGTATGCTGGAAATATGCTTGCTCATATTGCTATGTTTGACATATATTTCACAACTTCAAAATGAGTACGTTGTAAATATGACCAACATTACCAACTACGAGTAGTACTATTAGAAGGCAATCATGTAACAGTGCAGTAATGTAACCTAAAACTTTGTTACCTTTATTGATATTTTTGTGGGACTTGCTCCTTATGATTTCAATACAATGTGTAAATGTTTTGCAGTGAGTATCTTATTTGAGTATAGCATGATTGTTTTGGAGTATTGTAAGCACTACCATCTACAATTCCCAAGAAGCAATTTTACATGTGAGTCAAACGCCATTTCGTCTTACTAATTGTGCTTAATGGAAACTATTTTCCTTTTGGAAAAGTAAGACAATGCTTAAAAAGTGAGCCACATAATATAACCAGTCTGTGTTATATGTGCATGTTTTAATTGTAGTCCAAACTTAGATTGTGTAACAGTGAAAAATATGCTACAACTGCTGATATATTCTTTTTATAATATGCAAATGATGAACTCCTACAGAAACAAAATACTATTATTTACAAAGATTGATCGGCGGGATTCTCGAGCAATCCGTATCCTAATAGGATTCTTTCTTTAATGGGCTTATATCCTCTTGAATGCCTAATGAAAAGCCGGTCACAATTACCTAAAAAACATAAAATACTTAAACCGAGAGGTCTCTTGTTTTGGTAAAAAAACCGAGAGGTCTCTTGGAACCCAGATCTCTCTTGAAGCGTCGTCGTCATCCTCTTCACCATCCGTTTGTTAACGTGAAGCCTATCTCGAGATCGGCCAAAGCACGACGTCGTTTAGGTCTGTTCGTGGATTCTCGGTGATTTTGGAGAATCATTCAATCGTTTTTCGTCGGTTCTTAAAAGAAAAATATGTCTGCATCAACCTCCGAATTTAACCCAGGTATGGTTCGATACTAGTAGCCGAATTTGTTGTTCGATTGGCGAATTTTACCTAGGTGTGGTCTTGCATGGTTGTGAAAACGGGAAATTTGGTTTTTTGGGACATTAGGGCTTGTTGTCGGATTCAAATTTGGGGTTAATTTAGGCGGGTTTTGAAGGCATCGATGTCATTTGATTTTGGGTAATTTTTGAAAATGGTCTTCCATGTTTGGGGAACCCCAAATTTGACCAACATTACATTGGGGGTTTGTTTTCGGTTTGAATTTTGGGGGTAATTTAGGGCTTGATTTGAAGACACATACATTCGATTGATTTCGGTTTCTTGTATTTATAGGTTTGTTTGGGGTTGATTCGCATGGTTCTTAATTTTCCACGTTTGGTGTATAATGGGTGATTGTTAATTGTTGAAGTGGTACATAAAGTTGCGATGTTGATTGGTCTTTGAATTTGGTTGACGGATACTTCTTTTTGTTTTGATTATAAAACGTGTTCATTTGATAGATATGGACAACCAAGAAGAGGCTTCAAATGAAGTTGAAGCCCAAGCAGGCCCATCCAGGACGAAGAGGGCTCGTTTAGCTCCGTCTTCTAGGCAACCAAAACTCATGGACAAGGTTGGGTTTGGTATTTCGTCTTACAAACCAAAGGGGAAAAGACGGCGCGACTCTACTGATTTGCATGTGGATCCTGATTGCCACATAAGCCAGAAGGTAATAAATATATTTGGTGTGGATTATAAAATGCAGTAGGGTCTACATTAGAGTGTTATGGGTATTCGGTATTACTTATTGTCATATGGTGTGTTATAACACGCATATTATGTGGTGTGTTGTGGTATAATGTTTTACAATGTGTTGTATGTAAGAGCCTCCAGTTATAACATTTTATAACGTGTTATTTCCCATGTCCAACAGCCAAACAGTTTAGGATACAGAGCGTTCGGTAAAGACGCAGAGGTGGCAGAGTGGTATTTAGAATTGGATGAAGATGTTAAAGCCAAGGTTACTGACGCCGGATTTGGCAAATTTATGGAGTGTTTGGTAGCGGGCTATTGTGGGAGAGACCTCATTCCTTTGTTGGCAGAGAAATGGTGGGATACCACCCATACATTCCACCTTGGCGAGGCTGGTGAGATCACCATGACTCCATCTGAATTCACAGTCATAACCGGCATTGATTTTGGTGGGGAACCACTTGTATATGACGGTGCAATGCATGAGAAGACAGAGCTGGTGATGAACCTTCTCGGGGAGAGAATTGGCACCTTGATTGGAAAGAAGGTGTCCGTTACTTCAATCTTCGACAGATACCGTAGTTGGAAACCTACGGACCCCAATGAGAAGAACATGCTCGCTCGCATGTTCTTAATGGTGTTGACTAACTGCGTACTGTGCTGTGATAGCAGCCAATCTGTCCGCCTTTGCACTCTGCCCGTGTTTGAACAGCTAAACGAGGTCCAAAAATACGATTGGGGAGCAGCTGGACTCTCGGCTTGTTACTTGTATATGGACAGGTATTCCCGATGTGCCACGGGATCATTTGCAACCGCATAAACGTGTGAAGCACCTAGCGAACAAACAACGACAACCTCTCAGGAAAAGCAGTCGTTTGAGACGGTGATCAGTACCATTGTCATGTACCATCTATTTTTGCTGTCACTGTTTGACTATCATTGTCATGTGCCATTGTCAAATACGACCTATTTTTGCTGTCACTGTTTGACTACCATTGTCCAATACCATCTAGGAAAATTCTGCAAATGTTCGACGCAGATTCGTAAACTATGGTGTTTAGTTACTTTCCAGTTTATGTAACTCATATTTATTTTATTGTAAGGTATTTTCCAAGTGGTGTTGTATTTGGTTCATGAATTTCCAATTCAAATGGATTCTCCATAACGTTTTATATAGAACAATAATCGTACAGAGACTTTGCTTTCTTGTCTAGCCTCGATCTACTCAGGTTCTTTTGTTCCTTGCTTATTGCATTTAGAGTTTTAAGTGCACGTGTTAGACAAGTTTAGTTTGTTATATGGACTTTTTATTTGTTATAGCATTATAACTTTATTTATACCCAACAATGGGATCAACAATGTACGTTATAAGCTATAATGACAACATGGTCTTTTCCGCACGTTACTGTTGGGCCTTTAAGGCGATGGGCTGTTTACACGTTTACAAGATAGATTGATTGAAGGCTAAATCGATCATAGCTCCATGAAATTATAGTCCTATTCAAATTAGGAATCTTATCCCCCAAGTATTAACATGAAGCCTATAAAAACCCTACTTCCTTTGACGATAAAAACCCTACCTCCCTACTTCCTTTGACGATAAAAACCCTACCTCCATTGACAATAAAAACCCTACCGACCTTGCTTTTGTATCTACGCTACAAACTCCAATGGACGACAACACAGCAAGAGATCTGCCAGCAAAATATAAAAAGTTGGAGGACAACATTGAAGGTAATTTTTAGTATCTATAGTTATTTTAAGGTTGCATTTTTTTTTTTCTGATCAATATGTTGAAATAGGCATCCAACGAGATAATTTTGATGAGGACGGATTACTGAAATTCGATTTAGCCTTCAATGAGATGCAGTCCTTGTTCGAGAAGGGTACAAACCTATTTTCCCTTCTAGCCTCTCTGTTACATCCTAATTTTGTAATCAATTTGCATGTGGCAGATGTAAATCCTTTTTATACATGCAGGTCAAACCCCTAGAGAGCAGCTGTGTGATTTAAAAGCTTTCTCTGCAATGACAAAGAAATTGACGGAAATGATTAAATGGGCAAAGGAAGAAGCATTTACTGAATCAGATGAAGAAACGTCAACTGAAAACAAAAGAAAGACTGAAATGGTTCAATCGGCAGAGATGGAAGCGGTAGAGGAAGACGAGAAGATGACCCCAGAAGGATATATCGCCTTTATTCGTGCAAAGCACACAGTATTTGATGAAAAAGATGCACGTGTTGTCGCTAGTAGGCGTGTGAAACGCAAGCTGTTTTGAATTTTGAATTCAATTGCTATTTAACTATCTCAATAAATGGTCTTAGTCGCTGGCGTATTTGACATGATCGATTGTGATATGTAGTATACACTCATAGTTGGAAGACACAATAAATAACTGAGAATCCGTATGATAGAACAAAGATAAACGTAATATACCACAAAATTTATGTATAACACATATAAAAACATGTTATAACATATGTCAGCTCTGTATAACACAATGCGTCTCCTAATTTAACTCAAATTAGTAGCAGGTAAACAAAGGCAAAGCCCAATCCGCCACCAACATGATTAACCCAAACTCATCACTTGGTGAGCAATATCATCTCAACCTTTCACTTGATGCCTATGCCCGGCCCTGGATGGGAGCCCATTGAATACCCTATGCTCGCTCGTGGGTTCGACTCTCAATTGGATCCTTTCTTTGCGCTTGGCTGATGAAACCACAAATACTTCTTATCTTTCGTGAAAACCTTAATTTGGGCACCTAGGTATGGTAATACCTGATGCTTTCTTCCGCCTTTCCCCCACATATGCTTCTGCTTCGAGGTCCATCTGAACATTCCTTCATCAACGGAACACTGGAGCTTTGCACAGAAGAGGAAGGAAACGAGATTAACGGTACCATCTTCATAGGTTTCGTAGGTTACAAGGATTTGCAGATTTGCAAAATCGCAAAATAAGGTCCGTAGAGGGTTTATGAAGGATTTCCGCTATCAAGATAGTTCATTACACAATATATATATATGAAGTCATCCTACATTTACAAAGCCAAAGGAGTTTGTTACGCTTTCAAGGTGCTCTGTTATAGCATGCTCCTTATTACAATAATAAGGACCTCAATTACAATAAAAAGGGTAAGAATTACACAGTGAAGTTCGTATAGGGTATAAAGAGGATTTACACTGCCAAGGTAGTCTATTACAACATATGGTTGGAGAATTACACAACTCATCGTAGAATTATAAAGTCAAGGGAATCAATTACACTGCCAAGGTGGTCTTTTACAATATCTATTACACATGCTTCTTATTACACTGTGAAAGGCCCAAATTACAATATGTAGGTTGGGGTTTACATAGGTAGGTTCACATAAAGTATAAAACGGATTTACACTTCGAAGGGACTCCATTACACTACCAAGGTGGTCTTTTACAATATCGCTTATACACACACCTTATTACACAATGAAGGGCCACAATTACGATATGTATGGTACGGTTTACACACATAAAGTATAAATAAGATTTACACTGCCAATGGACTCCATTACACAGCCAAGGTGGCTTCTTACAATATCTCTTACACACACTCCTTATTACACTAGAAAGGACCCCAATTACATTATGTAGGTTATGGTTTACACAGTGAGGTTCACATAAAGTATAAATAGGATTTACACTGCCAAGGGACTCGATTACACTGTCAAGGTGGCTTCTTACAATATCTCTTACACACACTCCTTATTACACTAGAAAGGACCCCAATTACATTATGTAGGTTATGGTTTACACAGTGAGGTTCACATAAAGTATAAATAGAATTTACACTGCCAAGGGACTCGATTACACTGTCAAGGTGGCTTCTTACAATATCTCTTACACACACGCCTTATTACACTAGGAAGGACCCCAATTACATTATGTAGGTTACGGTTTACACAATGATAGGATTTACACAGCCAAGGGACTTGATTACACTGCCAAGGTGGCTTCTTACAATATCTCTTACATACACTTCTTATTACACTAAGAAGGACCCCAACTATATTATGTAGGTTATGGTTTACACAGTGAGGTTCACATAAAGTATAAAGAGGATTTTCGCTGCCAAGGGACTCGATTACACTGCCAAGGTGGCTTCTTACAATATCTCTTACATACACGCCTTATTACACTAGGAAGGACCCCAATTACATTATGTAGGTTATGGTTTACACAGTGAGGTTAATATTATGAAGCCAAGGGAATCAATTATAATGCCAAGGTTGTTTTTTACAATATATCTTACACATGCTCCCTTATCACTCTGTGAAGGACCCAAATTACAATATGTAGGCTAGGGTTTACACAGTGAGGTTCATATAGAGTAAAACGAGAATTTACACTGACAATGGAATTAATTACAACATATGGTAAAGGAGTTACCATCAAATACGTTTTCAAAATATGATACTACAACTTTAACTTTACCAATGACACACATATTAAGTGTTATAACGAAAAGTCCATGAAATATCAAAACTGCGAGAAAAAACAAATATAAACGTCCTAACATGACATCAAATGTTCCAAACATAGTCATGCAAATTGATACAAAAAATGGTATTAGGAATGACATTCAAATGATTAATCACTCGATGTACCCTTCGGCTTTTTTTGTAGTCGATGTATCCTTCGGCTTGTTTTTACTTCCAGGTGGCCTGCCTCTGCGACGACGAGGTGGACCATCCATTGCTGAAGTACCTTCCTTAACTGATACTTTTCCCGATTGTTTTACCACACTGGATTTGGTGCCTCTAGTGACTCGATCCTTGTTCACCTCCACATCACCATCCCGTGATTCTTCTTGGAATTCATGTTCCTGCTGAAAAGTCACCGACCTTTTTTTCAAATTTTCTTCAACCAATGGACAACTGAAAAGTGGTTGTATATCATCTGCATACTCGTTATCCGATGGTATGGTCCCATAATGCTTATCATAGCACCGTAAGAGCTCTTGTCTAGATTTGTTATTCATACTCGTGATCAAATTAACGGCGACTCTTTGTCGGTGATGTATCGAGTCCCAGCCGGCCTGCCAAAGAGTACATATGTCAAGTAACACACACAAACCAAAACTCCTGCTTACAAAGTATACCGTGTTTTTACCTTCATGGCCTTCAATTTTTCTCGGCAAGTTCAGGCCCCCACTCCATGAACCTACACACATAAACCCCACAATCAACCCCGTTGTTTTGGGGTGGAATTTTCGCCCAATTGATTAGAAATTCGCTTTCAAATTTAGGAACGAAGTTCGAATCACATAGTCCCTCATCACGATGACACATGCAAACATTATCTAGCGCCTTCAACTACACACCAAAACAAACACACACAAAAAAGACAATTCATGTATAAAATTAAGCTGAATGATTTCAATCATGTAATAACTAGACTTACAATCTTTAGTGCTGTCATCCTAGTATTTTCTGGATCCTTTGCAGGTAAACTGTCCCATATTTGGCACATTTTTTCCTCCATTCTCACAATAATTAAGTACCAATGATTGTTGTTCACATTTACAGGAACATATATCTGACCACCAAAACTCTAAGTGAGACAACTGTGTAATGCAAAAGCAACAAAATATAGTATAATTACTTACGTTTCGACACTTATTAAGTGGACGATCAGCCGGGATGAATTCACCAAGGAACTGACCATACAAACGTCTATGTATGGAGTCGGTTTCCTTCATAATTTTTTCCTGGTCAATGACAACATTGTATCACCACCTATAATTTCATTGTGCTATTAGGAAACCATGAAGACAAGTACATACCGAGAAGTATGTTGACAAATACCATTCTTCCTTGTTTTTAAATCCACTACATTCAGCTACCGCCCACAACACCTATTGCAACTCAACACTATAAGTGATACGTCCAATAAGAAATGCAAAAAACTTCTAAAAAGTATAACATACCATGGAGTCAACCCAATGTCCGGGACGAAGGCAATCAATCTCTTTGCGGGTAACATGTGTTTTATCCAAGGAGACAACTACGAAACTGCAAATAAAATAACCAAATTATTAAGTTCTATACAAAACTGAAGCTACTACAAAATAAAAATTGTCTTACTCTGTATCATGTTTTGTTTCATGGCCAAACACTGCCTTCAGAAGTTCTTCCTCCAATCGATTCTGGCTGCGAAATTGTAAGAAACGGTCTTCACTACTTCTTAAAGTATCTTCCTTATGGAACCTATTGAACGGACTATGTTTCATCCCAGAAGTTCTCTCGGGGATGCTTCCCCTGTTAATAGGGCTCGCATCGGGGATGCTCCTCACTTTTGGGCTTTGTTGCCCATTTAAACTACTCTTCAATCTTTCCCCAATTTTAGCAGGTTTATTATTCTTGACAACTTGACCAGACAAATCAGGACTGCCATTACGTAGTCCACGTGAAGCTATGTCATCTTCCCCGAACTGATTCGAGTCAAAAAGAAGATTTCTTCTAGCAGTTGTTTTGTCAGGACTAACCAGATTCACGTTTGGTGCACGCTGAATATTATTTTGAAGTGCATTCAAAATCTGTTGGACCGAAGATTCAAGTTCATTACGAAAGTCTGCTTTCAAACTCTTCACTGACGTTTCTATTGCACACTCCATTTTCTCCAATTTTGAATTTATTTTCTTTTCAATCACAACATCTATCTTAGATTCCAAATCTGCTTCAAATGCGGAAAATTTATCCCTTAAATTTGACAAATCTTCCAAAACTTTCAGTGGCATCACTCCTTCCAACGGCTGATCAGCTATCATTTCCAACCTATTGTGCACAACAATTACATCGAGACTTCGGAACCCTCCTTTCGAGTCAATCCACTTCAGTAATTTCTTTGATGCCTTGTCACTCCATGCAACCAAAGCAGGGACATTCTTTTCCACATAGTTCCTTCCGTAGGAAATCACATCCAAGTAAAACAATTGCAGGAAGACCACACATCCACTGACATACTGCATGTTTTTCTCCTTGTACGTCTTAATTGACTCAATGAAAAAATTAAATGCAAAACTCGCCCAATTTCTTGACTTGATGGCACTTACATCAGCTATCAAGTGCAACATCCTTGGCCTCATATACACTGCAGATGTCGGGCAAAGCAAAGTGCCAATAACAAACAACACAAATGCTGCCCTGAATACTTCATCTGTCACATCTGCACTTTTAACCATGTTTTCAACATCACTGTTCTACACCTTATCATCCTTCCTCACACAGAACATCTCGATCAGACGTCTGTCAGCCATAAGACCACTAATATTAAGGTCAACTCCTCCGTCATCAACACCCATTATCTTCTTGAAATCATGGATATCAATCCGCAATGGCTTTCCATGTAACTCAATGGAACAATCGAACGGATTAAATGCATCTACTAAAACACCACACAGTCCTCTTCGAATGGTGCAACCTGCTGCTATCAACAGATTTCCAAAACCCATCTCTGTTATTATCCTCTTTTTTTCCACAGTTAATTCCGAAACAATTGACTTAAACCGCTCCGGATTGCAACGAGTTTTTATTCCTTTACCTCCATCAACCGGGTCAACCACACTCGGTTCTTCATTTGTATTTTCCATGCCACACGTCATCTTCGCAAAATTCATTTTCTCCTCGTATTCCATAGCCTTAAATTCAGCCCCCCATTTCTTTTTTGTCTGAAAGAAAAACGAAATCTAATCATCTTAACCAATATCATACTATTTTATTTGATGAAACCCGAACCATAACATTAGAGAAGTTGACAAACCTCCAAGTCCACCTTAAGCCCTTGCCCCTTTTTTTTGAACTCAGAACATCTTACTTTGCTGAAACACAACAAAGTTAAAGATCACTTGATCTAGTATGCAAGACGTTTCTAAACCACATTGAACAAATAACTTACAAAAAATTTGGAAAAGCAGCTCTCCCAACTTTTCTCCCCCCATTGGCAGTTTTGTTGTCAATATCTCGTTCGCAACTTGATGTCATCGCATTCATGCAACTAGTGCCCCACCTGTTTTCACAACCCAAACACAACATCAAGGTCAATATCAAAGTAAAGTTACGAGACACACTTTGAAAATTGATCAGCTTGCTATATATATGATCTAACGGACAGGCATCTTCTGACACTAGTGTTTCCCGTATAACAAAAGTATAATGTTATAATCTCAAATAACGAATATATTAAGATTTTAAAACAATCACATTAACGGATACACTATAGCAAGAACTAATCAGAATCACACTAGTTATTAGGCTACATTAAGGTCGACCTTCAACATCCCATTTCATTCATTCCCTACAAAACCAAAACCAATACAAAAAATAAACCAAAACACAACACAACAACATCACGAAAGGAAAATATGCGACGGATAGGCGTCTTGTCACACTAGTATTCCTGGTATAACAAATTATTTTGTTATAACATAAAAAACAAACTATAACATAAGCTTATCACGATAACGTTTAAGAATGAACTATGCTAAGAACTTATCAGGAACTTATCAGGATCACATTAGTTAAAAGGGTACATTAAAGTCAACCTTCACCATCCAAGTCATTCATTCCTTGAAAACCCAAAATCAAAATCAAATCAACACACAACAGAACAACAACAAACATCAAACAAGGAAAGGATACGTGGTGCAAACGACATTGAATAAATAACTTACTTTGCTGTCAATGACTATTTGTAAACCACGACAACACAAACGACGATGATGATGCCGACTGAAAGAGTTGAAGCCCCTTGCCAGTTTAAAAAAGACAATTCGATCACCACGACAACATAAACGAATTCATTGTTGTGGTTCTGATATGACGACAAAACCTCTTGATTTCGAACTATTTTTTAACCGACGCCGACCACAACAGTTTGATATGCTATGACGACAAAACCAATTGATTGTTTACTCGATTGGCCTCAGCATTCGACAATGAATTGTGATTTTCAATGGAATTGAAGAATTTTGTGATCGTGACAGATTTGGTATTAACGATTCCTTTGGGATAATAGGAATCCTGATTTTCAATCTTTCCTTTAAGATGTCATAGTCGAATTAGGATTCCTTCCAATATTGAAGATTTAATTTGGGGATTACTATTGCATTAAATCTACGGTTATAAATAAACAGGGTTTTAGAGAGAAAATGTATCGATACATTTTGTTTTTAAAATATACCGAAGACCGACCCTTTCATATAATAGTTTATATTTTGAAGAACACATAATCATACAAATTTTATATGTTACAAATTTTTTATACTACCATCAATTTGCACAAAAAATCAACACAACATTAACACTTCTTCAACAAAACTTTATTAAATTTTTATGTTGATATTTGATAATATATAAATTTGTATGTATAGGGAAATATCAATACAAGAACACCAAAAAAATTTAAACAACTAAAAAAAATAAAAATCTATAAAATAAAATATAAAAAAAACTATAAAAAAACGGTGGATGGGCTTCGACGGCGAAAGACAAAGGAACGGCGACGGCGACGGGCTTCGCTGCTGGAATTGGGACGGCGAAAGCGAAGGGACGGCGACGGCGACCGGAATTGGGACGGCTTGACTGCGAAACCCCAATCGAATCCGACATTAACGGCAATAACAACAAAAATGGGAATTGAAAAAAAGATGAAGCAATACCTGTGAGATCGGATTGAAAGAAGATGGAAGAACCGGGTTTCGCTAATGGTGGTTGCGATCGACGGCGGTGGCTGATGGTGGTTGCGATCGACGGCGTCTCTTCTGGGTTTTCACAGATCGGCGACGACAGCGGCTTCTTGGAAGATGGCAGCGGAGGATGGGCGTCGGCTTGAGGATGTCGCGGCGGAAGATGGGCGTCGGAGGATGTGGCGTTGGCGTCAGAGTATTGGCGTCGGAGTGTGGGCGTCGGCGTCGGAAGATGGGCGTCGGCGTCGGCTGGGTTTGAGATGAGAGGCCGACTGTGTTGGGGGCAATTTCAAGTAAATTGAAATGTTCCTCAGGGTTATAATTGGAAAAAAAATAATTTCATTAAAAATTTCAGAATTGCCCAGCGTGTCCCAAATGAAATCACTTTCGCGAAAGCTATCCCTGACCTGCTTTCGGAAATCAGCTTTCGCGAAAGTGATTTGGCCTCGAAAGTGATTTCGTTGAGGTTTACCAAACGCCTTTTTGGGCCGAAAACTTTCGCGAAATCACTTTCGCGCCGAAAGTGATTTCGGAAAGCAATGCCAAACGGGACCTAAGTGTAGGAGATTCTCATAGAAGTGGAAGACTGGTCTTGGGCTCCCATTAGACCAAACCCTCGGGCCTTTGCCCGGGCCATCGTAAACCAAGCGGACTTTTGAGTCCAGGAATCAACTGCACTTTTTTACTTCATTTTTCCCACGAGCAAGAGCGTGGTTGTGCGGCCAGAGAGCATCACACAGCAGTCAAACTGAAGCTCAAAAATGGGGACAGACAGCAAAGCCAAGTCCAGTTCCGCCGCCAATAAGTCCAAGAAGGGCAGGCAACGCTATCTCCCTCACAACGTACGCACGTTGTCTCCTCTATTATTTATACTCGTTTTGAAAAAAGTCGAGTTCATATTTATCTGAAATTCTGGTGTGGTGTTTTTGGTGCGCAGAAACCGGTGAAGAGGAAAGGGTCGTACCCTTTACACCCCGGAGTGCAAGGCTTCTTCATCACTTGTGATGGCGGAAGGGAACGCCAGGCCTCCAACGAGGCCATTAATGTCATTGACTCTGTAGGCTACTCTCTTATCTATTCTTCTTCTTCTGTCTTTTATTTATTGTTTCGTTTCTTGAAATATATGAGTCTTTTCGTTTCTGGGTGCCAATTTTCTATCTGGGTTTTTGCTTATTGAGACTTTAGTTGCTAAGGTTCCGTAGGTAATTTTTCCCAGTTTTCAGTTTGTTGATGCTTCTGTGTGTTGGGTTTTTGTTTATAGTTGCTGCATTTGCTTCTTTTCGGCTTGACATCGTGATCTTGTATCGTTGTGATTGCACATAGATTGGTCTGACTGGGTGAAATTGCATTTCTGAGATGGTTCTTAGAGGCCTCCTCTGTATGTTACATGATGTGCCGATGGATTGTCCAGTCTATCCCTTGGATGAGTAAAAGTTTAATCTCAATAGGGGGTCTGACAGGAGCAAGAGGGTTAAGCGGGAATCCGCAGAAGAATCTGTTTGAATCATTAGTTACTTCCACTAGAAATCTCTTGTTTGCATGGTAAAGATTCCGCAAATCAGCTCGCTCTCAGTAGTGACGTTGTTCTTTCTGGGTCCAATAAAAAGTAAATAAGAGTATGATGTTTATAAGTGGTGTTACATGTATATTCGTATGGGAACACATAGGGATACATATATATATCTTCTTATAAGAGAATACCTACACATATAGATATGTGTTTGTCTTACGTAACCTTCATAATACATATTCTGAATTCCTCTGCAATATTATCTCTTGGTTGTTCTAGGTCAGAAACTGATATGTTAGGTTGTCTTGCAGTTTTTCGAAGACTTTGTCCATGGAAAGGATTCAGGATCAAAGCTTTCTGAGGCACCCAACAAACCTTTGAACAAGAAAATTAAGTTTTCTTATTCTTCTAGTGATGATGATGAAAAAGAACAGGAGGGAGAGGACAAGGACGAAGAAGAAGAAGAGGATGAGGGAGCTGAAGAGAATAGATCCGATACTGGTAGAGATGAGGCCAGTCATGATAATCCAACAACTGAGAAGTTAGACCAGCAGAAGACAGATGCTGCCGGTCATGATAATCCAACAAATGACAAATCCGATCAGCAGAAGACAGATGATGTATGTGATGAAAATGAAACTGAGGAAAACACTAAAGACAATAAAGAAGATAATATAAGTAAGGAAATGTCTCCCAGTGAAGCTGAGGAGCCACCGGCAAAGAAATTATGTCTAGGAACAGATACGTCAAAATCTACGATTCCGTATGAAATGGAAGAGAAGTCCATTGATAAGCTAATTGAAGCCGAGCTTCAAGAACTGGGAGATAAGAACAAGGTGAGATTCTGTAATCTGCTGATATGTTAGTAGGTTGTGCATATTGTGGGCTGTGTCCTTCACATTCATATGTATCAAGACGGTAAATACTTTGACCAAAAAAGAAGATTGTATAGATGTCATACCTTCATTCTGCCTGAATTAGAAATTTAAATAGCAAAATTTGTGCTTCTTCAGAGTTTTGTTTGCATGATGGTGTTTATCTGGTTTAAATTAATTAGCTTGTGGTTGATATGGTCATGACTGTTTCCTGATATGCACTTGTCTCTTTTGCATTACATTGGCATATGCTGATTTTTTCTTTCACAATTAAATAAGATGAACTACCATCAATCCTATATAAATCGAAATTAATCTTTAGTGGTTCACACATCTACTTGATTTCTGCAAAGCATGATGCTCTCTAAGTCTTAAATTGAATTGATTTTGAAGGTTGTTCACTTTGATCTGGAGTAGGGGAAAACAATGTCCCTACGCTGTTATTCCAAACTGTTCCAAGAGCAGAAACAAGACTTTCTCATTTCATGCATGTAACAAGTAACATGCACGTCTAATATGTTAGTGTAAAGTGCTGGAGTGGTATAAGTTTAAATACTTTATATTTCTTTCCTTTCTCTTTAAGAAAAAAAAAAAAATTTGATAAGCAGAAACCTAGTGTTTCATTTGATTGTTAAAAGCCACTAGGCTAGGGCTTCACATTGGAAATATCTTTAGATTAATGTTCTGGTACTTTTTAGCATGTATTTTTCAATGTCTTTTACAATTAATCGTTTGATTATGATGTGTGAGCACTATTTGATCGCTAGCCTACTGTATCACCTGACCAGCCCAAATTTCATCCCAATTCTGAATTCTAAGTTCTCATATCTTTAGTTAGAACTTAAAATGACAATATCTTCCTTTATTTCCCAGGCTTGTGAATGGGTACTGGAAATTTCTCTGAATTAATTTTTGGTTATTTTCAAGGGAATATGTTGTTGAACCCCCTTTTTCTTTATTTACTGACTATAATGTCTAAGCAGTAGTGTTCTGTCCCTAGCCTATTTTACACCCGCCCAATTGTCATCCAAGGGACAGCTTACTTTTTGAGGATAACTATGCAACTCCGTGTAACGCTAGATTTTGGAGCTTTCTATGGGATTTGCTTCTTCTACTTGTGATTTTCCACTCTTTCCTGCAGTTGTTAGCTTTTTATTAGTTTGGGTGATTATTGGTTTGTTTTCTGCCAGGCTGGTTCTGTTTTGTTGGTATTTTCTTGCTCGGGATACTGTTGAGTTTGTTATCTTTACTTTAAATTTGGATGAGGTGGCCGCCGTTGGCTGAGGGCTGCTATCTGTTTGTAGACTCCTTTTGCGAGAATAAACTGTTCTAATTTTAAAAGTATAGTCTATCCATAAAAATGGATAAGAAACTATTTATGATAATGATTATATCAAAAGAAAGCATTGTTCGATCAACTTTTTTGTCTGTGCATAAAAGGGAGTTTATGCACAGTGATTTTATCTTGAAATCGCTTAACGTTTGAACGTTAAAATGGAAACATGCTGACAGATTTGAATTCATGGGTGGTTCGAAGGTGTTGCATATGTGTTTTCATTAATTTCTGATATTTCTTCTGGTATCTTGAAAATAATGCTACATATGGTTGACCCTTTTAAGTCCCATTTGCCTTTAGTTTCCAGGGAACAGTTGTTTCTCATGCTGATCTTGGATTATTGTGTAGAGGCGCTTTGTCAGCCTTGATTCGGGTTGCAATGGTGTTGTCTTTGTTCAAATGAAGAAGACAGATGGAGATCCTAGCCCAAAGGATATTGTGGACCATATGATGGCATCCGCTGCTGCAACAAGGAAACACGTGTCAAGGTTCATATATTGCTTGTTAGATTATTTATACAAAAGGAATTTATGGAACAGCTCTTAAACTGACTGTTCTAACTTGCAAAATATAGGTATATCTTAAGAGTATTACCTGTTGAAGTAGCATGTTATTCTTCAGAAGAGGAAATTTCAAGAGCAATCAAACCACTTATTGCACAACACTTTCCAGTGGAAAGTGAAAGTCCTCAGAAGGTAAGATATGTCATAATCCTCGTCTCTGTTGTCTTCTTATCTACAAGCAAGAAAGCTGCATCTAGTTTCTTTAGATTCCCTGAAGTGATAGTTTCTTCATAAGGCATGCATGCTTGCAGGAGAAAAAAAAAAAACAGTACTACCAACTTACTATCCTATGATAGAAAAGCCGTATCCGCTTACTAAATGTAGCCAGCATGAGATTTATGAACTGGAAATATTTGATGTGCTTTTCCTTATTTCGTCAAGTTTTTGTTAATTTGATTTTTTTAAGTACGTTAGATTATTATTATGAGGTTTTGAGTTTCAGCATACGCAGAACTTTAATCTATTAGTCATCTTGAGATGGTTTCTGATTTTACTCTATCTTCCATTCAGTTTGCAGTCATGTACGAAGCTCGTGCAAATACTGGTATTGACAGGATGAAAATCATAAATGCAGTGGCGAAATCAGTGCCTGCACCTCACAAAGTTGACCTTAACAACCCCGATAAGACAATTGTTGTTGAAATTGTGAAGGTAAGAAAGTCTTTTTTTCCTTGCAAGGGCAAAACTATACGCATACTTCTCATTAGTCACACCTTTTTCCAATTCATTTGGTCTCTCAATGAGTTTTAACGGGTCCTTGGATTATCATTCTTTCCCTTCGGTCCTTTCTAACACTAAGATATTCATTCTCTTTCTGATGGTAGCACTAAGTAAATCTATTGGGTGTTTTCGGTTTTTTTCTATGCTCGATGTCATTATGCCTCTTATTGTCTCTATCTGTAGCTTTAAAAAAGATTACCAAGCAAGCCCTCAACTTTTGTTCTGTTTTTTTTCTTTTGGGTGAAAGGCTTACCCTCTAGAATTAATGGTACACTATAGATGCTAAATTATGTATATTGTTGTCATACATGAAAGGAGCATTATCATTCCCAGCTTCTTGCTTCTGATCTAGTTTAACCTAATTGCTCATTTTGCTTTGATCGACAGACTATTTGCTTGATTGGCATTGTTGACAAGTACAAGCAATTTTCCAAGTACAACTTGAGGCAGCTCACATCATCTAAGCCATAGGAACTTGTATCTTCCATCGAGCTTGGAGTTAATTACTTTAATATGTAAACATAGTCAATCTCATAGTTAAATACTTTTTAGATTGGGATCCTGCAGTGAAAGTTTTTCAGCAGACTCGAGAAGTTTAAATGCCCATTACTTCCCAATTTCAGTATTTGAGATTATAGATGTTAATTGTAATGACTATACGGTTTTAGCAGTTTGATTACTCCGACTTTGGTCTTCTACAAATGAGAATATGCACAAGATGGGATTTTGACGGTCCATTAGCAGTGCTAGAATTGACTTGAAGTTGCCTTTATTTTCTGCTGACCATAAACCTTGCCGCTGCTGCTTGGATTAAACTTACACTGTGCTAACTGGTTCCATGCGATAATTGGCCTAAATTATAGAAAGCCCTATAATTTCAATTGCATTTTTTTAATAAAGTTTTATTAAGAGAAAATGAAGAGAGAAAGAACAGATGAGCGGGACAACTGTTGAAAATTAGAACAAATGAAATCGAGAACAAATGTGACCAAACACACAGTGAAGGTTATTCAGTTGTTTATTTCTGAGCTGAGTTCTTAATGTTTGCTTTTCCTTTGTTGTTGTAAACATTCAAACTACTAAAAAAGTACGAGGAGCTTAACTCTGAATTTTAATGAAAATGTCTAAATTGTTTGATCAACAACTAATAAGCAGTCGAACACATCAGGGGCAACTAAAGGAAAGAATGGAACACACTGAAAGTAAAACTAATACAATCAATTCTCTCTAATCCAAATTAGAGAGGCTTGTGTAATCAGTTCACTCAACTCCTAATCTGGGAAATCCTTTGTCATCTCAACTAAGCTTTCGGTGCTTTGTACAACTTCTCCACCATCTTCCGATATTCTGCAAGCGACATATAACATTTGCTCAGAATTCTATCTTCATAACAGAAGTTTTCGAGATCACTAAAACAACCAAGCAAAAACAAAAAACCACAATGTTGACCTTCTTGATTGCTCCACAATTGTGCTGCTTGTGTGTTCAAAGGTGAGCTTATGTTTGGTTCTGCAAAACGACATAAAAAAATCCATCAGCGTTTGACATAAGAGTACTGTGAGAAAAGGGATTCAATTGAGAAAAGTGATTATACCTCCAAGCAGACTCTGGATGGATAAGAGTACTGTTCTCACATCATAAGCAGATGACCATTTATCCTACAATTGATTGAAAGAAAAACTTCCATTATATGTCAAAACAAGTCCAATTATATCGATAACCAACGCATTCAACTCAAGTTACCTGAAGAATATCCAAGCAAATGTTGCCAGCCAGATCCACATTGGGATGAAAAAGGACAGTCTCAAACTTGACCTTCGGAGCTTTGAATGGATAATCATTGGGAAAGGTAAGCGATAGTCTGTATTCTGTTCCTTCAAACACCGTATCTTTGCTTCCGATTATGGTCCCTTTCCAGCAGAATATGTTGTCTTCTTCAGGGAAGGCAGATATCCCAGAATCCCCACTCATCTACAATCCATTTTTGTTGACAAAAACAACCATAAATTACTTACTAAACCCATTATCAGAATAGTTAGGTGCTTTTATGAAGATCCATTCAACCAAGATTCTCAGGATCCAAACAGAAAAATTTGAAGACCGAGTCTTTGTGTCTTACCATTAAGGCCATCAACTCAGATTGCAGCCTGTGGAGTGAGCATGCAAAAAAATAATCAAATAGCCAATCACAAAGAAAAATCCCCAAAAAAAAAAATAAAACGAAAAATTGCAAAAAACCCACAAACAGTCGTATCCAAGAGACCTTGAAAACATCAAATTATCGAGAGAAAGAACACAAGTTCAACGAATCTAAGAATCCCCAAGTGAAAAAAAACACCAGATCGCATTAACAAAGTGAAGTAAGATTCAGATGTACCTCTTCAGAACCGACTGGGAATCAACAGTCTTGGCCCGCGGCTGCGATTGCTTGGCGTTGGAGGCGGCGGTGGCGGTGGCGACCACGAGAGTGTTGTCGTGGTTGGCAGCAGCCATCTCTGTAATCCTCTGCTTTCCTTCTTGTTTTGGGAATCACGGAAACAGAGATTCGAAACCCGAATCGAAAAGAGAGATTTGAGACGAGGGTTTTTCTTGTATCCTTCTTTCCCTCTTCTGAGAAGTTTTTGTGAGTGAGAGAGAGAGAGAGAGAGAGAGAGAGAGGGGATTTGATGAGATGTGGAAGATGAAGGGCTTCAAGTTTGGTTTAAAACGTTGTGCGGGTGGGAGTCAAACGACGTCGGAACGAGGGTTTTGCCTATTTTTGGTAGGGTATTCAAATTTTTCGAACGTTGCAATGCCGGTGGGGTTTATATTCTAATCTATCTTTCCTTCTTTCTCTTCAACGGCTAGTTATTTGGTTTTCCTCAAGCACTTTTTAATTTGACTTTCCGTTTCTTCCGGGCACTTTTTAGTCCAATATTAGTTAAATTGTCAAAATTGGAAGATTTGGTATCTTCACGAAGCCACAATTTCATGATTTGGGTATTGACTTTTTCAGTCTGAATCATTTTGGTATTGCCATAATGGCAATAAAAATAAAAGCAAATTACAATTTAATATTATATAAGTGCTCGTTTGGTATGAGTTTTTTTAGTGTCAAAAGTGCTTTTAATTTTTTAAAAAGCACATCCTAGGTGCTTTTACCAAAAGCGCTTTTCAATTAATCAAACCCGGCCATTTTTATCTATTTTAAAATATTTTTGCTCAAGTGAGAAACACCTAACATGTATTTCTAAAATTTTCAAAAGTGCTTTTGACACTGAAAAAACATTTGTCAAACGAGCCCTAATTTAAGTCAAATTTCAATATGATACATGTATTTTCTTCTTGCATTTTAATACCCTGTAATTTCAATGTCAAATGACCGTGGGTTTTAAAATTGCATTGCATTTTGGTTTGTCTATCTGTTGTTTCAAGTTTCCGGAGAGGGTCGAGGGACAAAAATCATAATTTTAATTTAAGAACAGTTTCCTCATAGTGGCATCAAATCCCTTTACAAACGAGATCTTTCACTTTACAAATCCTACAACACTAACTGGTACACAAAAACCATAAGCAGTCCGTTAATACTTCACATTCAGTCAGAATAATACATCTAGTTAAAGATCTCCTAGTTAACCCGTTGCAAACAGAAGAAATAGAGGGAGACTATTAGGACTGTTGCTTGACAAGATAAGAAATCCGTTCAAAGAAAACACGGCACATGGTTCCACTGAACACTGCCTCATCCTTCATCCAATCTGGTGCAACCTTCTCAAGCGTTCCCAAAGATAAGACACGGTATCGAAATATGTCTTCCATACCAGCTAGCTGCACCCATGTAAGAGTGAAGGAGTAACCTGTTACAATTATATACAATCATCAAATTTCGATATCCACCAACATATTCTCAAGATATGTGAAAATCCATTTAAGTTAAAAAAGAAATTAGACGAACAGGGAAACATATAATAACTTGATAGATTATCCATACATAAACATCTATCAAGGCCAATCAATAGAATTAACTAATTCGGCTTTCAGTTTAAAAGTCTTCACAATTCATGTTCCTGCACTTTCTCTTATTCGTAACAAAGCCCTGAGCTGAGTACTGAAATTTAGCGACCAAAGCCAAACTCAGTAAATTAATTTGTCAAACCCTAGACGTTCAAGCTAACAAAGAGAAATGTAAAGAGTAGAAGTAAATATTTAACCAAGCTCATGCACAACCCAAATGCCAAATGGATGCAAATAAAACAGGGCTGTGACTTCAGTAGTTTAGAAGCATTCCAATCTAAACTTCAATCCCAGTGGTTCAGAGAAGACCATCAGCCAATGGCTAAAGAGAGAATATTAGTAGCCACCTCAATCCTCAACTGGACTATTCTAATTCTAGTACCTCTTCAAAGTTTGGCATGTTACACAAGGAATGAACAGAATGCCAGGCATCAACCGCATACAACAAGCCATTATCTGATATTCAATTGTAGGTTTGTTCAAATGGAAATATGGCCACTTACATGAGAAACTAAATTACATTACTGTAATTAAAAAAGGGGCGGATAATGTGCGTTAATTTTCATTAAAACCAAAGAATTATAGTCTTTCTTTGGAACAATTATTTCATTAGAACCAATGGTCAATTTGTTAACTAGTTTGTGTTACATTATCCTCAAGTATGTTCAAGTGGCACTGTCCGAATATCAAACTTGTTTAATTGTAAGGTTGCAAAAGAATAGATAAGACTCATATATAGCAATCCTAAACATCATCTGCACTAAACAGCCAAGCTGCAGTTGTCCACAAGTTGACTATCAGCTGTAATATCTGCCTCTCTTGCTTTTCAGAAGTATTAGCTCAATTTACGCAGCTACAACTCCATGATTATTTCTCCAAGTGACCCTTTTAGTATAAGTTCAACTTTTAAAATAAAGGGAACAAAAACTCAGACTTCATTGTAGGGAGTTAAAGAATATATAGCACACAATACAGAGAATAGTGTTAGCATAGCAGAGAGTAAAACAGTGACAAATTTAGGGGATATAATTCAAATTAGATGTAGAATCTTCTCGCATTCTAATAATTACCACTTGATTCATGCACAGCTGAAACACAGTTTTCTTCAGCTTCATTATTAGAGGAGATCTTTAAACCCAGCACATACTCAGCAATCACTTTGCACACGGAGCTAGCTACGCCAGTTGGGTTTACATAGCTACCTGGAAACAATAGAAAACACAATTTGACCCTATACCATGTGAAGACGTATACTAGCAGAAATCTCAGTTTGAGACATACCTGGTCTTTCAAAAGTTCTACAGCTTTCTGTCTGAAAGTTAACAATAGTCAGAGAAGAAAGAGGAGCCAATAAGTTTCTGCTGAAAATATATACTTCAATAGGTTGATGAGAAATACCTGCTGAACATTTACAAGGTCCCCACCAGACACTGCTTCCTTCTGCAAGTGTTTCTCAGAATGTCTTTGTACTCCATCATCTAGAAAACTGCTAGAAGGCACGAGTATATCCTCTGTCTCTGACTCGGAATGCTTCCTACGTTTATTTGTCCTCAATCTCTCTGAGTAGCGATTTCCAGTTTTTCCAGCTACTTGACCACTAGCAGGTGTACAAGGTTGTCCATTGCTTGTTTTGGTATTGTTCAACTGGACCTTCCGCAAGCTCTCGACTTCTTTGGAAAGTTCTTCATCTGCCAAGAATTTATGCCCTCAATAAACTGTTGAATAGGTTAAGCAAGAGCAGTACATTTAGCCAAAAGTTTAAGGTAGGTCGCCAGAAGAATGGCTTTCTGCCCAAATTTCAGAAAGCTAGTTATGATTACACAAGAGGAAACACAAATAGTATACTGACAAACTATTGAAACAATTTGGACTCAGGACACAACTCGAGCAACAAATATGGCCACAATGACACAACCTGAAGGTTTGACTCCACACTGTTCACCACAATCATCCATATTGGCTTTCAGGAGATTGTTCTCTTTTCTCTGCCACTTTGGCGGGGAAATGGAATTTCTATACCACTATGAAGGAATTTAATCTATATTCAGAAGTACGATGGCATGCATAAGAATCAAATTTTCCTTACATACAATATATACTTGACCATTGAATTTAAAAGGCGGAGAGGGAACAGTTTGCAATTATTTGGTAATCTTGAACTATAAGGAATTGAGGAGTTACTGTTAAAACCTTTAGTTCTAAGTCATATACTGTTGTGTTGATAAAAACAAATAACACAATATAATGCTTATATCAAAGCTATAAGAAACCCCACAATGCATTCCGTCAACATATGATGTGAATCTAACATCCATTTTCAACATTACGCACAATTTAAAGACCACAACTAAACAGTCAAGTGTCGCCTTACTCTTCCTTTTCTCTTCCGCCAAAAGCTCCCCATACTGAGCGCATTGTTCTTCTGCCGTAGTCCTGCAATCGATGTGACATATATTACAAAAGCCCGTTGCGTAAGTGACAGTAAATCTTACTAAGTGGAATTCAACTGAAAGTTAGAAGTTTCATGCCTCAAAGCCAATTCGTATCTCAGATCCTTAACTTGCGAATTCAGCCTCTCGTTCTGAGTTCTCAAATGTTCTATTAACTCCTCCACCGCTGTAACAGAGAAAACGAATACACCAAAGTTTAATGTTAAAATCAAACATCTAAACCTAACAACATTATAAAAAAAAAATTCAGGTGGAAAATTAAACTTAACATTACCGTCTATATAAGTGCCGAACTTTAATTCTTGATCTTTATGACGAGTTTCCAAGTCCCCAAGTCTCTTGGTCTGAAACAGCATAACAACAATCGCCAATTAAAAGCGAAATGTTTGAATTTCAAATGTTGGGTGCGGTTAGGGTTCGTATCAATGCTTTTGAAGTCGACCCAATATTGAGATTTTGCTGTCCATTTCCTGAACCTCGAGTTTCCACGAGCAAATTCGATGTGCAATTAAGCAGAAAAATGAGCAAAAGGAAAGATTAAAAGACCTTGAGTTTCTTGTATTGGTCGAAGAGTTTGGAGTAGAGAGCCTCCATTCTGGCGGCGTCCTCGGACATAGGGGCTGAATGGATGGAGGTTTACGCAGACGTTGAAACGGCGAAGATGAGTGGGTTTCGCAGTGAAGATGCCTCCAGTGAGTAAACAAGTGAAGCAAAAGCGTCTACTTTTTCTTTGTTGAATGTTGTCTCATTTTTTTGGGCTTACACTCCTAAAACAATTTTTTTTGACTGATTTATATCAATATTAGAATCGTTCATTTTATTTATTATTTAGTTGAATTCGGTTTAAGTTTATTAAAATTTAAAATTTTAAAAATAAAAAAGTATTTAAACAGGCAAGTCAGGAGGGTAATTTACCGAGTTAACCTGATGTATTAATCAAAAAATTTTAAGTTTTCAAAGTTGAAAGGGCAAAGACGTCATTTTCCCACATAAAATACTGTTCAGGGGGGGGGGGGGGGAGTAAAATATGGGTTTGCTTAAATAACAGTATAGATTATTTCTTGGTCGTCGGATTGGATCCATTATCAATGGATCCCACAAAAAGTTGCCGATCCAACGCTCAAGAAAGAGTGTTTTTGAAAATGTTGTGTCTCTTGATCCTCACCCTATTTAGTTAAGATCATTTTTTATCCTGAGCGAAGGTCCTTTGTCTTTTGGGCTTTTGGTGTTTATACCTAGGTCGTGAAATTGAAGTAGATGACTCACCAGCAACATAACCCAAACCAGTTTTATCATGAAAACTTTTTCCAACATTAAGCATTTTGTCTAACTTTGCTGAACCAATTGACATGTCATTAACTTTTTCTTGCAGTGATTTATTGTAACCAACCAAGTAGACATTAGATTGCTTGAGTGACTCAACTTCTTCTTTCAACTTAAGACTCTTACTGTGCATGAGATTAACAGTATGCTCCGAGCTACTCAACTGATATTTAAGGTCAATATTCTCCTTTTTAACTCTTTCAAAATCAACAGACAACTGTTCATACATGATCTCAAGTCTTGACCTATGTGACTGGGCATCTGCATTTTATCTTCCTTTGCTAGACTGACCAGTCTCGTAGTCTCGCAGAGTGAGACATAGTGCAGCCTTTTCCATCTCTAATTCATTACAACGCTTTTTCAGCTCAATGCTATCGGCCTTGATCACGCAAGTTTCATCAAATAAAGCATCATACTTTTCACACATCTTCTCATAAGTCTGATTCTCAGGGAGAGAGTCATAATCATGAAAAACAGGACAATACTTCTCAGGTGACTGGTCGTCATCAGTCATGTGATGTGAACTCGACTCAGATTCCTCACCCGCTGAGTTGTGTTCAGAGATATTGACAACAAAGGCAATCTCATCATCTTCAATATCTGAAGAAGAGTCAGAGTGAAGTGATTCCTCATCCTCACTATCACTCCAAGATGCTTTCAAAGCTTTATCCTTGCCTTTGCTAGACCTATTCCTATTGTTAGCACAATCAACAGAGATATTACTAGTCCCACCACAGGTGCAACACTTAACTTGACCCTTTTTGAACTTGTTATCTTTAAATCCAGATTTTCTCTCAAATTTCTTTTCATTTGACACTTCACCTTGTGGTTTAAACTTTGAATCTTTAGAGTAGCTCGCACCACCCTTGTAGTCCTTTCTATCCTTGAGAATTCTTCTAAACTGTTTTACAAACAAAGCCATGTCATCATCAACCGAAGATGATTTTTCAGATTTTGAACTTTTCAGCTCAACATGATCAGTCACACTTTGCAGTGCAACACCTTTATCCTTCTTATGCATGCTTTCTTCCAATTTTAACTCAAGTTCATAGGTCTTTAATTTTCCTACAAGTTTTGGAAGCTTTATGTCGGAAATGTTTTGACATTCCTTGATTGCGGTCTTCTTCGCGGAAAACCTCTTCGGTAACACACTTAAAACTTTTTGAACAATTGTTAATTCTGAAATAGGTGCTCCTAGACTCATCGCGGCATTGGTGACACTCTCAAGTCTGAGATAAAAATCAGAGAAGCTCTCTGAATCAGTCATCCTAAGTTCTTCAAACTCGGATAGGACCATTTCAAGCTTTAGGTCCCTAACCTGGTCATCATCCTCGTGAATGACACGCAACCTGTCCCACGCTTCCCTAGCTGTTGTACAATGCTGAATATGTGAATATTGTGCACTGGATACAGAAATAGCTATGGCATTCCTAGCTTTTTATTTGCATTTGACGCATTAACTTGGACCTATGTCCAGTCATCTCTAGGTATGTTCACTCTCTCACCGTCAACAATTCTAAACGGAGGACGCCATTCAACAGACAAGTATTGGAAAGTAAATTCATCATACGCATCAAGAAAGATTTCGAACTTATCTCGCCAGGCAGCGTAGTTTATGCCATCGAAGTATGGAGGTGAGTTCACCGAACCGGCTACTCGATCTCTCTCCATTGTCTAGACCCTTAAACCAACCAACCCAAGACCTTACTTTAAGTATGTCTAAAGCCCTGCTCTGATGCCAATTGCAGTTTGGCAATGAGGGGGGTATTTTAAAATAAATCCCTCTTCTTTAAAAAATAGCACAAACAGAATCACACAGATGACCAGTCACTGATGTGATGACTTTGACAGATTACTTTGAATTGTTTTGATCTTATCAGAAGTTCAAGAAGATTAATCACTTGGCAAATATAACTTGTGAATGCTTGTGAGTTGTTCAATCACACACGAATGATATGCCAACTTAGGTCCCCAAAACAGATTTAGTGAAGATGAAATCTGCGGGCTATCCACAACTACAACCTATTCAAATCCAGCGGTTCTAATGCAGCAGTTATAGGATGACCAGTCACTCAGTTTTGTCTAGATTGCATTTCATGTTAAGTTGGTGCATAATTAAATCTGATTTTAAGATTAGTCAACTTGTTAACAATTCAAAGAGATAGACACAGAGTTTTGGTACCCGGAAAAACCACAAATGGGTAAAAAACCGAGGGTCTATCAGAAGATCGGCCTTCCACTATGAAATGGCAAAAGATGTCCAATACAAGATTTCAACCAAGCTCAATATCTAATGTACCTATCTTAGATGCAGCGGTCTCTTGTGCGGCTTCTTCTCAATCACTTCACCTTCAGCGGATGCTTACTTGGTCAACACGCTATACGGACATACACATGTATTCCTATACTGTGGCACCTTTAAATGAATGCAGTGATGATATATGACCAGTCACCGACAGATTTCCAGAAAGCTACAGAGCTTCAGTAAATCTGGCAGCAACTGTGTTTGCTGCAGCTAGTCACAAAACTGTGCAGCAAACTAACCAAGGTCAATGACCTCTAAACTCAACCTAGTCTACTAACATGCATGAACATGGGAGACTAAGATTGCACAAACCTATTTCGACTCAAAGTGTATGAACTTTAAAACAAGCCGAACTAGGAAAGATGAACCTTCTTCCAAAGTTAGCTTAATGTATTTTTCTAAGAAAAACAACTTTGAAACAAGATTCAAACGCTAGCAATCCTCACTATCTTATGATGACTCTATATGAGTGAACTACGCACTCAAGAGTACATGGAAGAACCGGAGAGGAAAATTGCAGCCAACAAAGATGAGAGCTTTTCAAAATATTTATGAACTTTAAACTTGAAAACCCCCCAAAAAAGAAAAATGCACAAGTTGGTCTTTTATAGCCTGAGACTCATATGAGATGTGTGGATGAGAAAATGTCAAAATAAGATATTTAATCCACTCATCAAAGACATGGGCAGCTGCAAAAGTAAGGGAGATTATGTGTTAACTCGGGTAAAGGCATGCATGGGCTGACAGAACATGTAAGTGACTGGTCGTGAACAGTAACTGGGTAAAAGCATGCATGGGCTGACAGAAAGCATGGTAGTGACTGACCGTGAACAGTACCCGGGTAGAGACATGCATGGGCTAACAGAAAAGCATGCTAATGATAGATTATGAACAGTAATTATGCTTAAAAACACACTCAACATACTTATGGATAAAAGTATGGTTTTGCAATATTTGTTTGTGAAATTATGAAAACCTAATAATACCCTAAATGTGTGTGAACATTTGTGACTAGGGCTAAACCAACTCGACCATGCACAATCAAAACATATTCAAAGACTCAACAATTATGTATGCAAACAAGTGTAATTTGACCGGTTTTGAGCAATGTTGATCTTTATATCTTCAACTTCACTTGATCTTCATCCTATAGCTATGTTCTAATTGAGCTTGTGATGACAAGTGAATTTACAAAGTTTTTGATCAAGGAAAGCCAATTACATAAACCTACATGATCAGTAGATCAAATCCATGCTCGAATTAACCAATAAGGATATTGTAAAATTATATTAAATGGGAACGAGTAGTTTAGAACGCACATACTTTTTCCCCGCCCACCATGTTGAATTAATTTAGGGTGATTTTATCCTCACCCATCAAATTGATCTTTACACTCAATCTTATTTTAAAACCCATCATCAATTTTGACTAATTTGCATTTTATCACTACACCCATTTTGTGTTCCAATATTCAATTTTGACTAATTTGCATTTTATCACTTACTCAGTATTGAATGTGATTTTTACACCCATCATTAATCCATAAAGTTATGTTACATAAAAGAATGTGGTGCAATTTATAGGTACATGTATACGACCTCCAAACCTCTGCATTATGAGAGGTACTACATTAGGAAATCCATCACATTGATGATACTACACTCAAATATCTTATTTGAAATTCATGATTGCAACTGGAAGAAAATACTGGCATGTGTGTGTGTGATGATATATGAAATTGGCAACATTTACAAATTGACTGATGAACACTGTTTGTGTCAAAATCTGGGCTGGGCTTGACACGTCAAACAGTAGATGAGGTGGAAGCGGGGGCTTCCATGTGGGATAAGTTTACGGTGGCTTCGGGGGAAGCCAAGTGCTTGAAGATGTCTTCTAGGAGGGTTGATGTCTTTGAGTGATCTATATGAAAACAAGTGTTAAGCTCGGAGCACCGGTGTGGTGCCGGACAAAGGGGCTCCGATGCTTAAGTCAATAAGAGTGACTAGTGAATAGTAAATGTGAATAGTGTAGATTAGTTACCGTTGACCCCTTAGGGTAGTCTTCTTTTTATAGAGATGGTGAGAGTGTCACACATTCTTTTTTCCAATGTGAGATAGGTGGTATCCATAGGGTATTTCTTCGCGACTTTGGGCCTTCGTGTAGGGCCCACCTCTTGTCGTATGGGGGAGGCCCGCGGTTCTAATCGAAGACCATCGCGAGGTGGTTCCACGGGGTGCGTTTGGTTTGTCGTGTGACGTCTCGTGTGGGGGCCACGATCTTCGTAAAACATGCTCATTGGGACTTGTGGGATTACCCATGAGGTATTAGGTTGTCTTTTGCCACATGGCACTTGGTTGTCAATCCTATATGTCATAGGTGGGGCATGGTATAAACAAACACGTATTGATGGTCATGTTTCTGCTTTGTCAGAGTTTATGTCCAGAGGAAGCGTATATGACTATCTACACATACATAAGGGTGTTTTTAAGCTTCTATCTCAGGTTAGTATCAATTGAAGTTTCCAAGGGATTAATGAACTATTTGCACTAAACCTGCTAACTGATCCATTGTTTTCTGATTTTATCACTGCTGCCCCGGTTTTCCAGGACCTGAACGAAATTGCGTTCCAGGATGTTAATATGGAAGCAGCAGATTGGAATATGGAGGCGAATACTTCCAGGAAGCGTACCAGAGATGAGCAGGGAGGAGTTGGTCCAAGTTTTACCAATATTAATGATATCGATTAATGAAGTGGCTTTGTTGGAACATTAGAGGCCTTAGACGACCTGGTCTTAGGTCTCAATTTAGTTCTTTTTGCAAGATGTATGATATTAAGTTAGCGTGTTTGTTAGAAACTAAGTCTTCTTATGCTAGAGACTCTTCTGCTCTTTCTTGGCATAAGTTTGATAAGGTCTTTGAAGTAGCGCCTACTGGCCGAGCTGGGGGTCTTTTGCTTTTTTGGGATTCTACTGCTTTGTCTGTTGATGTTATTTGCTCCCATGCTCGCTTTATTCACTGTAATATTGCCGATAATGTCAAGAAGTTATCCTGTGTTGTTACCTTTGTGTATGCTTATCCCCAAAAAACTCTCCAATTAAGCCTATGGAATGAATTACTGCTGCTGAACCCAGGTAATGCTAAGTGGCTGTTAATGGGAGACTTTAACTGCATCTTGTTCCCCCATGAAAAAGTGGGTGGAACAGCGGCTACAACTACTTCTTACATGATTAATTTTTCCGATTTTTTGCACTCTGCAGGGCTTATTTCTCTACCTTTCACGGGTGTTCCATTTACTTGGACGAATAATCATAAAGACCAAAGCATCCTCTTTGAGAGACTTGATCGTGCAGTGGTTAATAATCCTTGGTGGAACCAATTTCCGGAAGCATCACTGACTAATCTTCCCATAACGGGATCTGATCATAGTCCACTAATTCTCAGTTTGTACAAGGATACAATGTATAAATCAAAAGCCTTCAAATTTGAAGCAATGTGGTTATCCCACCCAGACTTTAAGAATATTGTTCAAAGAGCATGGACTTTGCCTGTTACAGGAGATAATCAACAGAAGTTCATTACTATTACTAATGCTTTTAAAGCTCTTGTAAAGCACTGGAACAAGGAAGTTTATGGGAATATATTTCAAAAAATCAAAGACCAGCAACTTATGCTTGATCATTACCAGGAACGACTCATGGTGAATCCTAATTGTGCCTATTTGCTGGATAAGGAATCAGAAACAAAAAGTGACTTGGAAAACTTGCATAAAGCTGAGGAGATTTTCTGGGCTCAAAAAGCACGAGCTAATTGGCTCTCCCTTGGTGATAGAAATACGGCTTTTTTCCAAACCCAAGCAAAGATCAGAAAGAATCGAAATACTATTCACAAAATCAAAGATGAACAAGGGATCTAGTGGGAAAAGAAGAATGGGTTGGAAGAAACCTTTGTTCGTGAATTCAAAAGTAGATTCACTGCTACATCTCCATGTGGTAATGAAGTCATGTCGGAATTCCTTGAAGCTATCAGGCCATGCATCAATGATGAGGATAATCTAATCTTGATGCGTCCTGTGAATGTGGAGGAAATTCACCAAGCCTTAAATTGTATTGGGGGTCTTAAAGCTCCAGGCCCGGATGGTCTTCATGCCATCTTTTTTCAATCCCACTGGGAGGTAGTCAAACCTCACGTCTGTGGGATTGTTATGGATGTCTTCCAAAATGGTGGCAGCCTCCAACCTCTTAATCACACTAATATAGCCCTAATACCTAAAGTTGACCAACCGGAATCAGTTAATCATTTTAGACCTATAAGTCTATGCAATGTCATTTACAAAGTCATAACTAAGATTATTAGCTCAAGACTTAAGCCAATTCTTAGAAAATGCATCTCCAAAAATCAAGGGGCTTTCGCCCCAGAAAGAGCGATTACTGACAATATTTTAATTGCTCATGAATTGTTTTCAGGTTTTAACAGGAAAAAAGGTCGGCTCGGTGAAATGGCTATTAAATTGGACCTTGAAAAAGCATATGACTTTCTGTCTTGGGAGTATATTCGGAATGTCCTTCGTAAGTTCGGATTCCATGAGTCCTGGATCACCTGGGTCATGGAATGCATTACATCAGCTTCATTTTCAATTCTTATTAACGGCGAGACTCATGGGTTCTTTAAACCCACGAGAGGCATTCGACAAGGTGACCCACTTTCCCCTTATATCTTCATATTATGCATGGAACCTTTTATCAGGAAGCTAAATACCCTCACTATGAATTCCAAGAACCAGGTTGGTATTCTCTCCTCCCCGTGCGGGTTGAGAATATCTACGCTTATGTTTGCTGATGACTGCCTAATTTTTGCAAAATCTTCTGCTAAGGCTGCTAGGAACATTATTAAAGTGCTTAATGATTTTGCTCTTTCCTCTGGCCAGCGTATTAATTTTCATAAGTCTTCTCTGTACTTCTCTTCCAATACTACCAACCAAGTCAAAAATGATATTGTCAGTATTCTCAGTATTCAGCATAAGACGACTATAGGGAAATACTTGGGTATCCATAATATTATTTTCTGGAGGGACCCAACCAACACTAATGAATTGATCCAACGTATTAAGTCTAAACTTGCAGGTTGGAAGGCCAATGCGTTATCTAGAGCAGGTAAGCTTACCTTAATTAAATCTAATCTAGCAGGAATGCCGAATCATGTGATGTCATGTTTTAAATGCCCTACCAAGATTACTAAACAAATTGATGACCATAGCCGGCAATTTTTTTGGGGTTCGCATGTTAAAACCCCTCCTGTTGCCTGGAAGGATATGTGCACTCCGAAACGAAGCGGTGGTTTGGGAATTAGGAAAGCCCAAGATTATAACATGGCGGCCTTAGCCAAACTTGGTTGGAAAATCCTTACCGAACCTGAAAACTGGTGGGTTCAATTGATCAAAGCTAAATATTTGAGGCAGAATTCCTTTTTCATTGCTAAACCGACTTCTACTGCTTCCTTAGCATGGAAAGGGATTCTTCAAGCTAGACCGGTGATCTCAAAAGGTATTCGCTGGATTGTAGGAAATGGTAGAAGTATCAACTTCTGGACTTTTAATTGGGTCTTTGACTTTCCCCTTATCATGCTTATTCCGGAAGATCAACACCATTTAGTAAATACCGATAGCTTAGTAAGTGATTTCATTGATAATCAAGCTTGGGATAGAAACAAATTACGGAGCCTTCTCGATAGTTCTACTGTCAACAAGATCTGTAATGTTTATCTACCCATGCATCCCACTGAGGATGAGTTTATCTGGGGTTTTACCTCCAGTGGCACTTTTTCTATTAAATCTGCTACCTGGTGCCAATCTATGTCCACGGATCATCCAAATTGCAAGTCCATCACGAGAATGTGGAAACTAAAAATTCCTCAGAAAGTTAAAATTTTTAGTTGGATGCTCCTTCGGAATAGAATTCAAACCAAGTTCAGACTAAGTCGGTTTCATCCCCAGATTGATGCTACTTGTCAACTCTGCTCGGAGGATGTTAAAACCATGGATCACTTGTTCTATGATTGTGCGTTTGCGAAGAGTATCTGGACTTCTATGCCAGATATTCCGCTTCCTGAGCCAAATAACATAATCATGTTTAAAGATTGGTTAGCAAAACTGTTTGCTGACCCCACCTCATCTGATGGTTTACTCTCTCGGATTCTCCTTATTTGCTGGCAGATTTGGGATGCGCGGAACAATCTTGTCTTTCGTCATAAAACTCCCCATCACTCCCAAGTTATCCATCGCGCCCTGGCTGCTGGTAAGGATTTCCTCGAGGCTAATGCCCCTACTCAACATCACCACCCGAGTATTCCACCTCCAAACATCAAATGGCAACCTCCTGACCAGGATCGTCACAAAATCAATTTTGATGGCTCGGTTTTGGAGACTGGTGCCGCCTCCGGATTCATTATCAGAAACAACGTTGGAGCTCCCCTGTTGGCTGGGTCAAGACCGTTGGGTAAGACCACGGTGCCTATGGCAGAGGCTCTAGCTCTTAAAGATGCTCTTATGTTCGCTTGGCAACATCATTTCTCTCACCTTGCTGTGGAAGGCGACTCCAAACTTATAATTGACTGTGCCCGTGGCGTTTGCGCAACTCCGTGGTCTCTCAGGGCGATCATGAGGGACATCAGGCTTCTTGCTAATCGCTTCCAAGATGTTTCTTGGTCTCATGTATTCCGTGAGGCTAATTTCGCAGCTGATGCTATTGCTAATCATGGTCACCAGCTCCCCAATTTACACATTTGGCAAAATAATGTGCCTTCCTCAGCCACGATGGCTCTTGTATTTGACTCTATTGCCCCCGGTTGTCCGCGAGGTTTCTCTCTTTAATATAATTTATTTTCATCAAAAAAAATATGAACTATTTGCACCAAAATAATATAATTCACAGGGATCTTAAGATTGCAAATCTTCTGATGGATGAACATGAAGTAAGTCGATTTCGTGACTCTTTGATCAACAATTCATTGTCTGTCATAACCCATATATACTTTCCCTTGCATTTATGAAGATTGCATTCAAAAACTAATTTCGTGTCAATGAGTATTCTTTCTTAAGCGTGTTGCTTTACTTTCCAATGTTGAAATTATGTATCCTTTCTGTACAAGTTGTTCAAGTTGCTGATTTTGGGGTTACCAGATTGCAGACTCAATCCGGGGTGATGACAGCTGAAATTGGAACATGGCTCCTGAGATAGGCACCCCTTGAATATCAACTTCCGCGGGATAACGTTGCTAAGTAAAGTAGTTCCCAACTGTTGGAAATGTAGTGATATGATTAATCAGTCATTTATTATTTAGAACTATCATAGGGTTCATTCTTTTTGGGGCATGCCACCTACTAGAATGGGGTTAACAATAACTTTCATGTAACATAATTATTTTTTGGTATTGTTTTGTCTTTTTGAATGAAGGTCATTGAGATTTTGAGGAATACGTATATAGTGAGAGAATGTTTGATGAACACAAATAGGGTTAGGTTGATGAGCTATAGTGATCAATTTGCTATTTTATTTTAGGTGTTTAAGTTTAATTTTGTATTGTGGTAAAATAGTAATGTAATATTAGGATAAAATAATATTTTAATAAATAAAATAAGTGATGGGTGTGAAAAATCAAATTGATGGGTGTGAATAAAATCACACATTGATTTATGACGTGTTTACTAATAGGAGTGAGAATAAAAGTATTGAGAATTATTCCTACTCCAAGTGATTCATGTGTTTACGAAAATTTAGGAATCAAATTTATAGTGAGATCCACAACAAAATTAGGAATCACATTCATGATTTTCAAGGAATAAGATTCCTTGGTGAGAGGTGATATTGTGATTCCTGAAAATTGATTCCACAAGGAATGAAATTTTTATGCCTAAATTACCCCTATAAATAATGTTTTCTTCAATTGTACCCTTGCAAAAAAGTTGTACCCGTATATAGGAAATAAATCTTACTAGCTCTAATGTTCTTTCATCTTCTTACAATGCTGTCTGAACAAGTAAAATCTTCAATTGTACCCTTGCAAAAAAGTTGTACCCGTATATAGGAAATAAATCTTACTAGCTCTAATGTTCTTTCATCTTCTTACAATGCTGTCTGAACAAGTAAAATCTTAAATTGTACTCGCGTCTAAATATTATCAAGTAAGACTTGAAAATGTAAATCTTTCATTTTTATGTTGACAAAAAACAAATATTTTATATTGTGGGTATTTTAGTGATTTAGTTAATTTCCACTCCGATTTATGAAATACAGTAAATAATTTAATGACAATCAACTTAATTTTCACTCTGATTCTGGTTAATTAGTAAACGCTTCAATGAGAGTGCTTCACTCTGATTCCTACTCATTTCGAATTCTGCTCGCTTTGATTCCTACTCATTCCGACTCTTGCTCATTCCGATTTCGAATTAGTAAATGTGCCATTAATTAAGGAATTTACTATTTTCACCCCCCACTTCCTATTTTTCCCATCCACCTTTCATAATTAATTTAAATACAATTATATTTTTATGTGTTATTACTTGAAAGGAAAATTTATTATAAAAATTAACTCATCTTCCCTCTACCTGCATCGATTATGAACTGCAACTACCACCGTCGATGTCGCTGCCCTTGCCGTCCAAGGTGCATCGCCATAGAAGATCAACCTGCTCGAGATCATCACCCATTGTTATCAAAACCTCCATGCCCAAATCTTGGCCCGTCTCTACCCCTTTCATGACCCCCAAATCTTAACCCATCTCAATGTCTTGCACCAACTCCAAAATACCATGTGATTGGGTACAAATAATAAAAAGTGATAAAGCATCAGATTCAAAAGAGAGTTAAAAAAATTTGGGTTGTTAGGAAAGAAGAGAGGGGCAATTTCGGGATATTAATGATTGAGATGATTGTATAAATATAAAGGGAGCTATTATTTCCAACCCCTTGTTTTATTTTCCCACCCACCTTTTAATTTTGTTCTCAATGAACTTGATGGCTTTGTGCAATTTTGTGCATGTATCATATATTACCCAATCGAACTATCAATCTAGAACCTTATTTTCATTAACATGCAATACAAATGGCTTTAAAATTAGGTAGTTTCATAGCGGTACGGGTTTGATTAAGTGATTCTCATCATCTCAATTGATTTAGGTTGTTTCAACCTACATGGTCGTTAATTCCCTTGTTGCAACTTGATGTATTTGTAGAAATTAATTGAGGATATAGAGGACGAAGAATTAAAAAGAGAGAACAAAGGAAAAGGCAGAGACCATCAATGGCGGCCATAGATGGACATATCAAAGGTTCAAAGAAGCAACTTGATGGACTCCTCTTCACCAAAAGCTTGAACTCGCCTTTCTTTGCCGTATATACGATGGCGACGACGAGATGGTGAGGAAAGAGAGGTTGGAATCGTCGGGGAGGCAAAGTTTACGTACTTGCCGGTGCGGGTGTGGGAGGAGACGAGGTCGGGGGCTTCTGAGAGGTCAAAGTTTAAGGGTAATATATATAATTAAGAGTAAGAAAATAAGATGGGTGGTAAGATAAGACATGTGAGTGGAAATAATAGCTCCCAATATAAGTCAGAGATAAAAAAAAAAAAAAAAAAGGGGGTGGGGAAAGATGAATGGGGGGTGAAAATAACAACCCCTTAATTAAAAATATATTTTATGTCAAAAGACTTAAAAGTACATTCTATAAACAAAAAAACCATCCATGAAGAACTCAATGCAGTTGTGAAGCTTGGTTATAGAGATCAATCATGATGTCTCATTGGGTTAGTGGACATCCAGTCCAATTAAGATGATATCATTGTTCTCTCTCAAAATCCTAGCCGCTCTCCAAAAAAAAGCCCCAAAACCGCCGTCGGCCCCTTGGCTTGCCTTGGGGTCGGCCGGCCACATTTTTAGTGCCAACAACAATTCAAGCTTCTTGGCTTCGGCGTCAGTTGGGTTGGGATCCCTTGTTCGGAGCGTGGTTTTGCTGGAATAAAGGAATTTCGATTGATGTTCGGTTGCTTGTCTGTTGATTATAGCTTTTAGTCCCCGAATAAATTGTTAGCTCGTTTAATTTTATTTGGTTTGTTGTGATGGATTTCATCGAGTGGCGGCTGGTGTTATTTTCTGTTTCCCGATTGCTTTGATAAGCATCGGATCTCAACTTTGCCTTGCTTGGCCGTTTGTGCAGTGGGTGAGATCTAGTGGCAGCTTGTGCAGTTTCAAGTTTTGGTTCTGCAAAGCCTAGCTGGTTTGTCTGCTGAGCTAGTGGCGGCTTGTGCAGTTGTCAGATTCAGATTCCTTTGATGGGCTTCGGGATTCAGGTTCACCATGCTTGGCCGATCCAGTGGCGGTTGGTGCAGTTTTCATATTCGAATTGCTTGATGTGCTTCGGGTTTCGATTCTGCCTGGTTTGGCCGGCCTTATTTGGGTGTTTCTATGTTAGTTTAGTTGTTCAGTTGCCATTGTAATAGTTATAGTTACTCGGTTAATCGGTCAAGTTGATCTTTTCCGGTTGTACTGAAGCCTTCTCTAACAAGTTGGCTTGTTGCTGCTGCCTAGTTGCAGTGAAATTATGAGTCATGTTAGGAGTATTAGGCATTCCTTATCCGGTCAATGTCTGAGTTTGTACTCCTTTGTTTGGTTTTGCCAAAATCTTTTATAATATATTTCTGTTGATATAAAAAAATGATGATGTGAAGAAAATCCCGACAGCATTGCCCAAAATAGAACGAACTCATTATTTGTTATCTGCAAGAATATTAATCAAAGATTTCAAAAAGCTTGTTAGAATCAAGGGCGGAATTCTATTGTTGATGAAGGCCCCCTCTCCCCCCACTCCCCCCCATCTTCTTCAAATGTATCTTATCTCCTTTATGTATGAGAGAAAATTACTTGAATTAAGTTTAATGGCCCCCTCCAATCAACTCCAATATTTGGTATCAAGTATGAATTGTTAAAATGAACATATTTCAGTATGAGTTGGCTCCCATTTTGTATTGCATTCTACCCAGTCCTCAAGAATGTTCCTGTAAACCTCTAAAGATAGGGGATTCTGAAAAATTATGGGCGCTGTTATTTCCGCCCACCTAACTTATTTTCCCACCCATAAAATTTTATTAATCTTAATTAAATTGCATTAAATATCATATTAGTTTTATTATTCCAAAACTGCCACTGTCTTCTTCCCCCTTCGCATTGTTCCTCCTTGGGAGCCAAACAAATTGATCCATAAAAAAAAAAAACAAATTTCACCCTTCAAAAACACATCAAAATCCAATCTTTCAACAACAAAACCCCAAAAATGGAAGGATAAAAGTTAGAGTCGGTTTGGGAAGAAGGCGAAATTGGATTTGGATTTCAAATTTTAGGTTAAGGATTTCAACAAGAACTCAATCGATTTTTCCAGGACTTAACAAAGAAATAAGCCCAGATTCCGGCGACCTCCTCCGAGACCTTCTCCACATTAGCGATGGCATCGATGAATGCTAAGCCACGAGAAGATGGCATGGATGAATGCTAAGCTGCGAAGAGGAAGTCGAGAAGATGGCATGGATGAATGCTAAGCTGCGAAGAGGAAGTCGAGAAGATGCAATCTCGGCCTCGCAATCCCATAGTGTTTCAACGAAGCTGTTAACGGCAGGCAGTGGTGATGGTGGCCAGTGGCGGAGGCAGCAAGGGGCCAGTAGGGCCCTCTGCTCCATCGTAAATTTTTTGTTGTTGTTTTTTATAGGTATTTTCTAAAATTATAGGAAATGTACAAGAAAATACCCCATTTATTAGTTAATTTTTCATGCTATTAGATCAATTTGTTTGTCTCTACCTTATTAGGTGTGAAGTGCCCTCCCTCACAATATTTTCCACCTCCGCCACTGGTGGTGGCTATGAAGGAGTAGGTTGATAGAAAACCTGACGACAACACTCACCTTTGCTTTGATTCGACCATAGCTGTTGTGGGGGTTTCGGGAAGAAAGTGTTGGGAGATGATGTTATGGAATTCTTTGTTGTGTACTTTTATGTAAATTGACATAAAGAAAAAGAAAAAGAAAAATTAAATTAATTGTGAGAGGTGGGTGGAGAAATAAGTTTGAGGGATGGAAATAACAGTCCCCAAAATTATTTTTATGTAGAAAACAAAAAGGGCTTATGCCCAAAAACTACTATTTCACTTTTATTATACCTAAAAACACTACCTCACTTTTTTTTTTACAATTTATATTATTTTTACAATTTAATACCAAACCAAACTAACAAACCCACCCACAGCGCGCATGCGTGAGACTCACGCGCCCCACATTGCACGCCCCGCGCTTCTCGTCCTCATTGTCAAAATGAAGGATGTGTTCCTTCAAAAATGAAAGATGTGTTCCTTAAAAAATATGAAGTTGTTCCTTCAAATTCGAAGGAGCTCTTCCTTCAAAATAAAGGAATAGCTGTGTTGAAGGAAGTGTTCCTTCAAAATGAAAGAGGACTTCCTTCAAAATAAAGGAGGACTTCCTTCAATTTGAAGGAAGTCCTTCAAAATGAAGAAAGTGTTCCTTCAAAATGAAGGAGGAGGACTTCCTTCAAAATTTTGGAGGACTTCCTTCAAAAATGAAGGAGAATTTCCTTCAATTTGAAGGAAGTCCTTCAAAATGAAGAAGATGTTCCTTCAAAATGAAGAAGGTATTCCTTCAATTTGAAGGAAGTCCTTCGAAAAAGCTGTGTTGACGAAGCTGTGTTGACTCACCATCAATTCACACGATTTTTATATCAATCTTCATCTAAACAACCCAACAAAGCTTTCTAGACTAGTTTCAAAGATTACTTTGGCCGGAAACTCGCTGGAAATTCACCGGAAAGTTTCAACCAATATGTGAGGCTCTCCGGCAATGATCCGCTGCAAACTAAGGCTCAATGTTGGTTGGGCTCTGTCTAGAATGAGAGGATGAAGTTTTGGGTGGTGGTTCGTCCTATTTGTCGCCAGAATCGGAGAATCTCACCAGAAAACGTGAAGCGTTGCTGCCCTGTTCTCTTTCTACAGTGGGTCTGGGGTTACAATCTTGGTTTCTATGGAAAGAGGGCGACGAGACGAATCCAACCCAATTGATTTCGTGTCAAACGTAGTCTGGATGAGAAAGTTATGGGTAAAAGAGTGTTTTGAAGTTTGTAGGGGTTAACAAAAAAATGGAGATTTCTAGCGTGGATCACAAAGCAGGGAAAGTTGAAGAAGAGAATGAGCGTATTTTGCAGCGCGTGTGGTGTGAACTTTGTATTAAAAGTGTTAAACCAATTAAAACTCAACATGTGTCCAAAGTAGTATTATATTGTAATGTTTAAAGTGTAATAGTATTTTTGGGTATTTTACTCTTCAAGTAGTATCAAAATACAATTTTTTTCAAACTAAAATTTAGGATAATATCCCTTTAACCCATTTATTATTAAAGATCGCCATAAGAAAATATGGGGTCGCCTAAATAACTGCAAGGCTAAACAATACCACTTATCTCTTACAAAGACTTTATATTGATACCATCAGACTTAAAAGTTTTGCTCGAGAAAAGTTGACAAATAATATAACAAGAGGATGATATCAAGTTACTACTTTTTTACTATGGAATTTTAGGACCACAAAATAAAAAATTGTATTTTTTTTGTGTTTGCAAATCGTTTGAAATTCATGCAACCATATAATATTTTGATATGAACTAGCTGCTATTCTGGCCAAACTACCCCGAATGGAAAAAAAAAATGTCTAATGTTTCAAGTGTTTTTCAGGGCTGATAATGCGTCCTTTGTTGCTGCTGAAATTACAGCGTCTGAGGCATTTGGCAAGTAATAGTATTTTCCTGCAGAGCAAATCTTATGGTTAGATTATGTTTCAGTCTTCACATATGACGAAGAATAGGAGATATAAGTTGGACAATGAACCTTGAGCTACTCTGGCAATCTCCTTAGCAAATCCAGTTGAAACAAATTTGTTTTCAGTGTCAATGACGAGGAGAGACATCCCTGCTTTGAAGATTTTGCCAGCAACCTCAAGAATCTCATCCTTCATTGAGAAGAGGACCACAAGTTAGTGCAATACAAAAAATGGTAACAATGTTCAATTACAGAAGCATCTCATTTCTTGAGTGTGGAATATATATATGTATCTACTACGAGAACCACATTCATAAATAAATAAATGAATGAAAATTGATATAAAGCATTGATATATTATCCTTTCCTTTAGATATGGACCTAGTTTTTTGGAAGTCTCTTATGCAATATCAAATCAGGTTGCCTATCTGATAGAGACCTGGTATAGATCATCATTATCTCAGTAAGGCCATCTATTTGGAGGCACAGGCTTGCTACAATTAATCTACAAACCAAACCGCTCAAGATTTACCTTCAACTCCTGTGATGAAGGTCTTGGAGCATCATTGGCAGCAGCAGCTTCAGGGTCATTGGATCTCTTTAGTGATATGTTGGCTCTACCGTCAGTTATTGCTACTATCATTATACGTCCAACATCACCACTCTTCTCTGCATTTAGTCCAACCCTAACAGCCTAAGCAATTTAAATTTTAGAATATTGTCGGTTGTGTTGGGGTGGAAATTTCAGTACTCAAATGGAATTCTACATACCGTGGTCAGACCATGAGCAAGGGGAGAACCTCCTCCACAAGGAAGTCTCTCAAGACGTCTTCTTGCCATTGAAATTGATCTAGAAGGAGGAAGAAGAACTTCCGCAGAATCTCCACGGAAAGGAATGATAGAAACCTAAATGACATTAGCAGTTAACAAGAATTACCAAAACAGCAGCCATAGAAACAAATATCTATCTTGGTCTTTTTTGATGAAGGAATGAAGTACCAATAACTTAGACCAACTTGTTACTGAGAAATGCAATATATGAAGAAACCAATGCTTTGTAAATGACTATTTCAAATGACTCTTTTACAAATCCCTCTCATTTCCGATTGTCCTACTAGATATATACATTGCTTTGTTCATGTTTGGAATTCTAACCCAATTTCTTTGGTGCCTGAAATTCCCTCATCCTAACAGAAGAATTATGCTTGCTTTCGCATCCAACACCTAAACTAAATTCTCACAGAAATATGGGGAAGGATATGATTCATTACATATATAGAGCAAATAGAAATCATTATTTCCTTTCTCAACTGTGACATCGAAAATATGGTTTGATTCTATCTCTTACTCAACAGACATTATTTTCATACATTTAATGAAAATGAAGATTACAGCTCATTTCATGTTAGGAAACTATATTATTCAAAGCAGTATTTCCTGTGATATGCATATACCCTACCGAATATATAGACACTTATGTTTGAACAGGAGTCTCTTCTTAAGTCGCTTATCCTGTTGGTTTCATGTATGCCGTTGTTAAAACCTTCCACAATACAATCCCAATTAGATTGATACTGCTGCATATACAAAAGTTCAAAACCAAGGGCATAGCAGTCACAAGTTTTAAGCTCAATTTTGTTTTCAACTTCTCACATAGACATTAATCCAATACAGTCACACGCTGCCCTTTACTTCGTACAAACTCTGGTTTCCTTCTATTCTTCTTTTTCTTTCTCCTGTTTCAGTTTTTTCTCCAAGAAAGGGTCCTAAGAAAACTTCTTCAGCCTAAATAAAATTAGACATCTACTAAAAGCAAATATGAAATTTTTAGTCACCTGATCTCTGCTTGTATAACTTTCTGCTAGTAATTTGAGTGCAGCACCTTTTGCATTCTGCATTCTATTCAATGCCATGCTTCCACTTGCATCAACAACAAATATAACCTGCCATGAAGTAGATTGAAAGGGCTACCCAATTAATCTTAAGTATTTGGATCAGGAATTTTTCAACCAACCATACATGAATAATTTGATATGACTTTAAAAAAAGGTCACTAATTAGTCCCAATTTTCTCGACTTCCAGGAAAAGCTGGATATCCACTTTTATGGATTTCACATAAGATGGCAACCTGTGCCCAACCTGAGGCTCATATGAACAATAGTGAGGGATGTTTTGAGCCATAAGCCACTCATTGCACCCAGACACACAAGGGTACAGATATACGCGCGCGCGCGTGTGTGTGTGCAAGTAATTAAACTATAGCGTCAATACCAGTGCTCCTGCTTTTCTTGCCATTCTCTTCGCTCTCATATCAGTTTTTTCCACAAAAACTTTCCTACCGCTTTGGGTGTTATTTTCCCTACGCAACTTTTGATATGGTGCAGCAGCTCTAAGAGTTGCATCAACAGCTAATCTCCTTATAGGGCCCTGTTAAAGACAAAGCTCGTTAAGAAAAAAAAAAGATGAATTAAGTTAAGTAAATTTTTCACAGCACACAAATTTTCTCAAAAACTTCTGAAACTCTACATGAGGGAAGGAGTAACCTTTGGAAGCATTGGCTTAATATATCGACCTCTATCTTCTGAAAATATCACATTCTTTGCTCTCCCGGCCTTCCCTCTGCGTCTTTGCGCTTGTTGTGCAAAGAAGAGAAGCTTCTCATCAACCAACCCCCCTTCTGCATCAAAGATAAACTCTTCAGGTACTTGTGGCTCTTGCTCATTCTCTTCATCATTTTCTTCATCATTCTCATCATCATTTTCATCCTGGCCACATTGAGAAGTTTTCATAACAGTTAAACCTGTGTTTCCCTATTAAATCTATAGCAAAACATTATTGCCAAGAATTGATTTGAAGAACACCACAATTATTACTTAGTTGTAGCAATACTTAAAAACAAAGGAGCATGAAGCTTAAATTTGATTTGATGTTAACAAACCTCTGGTTCGTCCTCCTCATTTTTCTCTTCCCCTGATTCTTCATTTTGTGGAGGAGGTGGGGGAGGTGGAGGCTGTTGATTTTGCTGTTCTGGTGGGTTCTCAGTGATGATTGAACGGGGAAGAATGACCAGTTCTACCTGAAATGACTACCTCAGAACGAAAACTTGGTGTATATGCTAACTGTTTGTACCCAAATACTAAGTTGAAAAGTTATGATGCGAATACTATAAGTGACAAAATTATCCAGATGCAAAAGTTCTTTCATTATTCAACTTGGTTGCTAATTCCTGAACTATGATTGACAAACTGAGTTAACAAAAACTAGATTTGCTTGCCAAATTCAACGAACGCTTTTGAAGCGCCGTGTACTTATTCTACTTTCTGAAGATCTTCCTGTTTCGTTCAGCAATATATAATGAAACTTAAAGAGAACATATAAGGATAGTCCTGCATAGTTTCAAGGATAAACCAGAGATATGCATGATGTGATATGTGACAACTTCAACCTACGTTCTTCTCTCATAAATCATCTACCTGCCCAAATGTTATTAGTCATGGCTAATGGTGTTCAAGGGTAAATTATGTTCAGATTACTACTACCCCTGGTTGGAATTATGATGCAACACGTGTGTAAAAATACCTATGCGAAGAAATGAGGCACAAGCTTTCAGAAATATACGTAAAAACTTATTCTTTTTCTTTTTTGCTAAGACAGAAGTATACTTAACAGCTTTTTTCAGGTCATCAACGTTAACTTTTTCACGTCCGTCCAGAGCAGCTAAGGATTTTGCAACACGAGCAGCATATAGTTCAGCTCTATGCCCCTGATATTCATAAAAAAAAAATTGAAAGTTAATTCACCGTCCAGTTACAGCAAACAAGTAGCATGAGATGGGAAGCATAAGAACGGGAAAAATTTAAACAGTTGGTCCAGATAAGATATACGAATAGAATTCCTTTTACTTCACTTGAATAACATGATGTGTTTAATTTCAATAGGTAAAACAAAAAGTTATGTCCCACTAGGCTATTTCCATTAGGCGGTTAGGATGGCAGGACTGTACACAGCGCTACACCTGTTTCAAAAGAGATTGTATCTTACTTGACATGACCACAAAGACATTTGAATAGATGGAAATCAATTACTATTGCCAGAGTGTTTTCTCGGTTGTAAAATGAGGATGGGTATTAAACTTTCCACTCCATTTACACATCTTCAATGTTCTATTACATTATGTTTGTTCTAGTATTCTAATTTTACCACTACAACAATGATCACTCTAGTTCTAAGTTTGCGCCCTACATTCTTGGGCCTTGAATCTTTCTTGAATGCCAAATATGGGGAGATATATGAAATTGATAAATGGAATAATGATTGATGACGAATTTTAATAAGAGTTCTAATTTTGTCATTTAAAACTGGAATTAGTCCTTTTGAGTCACAATTCAGTACAATATAGCCAAAGCAAAAGGTTATTTTGGTCCCAGGTAATACAGATTCAAGGGTAGCAAGGATGGGGAGGGAGAGCCTTAATACATTATGAATTTATAACTCAGTCGACAGCTAATGCTAAGTCGTAATGCAATGGGAGAGAAAAGTTCGTGCATGTTGTGTCTCAGCATAGTAAAGAGGTCCACAGTAAAAACCTGGCAACCACCTCGAACAGCTTCCAAAACCAGGTACTTTAATTGTTCTCTGCTTATAGTGACATCCTTAAGATACTCTCTTGCCAAAATGATCTGAAACATGCCAATATTAAACGAATCAAATATATTTCATCTCCAACATCACATAAGACTGTAAGAACAGAGTACCAGACATACCATGATATCCAACCAAACAAATCTATTGCCACAAGTTAAGGTGCACATGATTCTATGTGACTGGCAATAATCTTTCGACATATTTTATGAGTAAGTTGGTTGACTCCTTTTCATTCATTAACAGCAGACTGGTCTGGAGCCTTTCAGACTGGGCAGCCTTAGGTGTAAGCAAACTTAGTACTGCTGCTGCTAAAGAAAAGCATAGCGTAAAACCATATAGTTGTGTGGGCTTGCAACTATGCAAGGCATTAAAGTGATAGATGGTATGACGATGATTGGCTCAAATTCTGGCTCACAGAACACCATACTCCTAATGAGCAGGTAGCAAATTGGTGAAATAGTATACTGCTGCTTTTATTTATCATGTGTATATAGTACATTAATTTATGTTACCTACCACCTTCTGAAGTATGTGGTACTGAATTTAACACTACTAGTATCTCTGACTCTCTAGAAAAGTATAATTTCAAGACTCTTAGTGGTGCAATGATAATTACTCCGTAGAGATATTATCCCCCCTTTAGCCCAATTTAGGTAACAGTAACACTAAATCAATAAGATCTAAGAATCAATACTAAAAGAACAATAAATAATATGCATAGGTCCTACTTTTTTTCTAAATAAAAAAAAATGGATCAACCATTCCCAAGGATGTTGATGAGTGACCTATACATTGAGGTGACATTCTTATACACTTGGGTATCCATGTAATTACACCCAATGGAATTCCACAAGACTCTCTATCTACCCAGCCCATCCATAGCAACCTGGCACTTAAACAAACCACTTATTTTTCCTGCCTGCATACCTGAGTTTTTACAAATTCTGTTTCTTCCTCAACCAATTTGAAGACTTCAGAACTATGTTCCTGAAATTTTGTTGCAATCCCCACAGCTGCAACACGGTCATCAAAACTCATTTCAAGATCTGCACTGCAAAAGAAGTTTGCAGCATCAGTAGAATGTGAAAGCTACATAACGTATTCCATTACGTAAATACAAAATCTGTACCTCAAATTAACTGCAATACGATCTAGTAAGTGTTCACGAACAGCACCCTCTTCCGGATTATAAGTAGCAATCAAGAGAGGCTTACATGGATGTCTAAAACTGATTCCCTCTCTTTCCACGATATTAACTCCTTCAGTTAATACATTAAGAAGCAGATTACTAATACCCTCATCCAAAAGATTAATTTCATCCACGTATAATACACCTCGATGAGCTTCAGCAAGAAGGCCTGGCTGGAAAACAGTGGTTCCCGTTTTCACAGACTCCTCTACATCAACAGACCCAATTAGTCTGTCCTCTGTGACTCCAAGTGGAATCTACAATGTAAAAGTAGGGTGTTTACATAAATAAAAGCAATATAACTAGATACGAAAAGCTCTTTTCATGACAAGTACCTGAACAAAAGGCGACCTGACAATCTGAGTCTTGATATTACCAGCAGAATCAAACTCCATGCAGTCAGGTAAAACATCTTCCCACCTGTAAGAATTACAATTATCATTGGAAGAGACTAAGGCAAAGGATCAACTAGAGAAAGTGAAAATAGAGCAACTGATCAAAACTTCTTGTATGGGGATTTCTTGGACATTAACATAATTCTGGCCACTACTCACTATAACTGTACACGGTTATGACTGAAATAGAATCAGTATAAAAAAGAAAGGCTCCTTATTTATTTAAATGAGAATGGGATTACTCATTATATGAGATTATGCTAAAAGAAAAACTCAAGGGATCTAAAAACAGGAAAGTAAACACTTTTCCATTCAACTTTTTAATATTGCAGGAAACTTTTCATGGACCGCCCAACATTTTCTACTTCTGGTCAGTTTAACTTTCCCAAAAGAGTTTCGTGGCCGGAAAGATGTTTTCGTAATGGAGGGACAAGAAAACGTCCTACTCTCTGCGGTTCTGATCTAAGAACATTGTCACAAAAATAAAATAAGGAAAGATACAGAAATTTTCTGTTCTCAGAGTCACCTGTCATAAGATGTTGAAAGTAAGTACATCTAGTCATCTAGTCTAACATGACCAGGATATTGGATTCTGCTGTCATTATCTTCAGTGAGTACAGTAATATGAATCTTCAAACCTCCTCAGGCTCCTGATATTTTCACAAAAACTGGGAGAGTAAAATGGATGGATAGACCTAAGCTTATTTCAGACTAACACGTGTTTTGCCGTTTTCCAGTCGACTGTGAAGTAACCTATTTGTCAACTCTCTCTGGTTTCTGCTCAACATCCTTTACAGGTAGAGGTACCTAATCCTAAAGCAAACATGATTATGATGCTGCAAGTCCTTTATGCCCTAACAAACATGCATTGGGGAAATTAAAGATTAAGAAAATTACCTGTGGTGAAAAAATTGAGATAAATCACTTCAACAGAAAGTTCTATTAATATTCTGGATCAAGTCACACCAATTATGTAAAACATTGTGAAAGAAAGTTCTATAACTTGTGATATGCCAAAACGATTGCACACTCCATTAGCCAAAAACCGTATTTTTAGTGAAAAATTAGTGAATGTGTTTATATAAAAAAATACGACCCCACCCTCCCCCCCCCCCCCCCCCCCAAGCACATCTATTGTGATCGCAAAAAAAAAAAAAAAAAAAACTTGTAACCATTCAGTATCCTTACTCTTCAGGACATGCAGGATCAGCATTTGCGATTGAACCAACAACTACTTCAATCGGTGGTAAAATTGCATGTAATCCCCGTGCCATTACTGTTTTGGCTGTTCCCCGCTTTCCAGAGATAGCAATTCCTCCAATTTCACGGTCGATAGCCCCAAGCAATAGAGCAGTTTTGATAGCATCCTACAAATTAAGAAGTAATCACAAAAAAAGATACTAATGCATGAAAACTGACTAGTAACAGAAAAAATTAGCCTTATCCTGAAAATCTGGCCACACAACTAAATTTGTTTCAAATTCAATTGCATAAGAACTTATGTTTCTTACAAGTTTTGGATGGGGGAATCAAACATTACTGAGAAATATGCAAATTACGGGATTTAAATAGACGGAAATTAATACTCTAGAAATTGCAAAATTTCGTATTTGATTTGTCTAAAGGAAAAGATGGAATTTTATTGTTAAGTGACGGAATTGGAAAGTTTGTTAGTTTATAACTCTAATTTCCATGGAAATTTGCAAATGACACCGAGTTACTTGGAAATTATGACCTCCAATTTCCACATTCGTTCCCGTGTAGAAATTCTAGATTTCTATGTTTACAAATCCAAACAAGGGAAATGATACATGTGATCCAAACCGAGGGTTAAGGTTTTGACAGGAAAATGCTTCTAGATTCTCCATAACAATTCAGCAATGGATGACAAGACCTACTTTCCTTCCTCCAGAGAGGTATACAAATATTAAAGAAGTCTAAAATCGCATGATACCAAATATTAAACATGTCAATAGCTAGCATTAGGAAACATGTTTTTTTCTTCTTAAACATATTCTATGTGAATCAGGAAATGGCAAAGCAACGGATCAACAATGCATACTCAATCAATTCAAGAAATTTCAACTGCCGACTCATTCCATACAAAATGTGTAAGAAGTGTACGCCAACACAGTTGGGGCAAACTCCAGAACCCCCACAACAGCACATTTACAATTAAACCATCCCAAGATCATACACCTAAATGATACACCAACCCAAAACAGTAAAACCCCAAAACATGAAAAACCCATGTCGCATTTCACCGAGAAAACACAGAAACAAAAAGGCCAAAGCATCATTTTCGAAGAGAAAGAGACTAAAATGGGATTTTCACCTGGCCAACAACAGCAGCTAAAGGGAAGTACTGTCTTCCATAGGAATCGGAGTTCGAGCTCTTATCTTGGGTGAGTACGGCGCCGTTTCCGGACTCGATAGTAGCAGCTGCAGAAGCAGAAACGCGAATGCGAGCGCGACGAATGCCAAAGCGTTTTGCACTGAAAGAAGAAGAGGAAGAAGCAGACGACGACGAAAGAAGAAGAAGAGGGTGGTGTAATCTGAAAATGGGAAGGAGGGAAGAAGATTGGAGGTGCGATAGAGATGAAAATGGCGAAGCTGTGGGCGAGAACGCCATTGAAAAACAAAAAAACAACAGGGGAGTTCAGCTCAGTGAAGGAGATGAGCAAGCGCTGTCTTGTATTGTGTTGTGCTTTCTTCTTATCTATCAATATATCTACTTGTGCATAAATCTGTTTTTTCGATCAGGGAATAAAATATATGGGAAATCTGCTGGATTGTGCCATTGTGACTGCGCGGGTGAGTAACTCAGTCCCGAGGCGCGCGTGCTTTTAGTCTTAAAAAGACTTGGCCTCCGTATCTACGAGGCCCAGAATTCAAAACCCCCGAGAAACATAGCAAAACCTTCGTATAAACATATTTTATAATGAAATAAATTTTATAAAATTATAATATTTTTTTTTTATCTTAGGCCCTGTTTGACATTGTTTTAAAATCGGAAGTTTTTTTACAACAAAAAATGTTTGGTAAATCCAAAAATAATCACTATTTGGTATAATTGTTTTCAACAAAAACTGATTATCGAAAGCAGTGTAGGAGTAACTTTCATAATCTGCTTTCATGTGGGACACGCTAGGCATTACCAAAATTATTAATGAAACTTTTTTCTTCCAATTTTATCCTTGTCAAACATTTCAATTTATCCAATTTGTCATCCATCCTCATAAAAATCTGGAACTCCAGAACGGCGAGAAATCGGCAGTGGCGACCCATCCAGACCCCGCAGTCGATCTCCTGCCCCGGACCCCGTCAGCGGCTCGACCCTGCAGCCGATCTCCTGGAACACGGTCGAAGTTCTGCAATTCTGAAATGTGCGCGGCCGAGCTGGTCGAGGCGGTGGTCCAAGGCAGCAATTCGCGGGGTTAGCGCTAGATATCGCAACGGCTCAAGGTGAGCCAACCCGCTGGCGAAGGCTAACCGGTACTTCTCGATAGAAATTTCAAGCTGGAGGGGAAAGAAGAAATCTCGTGGCGGCTTCCATGGTGGATGGACCAACAGCGGTGCTGGAACCAGGAATCTGATCGGGCTTACATTGACCAAACCCTAGTGACCCAAAATTGGTGGTCGGCGAGGAATCTCAACAATTTAGCACGGTGGCGATGGGTTTTGGAAGAGTACTGTTATGAACCAGTGGCGGAGCCAGAAATTTTAGTTAGGGGGGTAAAAATTGCAGAGTTGTTATCCTAGCTAAAAAATTTTCAAAACAACAAAAGTTATGATATAAAAAAAGTAAGAATTTTTTGTAACAATCCTACAATAATTAATTTAAACATATCAACTACAACAGATGTTAAAAAATAATGCATGCCACGCAAAATACAAGAAAATGAGAGATTTTACACAATGTAGATTAAGAGATTACTTAGAAATAGATAAAAATGTACAAAAAAAATGGAAGCAAAGAGGTTTGAACCTTTGACTTCAAGTTCAGGGGGACATGAATCTAACCACTAGAGCAATAAACCTACTAATCTATCATAGAAATTAGAGCATATTTAAAATTCAGTGGGGGCATGGACACTCCCTGGGTCTCACGTGGCTCCGCCACTGTTATGAACTTCAGTTTCAGAAAAATTACAAATTCGTATTTTGTACTAAGAATTTGTGTTTTTCTATTCACTCTCTATCTACACCTGGGCCATTGCAATCGAGGTCTTCGTCGGAGGAATGGGCTAGGCGACGAGGTGGCGAATAAGAACGGCTGAATCCCGATTTCAAGGAGGCCAACATCCGAGACGGTTGGTACGTCGGATGATTATACATAGTAATTGCATGAAAATGGCTATTCGCAGTCCAGTTATGAAATTTTATTTTATTTTTTTTTAAAAAAAAACTTGATGATTATACATAGTAATTGCACAAAATTTTGCATTTTTTATTTTTAATAAATAATTCAGTAAAATAGCCATTCAAGAACATGTCTATTTTGGTCCTTATATACATCTCACAGCACTTTGGTAAAAATGTTTACCGAACACCTAAAACTGATTATTGTGATCCAAAGTAGTTTTGACAAAATGTTTATCAAACGTCAAACTGATTATCCCAAAAGCCGATTTCCCTTAAAGCAATTATGATAAGTGATTATCTGAAAGCACAGCAATGCCAAACTAGGCCTTAATATGAGATTAGTTATTTTTTGGAATAACCTACACGTTGTCATATTCCATGTGTTTTTGAACTCTCATTCTTAGAAATTTACCTCCATATAGTCATAATTGCAATAAGACATAGGGATAATGACCCCAAAGCCCAAAATAAATACTTTATTTCTATGATAGGACAAAAATTTTAAATGTTCACCACTAAGGACAAAATAATTAAAAGCCCAATCTTTGACTGCCACATGGGCACCACCTGCATGCAAATTCCACTCTCACTTACCATCTACCCGCATGCAACCTTTCAGCAATTACTAGCGCGCAAACCCACGCTGCAACAGTTCCTGTCAACACAGAAACAGTTTCTACCAAAACACAAAAACGCCAACACGAAAACAGTTCATGTCAACGCATAAACAGTTCATGTCAATAGAATACAGTTCATTCCAATACAGAAACAGTTCATGCTAATAAACAGTTCATGCCAACACAGAAACAGTTCAAGCTAATTAACACAGAAACAATTAGGGTAGCATTGTTGGGGTTCAATGGTGGTTTACAAAAACTCAACTAAAACTGAAAAATTAAGTTGTGGGCATTGTAGATCTTGAAAAAACAAGAAGATTCATACCTCACTCGACTTTGGGGGTGGTCGGATTTGACCGGAATCGATCGATTTTTCTGGAAAACTCCAAAATATTAATATTTTGTTTTCCTTCTTTACTAGTTTTCAGGTTCCAATCTTAGTATCAATAGAAAATAGATATTGATACGAGTCTAAAGCAACTTACCTCGCATCAATTAGACTCTGAACGAAAGAGTTATGCTTAAAACAACTTTATGGAAGTTGTAGAGAAAAAAAATGGGGAAGAAGGAGACCGCACGTGAAGGAAAAAAATTGTGGCAGTGTAATTGTGCCACATGTCTTTTTGTCCTTGTATGAGATGATTTGATTTTCATGTTTTATGATAAAAATAGGGATTATTCCATGGACCATGTTTCGTGGTCCAGCCATTATTTTTCACGCGCCTTTCTTTTTACTTGTCCCAACTTCCTTTAGCAATGGACCCGCCCCACCTCTTCGTCTTCGATGCAAATGAACAAAATCTAAACAGACATGAATCTTCAAGTTTCAATAGCAAATAAACAAACCCACTAAGAAACCAAAATTATCTTAAATTAGCAAGAGAAACATGCACCTAAGAAAGCCATGGCATCCAGAAGCCATGGCCCCCAATTTCAAGTCTGGATGCCATGGCCTCTCGACACCAAATTAAACATAAACCCACAAATGACAACAACAAATATAGTAAAACAAAGAGTTTTTATAGAGCTGAGAATATTATATAACAGAAGCTTGATACAAAAAGGCGAGAGAGCTTTGTTGCACGAGCTTATCGCATCTGTCGCACAATGCTTGGATCTTTTCGAGGATTTCCTTGATTTTTGTGCATTTTGCAGATCATGGAGATCAGCGACGTCCAAGGAAAACTTTGCTGGTGTCGGAGTCCCTCTCCTTATGCTTCCACGAGCAATAGATACAATTATGTTGTCTTTGAAGGAGGCTATCATGTCTTTGAAAAAGATCAGGCAACTGCGAATTATGATTTAGAAGAAGATAGTGAAAAAGAAGAAGAAGAAGAAGCAGCGCAACTGCTCAATGATGAAATCATCACTAACATGGTTGATTTCTACAGCCTTGCAAAAACTAATATTTTGAGGCTTAATCTGCCACATAGTAAGAGGAAGTTGTGCTTTTCATCTCTAGGATAACATGAACTGTTTATGTGTTGACATGAATTGCTTCTATGCAGGCATGAACTGTTTTTGTGTTATCATGAACTGTTTTTGTGTTGGGATGAACTACTTCTATATTGGCACAGTTCACAGAAACACAGAGTTCATGTTATTGTAAAAAAATTAGTCCAAACAAGAATATAAATAAATTGTGGTCATAAAAGTATAAAAAAAACTCACCTTCTGCTCACCTCAGATTATATGCTCTGAACCAATCTCTACCAACCCAATTGCCCAATTTGAAAAATTAATCGAACTCGATGAGCAGCCACGTAGAAGGTGCATAGTGCTTTTATTGTACTAAAATATAAGGGAAAATAAGATTGTCAGATATGATCATAAGAATAGAATTCACAGAAAATAGTGACGCATGAGTTTTTTTATTCAATTTGGCGCGTGGCATGCACCGGCCTGTAATAGTAATGAGTTTGGTTTTGGAATGCACATGTAGTGGTTCTATCTAGATTAAAGTAGCAATTTACCCTTGATTGTGAACATTTAAAATTGATGTTCTACCATGGAAGTAGGGCTGGGATCAGGTCGGGACCCGACCGAAAAGGTTCAACTCGAATCCCGACCCGAGAAGGATCGGGTTCCTCATTTGCAGCTCGATCCCGACCCCGATAGAGGTTGGGTCGGGTTGGGATGGGCTGAACCTGACACTGTATCCTTCAAGTGCGGACTCGCGGAGAAAGGCTCTCGAGGATGCTTCCACTAGGCCACAAAGTGGAATACATAACACCTCGTAGACAATGGATGACGAAAACACTGTTATGAGCTCCTGCAGAAGACCAATACATAACGTGAAACCTATTTTCGTTATCTATATAGGCCCAAAACCGTTGTTATTCAATGTCTAGAAAGAGGAAGACAACAGTTTTTTAAAAAACGTTATTTGTAAAAACGCGGTAGTTACTATGCACTTAAGGAAATAACAACGAAATTTCAAAAAATTGTTATTTGTTAAAAATGCGGTACCTACTGTACACTGAGGGGGAAACCAAAATCTCAAATTCCCTCTGTGTCCCCTTTTAATTTTTGAACGGCCTCCATTCATTAAAACCCTAATTTCTCTCTCTCTCTCTCTCCCTCTCCTGCATCTCTTTCCCTATCCTTCCATCTTCGTGGCGGCCCTCTTGCAATCGCCGAGCTTCGAATCAAGCGAGTACGATGGGATGGTGACAGCGCCGACGGCCTTGACGACCCAAGGTTCCGACATCAATGCGATGCTCCGACGGCTTGGCTTCTCCTCCGTGGATCTCGTCATATCTACTCAAGGTCGGGCCGTTGTTCTCGGATGGCTTCAAGCGAGTCCTCCGAGAGCTTGACAGTGACGACTTCGTATCCACAGAGCTCCGGTTCCAAGGCCTTGAGGAGTCCAAAGTCTTTCTTCCTCTCTCTCTTCTCGGATTTAGCCATGGCCTCTCTGCAGTACTTGGAGTCGCTCGCACATCTATACCGGAGAAAGATATGGCGTATTTGGAGCGGCGTCGTCTTGTTAAAGGTTGCTTCTTTCAGTACTTGTAGCAACACCTTTCAGTTCTTTGTGTTCACGCAGATCTGGTAGCTGACCCCCATTTCCATCAATTGATTTGGGTCTCGATCAACTAGATCGGAGATGCCGGTGGCCGCTTCCTTTCCGCCATTACCTTCTTGAACCTCCGCGACGATGTTCTCATCAACCGCCTCTATCGCGACGATGTTGGGTAATTTCTCTCTTATATCCATTCCCTGTTTCGGCCTCTGGGTACCAACAATTTGTCGGTTGTGATATTCTTGAAAAGATGTGTTCTTTGCATATAACTTTGAGTAATTGCATCTGGGTATGGCCTGAATGTTACGTTTAGGAAGTCTGACAAGGTTTTTGGTCAATAGGTATTCTGTTTGTGTTGTAAGATTATCTGGGTTTGTGTTAAATTGCTGAAATTGATGGCGATATCATGTTTTTGCCATTGCTAGAGTGGAGAGAAATGAATTTTAATCGAAAGTGGGAAATGGCCCATTGTCCTGTTTATTGTTCATAGTTTATACAATTATTCCCTTTGATTCTGCTACTCTCAGTATATGTGCAGTTTATTGGTGGATCTCTGAGTTTTTATCATGGTTGGAAGTGTTGTAATAATACTTCGAATTGAATGACCGGTGTTGGCGGATGTATGCTTTATTATATATTTTCATGCAGGTTTATGTTTACTAGTTCTTTCTTCCTCTCGATGTAATATTCTTCAGGGTAGACGAGGATGTCTGCATTGTTCTATTTACCTTGGAAACACGCTATTTGGTTTTCCTGAGATCTATTGGAAATGTGTTGCTTAAGCTGAACATACATATATAATTTGTATTTCAGGATTATTTCTTCACCGACGTAAGGCAGAGATTACTGATTCATTTACAAAGGTTAGCCTCTCTTGATTGTCGAGCATGAGATAGGTCATTTTAGCTTTCGAGAAGAATGCTTAATCTTATATTCACATTCCATTGATGATCTTTTTCACTGTGTTTCGTTGGCATAATGAATGGTTAGTCTTATGAATGGTGATGCACCAAATTGTTGACTAGTACTTACATATAGCCCATAATAGTTTTAAACTGATGCTTTCTGGTGTTCCAAAACAGGTGCAGCTGTATGTTGAGTTTTTGCTGATCTTCTCCAAAACGGAGCTCAGCAGCCACTGGGTGAGTTTTTGCATGCTTCTTAGACCTTATTATAGTTATAAGTCAACATGTGTTTTTCTGGTGTGCACAAAGCTGTTTCCGATGATCGACCACAGTTTGTTTAGTTTTGTTTTGATAGTAATGTCTTATGCTGCAATTTGTTTGATATTATTGACGATGCTCTACACTTATAATGGACACAGTTTGCTTTTTTGTTTTGGTAAGATTATAATAGATGTGTGATGTTTCAGGTGAACGTTCCGAAGACAGAAGAGTTACTGCAAGAGCAAGGAGTGCAAAAGCACACTTTGCACAAGGTCACACAGTACAAGACCGGCAAGGCTAGTCTTTATACTCAGGGAAAAAGGCGTTATGATTCTAAGCAATCTGGATACAGAGGTCAGACCAAACCAATGTTCCACAAAAAGGTAAGCATTAGCTACTTGCTCTCGTTTCATTCTGAAATATAAAAGAATGATCGGCAAATATGGTAAGTTCCACTAAGTTCAATGACCATGTTAGATTGCCTAGGTTGATGTCATTTTCGTGTAGTTGTTCTGTTTTGTACCAATGATGTTGTAAAGATTGTATGTGCGAAATTTATTTGCTTTAGTACTTTTTACTTGGTATTTTCTGGGTTGTGATTGGTAGACAAAACTGTAGATTTCGTGTTGTTAATAGAAGAGTTTGCTACTCTTACGACATGTAGGTGTAATGGAAAGAAAATCAATTATTGGAAATTGTACCTCCACGGCTCTTGTCCATTTTTTATTTTTGTTTGTTGAATTTGATTTGCATCTGTGTTTGGTTTGATGAGTGAGTATGTGTTGCCATGTCGCAATTTCCAGTCGGTGTTTTGTTCGCTTCTAAGGGAACTTTGCTGAACATTTAGAATTGTCTGGAACAGCATTGGGTTATTATGTCTTGCAATATAAGTTTGTAGTTTTAGGCTTGCATATGTTATAATTCTGTTATCCACCTCTTATTGCAGGTACCAGATATGGTGCCAGTTTGCGTAAGCAAATTAAGAAGATGGAAGTCAGTCAGCACAGCAAATATTTCTGTGAATTCTGTGGCAGGGTAGTGTGGTGACAGTTTCTGAATAATTTTCGTCTTATTCTGGTCCGCGGAAATATTAATGAGTCTTGTATTTCCTTGTAGTACTCTGTGAAGAGAAAGGCTGTTGGAATTTGGGGATGCAAGGACTGTGGCAAAGTGAAGGCTGGTGGCGCGTATACCTTGAAGTAAGAATCCTTTTTCACTGCCTGTCGGTTTCCTTTAGCTTTATTGCAACAATGAACTAAATGAATCTTCCTTACCTATATATTTGAGGAATTTCATCATTTAAGAGCCACGGTGATCAATGTGTTTTGATTAGATGGGTGAGATACTTGCCTCTGTGGAAGTTAAGGTAGCTCTTAATTTGTTTTGTTTTTTTCACCAGTAGCTCTTAATTAGTAATCATTCCATCGTGCATATGGATCCAATGTTTTTTTAGTGTTCATAGTAATTCTAGACTTATGTTGAGTTTCAATGAAACAATTTGATCTGTAGTGTTTCAATGTCGTATTATCTCTTTCTCTAAGGCTTGGTTTTCTGGGCATGGGACGAGCACTCCAAAGGGATCTTAATCGGATTGCTGAACTGCAGATACTTCTACCCCTGCTCGTTTGGCCTATGTTTTTACAGGTATAGACACACTTATACCCATTCAATCACACATATATTGCAACTGAGCTTTTAGGCTTTGACAAATGTTCTTTTGTTGTAAGCTTCACCTAATGTTCTTTCTAATGAGTCTTTTGATATCAATGCAGCAAGAGTTTTTCGGAAAGCTCATGGGCGTCTTTTATAATTTATTACTTTTGTTTTTGCTTCTTTACATATGCAGTGTTCTCTTTCTTTTCTACAATGAGAGTGACATAAGAACATTATAGTTAGAATTTGCTCAATTGCTTGGAAACTCTTGAGATGTAAATCAGCTGCTTATGTTCTTACACTTATTGGGTTTTTTTAAAAATTACAGTGGGAAAAGAAGAATAGGTGCACATACACACAGCTCGAGAGATCGATGAAGTTAGGAGTGAGTGGGCTGACTTTTTACAGAACTTTGTTCAGCCATAGGCTTTGGTATGGCCGTGTTAGTTTTTTTTTTTTTTTTTGCATATTTTGGTGGCAGTTGTAGTTATTTTTTTGCTAAGTTTTGTGACCTGAACAATGGTTAACTTAGAGGCCATTGTAGTTTTTTTTTTTTTTTTTCTAACTTTGGTGACCTGACCAATGGTTAACTTAGAGGCCTTGGTTATGTATAACTGTCCAAATGGTATGGTGATAATTCAATGTAAATATTGTTCAATGTATTGGTGTGATGAAATCATTGGTATAAGACAGGTTTATTAGTTAATGGTGTGGTAGATGTCTATTTTGTACCCATATAAATATCCAAGAATAAGATAACGGGCTTCAAAGCAGAGGTACCGTTGTCTATTCCAACAATAGAAAACGATTTGCTGGCGAACACTGTTGTCTATTCCAATAAAAAATAACGATTTCATTTCAAATAGTGTTGTCTATTCCAACAATGGATAACGATTTAATGAAGAACAATGTTGTCTATTCCAACAATAGATAACGGCTTACGAAAAACACCGTTGTTTATTCCAACAATAGATCACAATTGACAACAAAAATCGTTATCTAAGGTTATATTAGATAACGGTTCGGCACAAAAACACCGTTGTTTATTCCAACAAAAGACAACGATTTTTAGTAAACATGCGTTGTCTATTGTATGTATAGACAACGTTCTAGCATAAGGTACCGTTATCTATTTGATTAATAGACAACGGAATTTGTGTTATCTAAAATGGCATGAATAGATAACATCCACTTAGATAACGGTTTGGCGAATGAATAGATAACGGTGTTCCACCGTTATGTATTCCACTTTGTGGCCTAGTGTTCCCAGCCAAACTCTATATCTTGCTCTGCCAAAAATTACACAGCAAAAACCAATACAATCAAAAAGAGAAACGTACCAGACTTCAAGCAAATCATAACACATAGCAATCAAAACCATAACACAAAATCAAATGCTGCTAGATCACAAAATCGAAGTTTTCTCAACAACCAAATAGGAAATCAAAACAAAAACGAAGAATTCGAACCCTAATTCTTCAAGAGCAGAAATGATGACGAATCGGAGGGTTCGAAAATCAACGGCAGCGAGAACTCAGGGCGAAGAGCTGAGCGAGAATGCATTTGAGGACGAGAAATCTACGGCGTGTTCGCCGACTCCAATAGCTGCTCCAGGAAGCGGCGGAAAGAAAATAAGGCGGATTTCACGAAGCCCGTCAATTCCGTCTTCAACAGCGTCAACGAGATGAACAAGGATGATTCAAATTGGCAGAAGAATGATGATGGTGATGGGTTGTCAAGGTCGAACGGAGGATGTGAGTCGGGGTCGGTTTGTCGAGGACGAACGGAGGCGGAGCCTGGGTCGGGTTTGTCGAGGTCGAATACAGGCTATGAGTCGGAGACGATGGGTTTTTGGGGTCGAGGTCAAATGGAGGCTGTGAGTCGGCGGAGATGGGTTTTTGGGGTCGAGGTCGAATGGAGTCGGGTTTGTCGAGGGCGAACAGAGATGGAGGCGAAGTCTGTGGCAGAATAGAGATGTTTTGTATATATATAAATTAAGTCGGGTTGGGTCGGGTACCCGATCGGGTTTCAAACTTCAATCTGAACCTAAACCCTATAATTATTGGGTCGGGCAAAAAACTTAACTTTTCGGGTTGGGTTGGGCCGAGTTTGTCGGGTCTTTTTCCCACCCCTAATGGAAAGAGGGGGTACATTTTGTCCTTAGAGATCTTTATCTCATAATCCTAAGACAAATATAGTACCCAATATTTCAATAAAAATTTAAGATGAGGTGAAATATCTATGGGAAATTTTATTTACACCCCATAAATTAATGAATTCACCCCATATTTTATTTTTTGCTCATGAAGTCTCATATTTGCCATCATATTACTATTAGAATGTAATAAGGAATAATTTAATAGCACTCCACAGCCACCACCCTCACCATTTGCGTAGCCGGGGTCGATGACACTCCTTTCAATTGTAAATATCGCCTCATTTCCTTTGCATATCTCACTCTCCATCCTGGTAATCTCATCCACCTAGTTATTTCTTCAAACCACACCTAATTATAATTAATCAATGGTGATATTATAGGCAGTCTTTACCCAACTCCCCGAAGTTTAAATTTCAATTGAAAACAAAACTACAAAATACAAATTCAATTGATGATAGGGAAGGTGGGGTTTAAGTGGAAATCTAGGGGAGGTCCGTGAGTGGGTAAGGAGCGGTGGTTTGTGCTGGGGAGAGTTGAATTGTGGTGGTGATTGGCGCCGGTGGGGTGGGGTGATGATTTTCTTTTTTCCTTTTAGTTTGTTTTTTAATTGGGGTATAATTAGATTATCATGAGAAAAAAAAAATAAGTGGGGTGTATTCATTAATTATTGGGGTGTAAATAAAATTTTTCAATATCTATTTATAGTTTCATGGAATTATAGTTCGCTTTGGTGGTATTGCTGCTTTTCTAGGAAGACAAGTGGGAAAAAACCCTCAGGGCACGTTTACTAATTCAGAATCAAAATGGGCTGGAATCAGAATTAAGCATTCCATTCCAGTGTTTACTAACTCCCGGAATCATTGTCCGGAATCAAAATTAATATAATTTAATTACCAAATTACCCTTATATAAAATAAATAAATTCTCCAAATTATCATATATGGAAAATTAATTATATTAATGATATGTGAAATTTTCTTTTTTTGGTAAATTTCCAGTTGATGAATGATATGTCAAATATTTGTTTGTTGTTCTTGATTTGTTCATGAAATTTGGGTAGAAGAATAATGAAAAAAACATAGAAGTGATTTTAGGAAAGAGGGCAATTTGGGTATGAAAATTCCATTCCCATTCCTTCTTTCCCAAACCCACCTCCCCCCTCCGGAATCAAAATGCACTTCACAACCGGAATCGGAGTCAATTTTGGATGTGGAGCCCATGGACATTTTCATTCCGGATTGCTAGTAAATAAAGGAATGGGAATGGAATGAAAATGATTCCCATTCCTTCATTCCCATTCCCATCAAGTAAACATTTCAATGCTAAGTGATGTCAAGTAATATGAAAACCTGATTTGCCTCTTTATATATGCACTAGATTTGCTCCCACAACATGAAAAGCCCATATAATCTAGTAAAAGTAAGAAAGTCCTTAGAAAAAAAAAAGAAATATAAATAGATAAACTCCTTATAGTCATAAAATATATATGATCTCAACCTTATGATTATATAGAAATTTTATTATACCTACCTAGGTAATACTCTCATCCCATTGCTAAAAGAAATATTGAGTCTGCTTCGATGATCAAGGGACTTTTTTATCTTGAAGGTTTAAGTTCGAATCTCCTAGGTTGAAGCGGGGTGGTCGAGTGATGAAATGAATGCTGTTAATTTTGTACCATTGCAATGGGAGTGAATAATCCACGTTCAATGATGTTATTTGTAGCATCTTAAACAAATGTTGAATATTTCTTCAGTTATGTTAGCAATGTTTTACAATTTTCCTGATGTGAATCTAAGTAGCCTTCTCTTAAAAGTAATCTTTTCTATGCAGGAAGTATGACTGTACCAGGAATACAACTTTACTGGTGAACAGAAATCATATTCACTTGTATTCCAAGGTAACTGTACAATATCATTGCAATTTCTACGTAAGAATACAAACCTAGCAGAGAGAAGTGACGTCACCTACTGAATCTCACACTTAACTTGAAAATCCGTCTAGCTGCAGTTACTCAGTCACTTTGACTGAGAATAAATTGATCACGTCCGGTACGTCCGACTGTCTATCATCTCCTAAAACTACACTAATTCTCTTCCGTTTACTGAATTCCAAAAACAACTTCATTGATGTTGTTAGTCTCATCTAAATAAACTAATTATCAAACCATATGATCCTGCCTAATGTATGATAAAAATGCAGGAGCTTCAACAATCGAATCCAAACATGGTCAGGCAACTTCACCAGGACCCAGCCTCAGGTTTTGAACCCATCCTCAATGGCTTTAAATGTTACAAACAGAACTTCTGTAAAGTTAATTAGAAACCTGCAACAAGGAAATGTCGGCATATGAGAATCTAGAGCCGATTCCTCCCTGTCATAATATGATAGATGGCTTTAAATGTTACAAACAGAACTTCTGTAAGTTAATTAGAAACCTGCAACAAGGAAATGTTGCCATATGAGAACCTAGTGCCAACGCCCTCCCTTTCATAATATGAAAGATGGTGTAAAAGCAAAAGAATTCAGATTAAAAGGCAGATCTTGCTTATTATATACCCAAGCTGGGCATGTAGTCCTCTAAAATGGAAATGGTATAATTTTAAACTTATAACACAGAAGATAATTCTAAGCTTGCATATTTTGTTATGGTCATAGTCATCCCTAAAGAAAAAACACATTGCTCAAAGAAAGTCCATAGCAAGTGTTAAATGCACAACACATCCAAGGGAACAGGACCATCTACCAAAACAGAAAAGCAAATTGCGTGTGTGTGAATCTCAGTGCGAGCATGTGGAGGTGAGGAGGGAGATAGAGATAGAAGTCGATAAATATTTACCAGAAGGAACATGCAATATAAATATGCACGTGATCTAAATAGATAAAGTCAACAAGCATAAAGTGCACAAAACAAAACCATGCAATAACTGTTTTTCTTTTATATTTTATTATTGTTGTAGTAATCTTAAGAAATGAATGAGTTATACCACTTCTACCTCTTCTGCCAGTTCAGTTGCTCCTTATGATGGCTATTGATGTAAGGCTTCACCGCCACAACTTCATCACACAGGAAAACATCCCAGCCTTGCAATATTCAGGTTCTCCCAGGAAAACCATTTCCTTCAACGTTGTTGAAAATCTTGAGTTGAAGATCCTAACATTGAGGTTCCATCTTGAGAAGCCATACTTCAATTGCATGTGATCTGCAACTGCAGGTAATTGATAAGCATATTATAAACTTTATATTACCAATGGCAAATAGTTTCACTATTACTCCATTTTAACCCAAAACTTAATCTAATTTTAAGTTTGTACAATATACACAAACTTCACTAACAAAAGTACAGAGAAAAAACAAGATAACTAATTTCCCAAGGTCAAACTAAAACACAGCCCAAACAGAAGCTAAAACTTCAAATAGTAACTCCATTTTCTCCTCTAGCACAAAAGGAACTTCTTAAGAACATAGAGGTTGCTGTTTGACACAGAAAAGTTACAAAAACTTCACAAGAATTGCCTAGGGGTATGGGCACTCATGACATATCATACTGTTTGCATAAAAAGGAATCAGTACGGTCCCACTAAGCTCCATAACATAAAATTTGCAAGAAACCATTATAGGTTGTCATTGCATCAACATACTAGGAACAATTATCAGAGCCAAAGTTTGTCATTAGTCTATACCTCATTTGAAGGCGGAAATCCATTAGGTAATTCTTCAGAACAATCTACCGCACCATCATTTTGAGCTTCATCCAATAGGGACACACCCGTTTTTGATACCACAAGATGGGGGCAGACAGGAGGGCTCCTTTCACAACACAAGTGGCACCTGAATCCAATAAGCTTATCAATGCTCTCTGGCTTCAGTCCAAAAGCCTCACCGTGATACCATGCTGCATAACAGAAAAGGAAGTTAAGAGATATGTTAACAATAATGTGCCCAAAACACAGCGCCACATGCAAAAGCACACAGATCAATAGCATGGTACATTCCAGTAGGGGCAAACTATAATTACATTTCAAGGCATGTACATAACAAATCATTACCTCCACATATTTCACAAGAAATATAATTTAAAGCAGAGGTATATCTTTCTTCACAACAAAGGGGACACTTGAGTAGATCGAGATTGATAGGCGCACATCCAGAATTTGCGAGGAGTTTTTTGTCCCTAAAAAGCATAAGCCGCTCATCATTTGGCTTTCTAGACAGCAGCAGACCATTAAGCCAAAAGCTGGGATACACTTGCGTTCTCTTTTTCCGCCAAGAAGTGACTATCTTTTGTTCCTTATGTGTCCCCTTACTGGATTTGGTTTTTTTCCCTTTCTTGCGCTTACTAGGCTTTTTTTTTTTTGGTAGCAAGCACTTAGCTTTCCTCGGAGATCGACGTAGAGGCACAATCGCTGGAATTCTTTTGCTACTTTTCAGCCTTACTTTCTGTCCTCCGGTTAAAGGTTTTTTGCTGTTCTTTAAGCGTATCGATCTGCGTTCTCCTTGAGAATTTTTACATTTCTGAGACTGAACTTTCCCTCCTATTTTTTGGACTTTCCCTCCTATTTTTTGGACTTTCCTGCCTTTTGTTTGAGCTTTCCCCCTTTGAATGTCAATCTTCCCACAGACACCACTCTGGCATCGGCGACATGTATATTTACACTGAGCAGCAACGGCCCCAGCAGACTTCCTGGCATGCCGTTTGTGAAAAAACCCTGAAATTTATACATAACTCATCAGATACCAAGGCAAGACAATGAAAATTAACAGCAGGCACCAAGCATGAGGCTGTAGTTCAAACAGTTTTCTTGAAAAAGTAACAAAAATGGTGCATGCTTCGTGTCAACAGATGATAATGAATCTTACTCATCAAAACTCAGAAAAAAAAGAAAAGGTAACTACAGGAAATTTCTGCTTCAACATAGTTTCCAAAGTTGCAACGGCAAGAATATTTAAAGAAAAATTCCACTGAAAAGACACAAGAAAGTTCAGAACACTAACAGGAGCATGATTGTCAACCCAATGTCAAACAAGGTTACTCTATGACACACAGGTAACTGCAGAGCTCAGTGGAGGAACCTCAAGCAGGGGATAAATGAAAGCAATATATCATCCACTAAGAATTAAGGGACAATTCATTTGTTAAGTTGGTGATTAATTAAGTCATAAATAATATGGATAAAACAACACTCAAACCATACGCAAAATCCAATACTATTTGTTAAACCAGAAATGTTTCAAAACCCCTTAAGAAAAAAAAATAAATAAATAACAAGAGAATATGCGAGCCAGAGAAAAAGAGAGAGGAAACCGCACCTTCGCAATACTGGCACTTCACAGCTTCCCTATTACATTGAAAGTAAATGTTTATAAGAAGAAAAGTAAAAATAGAAGTAAATCAACATTAATGTAAACGCACAGGCTTAGTCTTTAACAAGTCTAGGAAAGCCAAACAAATGATCCTTTTTTCATATCTATAAACATACTCCTCAAACATAACAACTATATTGATAGCCTTTCTAAGTTTTGTTAACAGGGATTCCAATGTTTTGACAGAACAACCAATGTGAGAGACTAACAAAACTCCATTAGTCAAATGTCTATTTCTATCATCCAAATATCTGGAACAAAAATTTCTTGCGCTAACTTCGACTATTAGCAAATTCACAATGAATGCATTACCTCAATTTACTTTAAGGTGAAAGAAAACAACTATAAAGGAATGTACAAAAAATTATATCAGATAATAAGTACAAACCAGAGAACAAATTTGACTACCTCATCAAGACATCTTTCTTGCACTGTTCACACGTATAATACTCGGATCTTTCTGCTCTTGAGAACAAATACATAAATCCCTTTTTATCCTGGGGCCTCTTTCTTATTCTAGCAACCTCAAGAACTTCGCCAGCCTTCACATCACTAGACTTGCGGGCAATTCTTCTCTCCTCAAAATTTTTTATAAGATGCAAGGGAAGATATGATTCACCCAGCCAATACTTTTTCTTCTCACTAGATGGTTCTTCAAGAACAGAACCATGTTTCTTAACAATATCAGGGATAGCTTTTCTCTTGCCAAAATCAAGAAGAAACTTAACGACTTCCCCTTCAGAGCACTTCCTTCTGACAATAACTTTCTTGAACAGCTTAAAAGATTTTCGACATTCTTTGTCCAACGTAGGGAGAGGGTGTGTATTTTCAATATCATCCCATCTAATGTTTGAATAAAGCTCTCTAACCTGAAATGATAGCAAGTTTTAGAGACCAAAAGTTAGATAATACCTATTTGACATCATGACGTATAGTTATGAGCAAAAAAATTGTAAGGACTCAAAACTACTCATCTGAGGGGCCAACCAACAGAAATAAATCTCTACCATTGCAAGCAGCGGAAAGACAGTGAAAGTTTGGCATACTGAACATTAATAAAGGAAATGGTTATGGAAAACATACCTGGAAAGCAATCTGTTCTGCACTTGTTGATGCCTCAACAGCAGCTCGCCAGGCAACAGATTTACTTCTCTTTGCATATTCTGAATTCTCCGGATATAATATACCAAGTATCTTTCTACATCCAGCTGCAGAACATTACAACTTCTAATGAATTCATAACTACTATCCAGTTTAACTGTAGAAAGATCGTTACCGCACAAATTACACATAAGAAAGAGAATACAATTAGCACACCTTGTCTGGCAGCCTTAGAAGTCAAGGAACGAGGCAAAACCTTCCAACTGAATACCTGACGAGAAATCCTACCACCCCTCCACCAAAACATTCCCAATCCACTGGCGGAATTCGAAGAGGGGTTGGACTCATTATCTGAACACTTGGGTCTTTTCCTGCTAATCATGCTCTTTGAATATGTCCGTAATGAGGTCACAACATGAGAAGCTGAACCCATGGTAACAACAGAATCTACATGTTTGAGCCAGTCTGCTGAAAGAGCGAGATGATGCAGATTTGCCTCTAACTGTGGCAGGCATATTACAAAAATATGAGATGGCATCAAAGAATAAAATATAGACAACCATGCAAGTCACGGTAATACAAAAGCCTGTTTGTGGCAAGTCATAAGCTATTTTAAAATATAGGAAATCTGACTTTAGCACTTGAAAATTAGCACTTGCTGTAAAAGTCCAGACATTTTAAGCAATAGTCCAAACTATTTTAGAAAAAGCCCTAAATTCTTTTAATTTATGCAAATTTTATCTTTTTTAATTGATAGAACGTTTTCTACAATTTTAATTTTGCTTTAAGTACCTCTATTGCGCTTTAACAATTGTTGGTCAAACAAATATACCTTAATTACAGCCTATATTTAATTTGTAACGTTAATGGTTTGATTTAGAGGCTTGCGTGTAATTATTAGATGAGTTGATTCTTTCTCATCAAGAGGAATTTTGGTAATGTTGGTCTTGACCTCTATATTAGGTAGAACAAATTTGATAATTGGTAACCTATACATGAGGTAGGATATAGGTTACAATTATAAAATTTATCCTAAATGATGTATAGTTAACAATTCTTAGAAATTTGATAATTATTAACCAATACATCAGGTAGGATAAATTTGACAATTGGTAACCTATACATCAGGTAGGATAAATTTTGGTATTATAATCTAAGCCTATACTTCAGGTAACTAATTTTGGTAATGTTGTTCTTAACATCTATATCAGGTAGAATAAATTTGATAATTGTTAACTATACATCATGTAGGATAAATTTGATAATTGGTAACTTATAAATGAGGATAAATGTTGGTATTATCCTACCTCATACCACTTATCAAATTTATCCTACATGATGTATACTCTGTTGCTTTTGTGCTGCTTGTGTAATCCACTGGGTCCAATTTCAAAAGGCACCTCTATTTCTAAGACACAATGAAAATAGATACGCATGCAGTAAAAAAAAAAAAATTGTTTTCTTATTTTGAACTCCTTTTTTCCCAGCCAAAACCTACTTGAATTTACATCCATGGTACACTAATCATGAATTCAAGGCAGGCTAAGGCTTCCTAGTGATGGCTTATGATATATGAAATAATTGACATCAACACTAGCTAGCATACATTAGCAGATGCAAATTTGATAAACTCTATAATGGACATGGACTGAGGTAAGCCAATAAAATCTTACCATGAGCAGTAAACGTTTGATAGAAGCAGCATCAGATGTCGTAAGAAGACTTTTACGCCACAGTTCCGGGTGATGGGGATTCAACCATGGGCCCAACAGAAGTCCCTGCAGACGATCATGAATGGATAGGATTTGGCAGCTGACAGCATTAGTATGACCCTTCCCATCCTTTCTGGATTGAAGGCCGACTATATTACTTTTAGAGAGATCCTGAACAGGCCCCATACATGTTAAAAACAAGCAATCCCTTTCATCAGCAGGAGGCTTGCAACTAAAGCACCAACCACATTTCTCCTTCTGTGCATCTACATTTAAGTTCTCAATATTTCGCCAGAAGAATTTCGAAGACTTTTTTAAAATGGTCTTCATCTGTGCCGATACTATTTCCTCTTCTGTTATTCCCATCTCTTCCTTACTTTTGTTAGATGGTTTCTGTGTCAACTCCGCTGCGATTGAGGAAGCAATTTGGCCAAAACTATAATAGTTCATGTAACCAATTCCATAACGCACTTCTGAGGTGCCACGCTTTCCACAACGCACTTCTGAGGTGCCACGTTTTCCACAACGCACTTCTGAGGTGCCATGTTTTCTTCTGGTTGTAGAAGACACAAGATTTCCAAGATCCGTAGATTCTTCATGGTGAAGTTTTGCTAACAAGTTTGTTTGATTCAAGAAATCAGGTCTACCTGAATCATCCTGAATGACTGACCTGCTTTGCAGTTGCATGGCTTCAGCTGATGCTACAGAAATTATATTTGGACTTGCTGTTGTCACTGAACCTAACAATTTAACAGACTTCGAAACGTCAGAGCCAATATCACAAGGCTCATCTTGCAGTTTTCTATCCTCATCAGTCTCAGTAGGAACAACACATGTTTCGGCAAATGCTGATGGGTCCAGGGAAATTGAGCGGCCAATGTTACTATCAGCTCCATTAAAGTTAACAGGAATGTCCCAGCTCTTACAGATTGCCACTATAATCCCACCATAGAAAGAATCTGAAGACCTCAGCACATGGATAACTTTACCCAGATCATCTCTGTGGTAGAAGTTGAAATTAGTCTCCACATCACAAGAATCTGATCTGCAAATAAAACATCCATCAACATATGAAGCCAAACATACCAAAGTCTACACTGAAACAGGAAATATTCTAACTAAAATACATAACTTTCATTTCGATCAGGAAAATTTAAACTATTATTCGGGGGAACAATTGAAAACGAACATATTAATTCGCATACGAGTCTGAGTAGCCTCCTGGTGTACTCAATGCATAAGAAAAACTAACAAGAAAAAATCTCCGCCAGCAACAACAACCAGTATTACAATGGTTGATAATATGATTTTAACTTACCACTCACTCATCAAAATAATCAAAATAAACTAAGTAATCATCTTTAATTTCACTTTTGATAGGATTATCTTCAAATATAATCTGAAGGAAAGAATAAGTAATAAATGAGAAAACTTGTGCAAGGGAGAAACTAGGAGATAGGTTACCTTTGTTAATGGACTAGCCAAAATGGAAACAGAGCTGATTGCGGCTTGCAATTAATTATACGATATTTAAGACCTTATTCCATTTTTAGATTAAATTTTTACTGCTCTTGCAATTAGTTATCTATTAGGGTTTTCAACACATGTCAATTGCAATAGAATTCATGGTTGTTTCTCATCAATGATGAATTCAAGCAACATGCCTCAATTGTTCAAAGTTAAAAGTAACGTAACCTAAAAATAAGATGCAATATCAATTTGTAGTAGTAACGGCAGCAATGATATTATACTGAGATTTGTAAAGATGAAAAAGGTAAAAATGAAAAGGATAACTTACACCAACAGGTAACCACAGCTTTTAAAATATAGCCGACCACGAGGATCAACGCTTAATAACTCTGCACCTCGAAGTGACTTTTGTTGTTTCATCCATGGCTCATGCCTGTCAATCAAACACTCAGGGCAATACCAGTCACCCTCTGGCAACTGATCATTAATAACTCCAACACATTTTGAGTGGTATGCAGCAGGACAACCATCACAGCATATTAAATTCCCTTCCATCTTACAGAGGCAGCATTCATCACTATTCCAATCCGTGGTGTCATCAACAACCTCATCATTCAAATAAGAGGTGCCAGCAACATCCAATGGAGCCTTTCTTTTCTTGCAAACCTCATAGTTTGCATTCCGCTCAAACACTGTGTCAGGCTCAGCTGCCAAAGACCTTCTATTAATCTCAGACCTTATGGCTTCTACTTCTATCAGATCATCACATAGGCATCTGAGTATCTCAACCTTCACAGAAGCAGGTTGTTCATAGTAGTCAGTTTCGAATAGCTTGAAGCAACGAAGATCAAAACCAGGTTTCAGCCCCGAACCATGGATCAGGAAATACTCAATCATAAAAACTGGCCACGTAACTATGTCGAGCAAATCCCAATTGAGACTCCTACATTGAAAGCAAAAAAAGAAGGTTTAGGGCTAGGTCAGTAAAGGACGTTTCCAAAAATCCAAGAAAATGTAAATAGTAAGGGGGACAGAAACATACCTCAGACAATCAGAAGCAGATTCTGATCCTTCGTTTGCAAGCCACTCCAAATGATTTCTCAGTGTTTGCAAAATAGAAACATGAACATAATCGAATAATGAACTAGGAGACTTGCACTGCAGTGACGCCACAAAATCCTCCAACTTGAATGGACTCAGAAATAATAGATTGCTAAATGATCTTAAACAAGAATAAATGGCAAAAATGTCAAGTACGGGAATTCCAACTAGATTCAAATATTCTGACGAAGGAGGTAATTCCAGTTCCTGAGGAAGAATACTAGGCTTTTCAGTCTCTTCACATCCCGAAAGCAAAGGTGTTTCCTCTTTCATTCCACTGACTGTAGAAGGGGACAATGGCTCACTGAGGGAAACATGATTTTGAGCAGACCCTCTACGAGTACTTCTCCTCAAAACTGTCTCGGTCGTAGTGGTTTTAGAATTACCCAGTAGTTTTCTTTTCTTTCTACGGCTACTTCTTTGAGTACAAGGGCTCCCTGAATCGCCTAGATCATGAATCATTTGAGTGCGAGCTTCAAAAACTCCATCTTTCACCTGAACTTCCACCAAACTGCAATCCTGAAGGCAGCTAGTATCCAAAACCCCACAAGAATCGTCAGCCTTCTTATCTCTACTGGAAGAATAATTTCTATTATCAAGTCGTTCACCGGCTGCACAGTCCACCGTATCACCAACACTTGTCATGGGAATATCTTCATTGATATCAATGTACACTTCCTTCCAGGTCTCATTAGCATTGCCATCTTCCACAACCTTTTCTTCAGCATTTCCACTCCTCTCTTTCTTTTGATCTTCTTCAATCATGTCAAACGTGGCATTAACCTCGAACCGTTCTTCACAGTCACCCTCATTATCCTTAAATTCCTCATCGACATCTAGATTAAGATCAAATCCGCACCCCCTCCTCTTGGTTCCACGGGTTACAACAGCTGACCCACCCAAGCTATTCCCAGTCAAGTTCTCAACAAATTCACCATTCGCATCCAAGTTCAGATCTATACAATTTCTTTTCTGTTCAAGTTCCTCCTTGCCAACATTTAAATCACACACCTCATGCAAATTCGAATTAAACCCAGCATTCAAATCAATCCCATGTTTCAAACCATCAACTCTATCGACATTCCTATTAACATTTATCACACTTTCCTCTTCTAGGGTTTTACCAAACGCATCACTAGAATTAGCATTTTCATTCAAATTTGTATTTACCTCCAAATTTCCCCTCAAAATCCCTCCAAGTTCAAGTTTTTCCTCAGACCCATCACTCAGATTACAAATTTCATTCAAATCCCCACGAAACTGAGAATGATTTCCAAGGACTAATACTTGATCAGCATTACCTGAATCACCTCGAATTCCAGGCTTCTTCTCAACCCGGCGTCGTTTCTTGGGCTTTCGGCCGGGTCGACCCGGCTTAACTGCGACCTCAACAAGGTTGGGTTCACCACCGCCACCACCACCGAGGAGCAGAGAGACCTCGGCAAAATCCAATTCCTCGGAATCTCCATCTTCATAAACGACCTTGAACAACCCAGACGACGGCGCGTACGATTCCACGGTTCCGGTGAAAAAGCCGAAGCCTTTGAACTCTTTCGTCACAGTTCTGCCCACGAACTCCATTTTCCGCGATCCGAAGCCCAAACCCAGTTGGAATTCAACACGAAAACCCTCTGCTTTTCTCTCTTTCTCTCTCTAAATTTTCCTTTTTCGGGTCGTTGTAAGAGAGAGAAAGAGAGAAAAAGAAACGGAAATTCTCTAACTCGCTCTCTGGAAATGCCTTTAACGTGCGTAGAGGCAGACTGCTTTGACTCCCAAGAGAGAGAGAAGGAAGGATGTCCGTAATCACCTGCCAAGTTCGTTAATGTAAATCCTTTTTCTACCTTTTGACTAACTGCTCTTTATCTCTTTATATTTATTTACCGAGGAGCAACAACATTACAAATACTAGCCTCACGGCACATACTTATGCGTGTGAGAGGCTTTTTTTTTTCTTTCACGTGCACTTTGTGCTACACTTCAATAATATCGATTTTCATCTCGAGCATAGTGTGTTGATTTTCGGATAGTAATTGTGGGGTTTTTGTTTAGTATGATGAAATTTTCTATCTATTTTTTATTAGCGAATTTCTAATTTTACAAATTTACCCCTGCTTTTTTAAAATCTGATATTTGTTTTGTCTTTAAAATCAAGGACAATTTTAGTATTTTTGAATATTTCACCATTTGATAACTGCTCAAACCCCATCCCTTTAATATATAGAGATTACTATCGTGTTGATCCTTTCTACAATGTGATAGATTTACAATTTCAAGAGCTGAACAATCATTTCATTAAGACTACCGCTGAGTTTCTACTTTGCTTGCCATGTTTAAGTCCAAATAAATCATTCTTTGCTTTGGAAAAGCAAATATTGGGATGCCTTGCTGATTTTTATAAAAGCTCTTCAATAACTCATGGACCTGAAGATCAACTTATGAACTACATTGCGGATATGTACTCTAACATCAAGTTTACAGATTTGCAAGGCGTTTATAATCTAGCAAAGAAATTAGTTGAGAAGGGAAAGCATAAAGTATATCCACTGATTTATTTGCTCATAACATTGACATTGATACTTCAAGTTATCACTTTTGTAGAAAGAATTATCTAGAGCATGAACTTTGTTGAGAATCAGTTGCACAATCGAATGAGTGATGAATTCACGAATGACAACTTGGTTGTATATGTAGAGGCACTATCAAAACTATTGAAAATGATCTTATTGTAAAACGATTTCAAGCCATGAAATACCATAAAGGGCATGCTTATCTTATTGTAAAACGGTTTCAAACCATCAAACACCATATAGGGCATGCGTAAATGTATATACTACATATGTCATCAAAAGATTTAGCTAATTTTGTGGAGATCCCATTTGGATACAATCCTAGGTCTGCCACTAATTACAGATGGATATGTATGATATCATAATTCCACAAAAGGATTCTCTTTATATTTTATTTTCTTCATTAGAAAAACTGCAACTTCCAATCGAAGCGATAATGGATAAAGGATTTTTCAGTCCAACACCTCAAATTAAATGTTTTTAACTAGGTTTATTATAGTGCACTACTTGCTGATTAGTTGGTCAAACCAGATTTAAAGAATATTAAAGCAAACATATATAGAAGAAGAGTACAACCAATAAGAACGAAAGGTACATACTTTGCTTTTTTTTAGTTCTATGTAATGCTTTTTGGATGCTCTTATGTTCGACAGAATGCCTTAGCATAGTTATTTCTTATATAACATTTCTAAAACTTGTACTAATTGAAGCAATAATTCACCATATTTTTTTAAATGGCACCACTGCGTTTGACTATAGGGTTCTAATTGTTCACAAGTGTAGGTTTATCAAATGTAATGTTGGCTTTCCTTGAACAAAAAAATATTGTATCATTTTTCAATTTGAGCAACCTATTTAGTTTTTAGATCTTGTATTTAAATTTGAAAAAATACCAGTCTTATACACGCGTTATTTTGTACAATACACTAGGATTGCTATGTAGGGAAGTACATTGCAAAAAATCATAACAAGATGAAAGAGTTTCCTTATTTTTAAAGTGTTCCATTAGATGTCCAATTAATAATCAATAGGCTAATAACTGCCGTTACCATATAAACAAATCAAAATTCAAACCACAAGAATGTCATCCACCAACTTATTCACCTTACCTTCTTATTATCCTTCAAAGTAAATTTTAACAGCTCTTTTTGTAGTTGTAGTTTTATATATCAGTAAATGCGACTCAAACTACGATAAAAGTGAGGTACCAAGATATTGCCTGACTCATATTTTCCTGATTTTACATATGATTCCATAATTGAAATCACATTTAAGCTTAAGGTTTCTAACTAGATTATCCTAAAAAATATGTACTTCATAAAGATACAAACCTGAATTTACATATTACAAAGAACACGTAATTAAGCCTACAATCATATGCTCAAACTAAGCATATTATACCACACACAAAAAATCATATCTTACAATCATCGAGTAGCATGCAATCATGTCCAAACACCAAATCTGCCTATTCTTCTCGAACCTCATCAATTTGCTCTTGTGCATCACTTTTCTTATTTGAAGAAAATAAATGTTTAAATATAAATCTAGAGCTCCCACAAGCATCAATCATGCATATCATCCAGTAAATTACTAAGACTCTAGCTCTAAATAAATTACATTTATGTGAAATGAAAGACTTTTGTCTTCAATACTCTTCTTCATGTACCTCATAACATATGACACACCCCGCCCCCGAAAAGTGGGGCCTGGGAGTGCGGCCATCACCCCCAAAGGGTGACGAAGCCTTACACAACCAAAAACGACCGAAAGACTCCCACTCTTCGTGCTCCATGACAGAGCTACCCTGACTCCTGCCGCTCGTCTCTGTGGTGCTCAACAGTAACAAGACAGATATGCCGGGCGATCGTCGTCGTCCTCCTCGTCTGTCTGAGCGGTTCGGTTATAGTGGTACCTCGGGAACCGGTCACCTTCGGTTTCTCAAAATTCCGTCGGAGTTGGCCGGAAAACACCAAAACGTCGCCGGAAAACCCCGTCGGCATTCTAAGTCCGATCTCCCTCATTTCTCCACCTGTGCTGGCCGGAATCTCGCCGGAAAGCTTGAGGATTCCGTGTGTCTCTTTGCCGACGATTCCGACGGCTACTGGCTTCGATCCTTGGTGCTCCGGCTTCATCTCGACGAGGGGAAGAAGATGCCGGTGGTTGCCGGCCCGATCCGTCGCCGGCGAAGGGTCAACGGCGTTGGGCTTTTCTCGGCGGTTTGGGCGAGTTCGATTTCCGTTTTTTTTTTTTTTTTTTTTTTGGAAGTTGGGTTGTGGGTTTGGGTTTTTAAAGCCCAGACCGACTTCCAAAACTGTCCAGCAACTTCCACCCAATCACAGGCTGCCACGTGGCAATCCCACTACACTACAATTCCGTTTTTCGTCCGTAACTTCTTCGATACAGCTCGGAATTCAATTCCATCTTCGCGGACGCGTTCGCACCGTCGAGCTCTTCGCATAAAGTCCAGTATTGGATATAAAAATCCCAACTGTTCACAAAGCCAATGTTTGACGAATCAAGGCATTTTGGTCATTTCACTCCAATATGGAAGATTTTCAGAACGGGTCGTATCAATCTACCCCACTTATAAGAATTTCGTCCTCGAAATTCAAAGCAAACTGGTGGGAAAAGTACGTGCCTAAAACAGGTGCAGGTACGCCTTCCGTATGTACCCATCCGCCTTCCCTGTGGCTTCCTCAACACCGTGGGTATTGCACAAGGCTTCCACCAATATATTCCATCACCTCATAAGGCCCAAAACATCAGGGACTGAGCCTTCCCAAAGCCTTTCACTCACCTCAGGCCAACACAACGGAGCCCGATACGGTTTCCCATATGAATCCTCCACAGGCTACATCCCATCACTGGAGTCGTAACTGTTTCAACGATGGACGCTCATCCCAACTATGCCTGAACTGCAATGTCGACATCCTCGACATGCCCTCCTGTGTTGAATGATATGTTCCGGTTGTCCACCGATCTGAGGGTGAAACGACGTACTACACAACGTTCGAGAACTTATTGCACCCTGCAATACTTCCCAAACCTCGGCGTGAATCTCGCATCACGATCGGAAACAATGATCACGAGTACGCCACGCTGACTCACCATCCAACACCGGATTAGTTCTGCAAAAGCTTTTACTGATAACTCCCTCGAATAGGACCTGTGAGGGTAGCCTCATTGAATCCATCAACCCTGACCCGAATCCCAACGGGTCACCACTCAAGGCAGGGTAGTCCGCATATGATACTCCTCAGTCACAATGCTAATCCCAAGATACTCCAAACTTCAGTTACACTAGTAAGTCATTCCGACTTCACAATCGCCCAAACTCTTCAGTGGATCCACCATGATCCACGTCCATACACCCATCATCGTGGTACGATAATGGCATCCCCAGATACACTAAGCTGCTACTAGGATGCCTCGCATCCGTCGAGGTAATAGCCTACGCCTCACTATCATAGGCACAACCTCCTATAAAACCCAACAGCGGCTCTCCCTGATGGAAGGTAAGGAACTCGAACATTTTCCTTCATAGACACTCAGGGGCTGCACTTTGCACTGATAACGCTCACGAATAGTCCCCATGTCACACTACTTTCAGAATAATATTCCAGCACACTCAGCCACCAACCTACGGCCTCTACAGAAAAGAAAGAGGATGTCATCCCGATCATCTACTCTGGCGGACAATTCCAAAACTAGTAACACATCCTCATCCTGTCCCACCAGGGCTCGACTGCATCATCACCACTGAAGCCACAAACTACCTCAGGCAGAGTGAGTCCCCCACTCCAACCTGGGTTGGTCCAAACAACGTCCTCCGTCGCAGCACTACGCTAAACTACCCAAATAATGCTGCCAGACTGGGGGGTTATCGGCACCAAGTGCCTCCCCTGTACCACGTGCACCACATGCACCCCATGCACCACGTCGACGAGACGGCATAGCTCTGTCAGGACTAAACACACAAGTCCAAAATGGCACTGACCAACAGAACTTCCCTAGACAATCGTAAACCTAGCGCTCTGATACCAACTGACACACCCCGCCCCCGAAAAGTGGGGCCTGGGAGTGCGGCCATCACCCCCAAGGGGTGACGAAGCCTTACACAACCAAAAACGACCGAAAGACTCCCACTCTTCGTGCTCCATGACAAAGCTACCCTGACTCCTGCCGCTCGTCTCTGTGGTGCTCAACAGTAACAAGACAGATATGCGGGGCGATTGTCGTCATCCTCCTCGTCTGTCTGAGCGGTTCGGTTATAGTGGTACCTCCGGAACCGGTCACCTTCGGTTTCTCAAAATTCCGTCGGAGTTGGCCGGAAAACACCAAAACGTCGCCGGAAAACCCCGTCGGCATTCTAAGTCCGATCTCCCTCATTTCTCCAACTGTGCTGGCCGGAATCTCGCCGGAAAGCTTGAGGATTCCGTGCGTCTCTTTGCCGACGATTCCGACGGCTACTGGCTCCAATCCTTGGTGCTCCGGCTTCGTCTCGACGAGGGGAAGAAGATGCCGGTGGTTGCCGGCCCGATCCGTCGCCCGCGAAGGGTCAACGGCGTTGGGCTTTTCTCGGCGGTTTGGGCGAGTTCGATTTCCGTTTTTTTTTTTTTTTTTTTTGGAAGTTGGGCTGCGGGTTTGGGTTTTTAAAGCCCAGACCGACTTCCAAAACTGTCCAGCAACTTCCACCCAATCACAGGCTGCCATGTGGCAATCCCACTACACTACAATTCCGTTTTTCGTCCGTAACTTCTTCGATACAGCTCGGAATTCAATTCCATCTTCGCGGACGCGTTCGCTCCGTCGAGCTCTTCGCATAAAGTCCAGTATTGGATATAAAAATCCCAACTGTTCACAAAGCCAATGTTTGACGAATCAAGGCATTTTGGTCATTTCACTCCAATATGGAAGATTTTCAGAACGGGTCGTATCAACATACCCCTTATTTCACTATTCCAGGTTGTTTAGGGGTACCCAACGTTTATAATCCAAATAAAAATTTTGTATTTACCGATGGTTTTTATTTAAGCAATCTAATACATAAGTTAGGTGAACAAAAATTGAGAGGTTTTCAATCAGCACTTTCTTATTTGCTTTCCTAAGTTGTTTATTCCCCTACACTAACCAAAGAAGATCATTATATTATAATAATCCAAAAAATAGAACGACACATGTACAAGTTAGATATATAAGCATACATATTCACAATGTCTTTAAAAACCTCATTATGCATAAGGTTTCCGAGAGGATCTATAAAGTAAACATCTTTATTTTCATCGATAAGTGTGAGAATCCGATGGTTGCTGCCGTATTGTTATGAGATTGAAAAACAAAATGCATTCAGACATCATGCCAATGGTATCCAATATAATCACACTTAGCGTCGTTTGTATCATTTTGTTTTTTTGCCCTTATTGTAGAACTATTTGAGATTCATGAAACCCATCACCATTGTCATGTCAATTAACTTCCATTAACCTTTCGTAATCTATGAGTTTATTAAATTAGATATTCCTCCCCAAATATTACATTGTCCAAGACAATTTTGACCGATTCCCCACTGTGGATTAGCTTTTCAGCGTGTTCATATAAAAAAATTCCACCTTTTTTTGCAATCTCATGTCTTTGGTTTTGAACAATGCTTTGGCCAATTTTGCCTTTAGATATTTTCCACTTTTCCTAAAAAATTAGTTCAAAGTAAATATTTCGACAATTGCTATATTATCCAGCCATGATTATCAAGAAAATAAGTGATGAAAGTAGTTTGACCTCTCACCTTCCATTACAATCATATCACTCAGCCAAGCGACCTGTCATTCAAGTGTATGGTCAACATATGATTTGTCTTATATCTAGGGAACCCCTTTGTGGATTTGTTTAGAATTAATTAGTACTCTTAATTTGAGTTTGTAATTTCATCATCGAGCCATTCTCTTGTTGATTTGTTTAGAGTTTGCTACTACTCATAAGTCGAAATAGTTAGATGTTAGTGTGTTCTTGGACAATTGTGAACTTTCAAGTTCCTGGTGCAATTGTCGTAGTTAGGGTTTCACGATCTTACACATATTTGGGGATTTTTTTGTAAATTCTCAGTTGAATCTACTGAAGTTGCACTTACTACGAGTGTCTGAGCTTCTTTGTCATGTACTATGTCGAGTAATTCTGAAATAAGATAATTAATCCCAATAGCCTTAAACAGAGTAATGAGGTAGCATTTGATAATTGTTTCGTAAACAACAAATACATCGAAAAAAAAATAAATAAATAATATAAAAATATGGGAGCATTGAGATTTTGTAGAGATCACATATCTAAGGACACCAAGAAAACGGAGGATTTTGTTGAGTGCTTATTTGTCATATATTTGGCCCTTTAACTTATTGCCATTATGCCATAATTATAATTTAAAAAGGACTTATTACTTTGTTTTGCGCATAATCTGTCTACAGATGCAGTTGGCACGTTTTCAGGCATAAGATGAACTATTTGGCCGAATATTCATGCTAGAAAATTGGAGATGGAAGCTGACACAGTGGAGACCGCTGCCCCAAAGTTTCAGAATTTTTTGTTGGGCCGTTTATTTTTATTGAATTTCAAAGTTGGTTCAATTGCGAATTCTGACAGTACGGAGCAGTTGCAGTAAATTGGATCGTTGAGGGCCTAGCCGATTTTTACTAGAGGCCCATGAGTACTTGAATCTAGATTTTGGTTTTGCCATGTTCATGTCTATGTTGATTATCAAATTGTCGTTTGATCTTTATTTGATTGCTTTATATGTGATTGTTGATTGAATACATGTGATGCTAGTTAAAGTAGACAACATGCTTAACTAGGTTTTAGCTTCATGCAATTTGATAGCATAAATTCCTTGAGGTAGACAACATGCACTAGAATTTATGTGATTAAAGGAAAGATCCAAAGAATTTAATGACTTTTTGTATGTTTAATTGATCTAGACAACATAGACAATTATCATATAGAAAGATCCAAGGTAATCTAGACAACATAGATATTTTGTAAATTGGGATCTTAATCATCAGCATTGGAATGAACGGTTTGGTAAAATCTAGAAACAAGTATGATTGATTGTGGTGAAGCTATTGCCGTAGTCTTCCCAATAATTTGATTCACATTGACTTTGTCATTTCTCTCTTTAGATTGCAGTTGTGTTTGGTTGTTTTTATTCTTTTCTTTGTTATTGATTTAGGGTTAGACAACATAACAAATCACTCTCTCTAGTCCTACACTTGTGTTTTCATTAGCATTTAAAATTAATTAATTGAACAAGTAAGACATTTAATCTCTGTGAGATGATAATCTGTACTCGCTAAGCTATACTAATTCTTGATTCGTACACTTGCGAGTGCGTACAATTTGATAGAATAACGGGCTAGTTGATAAAACCTAATTTCACAACAGATTTCGAAGATGTATCCACTGGCATATGATGCACAAAAGAGATGCTATATATTTAGCTTTTTCCCCCGACTTAGATTTAACTAATTTAATATACTCCTCCACATAGATGCGTTGGGCAAAAAGTATTTTAATTTGAAGAGATGAAGACTGTGGAAGTCTATGATGATAGAGATGGAGCAAGTTACATCAAGTCCCAGATCACAAGATATATGTGTTTTAGCTGCCTTTAGAGAGGTCTTGCATTTCATTGTCTGTGAAAGGAAGGAAGCGCCTCTAATACGACCGTTTCAAAACCTAGGCACAGCCCCTTCAGAGTTCTTCTGAACTTGTTTGTAACAGTTAAACCATCTGTCAATTGACAATTTAGGAAGAGAAAGTGGATTTATATAACATATATGAATATTTACTCATCTTTTGCCTATTACTTTACTTTATTGTTTCTTTGTGCTGAGGTAAGGATTTAGTTTCAATATGCTCCCTATATCAATTTTGTTGGCTACGAATCCAAACTCCAGGACTTAAGTTGGGAATCTAGGACGTAAGTTGACCATGACTTCATAAATGGATGATCTATTAAATGTCTAAACAGAAGCCTGTGAAAAGTAGGCACAATATCAACTTGCAACAATTTTTTTCTCACAAAAAGATACAAATAAGCACGACATAGTGAAGTGTAGAACTCTGTCTCAGTCAATAATAGACCAAACTTCAAACTTTGTCACTATCTTCACAAAATCACTTAACAAACAACCAATTATTCAGAGAAGAGCCTGTATGTATAATTAAGAGTGCTATGTATCATAAGTGGTTTGAATAAAAAGAACTACTCTTGTAATTAAACTAGTAAGCAGTCTTAAGGATGTATTAGAAAAACAAGTTCTATGTAAATTAATGTATGATTTTGATTATAAATAAGCTTTTCCCCACTTAAAATTTGATTCACGTCTTAACATGAGAATTAAGACAATCTTAAGTTAGCACGTGACAAGAGATTTCAATTTAGGGACTCAAAAGTAATAAAATCCATAGAATATAGGAATATCGATGGACATAACCCGACATGCAATTCATACATATGACATGAGCCATTGACCAATCGAACAATTGCATATGTACTATCACTAAACTGCAAGCATTTTATTAAGTTTTTGAAATTGATACTAACCTCTGGTAATCATGAAAGACCTTTTTCATAAACAACGATATGATGAATAAAGAAAACAAATTTACAAACGTCAAGTTCAATGGAACGAAATAATTCAAGCGTAAACAAAGATCTCTATCTCTCTATTGTGCACCTCAAGCCGTATTTCATTCATTCTCTCTCCAATTGACATTTAATCTTTGATACCCATTCGCACTGAATATTGACTTCGACTATAAAAGTTGACTTTTAAACCGTATGAAATTTGATAGTCAATATTGGACTTGTTTCGAAGCCCTCGACTATACGGACACATAGACAAACGAATTTTTCAAATCAGAGTTGTAACGAAGGCTCGGCGAGTCGAAATGTATTTTCAAAGGGGTATAAAAAGGGAAAAGTTATAATTTTTCAAAAATCCCTCATTTTCTCTTTTCTGCAAAACTACCCAAAAATTGCAAAAACTCCCCGGTCACCTCCCTGCGGCTGATAATCCCTTTCCTGCCATGGATCGGGCGAACCAACCTATGAAACTTCATCTCATCATCGTCCCGAACACAACCCAATTGGTTTCATCCCCAAATTCGAAGTGGTTTGCAGCTGGCGAACGAAAATGTTTTGCTGAAAACTTTCTGGCAAGATTCCGGTTGATTCCGGCCAAGGTAAGACCCGAAACTTATTCGAAATGATTGCTAGCACTGTGTAGTTGTTGTTAGGCTCAATAATCGCTTGATTTGGTGCAGTATTGAAGGAGAACGAGTTCTTGCCGCCGATGACTTTTCCGTCGACCTTCTAGAGCGATTTCCGGCCAACTCCGGCTGAATCTCGAGAAACTGAAGGTAGATTTAGTATCCTTGGTTTTTGGGGCTTCAATTTGGCCTATAATATCGATGTGTTTGGGCAAGTTTGGAAAACATTGACTTTTGGGGGTTGTTGACCGCCGATGAACGGTGGTTAACGTTGGCGACCGCCGACCCCACTTTTCGACGCAGTTTTGCGTCACGAATTCGATTACGAGCACCGTTTCAACATTAGAATTGTACATAAACCACTTATGAGCAAAACAAAGAGAAAGTAGGGTTTTAATTAAATGTTACCGTTTGATTAATTGTTGACTGTTGGGACGTCTAAGTGGGCAAACTCCTATGAACCAACGCAACCGGGTTGAGCAGTTGGACGACGACAACGACGACGATCGCCTGGCTTTCCTATGAGTGGGCGGATTTGGTTTATAAATCTTGTTTTGAGTATGTTATACCTATAGATGGTTATATATATTGGAATTGTAGAGATGGTTGTTGTTGATTGTGGGTGTGGTTATTGATTAAGAATTTTATTATATACAGTTAGTAGCACACTTATAGACCCATGGGTTTGAGTCCCAGTGGGTGATTTGCACTATATGTTTGGCGTGAGTTCAAGTCCCATTTGCCTTAAATCCCGTCATTGGGTTAGAGTCCCATTGCCCAATTAGTTCACGACCGTAGAACACCATTAATTGCTTATATGCACATGAAATTCTCGTGTGGCTGACTATTGTACACTTGAGTTCACGATTGATGGTAGTATTTTTTAGTACTATTTGGTTTGACAGAGGGGGTTATTGTGGAAATATTAAACTATGTTTTTCACTGATTTGGTTTTTCCATCCACTCACCCTTATTTTTGCCCCCCCTCAGGATCTAGCCCTGAAGTGCACCACTGTGACGATCGAGACTTCTTGGATAGCCATGTTTCTGTTCACAAAGAGTAGGAGCTCTTTGTAATCTGTCTAGTTGTCAGGTTGTTACTCTGTGGGAAGTTGTTGTTTATTCCGCCATTTGGGTCGTATTGGTTGTGTATTTCCCTTCCACTGTTAGATGCTATAATATTTTGTGTATACTTTATTGATGGGCTGCGACTCAATTGTCTTTTATTGTTTTATTTCGCTCGTATGCTTGTTGTTTATGTTTGTCAAGCCTTCGTCACCTCGTTAAGGTGATGGCCGCACCCCCAGGCCCCACTTTTGGGGACCGGGTGTCTCAATCTTTCTTCTAGGCAACCTCATCATATTCACCCCAACTTCTTTTCATCCAAATCCTTCCTTCGTTTCTACTATTTGTGAGCAATTTAGTTTACTTATATTTATGGTAATACCTTGGTTTGCTAACAACCAAGGTTTTAGTTTGTTGTACTTTGAAGTGTGCGGTCAAGGGTATTTAAAGCTAATGGTGTGATTTTAATCATATTTTTATAGCTTGTTCTTCGAAAGTTCCTCCAATTCAACCTGCTCAAAAGCTCGCTCATTTCCAAGATCTGCTTTGTGCCTCTTTGACAGATGATCATCCATGAGAATTGGGCTATGGCAAATTGCAAATGTTGCATCCAGCTAATAAACACTTTTTTTAAAGCTAACAATCTATATTATGGCATGATTGCCTAACAAGAACAACAATTATGACTAGAAATAACTAGCATTGGTAGGTAAAGATCACCGTAATTAGCATTTCTACAAGGAAAAAAGACTTATGAAGGAATTTTTAGGCCTACATATTAGATTTAATAGGTACTAAGTCTTTCATAGTTGTTTATGTATTTATCATACGTAGTTTTTTTAGCTTAGTTATCCATCCACATGTAATAAAAGTTAATGAATCTATTTACTTTCTTTTAATATCTTATTCATTCTCAATCCTTTCCTTTCCGTTGAGCGTCAACTCATGATGGATTACTGAAGTCCTCTTAATTATTACATACAAAAGAACTTAAGTGAGTCAATGCCTCACTCAATGCATAATTCGTTTAGTATTAAAAAGTCAAAGACGTGGTCTGTAATCCATCGAAACATTATTCATTGTCTGCTAACAGGTTAAATACTAGCACACTCACAACAAATGCTATAGCTTGAGCCTAAGCTATAGTTGATACACACTCCATTCAACGGCAACTCAGAATGCAACTATGGTCATATGATCGTTTCTAATACCTTCTAAGGGCAAGGTTGCAACAAATTACCAACTACAAAGGTTGCCAAAATTGAGATCAGGAGTATGATGTTGAAAGTTGGTTCTAAACAAGGTGCTAAATTTTTTTTTTTTAATTTTTATTTGAAGAGGCCACTGTAGAGTGCAACTCTAGCAGAAGAGGTCAAAGATCAACTCACCCCTAACCCAAATTTTAATTCTCAGTTGGATTCTGATTCGGGCTAATTCGGTTGGCATCTGATTTTTGCCCAAATTTATCAAATTGATTTCAACCACCCTACAACTTCTTCTTTCTTCTTTTACATAAATGTTTTCATTATCATTTGGTTTGAATGAACATTTTGAATCACATAAAAATATAAAAATTAATTGAGATAATGACATCATAGACCGTAAGTATAGACATCTTTTCTTCATATATAGGACATGGAAATTCAAATCTTCCTTTGTAAAGACAAAAGAGGTGGTACAAGTACAATGACCTAGTTGTGTTTCTCTTCTTTCTCGCTTGCACAAATCCCTATGCAAAAACTTGATTGAGAATTGGAAATTTCCATGGGAAAACCCAAGATCCCGAGAAAAACACTCAACTCCTACACTGTCAAGGCCATCAAAATTCGAGCTAGAATACGATTCAAATTCATTTTAATTTCGAATGTGGGGGCCAAATTTAATCAAGATGTGATGAAACTTGGTTTGGGTATGATGAAATCTAGTTTGAGTGATGAAATTAGGGGCAAAATTCAAAAGTGTATGTGTTGGGTGTTGAGGAAAAAAATGCAAAGCAAGAAAGAATGGAAATCAAAGTTCAGAGATTGAAGATGAAGATTTGAGATTGTGTCATAAATTGTTCATGTATTAGCACAACTGTTCCTAAGTCTGTCACAAACTGTTCGTGTACTACCACAACACAAACCATTCGTGTGTTGTCACAACATAAATTGTTCGTATGTTGTCACAAGTTATTATTGTGTGTCGCAAATTGCTCCTATGTGAACTTTTTTCTTTAGAAATTCATTTTTGTTACTGCGTGTAGGTTGGTGTTGCTGCGCATGGGCTAAAGAATGAGTGTCAGCGTGGACCCATTATTTTGTCCTTGTAAGTTCTTTTTTGAATTTTTGATCCTCCCTTTGAAACACAAGACATATTTTCTTATCCCAATTTAATTCCACAAAACACTAAAATAGAATCAAATCAAGTGACAAAAAAAACCGAATATTTACTAAACACAAACTTAATGGAATAAAACTGGGGTTTGAATTTGGGTTTTAAGTCAGGTTAAAGAGATGGACCCTTTATGAATTAATCTAAAAAGACTATAATACCCTCAATTTTAACTGCAAATTTGACAGAAGCACTAAAGTGTCAAACGGAGGTATAAATTGGGTACCAAAGTGTCCGGTTTTAAACATTAGGTACCAAAGTGTCTTATTTGCCAAATATTGAGTACCATTAGAGGAATCAACCTTTTACTAAATACAAACTTAATGGAATAAAATTGGGGTTTGAATTTGGGTTTTAATTCAGGTTAAAGAGATGAACCCAACCCAACTCAAATATTATCAGATTGATTGAGGTCGGCTTAAGTTGAATTTTCAAATAAAATTAGCTCGTTCAATCGGTGTACTCCACAAATGGGACATGGACCCGTTTGGATTGACCCAACTCAAGTTGCACTCTAGACAAAGTAATAACCCAAGAGACAAATGCATCTGGGTTGCCTGAATCGGGTCGGGTTGAACTAGGGTTCAAGTTCCGAATAAAACCCTGGTACACCCGTACATTGTCTAGTGCTCAAGTTGAGTGTTTTTTTCCCTCTTTTGAGTAGCGGAACACAAGTGTGTCTCTAGAAGCGAACAAGAGAGAATGAGCAGTTGGAAGAGTCTTCTTCTTCGAATCGGCGAGCAGTCCCCCGACTATGGCGCCTCCTCCGACTTCAAAGAACACATTGTTCGTACCACCACCACTCGCTCTCTTGCTCTGTCGTCGTGTACATATTTCTTTCGGGATTTTCGAAACCCTAGTTTTTGCTTCGTTCGTTTCTGTGCATTTTCGTCTGTTGATTATTGTCCTGGATTTGCAGGAAATTTGCTTCGGCGTGCTTCGCCGGGAATTGGAACACTCTGCCGACGAGGTTTCGCAAGTAAGACTGTTTTTCTTGCTTCCATTCAATGCATAGTTGAACGCATGTATTAGGATTATGGTCTACAGTTAGGGTTCCTCCTGTTTGGGATTGTAGTCTACAATTTGGGTCTGTCGTGTTTCGGATTCTGGTTACGGTTAAGTCCCCGTATTATTCATGCCCTGTTGATTTGTACTTGGATTATGATAGAACGTATTTATTCAGTTATTTTGCATTTCTTTATACACATTGATGGTAGATGTTTTGCGTCATACATACGTCTGCTGTTATACACATTAACTTTCTTCTTTTTCTCCTGACAGTACCTTCTCCAGTGTGCCGAACAATTGCCTCACAAGTCTCCTCTATATGGGACAGTGGTACGGTCTATAAATGGATATGAAATCTTTCCTTTCAACGCTATATAGCATGCATATGGATATACACAAACATTCACACCTGCAATCAGTTTTACTAATGTTTATGCGTTCACTTAAGAATTCTTTGTTTTACTTCCTCCTTATCGGTACATATGCATAAATGTCTCTGTAATTGCAGAAAAGTAAACTTTGTTAAATTAGATTCTTGTCCTACAAGTTCAAACTTTCAAGTTTCAAGCTTATAAACTCAATCACCATGGAATAAACTAAAAGGTTCCATTTCTGATCGAGTGAGGGATCCACGTTATAATGAGTGGAAATATTTGTCTACGGACCATATGGGTTCTACACATTGCGGTTAGAACAATACCATGTGTATCTTAAGTTTGTACGTATTGGCTAATGTTTTTAATCCAAGATTCGGCTGTATGCATATTTTGAATTCTATAATTTACAATACTCGTTTCCTTCTATTTTTTTTTCTCTAAGGTATTGAGCTTTAGTTTCATAAACCGACTATTTGTTTCATGCACTGCTTCAGGTTCTGAGTGATATCCTTACTCACTAATTATCTCTATCTGTCCCTCCAGATTGGCTTGTTAAACTTGGAGAATGAGGACTTTGCTAGGAAAGTTGTGGATAGCACTCGGAGTAATTTTCAGGTGAGTAATTCCATGATTAAGTAAGCTGTATATATTGGACGCTTGTATAATCTTACCTCTCATGAGTCAGATATTTATCAGAGATTGGAATGCTACCTTAATGTCCTCTGACCCGAAATACATATATCATGTATTATGTAAACCTTTTTATCCTGTGGTATTTGACCTCCAATTTGCCTTTGTTATTGCTGCTGTGAGTGATGATGATTAGAGAATGCTTGACTGTTCTGTATTCAGTACTTTGAATTTGGGTTTTTCTTCGACTAAGATAAACTCAGCACGGACCTCCACTATTAAATCAAATGGTAGTGCCTGATGATAGAGAGACACTTTTTTTGGTCATCTGAGTTTGCATCATAGTTTTTCTGTAATTTAATAAATTATACCTTGAAATAAGGCCTATATTCTTTTATTATATGGTATAAGTTGGCTTAACTGCATGCTAATTCAATCTATCTGTCGTCTCAATTTTTGATATAATAAGTATTAATAAGGTGTCCAGTTAGATCTTAATATTTCTGGTAGTTATAGTGATTGTGCCAATGCATCATGTGTAGGACATGCATAGTTTCAGGAGAAATAGTTGTTTACTTGCTTACAAATTGGTCAATTGTTTGGAAACTGTGGAAGCTTTATTATATTATATTCAGAGTCACTGAGGTGATCAGTGATGAATAGTCCAGTTGGGGGATGTGCTATTAGGGAGGTCTTAGGGGTTTGTTAGGAGATGACAAAGATGTCTCTGAGGCAGCTTCATTCTGCTCTGTGGTGATTGTGGTTAGGTGGGAGTGGAATAGAAAGTGAAGAATTGAAATTTCTTTATTGAGAAGGGTATGTGCTTGATTGTTACTAGTCAGAATTTTGATGCCTATAAGTCTTTTCCGAGTATTCGACTGCAGTATAATGTATAATGTATAAAGAACAAAAAACAAATTACATTGAATTTTCTTTTTTTATGGTTTGTGCATGGGAGGAAATCCCTGGAAAGTTTTGAATTAAGTTCTTCAGCCACAAAATCCCATGGTGGTGTAGGATCTGGGTGATGATTGGAGGAGGATAATGTTGAGATGGTTTAGACCAGGGAAGAGGTGTTAGGAACCTATTAGTTCATTGATAATGATCTCTGGTTCCTATCACCGCCACTGATTTGCTATTAGTTCATATTGCTAGTAGGAAGTTCAGTGCTTGCGATATGGTTCGGAGGAGGAGATCTCTGTTTTGTTTCTCTGCGTCTTAAGGCTAACTTTGCTTAGGAATATTACCTGTGATTATGCTTTGGTTCAAATGTTTTGGAAGTGGTGATATCTTGTTAAAGTTCTTTTTCTTAAGAAATCAATAAATTTCCCTTCTAATTTGGAAAACAAAGAGATAAGAAAGTGAATTAGAAGTAGGATTTGAGCTGCTAACTTGGGTTGATGCTGGGCCATCTGTGTAGTTGATGTTCAAAATCTCAGGTACATGCAAGTTGTCAAAGTCTGGTATGATCCAATTTGATAGTGTAATTACTCCTTTTACTCTTTAATGAGGTTATATTTGGAAATTGAAAATTATTATAAGGTTTTTCATTTCTCTAGTTTTGATGGGTCCTTCATTCTTTTTTCCAGGCAAGGCTTAAGAAATTGACCCTCCTCTATTTATTTCTTTGTGTTTTCAGGATGCTTTAGATTCTGGAAACTGCAACAAGATTCGTACCTTATTGAGGTTCCTGACTACTATGGTATGTACCACATTGCTATTGGTGTCCGATATGTAATCAAGGAATAGATTGAGAGTACAAGATTTTAATTTCCTTCTTGTTCTATAGATGTGCAGTAAGGTTGTCCATCCTAGTTCTCTTGTGGTTGTCTTCGAAACATTATTATCATCCGCTGCAACAACAACTGATGAGGAGAAAGGGAATCCATCCTGGCAATCACGAGCTGACTTTTACATAACTTGTCTTCTATCATGTCTCCCTTGGGGAGGAGCGGAACTCACAGAGGTACTGTTTCCATGGGGCTGGTTTAAATGCTTCAATCATGATTTGTTGCTACTATTATTTGTAGTTTAAATACTTATATCATGATTTGTTGTTTTTCGCTCGTTGGCTTTGCTTTGCAGCAAGTCCCTGAGGAAATTGAGAGAGTTATGGTTGGTGTCGAAGCTTATTTAAGCATTAGAAAGCGTGGTTCTGACACTGGGTTATCCGTTTTTGATGATGAGGATGAGAATTTGAAAGAATCCAGTGCCAAGGTACGACATCATATCCCTTTCTCATTTAGATTCAAATCATTTCGTGATTCATTTTTGAACCCTTTCTCTTGTCCTAGTCTCCCAAAAAATATTAGCCATTTGGTTTATTAGCTTATCTTCATCGGTAATGGGCTGTGTGATTATGCACTCTCTGATGTCAGAATCATTCTAGGGATGGAAGCGTTGCTACTTAATGTGTCTGGAACTTCCCTTTCCTCTCTTTAGTTATCCTTTCATTTAGGGTTGGGTCGGTACTGACATCGAAATGCAAATACCAATACCGAATTGAACCGATTCTTCCTTATATACGCTCCCAACCTGATAGTAGTCAGGAACCCGACAGTCAGGATTGGCATCCCGATTTTCAGGATCGGCATCCCGATCTCCCTATGTGGGTACCGCTCCCAACCTGATAGTAGTCAGGAACCCGATTTTCAGGATCGGCATCCTGGAGACTGGTATACCGATTTCTGCAATATCAATTATTGAAACCATACATCGAAACCTGCAATTACAACCATTGATTGAAAAACAAAACCCAGTAGCAGCTAAAGAATATGGGAGATGATCGGAGGAAAACTCGGTATGAAATTCAACAATTACAACGAGCTTGAACAAATATAGCACATGAAATTGAACAATCGCGATATTGAAATCGAAGCCAAAAAGGTTGAGATCAGTGGCGGAGAGCATGTCAGAAGAAGTTAAGATTCGCGATGTTGAAGCTGGAGCTTCGATTTTCGTTGTCGGAGGGTGGTGGCAGTGGTCTGCTGCTCGATTTATGGGGGAGATAGAGAAGGGAAAAAGTAGAAGGTAAGAAGGAAACAAGTAATCTGAGTCGAAAAGATTCAAGCTGGGGCTTCGATTTCCGTTGTCCTGCAGTGAAGGGTGTAGGGGAAATAGAGAAGAAGTGAAAAACTGGAAGGCAAGAAGGAAAAAAGGAAATCTGGGTAGAAGATAAAAAGGAAAGATACGATTACATGTTTTTTCTATCCAATGTGATTTTTGTATGCAATAAGTACATTTTAGAGAGAGATTAACACAAGAATTGTGGTTGGCATGGTGGATAGTGGGTGCATGAATGGGCAATGTCGTCAGGGGTTCGAATCCCAGAACCTGTTTCTTTCATACTGAAATATTTTGGGCCAACTACATGCTGACACGTGTATGATTAGACAGCATTCTCAAGTTCTGCTACTGCTCCCGACCTGATAATATCAGTCGGTAGCCAAGTGCTGGCATTTTGGTTCGGCATATTTCGGGTCGATTTTGGGACATTGGGGGTGTGGTGGGGGCGGGGGAATCAATTTTCAGCATTGTTTTCCCAGCCCTGCTTTCACTGAAAGCATATTTCTATTATGTTTTCCAGTTTGTGTTTTTGTTCAAATTTGATTTATTACATCTCATTTATATCTCTTTGTGGTTCTACATTATTTATCTTCAGCTTATGTGAGTAATTTGTGGTCAGAGTATAATTTTTTTTTACGGGAAGCGACAGAAAAATTTCATTATTGAGAAACAATTACAAGAGACATGATGAAGCTCCCAAATACAAGGAATACAACTCCCAAGGAACTAACCCCCCTACCTAGTGTTGATAGCAAAGCTGCATTGGCCCACTCTAGTAATACCCTAGTTCATCTGTCATACTAGGCATGTCAAATGGCAAGAAAAGCACCCTAGCCTGCTTTATTTGAGGACCACAAAACAAAAGTAAGAAAGGGGTGATCTAGACGGGCCAAATCACCCAATGCATGCTAGCTAATCCTCAGCAGTGTTTCTTGGGCCCTCACTAGAAATTTATAAAACTAAGTAACAAGCGACCCGTGCTGGCCAGGTCCATACCAGCAAAAAGAGAGCCAATCGGTAGAGAAGGCCCAAGTTGTTCGGATCTGGGCCGAATGTGGTCAGACTCAAGTTTTTCATAGAGTATTATTTTTATTTGCTGTGAAAAGTCATTGGTTTCTTCAACTTGCACTGCGAACAATAGTTTTTTGTTATCGTTTTAATAAAATTTATTTGAATCATTACTTTGTAGGATCCACTAGAGTATACATATCTTGATCCTCTTGCATTAGGGTTCTTCAAGTTATTCCATCTGATACTAAAATCTTCTTTTTTACTTATACAATCAGTCTGTATGGGATTGATGTAGCTAAAATCCAGATTGAAGAACTTTACTATTTATTTTCTTACTCATTTAAAGACTTTTTGCCATAATTTCATAATGTCACTCATCCTTTTACTGCCTTATAATTTTTGTTGATATCTCTATAAAATACGCATACACAAACAAAATTAGTACTTTAGTTTTTTTCCTGCATTCACTTGGCAGTGTACCTTTATAATGATGATTAAAAATTTGTTAGCTACTCAAATAATTTGGCTCCTTAGGGTTTACCACACCTCTATAGAAGTTTTATCTGGTCCAACAACTTTATTTTTCCGTGTGTTTTTAATTGATTTCCTACCTCTCTAGGTTTGGCTTATCATACCTATATTAGGTATTGATCCACATTGCTACCCAACCAGTACATGTAATTCTTTTTAAGCGTGTCTTAGAACTTCTTTCCTGACCCATGTTCTTTTGTTTCCTGGTAGGATTTCTTGGAAGATTTGTGGGGTCGAATACAAGTTTTATCTAGCAATGGATGGAAACTTGATAGTGGTAATGATCAAATTTCTGTCAATTTCTTTTTATGAAATATCGTGTTTGGATGAAATGTCTTTTCTGTATCTTTTTGTTTTTCTGATTTTGATATAGCTGGTTGATCGAATTCTTCTCTTCATTTGGCAGTTCCAAGGCCTCACCTATCGTTTGAAGCGCAGCTAGTTGGCGGAAAGTCTCACGAGTTTGGGCCCATCAGCTGTCCTGACCAACCTGCTCTGCCTTCAACAGTTTCTAGTATAACTTATGGAAAACAAAAGCATGATGCAGAGTTGATCTATCCACAAAGGATACGGAGGCTTAATATATTTCCTGCAAGTAAAACTGAGGTTATATTCGATATCATTCTTAATGGTTGTTAATTCTGATATTTGTGCAGTCTTTCTGGAAAAAGGTGGCTGCTCTCCTCCCTCTTTTGATATATCATATATTTTAGGTTTAAGTTAATAAAAGGGGCAGTTTGGAAACTTTTGATAGATGTTTGGTTTCCAGAGAATCTTAATATTCAGCCCATGGAATCCAAAGGAACAAGGGTGCGCAGAGACCACTTTTAGGTGTAAACAGAACTCGCCATAACGAGAGCAAGCCATTGCTCTGCAGACTAGCTTAATTTGTGTAATGTAATTCACAAAGAGACCAAGCCTTGCGTTCTTCCCAATCGCTTAATTTGTATAATCTGCTATTTTGTTCTTATTATATGTTACCATGGGTGGATCTTCTTGGTTTGTAATCGTATTGTCTCATGAAGCTTTTACATAGAAGCATAGTTAGGAAGAGGACAGGTAAATAAGATGGATAAATCTAAAAATATGAATCCTCTAGTGCATATAAATGAGAATTTTGGTTGCATCTGGTACTGGTGCAGTTTGGTGCAGTTTTGTTTTTAATATAAGTTTCAAATAGAAATATGTCCCGACATATCTTTTCATTTTCATTTCAAAATTCTGTTATAAGAACTTTTGACCTCTGTTTTCCTGTCCAATTTGGAGTTAGTTATATCATATCCATTGCACACATGTTTCTGATTTGGTTCTTTAAGTACATTTTAGAAATAAGTCTTGTGAATTATTTGGAAGTTTGGCATAGATTCTAATGTTGCGATGGATCGCCACCAAAATATTCTCCTTTTCCTTTTCTGATGCACATTCGATGACAGGACCTGCAACCCATGGATCGCTTCATTGTGGAAGAGTATCTACTAGATGTGCTCTTTTTCTTGAATGGCTGGTTTGTACCTTTCGATGACCTGTTATTTTAAAATATCACTATGTGTCTTTAGCTTGCTCTAGTTAACTTTATTAGTAGTAATGTCACTCTGTATTCTGCCTCTCCTTTTTTTTTCTTTTTTTTCTTTTTTCGTTCTTTTTGCATATTGATAGGCTACCTGTTCAAATCAATAGGTAGACTCATTTTATAAGTGATCTTGTTGGTTCGGATGAGAATCTTATTTCTTAAAAAGATGGTTGAGTTCCATTTTCAAAATGATAGTACTATTCATGATACATCCATTAATAGGAGATGCTGTTGGTTGAGTCCCATGTTTTTGTAATCTTGCTATTAGATTTTCTGGAATATGGTTGCGTTTGTTTTCACGCCTGTTTCTGACATTTGAACTCATGTTTTTTTTAGTGAGTATTCTCGATCATACTCATTTAATAGATATCGTACTCTATTACTTATCATGCTCTTTACATCTGGTTGTAATTTTGCTTGTGTTCTGGATTACTTTTTGTAATAAAATGGTTTTCATGTTGATTAATTTATACAGAGTACCTGTAATTGGTACTCTGGAGTTTTAATCTCTTACTCCTATAATTTAGAATTCCTCTTTATTTATAGTTATTGGAGTTTTGGGCTTAATGTTTATTGTCTCTTGTTTATTCTTTCATGCAAAGCTAGTCGAAAGGAATGCGCTTCATACATGGCTGGCCTACCCGTGCCCTTTAGATATGAGTATCTTATGGCTGAGACAATTTTCTCTCAGGTAAGTTTTGATAACCTTTGCATTTTTTTCCATCTTCCAATGCCTGTTTGGGAGTACACAACTGATGCTTCATGGTAATTGGCCATGCCCACATGGTTTTTCTAAATTTGAAATCTGTAACCCTCTTATTTTTTTAATATATTTTTTCTTTAAATCTTTTATCCTTTGTCTTAGCTGTAGCTACTTTGTAGATTTGAACCTTTCTTATGGGATCAAATTGATGTGAGGAATATTCTTGCAGTTACTTATGCTACCAGAACCCCCTTTCAGGCCAACATATTACACACTAGTCATTATTGACCTCTGTAAGGTAATGTGGATGCTTTAATTTTGTGTAATTCTCAGTTATTTTGTCTTATTGAATGGAAGTTTTTCCAAGCCTAAAGTACAGTTGCAAAGGCATCAAATTTGGATGTAGAGATCAATCTGACTTTGAAGTTTAATTGTTAGGCGCTTCCTGGGGCCTTTCCTGCAGTTGTTGCGGGTGCTGTACGAGCCCTTTTCGAGAAAATAGCTGATTTAGATATGGAATGTCGAACAAGGTTCATCCTTTGGTTTTCACACCACTTGTAAGTTCCACAATGAGCAGTGCCACTACCTTTTCCATGTCATCCATATTTTTCATCACCCTTGTCACCTTGCTTGAAAATCATTATTTTTGCTTTGGATTATGTTTTCATCTTTGTTTGGTCTATACACATGTTGGACCTATAGGCTTGATAGGTAGCTTCTGTCTTCCCTTAACTCCTATCTCAGATGATGATGGGAGTCCATCCTCTATCTAATAATTACCAAGGCCATCTGTAGCCGAAGCAGTTCTTGGTTGAAATATGTAGTAGGAAATTAAGAAATTTTAGTGAAAATTAGTTTACTTCCAGGAATTACATGAGTACTACTATGCTGTTCTTTTTTCCAAATTGATTTGTTCACACCAAGGATGGCTTCCTGGCTACGCAGATCAAACTTTCAGTTCATCTGGCCTTGGGAAGAGTGGGCCTATGTCCTAGACCTGCCCAAATGGGCCCCGCAACGTGTATTTGTTCAGGAGGTTTTGGAGAGAGAAGTCCGTTTATCTTACTGGGACAAAGTGAAGCAGGTATTACCTAATTCTTAAGGATATTGATGATTTGTAATTAGAAATTTACACTCGATGGTCAACTTGAGGAGGTCTTCAAGTGCCTTTAGCATATGAAGTATCATGAGTTGTATCATTATATCTCCCCAAAGACCTGCATGTTGTACGGCATGCTGCTTGTCTTAATGTAGACCTTATCTTTTGAGGCTGATACCTTATATTCAGTAAGAACATGTTAATGATAGCTGAAAAAGATGCAAATGTTCAGGGTACACTCACTAGAGCATTATTATAGACGAAGCGTATATAGGTACAAAAACTGGCCTATCATTAAGCTCTTCTAGGTGTTCGGATCATTTTGTATTGACATCTTTTGTTGTTAGAGGGTATTACATTTACTACAGAGGCTACGAATGGTTATGCTTTTTCTAATATGGTTCTTGTATTTACTTTAGAGTATTGAGAATGCCCCTGGTTTAGAAGAGCTGCTTCCTCCCAAAGGGGGACCAAACTTCAAATTCAGTGTTGAAGAAACCAGTGAAGGAACTGGACTACATGCACTCTCTGCGGACCTCAAAACCATGGTGAAAGGGAGGGCTTCTGCTCGTGAAATGATCATATGGATAGAGGAAAGTTTATTTCCTATTCATGGGATGGAAATTAGCCTGAATGTGGTTGTGCAAACTCTCCTCGACATTGGATCTAAAAGTTTCACTCACTTGATTACTGTACTGGAGAGATATGGTCAAGTCATTGCAAAACTATGTGCTGACCAGGACAAGCAGGTCATGCTGATAAGTGAGATTGATTCTTACTGGAGGAACAATGCTCAAATGGCTGCTATTGCGATAGATAGAATGATGGGCTACAGACTTTTATCTAATCTGGCCATTGTCAGATGGGTCTTTTCTCCAGCAAACATTGACCAATTTCATATATCAGATCGTCCATGGGAGGTATGGGAACATCATTTATCTTTTCTGTTTTAATTATTCCTGTTTTGGAAAAAATTCTCTTCCCATGTAGTTGATGGTTGAAGGTCCCCCTTTTTCTTATCGGATCGTATCATTGCCTCTTCTAAGTTGAGAAAGTTATAACGACCAAACTTTTTGGCTTTACCCAAACAAACGGGAATTGATGCAAAGATTTACTGTCTGATGTCCTCTTCTGCTATGATAGGAAAGCGAGAGAGTTTTCCTTGCTAGTGGAAACTTTGGGCGATTGTGAACACTTTCTGGGGTGAATGATTTTTCAACATAATAAAAGTTGGATGACCAAAACACTGAGTTTATATGGTATCCACAATAAGCCACAGAGGACAATGCTAACCCTAACAGCTGTCCACCTAAGCACATAAGTTGCCATACTACAAATAGCCCTTATAGGTTATGGTAGCCACCAATTTGAACAAATAACAGGATTGTATCTCAGAAAATATGTAGAGACAAATAGCTGCATTGATATCAGAGTGGCTTCCACATGATATAACTAGCATCTACCTGTGCAATTCTCGTTTTGGATTTACTTGGTAAATATAGATAAGGTGGCCATATAACATGCCAGATATTTATAAGAGAACGTTTCCTTGTGGAATTTCCCTTATAGGTTGTCAAAATGAGGTTTTGTTTCTCAACAGTTAGACCAAGTTCCAATCTAGTTCATCCATTGTGCGTGTCAGACCTTTCATGTAATCTAAAAGGTGATAAACAGATTCTTATTTGAAAAGTTTAGTAAAAAATTGTGTTCGTGTATTTAAATATGAAACTCTCTTTTCATATGTCGCTGCATGTTGCTTTATCACATTATGAATCTCAAGCATGAATCGTTTAAATTTAAAAGTGTGCTCGTTTGTTTACAGTTGGAACAATCTCTGAAAAACGCCTGTATTTTCCTTTTTTGTTTTCTTATATTTGTTTCCCCTCCCAACAGATCTTAAGGAATGCAGTTAGCAAGACATATAACCGTGTATGCGATCTAAGGAAGGAGATTTCGTCTTTAAAAAAGAGTATTGTATCAGCTGAAGCAGCTGCAGCAGCAGCAAATGCAGAGTTAGTAGCTGCAGAATCAAAGCTCTCACTTATGGATGGTGAACCTGTTGTTGGAGAAAACCCTGTAAGGATGAAGCGATTGAAATCATATGCTGAAAAGAGAAAGGAAGAGGAGGTGTCTGTACGTGAATCTTTAGAGGCTAAGGAAGCTCTTCTAGCTCGAGCCCTTCAGGAATTTGAGGTACTGAAAATCAAAAGTGATGCAGTAGGACTTCTTTCCCATTTAATCTTTTGGAATTGTTTTCCACACTAGTTAAACCATATTTTGGTTTCTACACTAGGTAAAGCTTGTTTTGGTTTTATACGCACTTATCATAGTTTTCTTGCTTAAGTACTTGTGATGTGTTCCTAAACCTGTTCTAATTTCTTTTTTGTTCCAGTTTCTCGATCTGTATCTGAACATTTCAATATACTAATTGGTGCTTGCAAGTTTTATGTTCCAATTAGTGAAGTCATGTCGCTTCCTCTTAGATTTGAAGCCAGTCCTCTGTTTCATGCGATAACCATGTTTGGCATGTGCAGGCATTATTCCTCTCTTTGTACAAAAACTTCGTCAATGTGTTGAGAGAACGGCTTCCGGAAGCATCGAAAGGTGTTACTTTGCAGGGATTGAAATCGATGCATGTTGATTCCATGGCAGTCGACACTGAAGAATCATCGGCCATGGAGGTAGATGCTGAGAATGGAAGGCCTAAACAAAGGTGCCTCTTTTCTTTCAATGAGATATAAAAACTTAATTACATATAATGCACATCTTTTTACTGTATAATTCATGTTTGACATTGGTTGGAATTTTGAGTTTTCTGTAATGTTTCTTTTGTGATTCCATAGTAATTCACTAGCTTTGGTGGCTACTTTTTCATCCTGTCTTGTAACATCCCGTTTATTTAGTGAAGTATACATTGATCGTGCTTCTGAACATGTTCACTTTTTTTTTTCTTCTCAATTTTGGCAGTCAATTGAACGGTGGGAGGACAAGTAATGTATATAATGTAGGTGAAAAAGAGCAGTGGTGTCTGTCAACGTTAGGGTACCTCAAGGCCTTCTCAAGACAATATGCTTCTGAGGTAAATACAATTACACGCTGTGGCTCCTGTTATTTTCTGACATTTATTTTCCGGTAGTTTGTTTTAAAGTGAACTCCTAGTTCAGTACTGATAAATTAAATCAGTTTGGTACTGGGTTAATTACGTGTGAGAAGTTTTACTGTTGTTTTCTCAATTTTGCTTTGCACAAGGAATTTTTATGGTGCTATGTCCCGGGGCAGAGGAGACTTATTTATTGGATGAAGTTTTACAGACTTGCTAAACTTCTTGTGATACTGTATCCTCTGACTCTCTGTCTGTCCCTGGCAGATTTGGCCTCACATGGAGAAGTTGGACGCAGAGGTTCTGACCCAAGAAGTGCATCCGCTTATTCGGAAAGCAGCTTATTCTGGTCTTCGTCGAGAAATTGATGGGTTGTGAGACCGCCTCAACTTGTTCGCCTTACCCCCAACAATGCATGTTAATGTAGAAGATGAGACTAGCTGCAGCGTTTATAATGAGTAGCTGACTTGTGTTGTGTCTAGTTGCTGAATATGTACAATCTCCATGATATGTAACCAAAGGCAAACAAAGTAGTGGCTAGTATTACAATTGAGATACTTCTCCCATTTTCATGGGGTTGCGGATATAAAAAAAACTCTTGCTCCGATATGCCCCATTCATTTTACATTTTACAGTTGCTTTGGTTTCTTAGCCTACACTGGAATGGAATTGACCGGCAAACCATTTCCTGGCGTAACTTACCGTTACAACTTACAGGGCTACAGTCTGGTCCCCTTACGCCTGATCAAGATAAGAATTCAGTAAAGTTTTGGTCCCTGGTGTACGTAGAGGTAAAAAATTGTAAAATATTGTTAGCATATGGAGAAGGACTTCCCTATATATTCATTGTATAGGTTTTCGGCGAATCGAACATCATTACATAAGTAAAAATTGTTTCATGGCAATATTCAATTGGTCAAAAATCTATTCATTGATTGTAAGGAAATCTTTCATATGGAGGGTCGCTTTTGAGAGCATGTGCATTCCACATGTTGCTGGGCCTATCTATCAACAATGGCCAACTGATTCTCATTGCACATGGCTGAAATAACAAGCCAGGGACCACATTTTTCTGACAGAATTACCAATTTATCCTTGAAATTTCTTTATTTTGTGAAAGAAAGATATTGAGCTGATGTGAACGGGGTGAATCTTCATTTCGATATCTAGTGTGGAATATGATGATGCTCTTTGCCTCTTTGCCGGAATTTCTGTGCATGCATCTCATAACAATGGAAATAAAGTAGTATTGATCAATTTCAAACATTGATGATTTTAGTGGGAGAACAACCACATTTGTTTAGATATCTCTATTACTATAAAACAAAGGGATCCCTAAAACAAATTAGGATTTTTTACAGTTACCGAAGTTGACCAAAATACATCTGCAAAATTCTACAATTTCAAAAAAACCAAGTTCCACCCACTTTTAATGCAAAAAATCAATCGGGGTATTTTAGTCCAATTGCAAAAGCCTCAATTAGTATTGGACAAAAACACCCCTAAAATTGAAAACACCATAAATTGGACAAAAACGCCCATAAAATTGAAAACACCATAAATAAAACATGTTTTCTTATCATATATAACATTGTACTTTGACAAACCAACCAATCAAATTCATCCTACATTATAGGAAGAATATAGCTTTTCTAAAAGCATTGTACTTTAACCAAAACTACATTTCAATATGATAAAAAAAACCCATATATATGAGCAGTTTCTCCATCCTCCTAAAATTGATTCATATTCGCACACGACTATCACGAACATTACAGCTAATAAATATATAATAACAATGGGCAATAGTATGTCTCATCATCCGTGGACTAAATTTGGGCATGTTTAGAGAGCTAGCCATATGTTGGTAGACCGTGGCACTGGTAATTCTTTGCACTTGTTTTTGGTGTCTGAATTACTAATTAGTGTCCTGTAGCTAGTGGGAGGAAAATGTAGGTGTTTTCCACTACTAGTAGAACAAAACTTTATATATACTGCAACTGATGATATGATTACGAATGTCATTTAAATTGGTTTAAAGGGTATGTTAGGGTTTTCATAAATATCACTAAACCTGAAGTTGTTTGCTTTTTACATAATGGTGTATAGATAGATAAGATGATGTGAGTCATGCATGTGGCTCTCTTGGTTTAAACGGCAAACATTGTCGCATGTAAAACCACCACAACAGAAAATTTGTTTCGAAATGTCCTTGTGTGTCCTTAAAACCATTAATAGAGCTACTACCTACCTTTTCAGTACTACAACTGCATGCTTATAAATACCTCCACACAACACAAACTCTCCAAATCCAAGAACTTTGATTTTCATCGTTTTGATATCTCTCAAGGCAAAGAAAATGGCTACGAAATTGAGCATTTTCATTTTGTGTGTAGCTTTGGTACTTGTTTTACTAGAAGCAAACCAGGTAATTAATCAACCCAACACATTACTGCATTTTAATTGATCTCATTTCGTTAAGCATTTGATCTTAAGAAATTAAGAGCCTTTTTTTTTCTTTCACTAATAAGATGATCAGGGTTTGTGTTAAGTTTCATCATAACGTATTGTCTTGGATTGAATTTTATAGGTCTCTACTGTGGAAACATCAGCTTCTCAGCAAAGCCATCAAGGGAATTACCAACCGGTGAGCCCACTAGCTAATCAGATATTGAGCGTTAGTTAATTTCCATGGTGAAATACTTTTCCTAATGATTACTTCGATTACCAATATTGCAGTATGGTATTAGCCAAGGCAGCCTCCGTCCTCAAGGTGAGTTAGCTACTTAGTTGCCACATATCTACATATTCAAAGAATGATCTATGTATATAAATAGTATAAATCAGTTCTAATTTGTACTACATTTTCTGATCACCCTCGATTATAGTGATTAATTAAGTAACTTGTTGAATGCACGTATATGTGTTTATTAAAATTAGAGTGCGGAGGGCGGTGCACAAGTCGGTGCTCGGCGACAGCATACAAGAAGCCGTGCATGTTCTTCTGCCAAAAGTGCTGTGCCAAGTGCTTGTGTGTGCCTCCTGGGACGTACGGAAACAAGCAAGTTTGCCCTTGCTACAACAACTGGAAGACCAAAAGAGGAGGACCAAAATGCCCTTAATTAAATATATAGTGTTTTTTACCCTTTCAACATTTCCGTAATCTAGATGTATCTATAGTCAAGCCTCCTCCAATTTTATAAGCAATTTGCAATGACTATATAAACCCAGTAATAAATGGTACTTGTCTTGTAGCTACATTTTCCACCCATGTGGTTTGTCTTTTTGACCTGCTTTTTAGTAGCTGGTATCATCAATATACAGACCAGATGGTGTCATCAGTATACAGAGATTTCACCTTTTTCTTTATGATTGAACAACCGCTGTTAAATCGTATATATAAATGTATTTCAATTTCATACCAATTTATACCGAGAACAAATTTACAATCAGAAAATTTAATGAACTAATTTATACTTTGTTAAAGAAAAATGAATTTGTCGATCTTAACATGCATACGACAGATCGATCATGAGTGATGACGTAGTTGGAGGAAAAGTCGGATCACAAATTGGTTTAATTCAAAATTCAATTCCAAAGAAGTAGTAGTGATGTGTATTGCATTATATATGATCTATAGCAAATAAACAAAATTTCGACTGAAATACGAAATTTCGGTATTTTTGGGGTCCCGAAATTTGAATCGGGGTACGTCTCAATATCAATAGAAAAATACCGAAATTTCGGTAATTTCGATAATTTCAGTTAAATTTCGGAAATATAGTGTCTCGGAAGTTAAAAATGCCCAAAATTACCGAAATTTCGATGGAAATTTCGGTTAAATTTCAGAAATGCTTTATATAGCTTGTCAAAGAGTTATTGGCTTCTTTACCTTCAATATTCTTGAATCCTGACAACTTTCTTTGTGTTTTCTTGCCTTCTTTAATCATGATTATTTTCTCTTTTGACTTTCTCACATACAATGAACGATTAATGTATGATTAATGTATGTTATTGTAATATCGTAATATTAATATATGGTTAATGTATGTTTCATGAGTCTCACCTTAAGATATTGTGTTAATTGATAGCTTAGTGGAATACAAAACACGAATTTTTCTCCCTTATGTATATAAAAGTTAATCCATATGGACAATGCTATATAGCTTAAATGTTAAATTGCATTATTTATTGCTTTTAAAGTCTCGAGAAAGTAGAAATATTAATTTATGGGGTTTCTAATATGTTTTTTCGTCTTTTTTTTAAAACCAAAATTTTAACCAAAATCGAAATTTTAATCGAAATTTCCATAAATTTTGACTACCGAAATTTTATTCTTTGTCTATAGCAACTTTTTGTTGCATTGTATGATTGCACCAAGATGTTCAAAAGAAGATGAAGAATAAAGAATGAAAAAATAGCTAATATATTTATATTTATATATATATTTATATTTATATATATATACTAGAAAATTGCACACCCGCTATGCGGGTGCGACCGTATTTTATGTCATGTGGAATAGTAATTTATTTAAAAAAATAAATAAAAAGTTAAAAATTTTTTTTTAAAAAGTGAATAGTGCCGAGAACAGTACCCGGTACTGTTCGCGAACAGTGACCGAAACAGTACCGCGCTGCCAATTTACCGAATAACCCTTATGTATTAATCAATTTTTTAAAATTTTCTAAAGTTAAGAATGGCACAGCGGTCATTTTACTGTTCACAAACAGTGTTAAAACAGTAAGAGTGGGTTTGCTTAAATAATAGTATAGATATATATTAAATTGGAGTGTGAGTTTGTCTTTTACTCTTGAAAATTCAGTTAAATACAAGCACTTCATCAGCATCCCACTCAGACTTCACTAAAATGGAGAACTTGTTCACTCGTTTCGTTTTCCTTTCTTCTTTCTTCTATGTAAGTTTTCAATATGGTGCTTAGTAGTTCAGGAACATTAACTTTAGTGGGGGAAAATCTCCAAACTAAAAAACTGACTAATCAAGTTTGTTACAGATCGGATTGATGGTCGGAGTCTGCGCTTCCAAAGAAACGTCCGGCGAGTCCTACTGGCAGGCAACTTTGCCCGAAACCCCAATACCTAAAGCTGTGCAAGAACTTCTACACCCTGGTTAGTAGCCTTTCAAATATATACAGCAGAGACGACCCGTCATGGTTGGTTTATGAGAGTTGGTAACTTGGTATAAACTAAATATTCTTCATTTTGGGTGTGTGCAAATTTGAGTGGGAATCTGCCGGTAGACTCACTAGTGTGAGTGCCGAACTTTTGACATCTAAGTTTCATAATCCAAGCTGTTCATATTCTAAATTATTGCTTAAAAATTATGATTAATTAACCAATCTAATTGGATCTCGGTTGGTTTCCATTGTCAAAAAATTCTATAAAGCGGTGATGTAATGCGTACTACCAAAAAAATGTCCGCTATTTACGCTATTAGGGCGTTATTTGGGGGTTTTTTTTCAAAAGAATAAAGGCTAAAATAACTCTGTTTGAGTTTTATTTTTTTTATTTTTTTAATAATTTTGTACTAAAACCTAATTCTTCTTCTATTCTACTACCACCAGCCGCACGACATCTCTTCTTCCCCATTAAGTTTTTTAACTCCGATACCATAAAGAATGGAGATTTGATGTTCAAATACTTAGATGATGTTGTGCAAGTGATAGGGGAGGAGATGATGTTATTCAAATACTTACACGATGTTGAACTTTATGGATGACTACATTATTGTCAAATAATATGTATTTTTGTTTAAGCTAAAATAGGTTACGCGAAATAACTTACGCTACGCGATAGAGACCTCAGATGCTACGCTACGCGAGACCGCAATTGCAAACATAGGTCTCCATATATGTCAACAATGGATAGTAGTTCATCATGAGAGAACCAATGAGAATCTTGATAGCTATCTGAACTGTTAAATGTTTTCATACATATGGACTCGCTATCTCAATTTTGATTAAATATTTGTAAATATAATTTTTAAACAGTAACAAACAATATGATCTGATTATGGAATGTTGGAATTTGAGCATTCATTAAGTGGTGAAGGTGTGAACGAACAAGCACTAGGAGGCGAAGCTAAGCATTATCCAACACAAAGAGTGGATTTATTGGTTGCGTGCCCACAAATTACTTCGTTTATAGATTATAGAAGCAAATTAATGTTATTGTTTGCTGATGATACAGAGAACTGGAACTGGCGATGGATAGAAAGTAAAAGCAGATACGCAGGGATCAGCAAGGATGTATTGAACACCAACACCATTACCGTAAGTCCCGATGTTTATGCTAAAGCCGCCACGGGGGCAATCCCAATTGAGAAAGACGTCGCCATTTTCTTCTTGGAAAAAGATTTGCATTCAGGCCAAAAAATGATGTTGCACTTCCCCAAACCCACAAAAACACCTCATCTTCTGCCTCGTCAAGTTGCCGACTCCATACCCTTTTCAAGCAGCAAGCTACCACAGATTCAAACCCGCTTCGCGCTTATTCCGAAATCAGCAGAATCAGAAATAGTGAAGCAAACGATCGAAGACTGCGAGGAGCCTAGCATTGAAGGGGAAGACAAGCTCTGCGCAACGTCACTAGAGTCTCTAGTCGATTTCAGCGTTTCGAAGCTTGGGAAGAATGTGGAGGTGTATTCAACAAAAGTGGAAAAGGAAAACAAACAAGAATATAACATTGCTAGTGGGGTGCGAAAAATTGGGGACAAGTCAGTAGTGTGTCATAAGCAGAACTATATGTACGCTGTGTTTTATTGTCATGAACTTCATGCCACAAGGGCTTACATGGTTTCTTTGGTGGGTGCTGATGGATCAAAGGCAGAAGCAGTTGCAGTTTGCCACACCGATAGTCGAAAATGGAAACCTAAGCATTTGGCTTTCCAATTGCTGAAAGTTAAGCCGGGAACTGTTCCGATCTGCCATTTCTTGCATAGTGGTAACCTTCTTTGGGTTCCGAAACGAGGAAAAGTTTAGGAGGTTGTGAACTTCATGTTTCTTAAGTACTTGATGTATCTTTTCGTACGTGTACGTAACTAATGCATGTGTACACACTATGATGTAGAATAAATAATTAAGTTCCGACTATCCCAACCCATAATCTGCCATGACGTCCTCTCAGGCAGCGACTTATGCAAATTTTGCATACTTTCTGTTTGTGGAATAAATAATTAAGTTCGATCATATGTGGAATTCACTCATACTTGGAAAAACGCATCTGTGGTTTTGAAGTGGGCCCCAAATTATGATTTTCATTTCCGATATTATAAAACCAACTTAGATAATCATTCTAAAGTTCCATTGATGTAAAATTTTAGACTTGTGAATTTATCTCAAGTCTCTTAAGTACCTATAAATAAGAGCTCAATAAGAAGGGAATGATCATCCCAAAAGTTCTCTCCGTTACTTTCTTTTATTTATCTCACGTTTTCACCACACTTTGGTATTGCTTCAAGCTAAACAATTTTGAGCTAGAGTCTTCATTGGGTTAGAGATTCTCTCACCAAGCAGACTTCATTATGATCACATGAACAATTTTTGTTTTTTTTTTTGTTTTGGTTATCACAGCTAGTGTTTGTCCTGCATGTGTTTTAACAGCCACAAGCACATATTGGATTAGCTTCTTAACTTTTTCTCTAGATTGTACTATGCAATAATGCAACCTTAAAAGTAGTTGAAGTCCGCATGATGTTATAAAAAAGAAGTACATTGATACGATTGTCATTACCCTTTGGCATGACAATGGATCCACAATGATGCATAGGGTTATTTCAAGTTTGCATGGACATCCTTTAGAGCCACAACATAGTTCCTTGTCGAACGACCACATATGTATAGCTTGTTCACAAGCAAAGGAGGAGCCAAGCTTGGGCTTGACTGTGCTTAAGCACAGGGGAAGTTTTCAATTTGTCTTTATTAATATGTGGTTTTATAGGTTAAAATTTGTCAAAATAAAAATTAGCCCATCTCTAAATTCAACTGAATGGTCTCTTTTGGTGCATACTTTGATGTTTATTGAGATGATTTTCACCTCAATTTTTCCTCGTGCACATACTCGGCAAATAGGTTTGTTGATGCTTCTTTGATCATTCAATTTAATGATCAGAAATACAGAGTGGTATACAAGATATGAAAATGAGGGTGCCCAAATCATCTTTATTATTAATGACTAAAATATTTGCTTCTATGTAGATAAAATTATTTGATTTATACAATATAATTGACTTATATGTTTACTGAAAATAACATATATACAACTATCAGATGATAAAAAAAAAATTAGCCCAGCCCTACGAGATTTTTTTAACTCCGCCCTTGTTCACAAGGCAAACTGGTAGTTTGTACTTCTCAGGCAAAACTTGATTTTGAATCCCCTTCTTTCCCACAAAGAATACAAGGAGATATTTGTGGACCTATCGGACCCGCTTGTGGACCGTTTCGCTATTTTATGATACTAGTATAGATACCTCAACGAGATGGCCACATGTTTGTCTCTTGTCAACTCGTAATGCTGCATTTGCAAGACTACTTTGCCCAGATAAATAAATTATGAGCGTACTTCCCAGATTACACTATTAAGTCCATTCGGCTCGATAATATTGGAGATTTCACTTCCCTAAATTTTAAAGACTATTGCATGTCACTAGGGATTGTTTTTTAGCACCCAATTCCCCGTATGCATACTCAATTCATCCAAAAGATGAAAATGCCTTGGATGAAACAAAAGTCCATAAAGAGGTTGAGGCACCTAATAATACAGAAATTTCAGTGAACTTTGCATGCAAAAATGAATTATGGAATCATAGTGAATGATCATTGATGATATTTGTTCATTTGCAGTGGATTCTAAGGATGTCAAACGCGTCGACAATATTGAACCAAGTTCTATTGATGAGTGAAAAAAGAGATGTGATTGGCCAAAGTGGAAAGATGCAATCCAAGCTTAATTAAATTCTTTGGAGAAACGTAATGTACTTGGACCTATTATTCAAACACCACAAGATGTGAAACTCGTAGGATATAAATGGATATTCACAAGAAAATACAATGAAAAGAATGAGGTTGCAAGATACAAAGCACGATTCATTGCGCAAGGTTTTTTCCAAAGGCCCGGGATCGATTACGAAGAAACATATTCTCCCGTTATGGATGCAATCACATTTAAGTCATGTAGTTTCAGAAAAGTTTAACTTGCGACTTATGGATGTTATTACTGCATATTTATATGGGGAGTAAGATACAAACATCTATATGAAAATTGTAACACCCCAACCCATAATTTCCACTTAAGTAAAAGTTTATAAACTCAAATGACCATTTTACCCTTACATTATGTTTTATTCTTTCCAAGGCACGTCCATTTGAATTATCTTTTTAGGGTCCAATTTGGGGTTAGTTGGGTAGAACATGAAGTAAAGTCCACATAGATGTCCACGGTTCTCGTTTCGAACTTAAACTGAGAAGGTTGGAGAAATTTCTAGAATAGGGGCATTTTGATAATTTCACTAGATGATCATACTATATTTTGGGCTGGTCAGCCTACCTCTCTGGTAGCCTCCAACTCTTCTTGTCTACAACATTTCTATAATTTTGTCTCAAATTTGTTTATACCATAACTTTCTCATCCGACCTCCAATCGATACAAGGTTAGTGGTTTTAAACTCGTGCCAATCTCCTCTTTCTTTTGGTACCAAGATTGTTACTTGCAATTCATTATAGAAGGAGAACGGGGTTGAAATTTTTTACCATTTTCTAGTGAAATCTATTGATTCTGTCCAACTCCAGCTACCCCTAAGGTCAAGTGAGGTATCAATCTTCAAGTTTTTTAGTTTTGTATTTTGATTAGGTTTTGGGTATTGTAGATCTTGAGGCGAATGTGGTACAATCATCTTAGTGAGTACTGGATTAGAGAAGGATATATCAATGAGCCAATATCCCCTTGTCTTTTCATAAAGACGTCAGTTTTTGGATTCGCAATTGTAGCCGTTTTATGTTGATGACATGAACTTAATTGGAACTCCTTAAGAAGTAACTAAAACGTCTGAATATTTAAAGAGTGAGTTTCAATTGAAAGATTTTGGAAAGACAAATATTGCCTAAAAATAAAAAGTACGTATTTAAATAAAAATTTGTTACCTAAAAATATCAACAATACACTATTGGGGCGGCATTGGGGATGGGGATAACAATACCATCCCCGCCCCATCCTCAGAAGGGAAGTTTACTTTTGGGGGGTGACGATTTTTGTTTCCTGTTTCTTCGGGGATTGTTCCTCCATTACGAACGGATCCATGTTGAGTAACTATCTCATTGGGGATTGTTCCATCCCTACTTACGTACATATAAATAAGAGCTCAATAATAAGGGAATGATGATCCCAAATGTTTTCTTAGTTACTTTCTTTTATTTATCTCATAAGCTAATATTTGAGTGAAATACATGAGCGTTGTCTTCATTTTGCCCTGTTTGTTTTCCTATGTAATTATGTTCTTTTACTTTTTGAAAATCTATTTTCTAGAGAATCTTCTGCAGATTGTCTTTGCATAAAAAGACCAAAATCTTACCGTTACTCATAAAATCAAGTGGGTGATGCTGCCAAGGCGGATGGGAAACTGGTTGACGAACAAGGAGGGTCATGCAAGGAAGTGGCTTCAGAAGCAACTGATGCTCTCCAAGTTCGTGAATGAATAGGTCAATTATGTACTACACCTACTACTTCCTCTTCTATTCCAGAAGAATTGAAGTTTAAATTGTGCACAAAGAGATCATCAAGTGATCAAGTTGCTGCCAAAGAGCAGGACATAGAGGATTTGCGACTTGCAGAATTATCAAAACACAAGAAGAAGAACTAAGAAGATGCAACATGTGTTTTTTTTTCCTTCTTTAGTCTTGGGAGGAAGTAGTCCTTGGTTTGCAAGATTAGTTTTTTTTTTTTAAGTTAGCTACCATTTTGAATGCTAAGGCAGTGCATCTTCTTCGGATGAATGTGCTTTAGTCCCTGGTATTCATTTTGGTAACAGATGTCTTGTTTACTTCATCTGTTTTGACATCTTTCTGGTGTAGTATTGACCTTTGTATTATTTCTTTGCTTAATAAAGCACCCTTATCAAAAAAAAATGAAAGACACAAACTTAGATGGTAAAATTGATACAATGTCTATGAACATGGTCCGTTATACGAACACCGATTTGGTTAAATTTGTTGAGGGAGCTGATCTTTGGAAGGAGATTCTCTATTCCACTTTTTGTGTTCCATTTTTGTTCCATTTTTCCTTTTTTGGCGTCTTCGATAATCCGTGTTATAATCCAAACCGTTCACATTTTTTATTATCTAGTAAAGATCATCCTTGCAAAAAATCATTCAAATCCGTGATTTTTTAGGCTATATAAAGACCTGATTATGTTTTACAAAGTCGATTCGGGTATGTTTTATTATTTGATAACCGAACGATCATGGATTTGAATGATTTTTTGCAAGAATGATCTTTACTAGACAATAAAAAAAGTGAACAGTTTGGATCATAATATAGATTATCATATATGTTGAAAAAAGAAGAATTGTACAAAAGTGGAACATAAAAAGTGGAATAGAGAATTTTCCTCCCTGATCTTTATGTATGTAACTAAAAATATAGAAGTGTCGTTTTTTTTTTGTCAAAGATAAAATGTTTACAATTTACAATGATATACAACGGACTTATATAGCCTACCCAGATAACGGGCCTAATGGCCCACAATGTAACATCGATCTCACTAAAAATATCCTCAATCTCGCCACCACTGTGAGTCGAACTTGAGACTTCCACGCTGAAGGGTCAAGGCTCATTGAAAATATATTCTTTATTTTCGCCACCAGGAGGAAGTCTGAACTTGAGCCCTCCTCCACCAAAGTGGAGAGCAAATTAGCTAAACCAACTAAACCAACTGGTGATGTGCAATATAGAAGTGTCGTTGTCTTGCTGTCATTCGCTGTCCCCTTGGCATATCTCTTTTCAATTAATGACTATCTACTCCCCTGCCGTACATTATCACATTGTGGAGTTGTGGTACAATAATTAGACTCTTGGACAGAGGAGGAAAAAAGGAGATCATCATTATCATCCATTTTTTTTAATGAATCAATTGAAAAATAAATTAAATAAAGTAATAAGGTAAAACGGAACCTCTAGACACATAACGCCATAGAGAGACCATACTCTAAACCAGAACAAGCTAACCACGCACGGCAGCAGAAAAAAAAAAGGACCTAAGTCAAGGGACATTCCAGTAACGAGCAATCGAGGAATGATTAATCTTCATAGAACACAAACCGCATGAGACAAGAAATGGATCATTATTTAGAGATTAATTTTTATAAAATTTTTCTTTTTCCTTTACACTGAAATTCATGAATCACATGGAAATTAGTATCTCAATAATTTAAGAAAACGACGAAAAAGACTGGTAGATTACCAGCGTTGTCTGATACTGATGGCAATCAAAAAGGATGTCTCTCCCCGTCTTTTGAGCCGACTCAAAAGTCGTCAGTCATCCGATAATCACAACAACTCAACACTCTCGAGCATCAAACAATAACTTGGGGAATCATAATATCCTCCCTCGTTCCCCTTTCGGATTCCAGTTTTGCATTATTTTCCAGGTGAGAGCTCGCACCATCATTTCTAATTATGGAAGAATTCTCGTGTATATGTCTGCAATTTCACTTGGTGGTCATGAAGCCCAATTGGAAATTACTGAAACAACTTGTGGGTAGTTTGAGTTTTCAGTTTTCCAACCTGGGTTCTTTGTGCTCTCATGAATTCAATTCTGGGTCTGTTTTTAAGTTCGAAAATTTATCATATGAATGCTTAAACTGGGATCTCCTCTGTCTGCTTGTTTTCGTTCGGGTTTGGCTGCTGAGCGGATTTTGACTGCTCACATTGTGTATACATTGATACAGTTGTAGCACAATCTACAAAGCCGTAAAGTTAAAAGTTTATGGAAATTGAGACTCCGAATGCTTTGTCTGCTTCTAGTGAAGGAAAATGTGTGAAAAAGTTGTGGAATGCACCTAATTGGGCTAGTTTTCGAACATCCAATGCATTGTCAGGTCGTAGGACATTTCTTTGATCAATCGGCCAACACCCTTGGTGCCAGAAAAGAGCAGAGTGGGGAGATCCTGATTTTGACATCCAACAGGACTTCCACAGGAGAGAACTCCTGTATGTATGACTGTCTATATGTATAATCCCATGTATGAAATTATTCCAGTTTACTTTGGCCGGGCTATTTTTTTTTGTGCGTAAGTACTTATCAGTCTAGCTGCGATTATTTTCCGAACCTTCATGGGCATGATTTTATCCGGATCTACTAGCGTATGAGGCTGATTAGGGTGACTGGTGTGTAAGGTATGTACTGGGACTCAATTCTGGTGCCTGCGCAAATAGAGCACCGGAGACAGTCATGTTTGCTTTTGGGATACCAACTGTATTTTTGCTTTTGGGATACCAACTGTATTTTATTCACTCTAGTTGGATGTTTCACCTGAGTAATAACGTTTCTAGTGTTATTTCTTCCTGTCAGCTATCTTTGAAATGTATAATTTTTAGCACACTAATCCTTAGTTATTCATACTTGAATACTGCTTTTGTGTTGTCCAGTTAACATGATAAAAATATTTTATCTGTTTACTTTGAGTTATAACGTTCATGCTGGTTATTTATTCTAGATTACCAAGACATGAATTTTCTGATATGCATTTCAGGACCTGTTGGACGCCCACAGAAGTTGAATTAGTCAATCGGGAATGAATCAACCCAAAATTAAGCGCCGAGTGGGTAAATATGAGGTAGGAAGGACAATTGGTGAGGGAACATTTGCAAAAGTTAAGTTTGCTAGGAATTCTGAGACTGGGGAACCTGTGGCTCTCAAGATTCTTGACAAAGAAAAGGTTCTCAAACACAAGATGGCTGAACAGGTGTCTTTCACATTATTATTAGATTTCATACTCATTTCTCAAGTATCCTTTTCTCATTTTCATCAAATCCCGTTGTGCATATGAGGAAGTAAGTTTGTTATCTAGTTATCCCATATTGGTTTTCTACATGGTAGTCTCAACAATATCTGAAAAATACCACGTGCTCTTGCACATGGTTTAGGTGACCACATTCCACTTGTTTGACTACATTTCTACGATAATTTAAGTTTTAATTGGCCCTAAAAAATTTCATACCAGGGAAAGTAGGGAAAGTTTATATGGATTCTTGCTTTCTTGTTTTCAATTTTCCACATGCCGCTGGAACTATCTTAGTATCCTAAAAAACCTTCAAAACCAACAAAAGGGAACCTTTTTATGAAAGTATCATCTAATAATTTGACTTAGTTTAGTTAATGGTCTATTAACTAAATTGTTTTTAATATATTTTTCAGATCAAGCGGGAGATAGAAACAATGAAGCTGATTAAGCATCCAAATGTTGTGCAATTATATGAGGTCTCTTACTCTCTCCTTCTCTCCTATGAGCACATTTGCATGTTCGCTTTTATGTGCATCCACATGTGGTGTGTTTTGCTTTATTTTTCTCACTTTGCGTCTTATTTGTAGCAGACAAATTTTCTCTCTGCAGGACCTTAGTGCAGGACTTGTGCAGGACTTCTAATTTCAGCCGTCAGGTCAATATTAAAATTTTAATCTGATGGCTGAGATTAGAAGTCCGGCACTAAGGTCCGGCAGAGAGCCGGACTGTTGTAGCAGATCCTTGTTACCATAACCTGACAAGGGAATATTACCAAAACTTGTTCTTATTTTTTTCAGTCAAAATGTACTCTGCTATTCCCTCCAGGATGTTAATGAAAGAATGGAGGCATGCCTTTCAAATCAACATTTGATGTGAACTGTTACATTTCACTTTTAGTTTCTTCAAGTTTTGTTTTTTTTTCCTCTCCATTCTCTATGCTTTGGTTCTCTAGGGATTCATTCAAGGATTTATGTTTGCATTAGTGTTAACTTGAGTAATTTTCATTTCCTTTTCTTTCTCAAGAAGTGAATTTATAGTTTTTGAAAAACAGTTGGGGGTATTTCAAAGTGCAATGATGTGTAGTTGGCAAAAGATTTTAATAATTCTAGCTTCAAGGCTGGGATGATGAACAAGACTTTGGTCACCGATTTGTGTTGTGGGGTTAATCTTAAATGAGTACATCATTAAATACTCTCAGTTGTATGGATGGGATTCCTACCCTCCTCATGCCAAGATTTAAGAAATAGAAGGTTGCTGCTGTGGAAATGAACATAGCAGGCATTTAACCAAATCCTACTATCTCCTATCAACGAACAAGTATCTCTGTCATTGAACCAACATGAACCTTCATACACTCAAACCAGTAAAAATGGCACTACGTTTGATGCTAAGTGATTTCCTTCCTGTATACACTATTAATTGTTGTGTATTATCAGGTTATGGGAAGTAAATCGAAGATATTTATAGTTATGGAGTTCGTCACTGGAGGGGAGCTCTTTGACAAAATTGTGAGTGACTTGACTTATCTAGCCGTTATGTTCTGTAGTTGGCTTACTATGAGTTTAACAGAATAAATCACATACTGGAATTAAGACTGTAGTAACCATTCCAAGTTAGCCTTAATTATTTAAATACCGAGTTCTCTGCTCACTCATTTCTGTTCATGGATCTCTTATAACCGAATCAGATTTGAACTCTGCAGATTATATGGTATAGAGTTCATATATTTTGTTCGAAACTTCTTTTGATATGAAGGTAAACCAGGGACGGATGAGAGAAGATGAAGCAAGGCGATATTTTCAACAGCTTATTAATGCAGTCGATTACTGCCATAGCAGGGGTGTCTACCATAGAGATCTGAAGGTACTTAAGCTTTGCACACAAGTATATTGCAGATTGACAAAGGAAAATTATAATTGATAACCTTTACGAATAATTGCTTTTCTTGCAGCCAGAGAATTTGCTATTGGATGCATATGGGAACCTTAAAGTTTCTGATTTTGGATTGAGCGCACTGTCCCAACAAGTCAGGGTATAAATGCCATAGCGCATCTGAACTTTACTTTCTTTCATCTGTACTGTCAATTGATCTTACTGATGTTAGCTCTGTTGTCTGGTTGGTCGGCATTAATAACAATCATTTTATCACTATTCCCAGATGAAGCAGTTATACTCGTTTTGAAATTCTTGAAATTACTATATTATTTATAAGCTGTGGGAGATATCCTGATTTTAGTCCCCATGTCACTTTGGACTTCCACCAGTACTGTACTGATGTATTGTTATAATTAGGATGGAACAGCTTCAAAATGGCATGATGCATCTTAAATGTGCAGCATCATGTATTGTTATAATTACAATGGAGCATCTTTGAAAGTGGCATAATGCATCTTAAATGTTCAGCATTGATTTATTACTGTATGATTGCTTTGGCAGGATGATGGTTTACTTCACACTACCTGTGGAACTCCAAATTATGTTGCTCCTGAGGTATAAAAATTTGTTCCTGCCGAAGTTCTTCAACCTTATGCATCCCTTTCTACAATGCTTGCTTTTAATCTTGTAAAAATGTACTGCCTGCGAATTTAGGTCCTTAACGATAAAGGCTATGATGGGGCAACTGCGGACTTGTGGTCATGTGGAGTGATACTCTTTGTATTGCTTGCAGGTTACTTGCCTTTTGATGATTCTAATCTTATGAACCTGTATAAGAAAGTGAGCATTTTACCGACTTTATAGTGAAACCACGTATTTCTTTTTATCTTCTATTATTACATTACTTACCTATGTGCAGATTTCAACAGCTGAATTTACATGTCCCCCATGGCTCTCTTTTGGTGCTATGAAATTAATAGCTCGGATTTTGGATCCCAACCCTATGACAGTAAGTAGTTTATTTACGTTCTGTTGATAGCTGTGGTGCTTATTCTTATATGTCTGATTAACATAGCTCCATTGGTCATAATCTCCACCTGAAATTTATACAATTAAAAAAAAAAAAATCAGGATACAAACATTTCACGCCTAGTTGATGAGAGTAGTAAAGGTTTAGAATTCTTACATGCAAAACAAGACACTAAATTGATGCGAGTGGTAAAGGTCTAGACATAAACAGTGTACGTAAACTGTGCAAAAATTATGTAAATACCTGCTCTTAAACTTTATTTCAGTTTGTTTACAACTGTTTTTAGTAAGTTCTCCAAAAATTTAGCCCCAGGTCTGGGATGTTACTAATGGCGAAACCGTAACTACATCCATAGTACAATAGACAGTGGAAATGGTTGGAACTAATTTTCAAGCTGCTGAAGAGAATCATACTAAAATTATTTGCCTGCTTCATGTGTGAGTGCCCTATACTTAGTACGTGGAGTGATGCATGGAATGAAGATGGCATATTCTGAATATCTGTTCTGGTAAAAGTAATTATACAACAAGCAGGACTCCACTTAGCACGATTCCATTTGAAGAAATGAAGATGCCACATGGTGCTTTTGCTTCCCCTTTCTTCAAGTGGGTAGTGGGCTCCACTTTTGGGCTAGTGGGGAGGGGTGGCTTGTGGTCCACTTGAGTCCTTTAATCCCCTTCCAAGCCCTTTGGCCCTTTAGGCTCTCTTACTAACCTTGGTTTGTTTTCCACATATTGGGAGCTAAATTTGATTTGGGGGCCCCTAAAACGTTCCATTAAAAGTTGGCTTGAAGTCTCGAATAAAGGGGTTGACCAAAGTTCCATCTGAAACAGCCATCCCTATAAATGCATATCTGGAATGTGTGAAAATTCCTACTTAGTGGAAGGCTTTAGTTTGCATAGGGAATTTTCTGCAGTTTTGTGCAGTGGATGAGACTGCCTTTTTGAAGCTGATTCATGACAATATAATAGAGGACATTCATCTGCCTCTGATAAGCTGAAAATATAAAAGCTCATTCTGCCTCTGGGATCATAATCATGAGTGTCATGCTATCAGCAAGTCTCGTTGTAAGTCTTGCTACTAGAATTTTACCACGATAGTGACATCATTTTCCAAGATATATGTGAGTGTTCCCAGTGATGGTATAGATGATTTTAAATTGCATAGGCTTCAGTTTTCTTTGGAAGGCTCCGTATTACTGCCATGGGCCCCATTTGGGTCGGAAAGGTGGATATTAGGGTTTTCTGTAGGTTTTTCATGGTTATTAAGCAGTCAAGTCGATTATGCCGTAAGTTAGTTATCAACATTTCCTTTTTTTAAAGGGCCGATATTATTTTCCAAACAGTCGAAGAATGAGTATTCTGTAGGTTGTTAATAACTTCAGTTAGTCTGGTTCATCTGACTATATAGGTAAAATTTTAGTAATGGCAGTCGTGTAGTTTATCTGAACGTCGAAAATTATATTTGTTGCTGTGTTCCTTTTGTTAAGCCTCATATCCTCTGATTGCCATAATAGTAAAGTAATTAAAATGATAATAACATGATACATATTGTGAAGGTTCCGCACTGTTATCAGTTTTCAATATACTGAGGCGTTATGCAATGTGCTTTTCACCTTTCATTGTATAGACTCCATTTGAGATATACTCTTTCATATTTTTCTTATGCAGTCCCAGCAAACGAAAGAAAGTGCGAAATTAACATATTGTTTACTTATCCATAATTGAAATGAGAGGAAAAAGAATTATTCTGATTCCTTCCATCGTCTACGTTTGCTAAAATGCGTAGCTCCCACCACAAAATAGGAATCCTTCCCACACCAAACATAAGGAATTTGATAGCCAAGGGGTGGTTGGTTGTCGAATTCCCATTCCTTCCTTCGAATTGGGAATTTTTCAGAGTTTTTTTCTATTTCAATTATGAATAGGTAAACATGCCCTTGATTTCCTAAAGTGAGTTAATACATTTCACGATAATTTTATTTGAGTGATAGTCCTGAACCATAGTCTCTTTAGTCCCAATTTCCCTTCTTCATTTCTAGTCTTTCAACTATACCTGACTCTCACTCTAGTCTTTACCATTAGGTCTCTTTCTTCTGTTAGTTTTGGTCTCTCATCGAGCATGTAATGTAAAGTTTTAAGTACAGAATAGTCTATCCAGGTGGTATGACAATGCCAAAAAAATTGGGCAATTACAGTTTTGGCATGGCAGAAATGGGCAAAAAGTGGCAGGATGGGTTTGCAACTTTGGTGGATTTAATACCACCTGGAAAGACCTGTTTTAATTTCAACTGGAAAGAGACTCGGGTTGACAGCGAGGACTAAAGTGATTGTGACTGTAGAATTCTATAATTTATTTAGTGACTAGAGTAATGCTTCGTCATAGTTCATGTACTAGTGCTACAGCTAACTTTTGTATCTTTGATGTATCTTTTAAGTTTGAGATTTTCCTGTTTGTCTTTGAATGTTGGAGAGACACTGCCCAAAGAAGGGTTCCTCATATCATATGCATATTCATCAACTGATTCAGTATGCTGAGCATGTATGATTGAACTACACGCTAATAGTTTCCTTTACGCGAGGCCATCAGCTGTTGATATGAAAACTCTGTATTCTGTGATGCTTTTTAAATTGTCTCCATAATTGGGACCAAATGTATTTGATTTCTTTTATGTTCTCTTGCCCACAATTATTTAGTTGGCGTCCATGAATTTATGTGTAATATGGCAGCGTGTCACTATTGCTGAAATTCTGGAAGATGAATGGTTCAAGAAGGATTACAAGTCACTTATGTTTGAGGAGAAAGAAGATGCAAACCTGGATGATGTAGAAGCTGTTTTTAAGGATTTAGAAGTGAGTGTACGTGTTTTCAGTAATTATGATTTATGTTCGGGTGCTAGGCATTGTTAAAAGTTATGACAGAAGAATTTGCTGCTGCTATACAACTTCTCTCATGTATGTACTTGATTTGATGACAGGAGCACCATGTGACAGAAAAGAAGGAAGAACAACCAACAGCTATGAATGCTTTTGAGTTAATTTCAATGTCGAAGGGACTCAACCTTGGCAATTTGTTTGATGTAGAACAGGTTTGCTTGCTAGAAAGCTTGTTGGCTTTCATTATCTATATTGTTGTGAAAATGCATGTTACAGTAGATAAGGACTGAAAAATTGAAGTTTGGGGTTATTCTTGCCTCGAAATTGTAGGTTCCTGGAATTTGGGAGATGAAAGACTAGTTTCACGCATTTGCCTAATATGAAATATGAGTGCGATTAACGAAAACTATAAGTGGTTCAAATAAAAAGCAATTTTGTATGAGAGGTTGTTTACTTCTGATGTTTTTTTTACTACTGTTTGGGTTTTATAAAATTGAAATTCCAACACATTCTACAGGGGTTTAAGAGAGAAACAAGGTTCACATCCAAATGCCCTGCCAACGAGATAATTCATAAAATTGAAGAAGCTGCAAAGCCTCTTGGTTTTGGCGTACATAAGAAAAACTACAAGGCAAGTACATATAGGCACCATGCAGGATTTTTGGTATTTAAGGATTTGGGTCACTATGTATTAGAGGTGAACTAGTTCTATACTGTCTCAGCTGAGGCTTGAAAACATGAAAGCTGGAAGAAAGGGAAACCTTAATGTTGCCACAGAGGTATGCAAGTTTTATTGTACTTAAATGCTGGATCAATAAGCAAGTTGTATTGTACTTATATGCTGGATCAATTATCATGTTATTTAATCATCCACTTGCATATATCAGATCTTTCAAGTAGCTCCTTCTCTTCATATGGTTGAGGTGCGAAAAGCCAAAGGGGACACCTTGGAGTTCCACAAGGTATACCTTCTGTTATCCAAGGAACAAAATTTCCATCGAAAATTCCATAATTTTAGCGGTCCGAAACTATCGAAATATACCGAAATTTACCGAAACATACCGAAATATACCGAAATTTCTATCGAAATTTCCATAATTTTGGCTATCAAAATTTCCATCGAAACCAAAATTTTATTCCTTGCTGTTACCTTATTTTTTAATAAATTCCTAGTCATGACTCGTGTCAGCTTACTTGTAGGATTTCTTTCATTAGTTGGGATGCCAATTTGTAGTTAGAAATATGTGATAGACGCTATCCATGTTAGACAGCTTAGCAATACCTAGACACAGGGGTAGCCTTAAGTAAGTTAAGTTTCATGCAAGCTTTGGTTTCTTAACTTGCAATTTGTTTCATCCTATGGTTGTCAAAACCAAGAGTTGTGAGCTAGCTATTTTCTATAAAATCAAAGCTTCTAGTTTTTGGAACCTTGTTGAATATTTTGTTTTTGTTTTTGTGTAGTTCTATAAGAACCTCTCAATATGCCTGGAGGATGTTGTTTGGAAGACTGAAGAGGAAATGCAAGAAGGGAAGTAAAATCAGCATAACTGTAATCAATTTTGCCGTGCTGCTATTTCACCAATTGTTGTACAGTCGATGTGTCAGTTTTCTTTCTTTTTTAAATGTTGAGACAGGTATTAAAGCAATGAAAGCACGGACTTACCCAAGGCATCTTTGAAGCCTGGGTAGGTGATTGTCAATGGACTTTTCATGGTATACGGTGCGTGCAAACAAACAACGTACTTGCTGTTGCTCCTGCAACTATTGGATTTGAATTACGTTCTCCAGAACTAGCTTATGCTTATTACATACATGAAAATGAAATACATCGTACGGAATCATGTACCACAATGATTTAGGACGGTTTGATGAATGTTAGACATCTTGAGAACTAGTTTATACTTGCTGCCTTGCGATTGCTGATTAGAGCATAAAATGTGTTATAGATGTGTAAAGTAGGAAAAGGGAGCACTTGCTCTTTTGTAGGTTTTGTTTCACCAAGTTATTCAGTGAATCATGAATCACATCGGTCACATGGACAAATATGTTCCAAGTTATATGGATCACGTCAAACGATTTTACATCCAAATTTCAATTCTGCCAAGAGAGCCCATAACTCTCTGTACGTAAATTGTTTGAAAATCAACAGTCTTTGGAGTTGGAACGAAAATGGGAGTCTAATCATTTGGTACGAAATGGAAGATATATCCCGAGGAGAGTGGTACAGCTTCACTTCTGTCAATTTTTTTCTGCTCGTCGGGCCAATATGCATGTGCTTCTCAAGTAAAAGCTATTAGAGCAAAAATAATGTTGAGGGAAAAATGTAGGGGGAAAAGATCGGGGGAAAAATGGGTGGGGAAAAAAAATACATAATTTTCTAATGATGAAGGGAAAAATAAGAGTGAAAATTTGACCATTTTCCACTACTTTTGGAATTTTCCTCCATTTTTTGGTTTTGGATGACAAGAAAAACATAAATTGCAATGAGTCGAGAGAGAAACAAGATTACTGGTTATAGATCATGTCAATTATAGAATGTTTAAAAAAATATATTTTAAATATATATTTTTTTGGGACAATGACCCCTAAGGACAAAAAAAATACCCCAATTCTATGATAGGACAACTATTTTAAATAATTTCCAACAAGGACAAAATAATAATTGGATCAATCAAAGATTAGCACGTGAACAGTGTTCAGTGAACAGTACCATGCACGCGTGAATAGTGCCGTGCTTGAACAGTAACACAGAAACAGTTCTGTCAACACATAGAAACTGTTTCTGTCAAACAGTTCTGTCAACACATAGAAACAGTTTCAAACACAGAAACGTGTTTTTGTCAAACACAGAAACAGTTAGTTCTGTCAAACACAGAAACAGTTAACTGTTTCTAACAAACACAGAAACAGTTCATGCCAGAAAAATAGAAACATAGAAACAGTTTATGCAAACACAGAAGCAGTTCATGTCAATACAGAAGTAGTTCATGCAAACACAAAAGCAATTCATACAAATAAATACTTGTTCAATTTTTTGACACTATGCAACCCAACAAAATACATGTCAAGAAGTTGGGTTTATTTTGGGTTCAAGTGTTGTTGGAACAAGCCCAATAAAAGAAAACGAAACCAAGAAATCCAAACCGGATGGAATCGGATCCGACCAACCTATTCAATTTTCCGTATTTATGGTGATGATCAGAAAACCGAGTCTACGCCACGTCTTTATCTAACCGACTAACTCAGCTACCCTCTTGGTCCAATTTGATTTCAAATTGAAGTTCTCGGCTTCACTCTCCGGGTAGGAGCCGCCTTCTTTGCCGGCGCCGCCTTCTTCGGGGCAGCGGTTCTAGTCGCAGGAGCTTTCCTCCCCGGAGACAAGCTCTTCAGTGTTCGCGCCGCCTTGGCCGGTCTCTCCTTCGGCTTGGGCCTTGGAGCTACTGCCTTCGGCTTGGCTGCGGGGCTTGGATTTCGCGTTGGATTTCGCAGCCTGAGCCGCCTTGGACTTCGCCGGAGCAGCAGCCTTGGATTTCGGTTCAAGAGCAGCAGCCTTGGCCTTCGGAGCAGCGGCTTTGGGCTTAACCGCAGCGACAACCTTGGTCTTCTTCACTGGAGCCTTGCTCGCCGGCTTCGTTGCAGCTTTGGTCTTCGTCTTCATTTTAATTTTTTTTTGAGTTTGCCGTTGCATTTGGTTTCTTCGTTTGGATTTGCATTTTGGACGCGCGTGGGGGAGTTGAGTTTGGTTAGATATTGAATTTGGGTTTTGTCCTTGTTTATACCATGCCCCACCCTTGACACATAAGTTCCACAACCAAAGCGCCACATGGCACCTCGTAGGTCCCTTACGCCACATGGCAAGACAACCTAATACCTATTGGGTAATTCCGTGAGTCCCACAAGCACGTTTTACGAGATACGTGGCCCCCACACGAAACGTCGTACGACGGCCCAAACACACCTCGTAGAACCGCCTCACGACGGGCTCCGCATAGAACCGCTAACCTCGTTCATACGACAAGCAGTGGGCCCTACACGAGGGCCCAAAGCCACAAAGATAACACTATGAAGGTGCACTCTATCCCACATCGGATAAAAGAAAGTATGATCCCTTCACCTCCTCTATAAAAGGGAGTCTACCCCCAAGGGTCAAAGGTAACTAATCTACACTATTCACATTTACCATTTACTACAGTCACCTACTAACTTAAGCATCGGAGCCCCTTCGGCCGGCACCACACCGGTGTTCCGAGGTTTAATACTTGTCTTTTTTACAGGCTTCAAGAGACAATAACCCTTCTAGAAGACGCCTCATACACCTTGCTTCCCCGAAGCTACTTCAAACTCACACCCAACGTGGAAGCCCCCGCTTCCACGTCCTCTCTACTGTGACGTGTCAAAGTCCCTAGATTTTGACACAAACAGTTTGGCGCCGTCTGTGGGAAGCCAACTACTTCCCCCGTGTTTTACCACTCTTTTAAGACAATGTCAACGTCCAATCTTCCGCCGAATCCGAAGAGAACCACCAGAGATCTCCTCAACCCTCGTACTGAGGAAGGTCGCCAACGCGACCGCGAGGAGGTTGATGAACCTGCGGCTGAGAGCTCCCATGTAGCCGAGGCTTCGCAAGCCGAGGGAACTCAGCGAGAGAGGGCCCATAAACCTTCTCGAATTAGTATGATGGCTCGAATGGAGGAGCTTGCCAAGACCCTCGAGGCCACCAACAAGCACAACGCCGAGCTCACCCACGTCAACCGAGTCATACACGATACATATAGGAGTTCTACGGACGAGCTCATTGCAGCCAGGCGCGAATTGCAAAGGATGAGGGAACAGATCGTGGAGCAGCGGAATGGAGCAGCATAGACTCCCCCTCAACGGACGCCCGAAACTCCAGAATTCCCGACTCCAGGTCCCATAGCCCCCGCTATTGGCCCTTCCCGAGTCGCGGAAGCCCTCCAGGCTCGCCCTACTCAGGCTCCCATCAGGCACCCAAGGCCTTCGAATTCATCTCCAGTCTATCAAGGACCGATTTTCTTAGCCCGCAACGGAGGGGTGCCGGTTGTTTATACCGACGCCGGCAAGCGCATCGAAGATAACCGCCTCCAAAAGAATAAGGGAAAAGTTCATTATGTCTCGGAGGACATAAACGCTGAAGGATTCGGCCCCCCACCAAGGCCTAAGCCAGTGCAAGCCGCGCGAGATGAAGACGAGGCAGAGTCTTGTCTCCAACGACCTGAGCCTAGAACACAGCGCCAGCCCATATTGGAAAGACCGTTGCGTGCCCGCAGGCAGCGGTTGGACCATCCACGGCGGGTGCCAACCTCCAAGACTTCCCAGGAGCCAAGGAAATTCGCATGCTCCGAGAGCAAATTGAGAAGCTCACGGCGGCTCAGCAGGTGTCCAGCCCTTCACTCCCTCGACTCAGGCAAGGGCCATACACCGCACGCATCCTTGCGTTCACCAGCATGATGCAAGATGTCGACACCAAGCCTCTGAGGGTGGAGACCTACTCGGGAAAGCCCGGTGAAGACCCAACTGCTCACATACTTAGCTTCAGGTCGGCGGTCATCTACCGGGGACTTTGTGACGAGTTCCAATGCCTTTTCTTCTCAAGTACTCTCGCAGGAGTCGCCTTGAATTGGTTTTTTAGACTTCCACCAGAGAGCATAAACAGTATGGAGGAGATGGAACAAACCTTCATAAACCAACACCGAAGCCAAAGCACTAGCTTCTATAGTAGCAATGATTTGAGCCTGGTCACCCAGGCGGAAGGAGAGACACTTCGGAGTTACGTGGGAAGATTCAACTACGAGTATGGGCGATGCTACGAAGCCGACGACAAAACGGCAGCCCAAGCCTTTCGTTCTGGCCTTCGTAAGGGCAAATTTAAATACGACATCAACATGTCCAGGTATAACAACACTAGCTACAATCGCTTGATGGAACTCGCAAATGACCACGCCCAGGCGGAATTCCGAAACAACGGTGGCCTTGTGGAACCAGAGCCCCCGGCTCCAGCCCCTCGGCAAGCCACGGTCAGCATCGAGACCGGTCGGATATCGGCCCCTCCCGCCATTGAATATGCCAAGGGTTATTCAAGGCATCAATCTTATTCACCCCCAACTCCGAAGCCCCAGGCCTTCGGCAATAAGAGGAAAGATGCGAGCTCCCACCAAGGCTTCGGAAAGAAGGGACGGAACGACGCTCAGCCTGTCTTCCAGACCTATCAGGCGCCAGCTCTTCCGCCACCGCCGCCTCCCCAAAGGGATGCCGAGCAAGGTCGTCCCCGATGAACACCTTACGAGCCCAAGTTCAATACTTACGCGGCGCTCAACTCCTCATATGAGTCTGTTCTCTTAGGGGCAGGGGACTTAATTCCTCAGGCTCGACCTCGGAAACCTGGCCCCAGAGACAGAGAAAACACCGGAAAGTTTTGTCGGTATCATGAGAGCAATACCCACAACACTGATGATTGCTCAGTTCTCCGAGATCATGTGGAGAGCTTAGTTCGGGAAGGAAAGTTGGGAGATTTCTTGGCTGGACTCCCGGTACCGGCTCCACGCCAACAACCCCTTCGCCAAATCCACATGATCAGCGGAGGACCTACCATTGGAGGAGGCTCGAATCGAGCAAGGAAAGATTACCTTCGAGAGGCCCAGCCTCGAGCCGAAGTTATGTCCTTGGGCTCCCGTGCGACCAAGTTGCCGAAGAAAGGATGGGAGCCTATAACATTCTCAGAGGAGGAAGGACGAGACATCATTGGCCCCCATGATGACCCTCTTGTCATCACGGCCCAAATCTCCCACTTCAGTGTCGCCCGAATCCTTGTGGACACCGGCAGCTCTGTCAACATCATCTTCAAGGAAGTTTTTGATGAACTCAACATCTCGCCACAGTATGTTAACCGCGACACCACGACCTTGGTCAGCTTCTCGGGAGATGTCGTCCGCCCCTTGGGAAGTGTCTACCTCTCAATGGCAATAGGGACTTATCCAAGGCAAGCCCGAATCATTGTCACGTTCGTCATCTGTGATTGTCCCACGACCTACAATGTGATCTTGGGACGACCCGCGCTTTGCGAGCTAGACACGGCGATACACCCCCGCATGCTCTTGATGAAATTCCCCACTCCGAACGGCGTTGGGAGCGTCCGCGGAGACCAACACGCAGCTCGAAGTTGCTACAATGCTGTGGTGTCTAAGGGTAAGACTCTGATCCCAAAGGAGACTTGTTCGGTGAGTGGGACGGCGCCGACGCCCCCCTTGGGCAGCACCCTCACTAGCCGACCTGAAGACCCCAGGGACGAAAGGGAGACTCCCCAGGCCCAGCCGGCGGGAGACTTAGAGTTGGTTCCAGTATCAGCCCAATTCCCCGAGCGCCAAGTTCAAATCGGAGCGAATCTCCCTCCGACTGTTCGGGAATCCCTTATCAAGTTCCTCAAAGACAATGCTGAGGTGTTTGCTTGGTCTTACAGCGACATGCCCGACATCTCAATAGATGTCATAAGCCATCGCTTAAGCATCGACCTGAAAGCAAGGCCCATCCAGCAGAAGCGTCGGAAGTTTGACGGGGAGTGTTATGAAGCCATGAAGGCCGAAGTCGACAAGCTATCCGACATTGGCTTCATCCGTAAGGCAACTTACCCGACTTGGGTCGCCAACCCCGTTGTCGTCCCCAAGTCCAAAGGCAAGTGGCGGATGTGCGTGGATTTCACCAATCTTAACAAGGCTTGCCCCAAGGATAGTTTTCCTCTTCCACACATCTATCAGCTTATCGACGCCACGGCGGGACATGAACTCCTCAGCTTCATGGACGCCTATTCAGGCTACAACCAGATCTTCATGAACCCGGATGACCAGGAGCACACGGCTTTCATCACGGATAGGGGACTTTACTGTTACAAAGTCATGCCTTTTGGACTCAAGAATGCCGGAGCCACATATCAGAGATTGGTGAACTCAGTCTTCTCCGACCTTATCGGAAAGACCATGGAAGTGTATGTCGACGACATGCTCGTCAAAAGCAAGATCGCAGCCTCCCACGTTGACAACCTCTCCGCAATGTTTTCACAGCTCAAACTTTACAACATGAGACTCAACCCGGCAAAATGTGCCTTCGGAGTAGGCTCGGAAAAATTCTTGGGATTCATGATCAGTCAGAGGGGTATCGAGGCCAATCCCGAGAAAATTCAAGCCCTTCTAGAGATGAAGACGCCGAGGACACAAAAAGACATTCAAAACCTCAACGGTAGGGTTGCGGCCTTATCCCGTTTCATCTCTAAAGCCACGGATAGATGCCACCCATTCTTCCAAGCTTTGAAGGCCGGACAAAAGAGCATCACTTGGACTCCCGAGTGTGAAGCTGCCTTCAACGGACTCAAGGAGTACATGGGAAAAGCCCCGGTCTTAGCCAAACCAGAGGCCGGAGACACGCTCCAACTGTACCTGTCCGTCTCTGCTACAGCCGTGTCCTCCGTCCTCATCAAGAATGTTGATCGAGTCGAGCACCCGGTCTACTATACAAGCAAATCCATGACAGATCCTGAACGACGATACCCCGCCATTGAACAGCTAGCTCTCGCCCTCATCTCCTCGGCCAGGAAGCTCCGGCCCTATTTTCAGTCGCACTCGATCCAAGTACTGACCAACCAACCTTTGCGCCAAGTACTTCAGAAGCCAGAGACCTCCGGGTGACTAGTGAAATGGTCCGTGGAGTTGAGCGAGTTTGACGTCTCCTTCAAGCCTAGGGCGGCTGAGAAAGGCCAAGCAGTCGCGGACTTCATCTCAGAGTTCACCCCAACCCCATCCGAGCCGATAATTGTTGAAACACCTAAGGGAATTCCTGCCGAGGCTTCATCAAGCACATCCGACGTCCCCAGTTGGAAGCTCTATTGGATGGCTCCGCCAATCAAGGGGGGTGTGGGGCTGGGCTCGTGATCGTCTCACCGGATCGCCAAACATATGAATATGCCATACGCTTCGCCTTCAAGACATCTAACAATGGCGCGGAATATGAAGCTTTGCTCGCTGGCCTCCGCCTCGCTCGAGAGTTAGGCGCAGATGATTTACAAGTTTTTAGTGACTCCCAGTTGGTTGTGAACCAAGTCACCGAAAACTTCACCGCTAAGGATCCCTCTATGGCTGCGTACCTAGCTCAAGTCATATACCACCGCAACAAATTTTCCAAGTTCGAGATCACCCAGATCCCACGCTCGGAGAATAGTCATGCAGATGCCTTATTACGCTTGGCCTCGGTTCTCACCGAGCCCGCAAAGCGAAAGATTCCGGTTGAAGTGTTGCAAACCCCAAGTTCCCTCTCCCTTTGCGTATTCAACATTCAACCAGAGGAAGGATGGATGCAGCCATACCGAACATACCTCACCGACGGGACCTTGCCAACCGATCCATTAGAAGCTCGGAGGCTTCGCCACAAGGCTGCCCGTTACACTATCATTCAAGGAAAGCTCTACAAGCGCGGCTTCTCCACACCTTGCCTTCGTTGTCTCACAACCAGCGAAGGTTCAAGGGTGCTCCGAGAGGTCCACGAAGGTGTCTGCGGGAACCATTCTGGTGCTCGCTCCCTTGCTTTCAAGGTCATACGACAAGGGTATTACTGGCCTACTGTTCATTCGGACGCCCAAGCCCTAGTCCGAAAGTGTGAGAAATGCCAGCGATTCGCCACTGTCCCCCACTTGCCAGCCGAACCTTTAACGACCATGGTCAGTCCTTGGCCATTTGCTCAGTGGGGGCTTGATCTAATTGGACCCCTGCCCCTCAGTAGGGGAAAGGTCAAGTTTGCGGTCGTGGCAGTCGACTACTTCACCAAGTGGGTGGAAGCCGAGGCTCTCTCGACCATCACAACGGCCAAGATCCAAAGCTTCGTCTGGCGCCATATTGTCACTCGGTTTGGAGTCCCCAATGTCATCGTTACTGACAACGGAAAGCAATTCGATTGCAAGCCCTTCCGGGCCTTCTGCAAAAAGTTTAGCATCAAGCTTTTCTTCTCGTCCCCGGCCCATCCTCAGTCGAATGGCCAAGTGGAAGCAATCAACAAAATCATCAAGCATACTCTGAAGACCAAGCTTGATGAAGCGAAGGGAGCTTGGGCAGATATCTTTCATGAGGTACTATGGTCCTACCGCACCACCTTCCGCACCTCCACTGACGAGACCCCATTCTCACTAGCTTACGGCAGCGAAGCGGTTATCCCAATCGAGACGAAGGAGCCAACGGCTCGCGTCGAAGCCTATGATGCGGACCAAAATGAGCAAAGCTTAGCCGTTAGCTTGGACTTGATCGAAGAACACCGCGAGAAAGCTCACATGAAGAACCTTGCCTACAAGCAGCGGGTGACTCGATACTACGACTCTCGTGTCCGCCCTCGATCCTTCAAAGTCGGGGACTGGGTACTCAGAAAGGTATCACTCGCAACAAAAGATCCAAGAGAAGGAACGCTCGGGCCCAACTGGGAAGGACCTTATGAAGTCATCAGGATCTGCCGTAAAGGAACTTACACTCTCCGCAACACCAAAGGCAAAGTTCTCGGGCACCCATGGAACGCTAACCATTTGAAGTACTTTTACAAGTAACTTGAGTTCCCAACTTATAACAGCCCTGGCGGCTAGCTTTCACTTATTTTCATTATCGTTTCCATTATGTAATCTTTTGTCTCGACCCCCGGGGCCAGAGCTCTCAACTATGTACTATCACCCGAGGCTAACTTTAATGGCAGGCCCGAGCGGCTGAATTTTATCTTAAAAAGTACTGTACATCCTACTTGCTAGGCATTTTATTTACTATGAGCGAAGTGTCAGATACGCGGTCATTGGCCGAGGCTTGCCGACATCTAGGGACCAATCGAGGGTCCCCACGAACCTTCGGCCCCTAGTTGTTCAGTATTAGATGATTGGCTTCATCTCCAGAGCCAATCGTCGAAACATCGGATACACATTATTAACCGAGGCTTTCCGACACCTCGTGATCAATCGAGGGTCCCCACGAAGCCTCGGCACCTGTTTGATCGTTACCCAGACCGATTGGCTTCACCTCTAGAGCTAATCATCGAAGCGTCGGATAAATAATCCCAAAAAAAAAAAAAAAAAACACCGAGGCTTCCCGACGTCGGGAGACCAACTGATGGACCCAACAAACCCTCGGCACCTATTTCTTCATTTCGGATAACTCAAGCAACGTCGAGCAACCGCCCAACTATCTAAAGGCAAAATAGTTATTTGACAAAGCTCGAAGTTATTCAAAAGCAAACACCCAAGCAAAAGTTATTATCACAGCACTGCAAGTAGGCCAGAAGCCTTCACATGTTCGGAATACAAATATGCTCTAAACATCCAAGCAATTATTATTACAACACAAGCAAATAGGCCGGAGCCTTCGAATGTTCAAACAGGAATGAAAAGGGAAACAGAAGCAACAACTCCCAATTATTATTACAACATAGCAAAGGGGCCGAAGCCTTCAAATGTTCGAGCGGGAATGAAAGGGATAGGCTCTCTAGCCACGGCAATCATCAGTCCTCAGGCGGGGGAAGCGGCACAATGTCCATATCCAGCAGCACTTTCTCGAAACCGAAGTTAATCTTTTTGCCAGGATTGGAGACCATAATCCAGTGCTTGTATTCGTTCAATGGCATCGGCTCGACGTTCCCCGTCTGCACTACATGGGCCAGCTCAGCCGTGGCCCGCTCCTTCTCCTCTCTTAGCCGCGCCATCTCAGCGCGGAGCTGTTCCAACTCCACCGCTGCCTCAGCCTTCTGGCGCGCGGCCTCCTCGAGCTCCGCCTTCTGGCGTACCGCCGCCTCCTCCAGCTTCGTTTCCTCAGCCTTCAGCGACTCCCGCTGAGCCCGGTATCTCTTGGAATCCTCAGTCACCTTCATAAGGGACTCCCTCAAAGTTTGAAGCTCCGCCTCCTTTTCTGCACTAGGGCCTGCAGACTTCAACATATCCACCTCCGCCCTTAGGTCGTCAGCCTCCTTCCGAGCAGCCCTCGCCGAAGCCACGGCCTCATTGAAGAGCTTCTTGCTCCAAACGTTCGCCCGGAACATCTCACTTGTCACCTGCACACAAACAAGCTCGTAAAACATCGGCACAGTATGAGGTAATAAACGGAGAAACATCTCTGAAGCATCAGCACTTACCCATCCGCTAAGCTCCGCCAGGTGTTCTGGAGGAAGACGGTCCGAGTCCCTAGGGATAGCATCAGCAAACTCCCTGAGGGACGATCTTTGCCCCCTCAGCATCGCCGACTGAGCATCAAGGAGAGTCCTTGGTATCGCCAGTGACACCGACGTATCATCGGCATCGGTGTCGGGCCCGAACAGCGTCCCCGAAGGCTCCTCCCCAGCCTCGAAAGGCGCGGCGGGGGCCACCATTAGAGCCTCCCAGTCCGGCTCGTCCCCGAGAGAGAACAAGGGCCGGCCCAGGCCTGCCTTCTCCCGCGCCTCGCTTAGGACCCGAGCTTGCTTCAGGAGGGCCGCCTTCCCCTTGGGAAGCTGGGTTGGAGTTCCTCCACTGCCAATCCCACTGGCAGAGGACCTAGCCTCTTTCTTCTTCTGAAGCGCGGCCTTCCTCTTGAGAAGCGCCGCCTCCAGCTCCCCACTCAGCTCCGCCGGGGCTGTCTCGAGGTCCGGCACTTCAGTAATTGTGCAGTCGGCCTCCGCATCCTCTTTCATTGGAGCAGCGGCGGCTTTCCTGAACTTGGCCAGCCGCGCCTTTTTGGAATGTTCGGCCGCAGGTTCAGCCGAACTCCTCTTCCTCTTCTCAGCCTCGGCAGGGGGCGGAGGCTCAATCGATAGCTGCTGTTCAGCTTCGCCCCTGACCAGGCGCCTGCGCGCCGGAGCCGGCGCAACAACGTTCTCGCCCTCGGCGCTTACGACCACCGTCGCCTTGGGAATCCCTGCAAAATTCGAAGTTGAAAAACGATTGACGTAGAGCCGGATTTATGAAAGCAACTCTTAAGCATCGGCCTTATAAAACAACTCACCCATAGTCAAGCTGCAATCCGCGAAGTTCTGTTCGGTGCAGAGTACTTTCACACTCCTGTCCCACTCCGAAAGCAGCAGCACCTGTCGGATTTGCTCTATCTCCTCCACCGACAAGTCCCCGCTGTCTTGCTTCGTCCCACCTGAAAAACAAAGAGCTCAGCATAGTAAGTTAAAGGACAGAAAGCATATCAACGCATGCAGCTACGATATCAGTGCCAGTTATCCCACCCGCCGGAACTTCTCTAAACTCCGTCCGAAGCCTTTTGCTCGGCGGAGGCTGTCCCTCCCAATCACCGGAGACAAAGAAATACCGATCTTTCCTTATCTTATTGCTTGTCTCCACCCCGGTGATGAAGCGGCTGTCCCCAGATTTGGGCTCCGGAGGTCCCCCCGACGCCTGCCCCTTCGCAGGTTTCCACTCTTCGCCCCTGGCGGCCGCGGCTTGCTTCGCGGCTTCAATCTCTGCTTTCCTACGGGCCGCTTCCCTTCTTCTCAACTCCTTCTTGCCCCCTTTCACAGCCTTACCATCCTCGTCTCTAGTTATAATTCGCTTTTTGCCACCGATGTCAAAATCCGACGGCCTAGAGACCGACGCTTGAAAGATTATGCTTCCCCTGTTCTGTGCATTCCTCATCAACTTCCAGATGTATCGGACTTGGTTCTGGGTAGGCGCAACACCGTACTCCCTCATCCACAGTACGTAGCTCGCCATAAGCCGTTGCCAGCAGTGCATCCCAAACTGGCCGAGCGCATAGTCAGCACGGGCCATGAACTCTTGCACCCAAGGATGCAAGGGCAACCGCAAGCCATACTTAAAGGCTTTGGCCCACACTAGTGTTTCTCCAGGGATTTTAGACTTGGAAAGCTTCTCCCCAGGCTCCGGTATGCGACAGACAACTGACTCCGGAATGCCGTACTTCTGTTAGCTTGTTCCGAAGCTTTGGGCTGTCACAGAACAAACCTGGGAACACGCCCTTGGCCCTCCCTTTGCTCCCCTCTGTCGCAGTTAACGGAATGGCCACGGCTGCAGCCACTGTCACACCCTCTTCTCCCTCATCCCCCAGTTCTTCCTCATCTTCAGCATCCGAGTCTTCTGCCTCGTCCTCTTCGTTAGACGAACTCATAACCCTCGGTTGGTTCACCTCCGGCTCATCTTCATCACTTTCAACATTTACCGGGGGACTTGCCTCGCCCCGACTCCTCCTGACTACATCCCCCGAGACCGAGAGCATACTCCGATACTGAAACTTCGGGTGGTCCATAAATTCTTGGTGCGGCCCTGTCCTCAAGGTACAATCGCCCTTTTCCAAGTCCGTATATTGAAAACCAGTCTCCGGCGCTAACACGGCTGTAGTCCGCCGTTGATGCATCAGAGGCTCCAGTTCTTCTTCAATCAAGGGGCTAGCCTCGGTTCTTAACGCCGGGCTCAGCATAGCCCGGGTCGGTGTCCCCATCAGTGCAGTGGGTCGCGGCTGTAGAAATGGGGCCATTGGCGAATCAAGCAACGGGTTCGGAGGTGTTACCGCCGCCGCAGGTGGGTTCTGAGGAGTCGATGACGAAGTGGTGGATCCTCCACCATAAGATTGGATGCTGACATTTTGGCTATCACTCTGGCCCGACATCTACAAAGACAAGTGTAGATGCAGGCTAAGTATCAGGCGTTGGATTTTCAAATCTCCCCACACAACACTTAAGCCTCGGCCAACACGTCCCCCTCCCGCATGTATATGCCAAACCATAGTATATACATATATTCCATAATGTAAATATAGAGGATCAAGGGACACACCTTTTTCACAAACACCATTTCTTAGCCGTTGGATCGGCAACTTTTTGTGGGACCCATTGATAATGGGTCCGATTCAACTACCAAGAAAGGATGTTTTGAAAAGGGTGTGTCCCTTGAACCGGACCTATATATATATATATATATATATATATATATATATATATATATATATATATATTTATTTATTTAAACATAAATAGCCAATTTACCTTTATACCCTTGGTTTCCTTGCCGTCAACCGCCGCGAAAACTTGCCGGAAATCGCTCTGCCGCAGTGATTTCTCGCCGAGAATCGCTCTCAAGTCGCTCTCAAGGTGAAAATCACAAAGTGAGAAAAATGAACCCCCCTCTCTCACTTATATGAGGCATTGGAGACTTCCGCTCCTCGAGGCTCTGCATGTGCGACACGTGGACGCATCCTAACCATTCGATTCCCCATGAACCGCCCGATTGCTGCCACGTCATAACCGCTTGATTGCTGCCACGTGTACTCACACAGCACAATGAGCGCCACGTGTCTTCAAGGACGTCATACAAGCACCCAGTGCTACCCATTCAAAACGTTCGAATACCCATGTCCAAGGCGTCGGCAACAAGCCCGGGCTCTACATGCCGAGGCTTGCCGACGTCTAACCACCAATCGAGGGTCCCCACGAAGCCTCGGCCACCCCAGCCCGGCTCGTCCCTCGATTCAACGCGCCCTCGCGTTCATTTCCAAGGCGTCGGCAACAAGCCCGGGCTCTACATGCCGAGGCTTGCCGACGTCTAACAACCAATCGAGGGTCCCCACGAAGCCTCGGCCACCTCAGCCCGACTCGACCCTCGACCCAACGCGCCCTCGTGCTCCAACGCTGAGGCGTCGGCCAACAAGCCCGGGCTCTATGTGCCGAGGCTTGCCGACGTCTAACAACCAATCGAGGGTCCCCACGAAGCCTCGGCCACCTCAGCCCGACTCGACCCTCGACCCAATGCGCCGTCGCGCTCCAACGCTGAGGCGTCGGCCAACAAGCCTGGGCTCTACGTGCCGAGGCTTGCTGACGTCTAGCAACCAATTGAGGGTCCCCACGAAGCCTCGGCCACCTCAGCCCGGCTCGACCCTCGACCGAAGGTGCCCTCGCGCTCTAACCCTGAGGCGTCGGCCAACAAGCCTGGGCTCTACATGCCGAGGCTTGCCGACGTCTGACAAACAACCGAGGGTCCCCATGACGCCCCGGCCCCCATAGGCCCCTTCCTCCTCTTCCCTACTACCGATGCTTTAGCCTTGGCACCTGCTGAAAAATACCAAAATTTCCTACCTAAGCAAACCCCACCTACAAGATTCGCACTTCTCGTCCGCGGACTTGGGGGACTCCTACCTCACATGCACCCAAACGAAGGCCCGTGGTTGTCATATGTGTCAAGCATGGACAATTGTACAAGTCCCCGACCAAGAGTGCGCCCCTTAGTCGAGAACTTGGGGGACTTCTGTTTATACCATGCCCCACCCTTGACACAGAGGATCCACAACCAAAGCGCCACATGGCACCTCGTAGGTCCCTTATGCCACATGGCAAGACAACCTAATACCTATTGGGTAATTCCGTGAGTCCCACAAGCACGTTTTACGAGATACGTGGCCCCCACACGAAACGTGGTACGACGGCCCAAATACACCTCGTAGAACCGCCTCACGGCGGGCTCCGTATAGAACCGCTAACCTCGTTCATACGACAAGCGGTGGGCCCTACACGAGGGCCCAAAGCCACAAAGATAACACTATGAAGGTGCACTCTATCCCACATCGGATAAAAGAAAGTATGATCCCTTCACCTCATCTATAAAAAGGAGTCTACCCCCAAGGGTCAAAGGTAACTAATCTACACTATTCACATTTACCATTTACTACAGTCACCTACTAACTTAAGCATTGGAGCCCCTTCGGCCGGCACCACACCGGTGTTCCGAGGCTTAATACTTGTCTTTTTTACAGGCTTCAAGAGACAATAACCCTTCTAGAAGACGCCTCATACACCTTGCTTCCCCGAAGCTACTTCAAACTCACACCCAACGTGGAAGCCCCCGCTTCCACGTCCTCTCTACTGTGACGTGTCAAAGTCCCCAGATTTTGACACAAACAGTCCTTATATAAGATAATTTGAATTTTGTGTCCTAGAGTAGAATTAGGTATGTTTCTATGTCCTTGTGAGTCATTAATCCTATTTTTTTTTATTTTTTACCGCGTTGGATGCGTGACGGTCAAATATTTTTAAACGGTGAAGGTAGAGTACCAAATGTCAGCAAAAGAGAAAAGAAAGACAAAAAAATGGTGGAGCATGCTGGCACCACGTCAGGGTGAAAACGATAGTGGAGGGTGTATATTTTCCTCCAAAGTAACCTTTTCCACCCCTTATTTTGGGTTTATACAACCCAATTCTACACCATTATTTAGATTTGGGTGAAATATGCGTTTATAGGATAGGTTTTTGGGTTTTGAGTGTATTTGATAACGAATAGGTATTTTCCTTTAGCCCCTTCCTTTACCTTCACTTCTAATAATCATCCTCTATAGGAAAAGATAGAAAATAGTTTTCCCATAATGATTTTACTTCTCACTGATACGGGATATTTATACACAATAGGTTTCCTTGTACAGCACGGCAATTACAATCTAGAGCTGCAAACTAGGTAACTAACCTAATTAACATCAATTACAATTATACAATACACTCCCCCTCAAGTTAGAGAGTGAAGGTCCATTACTCCCAACTTGCTCAATAAAGAACCAAGCTTATCACGCCCTAGAGGTTTAGTGAACATATTCGCCAATTGTCTTGTAGATCCAACAAAGCGTGTAGCTATAGTACCTTTAACAATCTTTTCTCGAATAAAGTGACAATCCATCTCAATGTGTCTAGTTTTTTCATGAAAAACTGGGTTAACAGCAATATGTAGCGTTGCCTCGTTATTACAGTACATTAGAGACCAGCTCTTCTGTGGCATATGTGGGTCATTCAACAAATATCAAAGCCAAGTAATCTCACAACTCGTACCTGCCATAGCTCTATACTAAGCTTCCGCTGATGATTTTGAAACTGTCTTCTGCCTTTTAGTACGCCATGAAATAAGGGACTTTCCAAGGGCAACCTCCCCAATCAGCATCACAATATGCTATCAAGTTTGGAACGCTATCTACCGCCAATAGTATTCCCTATCTCGGTGTGCCTTTTAGGTAATGTGCTACTCTTAAGGGGGCATCCCAGTGAGGCACATGTGGTTCATGCATAAAACAACTCAATATATGAACTGAATAAGTTATATCAGGACGAGTGATCGTCAAATAAATTAACATTCCAACTAACCTCCTGTACTTCTTAGGATTAGAAAGGAGCTCTCCTTTATTGGAGATTTTGTTGTCTTCTACCATAGGAAACTCGATTGGTCGGGCTCCCAAGTAACCAACATCTTTAATAATTTCAAGTGCATATTGTCTTTGTGAAAGATATATACCCTACTTGGAACATGAGACTTCAATCCCCAAAAAATACTTGAGATCGCCAAGGTCCTTTATGCGAAACTGAGATTGAAGAAATAATTTAAGAGAGTTGATTGCATGCGAATCATTGCCGTTAATAATAATATTGTCCACATAAATCAATGCAGATGTAAAAGAGTCACCATTCTTGCATGTAAAAAGGGAATAACCGACCTTGGATTGTACAAAACCGTCGTCAACAATTGCCTCTGTAAACTTGGCAAACCAATGTCTAGAAGCTTGATTAAGACCATAAAGAGATTTGTTGGGGTAACATACATGGGCACAACGGCGGGCTTAGTAGGTTCGGTGGGTGGCATGAGTGTGGTGTTAGATGGAGCGAGGGTTGCGGTATCAATGGGCTGAGAGGTGTCGGTGTCAGAGGGCAGTAGGGTTTCAGTGGCAGGCTCGAGGGTTGAGGTGGGGACGCTAGGGTTGAGGTGGGGGCACTATGGTTTCAATGGTGGGCTCTAGGGTTTCGATGGGATGCATGGGGTAAGGAAAATTAGCAATTATGGGTAATGGAGGGCCGGTTCTAGAGGAACTAGGAATGGTAGGTTGAGTGGTGCAAAAGGGAAAGTGATCTTCAAGAAATAAACATCCCGGTTAGTGAAGATTTGATGAGATTCTAAGTCATACAATTCATACGCCTTTTGATCCGGGATACCCAATAAAGACACATTTATGAACTCTAGGGGCGAATTTGGAAGGAGGATGAACGGAAGTGGTGTAGGCAAGACATCCGAAAACATTGAAATGATCATACGAACGAGGTTTTTGAAAAAGAATATCAAAAGGGGGTTTCTTGCGAAGAATGGGAGAAGGAAGCCTATTGATGAGATGGCAGCGGTGAGGACGGCCTCGCCCCAAAATTGGAGAGGTAAACTCGATCTGAAAAGGAGGTGGCGCACAACCTCAAGAAGATGACGGTGTTTGTGTTCCACCACCCCATTTTTTTGAGGTGTGTAAAAACATGTATGTCGGTAAAGAATACCATTTTCAGCAAAGAAATTGAGCATAGAATAAAATTCTCCCCCATTGTCTACTCAAATTTGTTGGACTTTCTTTTGGAATTGTGTGTGAACAAAAGCCAAAAAGTCATCAACAATAGTAAGAAAAATCCATTGTGTTTCATCTTTATGACGCATCAGAAAAATCCAAATGTAATGAGAAAAGTCATCAACAATAGTAAGAAAATAATGAGCCCCATTGAGAGAAGCATGTTTATAGGGTCCTCAAATGTCACAATGTAAAAAAGAAAAGATCCTAGTTGATGAAATAGAACTATGGTCAAAAGCTTGTCAAGTCTGCTTAGCCAAAGGACAAACGTCACAAACAGAATTGGAAGAAAAATCAAAATTGAGATAGGTATTAACTAAATGCTGAAGACGCACTGTTATGACCCGTTCCAGAATTTTGAGTGAAATGACCAAAATGCCCTTGGGAGTCAAACATTGACTTTTCGGGCCGTTGGAAAATTCATATTCAATATTACGAAGAGTGCATCGCTACGAACGCGTCTGCGCGTCTGCAAAAAGGGAATCAGATTCGGAGTTGTATCGAGGCCTTTCGGACGAAAATATTTTGAGAGGTGTTTGGGAGTTGCCACGTGGCAGCTAGCGAGTGATTGGAAGGAGCTAGGCTTTTCTAGAAAGCCTGGTTCGGGTCTCTAAAGCCGAACGCAAATAGAGTTTCCCAAAAGGGAAACCCGTGCATGCCGTCAAAACCCCCACTGCTGTTCTTCCTTCTCCAGCCACCGGCCATGACGCTGACTGTCCCAAATGGCTTCCTCACGACGCTGGGATCACAAGGCACTAAGGATTGGCCGCTGATACATCTCGGAGTGCCGTTGACGACCCCAAAACGAAAACTTCTATCCACCGCCATCTCGCTTCCGATCTTCAAGCTTCGACCACGGATCGGAGTCCTTGTTGCCACCATCGACTTCCTCACACCCCAGACATCGCCCCCACAAAGTTGCAGCCGTCGACCCTCCCCAGAAGCCATCGACAAGAACACAACGGAAACCGAAAGTTCCGACGCATTTTTCGGCCAGTACAAGCCCTGGTATCAAGCTTCAGTTAGACATTGCAGTCATGTAGTTCTGGCGGATGAGCATGACAACTTGGAATCACTGTGAGTGGATGGGTTTTGTTTTCATAAAGTTATTGGTTTTTATTGAAGTTCGGTATATAATCATATTATACAATTATATAGATTTTTAGATATCAGTCTATCAGTAAAGCATATAGTGCACTTAGAATCACACAGTACATCATAGATTTAGTACTTAGACTATGGCTGTAGGACATAGCTCTCACAGCGTTGCCTGCACCGAAGACCCCATTTGCTAGCTTTATTTATTCCGGTGCTAGCGACCCCTGTGTATTTCCAGGGTGTTGTGGGTAACATGTGAGGGAGAGTACATGGGGTTTACATTTATTTAGTTGTACCAAGGACCTCTGGGCAGGCCAGCGAATTGACGACCCCTGCGCAGTTCCAAGGCAACGTGTGTGATATGCTACATGCATTCGACCTGCGCAGATCAAAGTATATTACAGTATTTCCAGTGCTTCAGTAGAGTTATATGTTTTTACGGGAGGGGGTTATTTATATTATCTTCAGAAATATTTTCGAAAGATTATTTATTTTTCCATCCACTCACCCTTTTGGTTTTGCACCCCCTCAGGGATTAGTAGCTGAGTTGACCAGAAACGTGAGGAGAGGTAGTTCGAAGGGTTTGCATCTGTCCCTAGAGTATAGGGGCATATTTTATTCAGTTCAGTTACCAGTTGCTTCCTTTGTTGTTTTTTTTTGTTATAGTTGCTCTGATACAGTTGTATGATTTTTATAGGCCTAGTCGCGTCGTTTTGTGATTTTATTTCCTTAGTTTTGTCGTTTGTGCGTGTGAGTTTAGGCTTCGTCACCCTCCGGGTGATGGCCGTACATCCCGGGCCCACTTTCTGGGGATGGGGTGTCCCAAACAGCGATGCCATAAGTCAGATTGGCTAGTAACAAGGTGATAGATAGGTTGGCGGTAAGAAGCAGGTGATGGCGCGAGTGCCATAAGGTATAATCTCCACGTCACTTACCGACACCAATCGTCTTCGTAACCAAGTCCTAAAAAATACACCAAGAGGGATAGAAAGTAACTGAGCAATGTAACCCTTCAGTAATTTTACTCACAGAAATAAGATCAACACTAAAACTCGGTACACACGACATCTTTCAATTGTATATAATCTTGATTAACGGTGCCTATGGAAGCAATAAGAACTTTCTCTCCACTTGGCAAAGAAACCTGTGGCAAATCATGATTAGATGCACTACTGTTCAACACACATTTAGAAGATGTAATATGAACTGTCGCTCCACTATCGGTGATCCATTGATCATGAAAAGGAGCTAACGGTGACAAACCTTTAGTAAAAGTTTCTTGTGAAGCGGCTTTAACTTAGGGTGCGTCGGATGGTCCAATGGATAGCCGATTATTTTCTAGCAACGTTCTAAATTTTGACCGTTTCTCTCACATTTGATGCACCATAAGTGGCCGGTGGGAGCCCTCTCTTTTGGCCGAGGTCTTTTGTCACATCCCGGGACCGCTCCGCCGTAGCACGATATTGTCCGCTTTGGGCACCCTCCTCTTTGGCCCTCACGGTTTTGTTTCTGGGAGCCCACGAGCAACTTCCCAGGAGGTCACCCATCCTGGGATTGCCCTAAGCCTAACTCGCTTAACTGCAAAGTTCATATCCCCTCCGCAGCCGGTGAGCTCCCAAAAGGCCTCATGATAGATGAAGGTGGGCAAGTACATATAAGGCACATCACCCCCTCTCCGTTGGCCGATGTGGGATCTTACAATCCACCCCCCTTAGGGGCCCGACGCCCTCGTCGGCACACTCGCACCACACGGCAGAGTGGCTCTGATACCAAATTGTCACATCCCGGGACCGCTCCGCCGTAGCACGATATTGTCTGCTTTGGGCACCCTCCTCTCTGGCCCTCACGGTTTTGTTTCTGGGAGCCGACGAGCAACTTCCCAGGAGGTCACCCATCCTGAGATTGCCCTAAGCTCAACTCGCTTAACTATGGAGTTCCTATCCCCTCCGCAGTCGGTGAGCTCTCAAAAGGCCTCATACTAAGTAGAGGTGGGCATGTACATATAAGGCACATCACCCCCTCTCCGTTGGTCGATGTGGGATATCGCAATCCACCTCCCTCAGGGGCCCGACGTCCTCGTTGGCACACTCGCACCACACGGCAAAGTGGCTCTGATACCAAATTGTCACATCCCGGGACCGCTCCGCCGTAGCACGATATTGTCCGCTTTGGGCACCCTCCTCTCTGGCCCTCACGGTTTTGTTTCTAGGAGCCCACGAGCAACTTCCCAGGAGGTCACCCATCCTGGGATTGCCCTAAGCCTAACTCGCTTAACTGCGGAGTTCCTATCCCCTTCGCAGCCTGTGAGCTCCCAAAAGGCCTCATGCTAGATGGAGGTGGGCAAGTACATATAAGGCACATCACCCCCTCTCCGTTGGCCGATGTGGGATCTTACATCTTTGATCACGGGAGGACCCACCAGTGGTGGCGGATGCAGGCGTGCTGCGCACGGCCATCGCAGCCTCTTCTTGTTATGGTGTTGTGCTCAAGTGTTTTTGTTCATTGACAATTGAGCTATATGCTACACGTACGGATGGTAGGCACGTCCATATGAGTAGTTGTCCTTGGATGGCACTGTAGCTTTCATTTAATCCCATCAAAAACTGCATCAATTTGTTTGTTTCGTCTTGGGCACCACAAGTACAAGATGCGGCTTCTTCGTAGGTTCCCAGTTCTTCCCAATAAGTCTTCAGTTTGGTATAGTATGTCGACACAGACATCTACCCTTGTGTAAGAGATGCTATGTTGCGCTGAAGTTGAAAGATTCTTGGGGCATTGCTTTGTGAGAAGCTCTCCCTTAGCTCCTCCCACGCCTTATGTGCTGAGGTTACATAGATGATACTATGTGCAATAGTTGGTTCTAATGCTTCATTGATCCAAGATTGGACCATATCGTTGCACCTTTGCCAAGCGGCGGCATCGTTTGGCTTCTTCGCCATAGATGGTTGTTTGAGAGATCCATCAATAAATCTGGTCCTATTTTTGGCATTGAGGGGCATGCGAAAGGCATGGCTCCATGTGTTGTAGTTGTCTCCATTGAGTTTTGTCAAGACAATGAGAAGTCCGCGATGATCGAAATGATGAAGGTAATAGGGATCGACGGTATTTGCTTCACCGCTAGTGGTGGTTTTGTTGGCTGTCACGGCTTGGTGGGCGGCGGCAATTGTGGTGGTGTTTATGGTTTAGGGTTTTTGGTTAACCTGTTCTGAGGCCATGTAGGAAAAGATTGAAAATAGTTTTCCCAAAATGATTTTACTTCTCATTGATACAGGATATTTATACACAATAGGTTTCCTTGCGCAACAAGGCAATTGCAATCTAGGGCTACAAACTAGGTAACTAACCTAATTAACATCAATTCCAATTATACAATTCCTAACATCCTCTGAAATCTTTTGACTATTCAAAATGTCTATTTTCAAGAGACACCGGTGAAGATTGACTATGCAAAAAATGGAAACTAAACCAGGTTCCGTTGGTCATTACTTAAAAAATACAGGAACCATGGCCAGTAGTTCAATTAAATGCATAAAATTGAAGAACAATGTGAATATGATAGATGGAACTCTGATTTGGTTGATTCTTCACAGCATTGACCTTTAATGGGTATATTTTAATGAAATTTGGCATATGAAGGACTCTTTAAGTTGGTCTTTGGTTCACCAAATTTAGCCATTGAGAGATGTTTATCTCCTCTTGGATTGATCGCCCGTCATTGGCTCTTGTTCGTGTGATGATTTTTGGCAACCTACTCCTTTTGCTTTGTGATGCAGTTGGGAGAAATTATCCAAAATAAGCACTTTTGAACAAATCTTACCAAAATATGCAGTTAGTTTTTTCTTTACTAAAATGAGCACGAATCTTTTATTGGGTTTTTATCACAAATGGTACTTGATCTTAGCATTACTATCACCAATAATCACTTACTTTTTTTGTGTCAAATTTCATCGTCAACGTTGCCTGTCTTTATCAAATGTGGTCTTTGCCATCCAATTTTGTTAGTTTTGCTATAAAGTGCTGATGTGGGCACATGTACTCCACCATTTTTTATTTTTAAAATATAATTAATTTTTTAAACAAAAAAATGCAAATTATAAAATTACTTAAAGGCAAATTGGTTTCTCCTTCTGTCACAAAAAGAAGGAATAAACAAAATAAATTGGGAGTGATGATTTAATATTGTGTTTCTTATTTATCTTCTACTTTTTTTTTCCAATTATTTTTACAACAAATTTTTTTGCAAAAGGACTCAACCATTTTTTATTTTTAAAATCTAGTTAATTTTTTAAACAAAAAAATGATAATTATAAAAGTACTTAATGACAAATTTGGTTACCAATTTGTAAAAAAAAAAAATAATAATAATAAAGTAAATTGGGGGTGATGACTTCATGTTGTGTTTCTTATTTATCTTCTATTTTTTCACTTATTTTTATACACTGCAACATGAATGTGCTTTAGCGAGGAATTTTACAGCGAGGAATTTAATGTGTTCTCGCTAAAAGTTATCATATTTTGGTCACATAGTTTAACAATGCAATTGCGAGGAATAAAAGTTTATAGCGACGAAATTATTCCTCGCTATAAATAACTACAGCTAGGAAATACACATTTTCCTCGCCAAAAGTACAACAGGAAAATTTTTCCAATTCCCTCCGAAAAATATAGCGAGGAAGATGGTATTAGACACATCACAAGTGATGAAGTTACTGCAGCAGTACTTGGAACAAAATCAAGATACATCAAGGGAAAAGGATTTGGCCTTCAACCTCCAAGGGCTGAATCTCGAGCATATGTGACTCAAAAAAGAATAAAGGTAGAAGAGCAATTGGAAGGAACAAAGGATATTATTAATGGACAACAAGAAGAACTTGACAGTCAACGTCAAATTATCAAGACATTGCAAGAGAATCACAAGAAGTTTGAAGAGTTCATGGATAGTTTTAAGTCAGGCACCAACTCCAACATTGAAAGAGAACCAAATGAAGTTTGAGGCTTCCAAGGGAGTACCAAAGATTTCAGAACTTTACCAAGTTTATTTTTGCTATTTTTTGCTAAACTTGATGAAACTATTAGACAATGACTAGGTAATCAATGAAGTTGTAAAATTATTTTGGAGTTTGAATTAGTATCTTTGAAATCAATATTTATGTTTTATTTGCTTTGGAAATAGAAAAGCCAACTACATTCAACATATATGTTATCATACAGGAAGGAATTGTTTCCTCACAAACAGGGATTTAGTTTCCTCACAAAAAAAAAATGGCTAATAGCGAGGAATACATTTCCTCACTAAAAGATGGCTACAGCGAGGAAACTGTAGTATCCTCGCAAAATGTATTTAGTTTATAGTAATAATTTAATAGCAGCTACGAGGAAAAGTTGGCTTCTACGACAAAAAAAATTTCCTCGCTATAGATTGCACTGTATGTATCCTCACTATACATACCTTTTGCCGAGGAAATTTAGGCTATTTAGCGAGGAAACTATTCCTCGTTGAAACTATATAGCGAGGAATTATTGAGTTCGACGTCAAAACACCATAACGAGGAACGTAAAATGTTCCTCGCGAAAATTTACTACGCCCAACATTCAATGATGAATGGGGCGAGGAAAAGGTTTCCTCGTAAAAGCTCTATAGCGAGGAAAATTGAGCCTTCTGCGAGGAAAATTGAGCCTTCTGCGAGGAAACACATTCCTCGCTGAAATGTGTTTGTGTTGTAGTGATGACTATTTCTTTTTTTACAAAAATTAAATTTTAAAAATTAAAATTAATGGAATCGACATGTGCCACATCAGCACTTAACGGCAAAACTAACGAAATTGGATGGCAAGGACCACATTTGATATAGACAGCCAACGTTGAGGATGAAATTTGACACAAAAAAAGGTGAATGACCATTGGTGATAGTGGTGCCTGTTGGATTGTGCCCATCAAGGCATTGACCTGGCAATACTTGACGGGAGACATGTGTCAATCGAAAGTTGAGAAATCAACAACAAGGACAAATATAGACACTCTTGACGGAGCGTGTGACTAAATAAGTGTATTAGGGAGGCTTGCGGTCGTATGCCAGGGTCATTCCTAGGAGAACATCGAGTGTAGGGACGGAATCACAAAGAGGTTGTGATTTGAGATACGTGCCCTACTGTCCTCGACTCCTAAAGAACGTTCCTAGCCATAGGATATCCAGGTAGGGTTGTTGGTTATTCGTTAAGGCCGGTTCATGTCGTATTTAGTACTGGATCTCAGACTAAGCATATAGTGATATGAAATAGGCATGAAGGTACTCGTATATAGATACGAGTTCACTGAACACTCACAAAACGTACGAATGAAAGTTTACCTACTATGTCAATCGTACAACGCTCTGGCTAGTTATGGGTGCAAACTAGTTCTTAGACCTGAGGCTTCACTAGATATCAACTTTGACCTCAATCTCACGGTTCATCAAGAATGATTTGGGCCAAGTAGGTGAGTATTGGGTGCATGAATTCAAGCATGGAGATTTGTGAATGCGCAAAATGGGATTCGTCACCTTCTAGGTAATCAGTGAAAGTTGATATTCCAAGAGCTCCTTGAAGATCTATCTCTAAGTCTTCGGCCAAAGCATATAAGTAAAGAGATACATCAGGGAGATCATAGCAGCATACCAATGCATTAGCGCTTGACAATGAGTTTCCATGCCCTAAATGATTTGATCGGAGTCTAGGAGACAAAGGAACCTTATTGCACTGTAACCATAACTAATGGTTCTGCTTGATGTGTGATGAGGAAGTTCAAAACACATTCTTGATAATCTGGGTAGCCGAGAGCCATAGGTAGGTGTTACTACTGGGTTTGTGAATGATCTTCCTTCTAAGATTGAATATTGGTAATTTCCATATTTGGAAAAATAAGATTGTTTACTACCTGCTTTATCGGAACCTACTGATAAATCAGTTTATATTAAATAGTAAAATTTAATATATTGATGAGGGTAATTAAAATAAATCAGTTTATATTGGTAATTTCCAAGAACGCATGCCTTTGGGTAAATTGATGAGGGTAATTAAAATAAATCAGTTTATATTAAATAGTAAAATTTATTTAGTTGGTGATTGGATTTTGAATAAATAAATACAAGTCTTTTGGGCTTGGAATTAATATTAGCCCAATACAATTTGGAATTGACCAATTACATAAATCAGGATTGATGGCATATTAGTGGGCTAAGCCCACTAAGAGGTGCGGCATCATAGGAAAACGGCAACTCCAGGGTTTCTCCCAGAGTTGCTGCACCCTGTTCCTTGTGAGACAAGGATTGTTGTTTAATTATTAAACAAGAGTCCAAGCCTGTTAGAAAAAGGTTCTCTATATAAAGGCTTGTTAGGTATTGATCTAGATATAGACAATATTCTCACCTGTTAGTAAAGAATATCATATGCTGAGAATACATTCTTTACTAAACACAAAGTCAGAAAAACTGTTTCTCTGAAACCCTTGTGTGCTGCAAGTTCTCTGAGTTGCTGCAGTTATTGGTGGTGCTCGTCATCGTCCGTCGGAGTTTGGTGCTTCTAGCTGATACATCCTCTCTCTGCCTCATCAACCGAATACCATTTGTGTCGATACTTGTAGAGGACGGACACTTGAACGTCTAGGGCTTCATCATCATCATGGCAAGCAAAGGTTGGTAACTCTAATCTTCTTTTAGATTAGGGGTGATCTTATTGGTATGCTAAGAATCACATGGCACATCGATTAACCATGCATGCGGATTAATTAATATGATTAATGGAATCCAATGTTTTGCCAACTATGCATGTTTACGATTGAATTATGAATTTTTTTATTGCATACATGTCACTCCATGCTTCCGCACATGTGGAAACTTGTTCCACAACCCAAAAGTGCCAAGATCATGTGTCCATTGTGATAAAAGCTACCATAGTCCCTGTGGAGTATAATAGTACTATAAGGGTCTGTTTGGTACGCCTCACTAGGAGGTACTGGACTGGACTATCTTAAATAGTCCAGGTAGTCCGTGTTTGGTGAGGCGCGGGACTAACTTAAGTGGGACTATATAGTCCCCGTGTTTCCATTTCACCGGACTATTTCGTCCAAATTAGCGAGCCCAAAAAGGAGCTCGCTAATTAGCACGCCCTCGTCGCCTTCATCGCTCGCCCATCCTGCCTTCATCGCTCCGCTCGCATGCCACTCGCCGGTCCACTTCACATCGCCCAACCGCTCGCCCATGTTGGCTCCGCCGCTCGCCTTTGACGCTCGCCCATCTCGCCTTGCCGCTCGCCCACCTCGCCGTGCCGATCGCTTGCTCGCTTCCCCAGCTTGCCCTCGTCGCCGTCCGCTTCACAACGCCCAACGCTTCACATCTTCGTTGCCGTAGTAATCGTGGTGGGCAACGATTGAATTAATTCGAAATCCAATTTGTTTGTGCTTTGGGTTTCTGCGTTTTGGTTTGTATCTGGGTTTGGTTTGGATTCATTTGTTCAGTCTTCTTTGGTCCACATCTATGTGAAATATGACCGGATTAGAGATGCACGCAAGGTGTTTGATAAAATGCCTCAAAGAAATTGATTTCGGTTTCAACAGAGGGTCACCATCGGCCTTACATATTCTGAAAATTATGTGATATGTGTGGAGGTTATACTCGATTTTGTCATCTGTGCTGTGCAAGTTGAAGCTGTTTATATATTATGGAAATTTTGTTGATGCATCTGGAGGTTATACTCGATTTTGTGATCTGTGTTGTGCAAGTTGATATAGCTAAATAGATATTATGGAAATTTTGTGACGTGTGGAGGAGCTAGTGTTTGTGATTAACTTGCATGGAATACTTGGTTTTTCTCTGTTAATCGTGCAACCAAACTGACCTTTAAAGTGAGTTGAAGTTTCAACCATCAGATTTTTCCAGAGTTAAAAACTCTCTAGTTTTGGTTACAATCTGAAATGAGTCGTGTTAGTTTGATGATGGCCTTTTGGTAAAATAAAATGTTTGATGTGTTGGTCTTCTTGAATGCTATTGATATGAAGCGAAAACTTTGCAAACTGCCATCAAGAGAGCAACCAAACCTATTGATCTCTCTTCATATTAAAGTTTGGTCTATCTAGTTTGTAGTCAACTACCTTCATATATGTAATATAGTAACTACATTTTAGTCCGAGACAGCACCAAATATACGTTATTACTATCTTGACAGGATAACTTTTTAGTCCAATGCAGCACCAAACATGGGTCAGGACTCAGTCTAGCATAAGCCAGTCCAGTCCAGTCCGAGCTAATCCCAGGATACAATCCTATCCAGTCCTGTCCTGCGTGCCAAACGAGCCCTAACGGTACTCTATGAACTATAATCATACTATAATTCTCTATCGTAGTACTCATATAGTCTATGTATATTGTAGTGTGTATGTATATCATAGTATCCTAATAGTCTCGTAGTACACATATAGTACCATCGTAGTTCAATCGTGTTCTTCCCCTTCTCTTTATAAGAAAACGCAGATCTCTTTAGTGGCAGTTTTTGATTATGAAGAATCCGACCAGAAGACTCTATTCTCCAAATCTTAGAGGACATCCGCTCCCCCAAACTTGAAGCCATCAGGAGATCTCTTCTTCTTCACCTCTCTCTCTCTCTCTCTCTAAAATTCTAGAGAGAGAAATCAAGATTTGAAACTCCTTTGTTACTTAATGTGAGATTTCTTTGAATTCATAGATTGAATGAATATTGAAGGTGATTGGGCTTGCTGGCCATTGAGTGGCGGAGAGTGATGAGGTGAAGTTGGAGGCGGGCAGAGAAGAATGGCAGATTTGTAAATTACTTTGTAGGGGTAGTTATACAATTAGAGGGCTGTTGTTTCCACCCACCTTTCTTATTTCCCCACCCACCTATAATAATATTTTTAATTTTTTAAGTTTTAGTTTTGTAGAAGGGGAATTAGCCAATTTACCCCCTTAACTTGTACCTTACTTTTGATTTGCCCCCTCAACTTGCACTTCGGAAATTTAACCCCCTTAACTTGTATTTTTGGCCAATTTCCCCCCCTTCGGTCTAAAATTAGCCCAATTTCATCAAATTGAGTTACGTAACCTATACGCGATGGGCATCTTATCGTGTTTCTTGCTCTTCTTCTTTGTCAACTTCTTTTTAAGATTGACAACGCCATCAATATCGTCGACGAACTTCAACCCAATCAATAGCATAAAAATGTCTCGACAGTGATGAATGATGAAAAAAGCTCTTCACACGCAAGTCACATGAGTGTATTTAACGGAAAATTGGATGAAAGTCGGTTAATTTTGACTGCGAGGGAGGAAATTGACCAAAAATGCAAGTTAAGGGGGTTAATTTTCCAAAGTGCAAGTTAATGGGGCAAATCAAAAGTAAGGTACAAGTTGATGGGGTAAATTGGCTAATACCCCTTGTGGCTTTGATGCATATTGTCTTTGTTCGACCATTTTTCTTCGGTTCCGAGGGGCTCTAGATTCAGACTATTTTCCTGCCTTGCTACAGTAACTATACTGTAGCAAAAGGTTACTGTATCATTACTGTAGCAAGGAAAAAATTTTGGTGGATTCTAAAGCTCCTGGGAACTAAAGAAAGACTGTTCGTTTGAAGTCAAGCGGTGGATGTCCCATCTTCCAATGAGAGTAGGTGAAGATTAGATTTGAATATTGTTGGGTAGCTCCACATGGTCGATCATCATCTTCCACTTTTTTTTTTTTTTTGCTTTCCTTTTGCTATCTGGGTTTCTTGCTTCCTGCTAGCAGAAGCACTTAATTCAACAGAAGGCGGGCTCCTGGAGCTTGGGCAAGCTGGAAGAGACGCAATTGAACATGAAGGGCAGGAGATCCGGCAAGCTATTGTCCGGGAGGATGCCGAAGGCGAGCTCGGATATGGTGTCGCATATCTTCTTGGAGATAAATTTTTTTTCCTTCTGCTGGATGCTACTCGTTTGTTTGTGCACAAATAGATCAAAATAGTAATTTTTGCAAAAATAGTTGTATGTTTTGAAGAGATAGTCATCTGCCTCTGTAGAGACAAACGACTGTCTCTGTAGAGATAGACAATTGTCTCTATAGAGACAGACAACTAACTGTCTCTACAGAGACACTCGACTGTCTTTGTAGAGACACACAACTGCTGTCTCTGTAGAGATACTTAATTGTCTCTGTAGAGGCAGGTGACTGTCTCTATAGAGATATGTGACTGTCTCTATAGAGATATGTGACTGTCTCTGAAAAGACAAGCGACTGTCTTTGGAAGAGATAGGTGATTGTCCCTAAATAAACACTTAACTGTCTCTGTAGAGCCACTTTACTGTCTCTGCAAAGATACATGACTGTCTCTTTTAGAGACACTTGACTGTCTCTACAGAGACTCATGATTGTCTCTATAGAGACACGTGACTGTCTCTTCAGAGACAGATAATTGTCTATGAGAGACAAATGACTGTCTTTGTATGCAAAACTTACGAAATATTTTCTCCGAAAAACATACTCAATATGGATCTTAAAATGTAGATCTCACTTATACGAATCTATCAGCGAAAACAAATTTTCAGTACGATTTCTATATTAAAAGTATAATTAATTTAAAGAAACAAAACAATGAAAATTAGGAGAGAGATAGAGAAAGAGAAAGATAAAGGGATTGTTGGGAGTTAACGGCCGTTAATAGGTTTGGTGGGACAGCTGTCACTTTTGGACTTTTTAGATATTTCATATTTTTTATATCTTTTTTAGATATTTAGAGTCTTATTTTGGACCCCTATGATATCACCCCATATTGAAATGGTTATATTGTTTTTCATTAATTAGAGTTGTCCTAGTAAATGATTTAGAGTTATGTACTACTTCATATGTGAACGACCATAACCTTTCATCTAACTTTTTGTGTTCTTGTTTTTATGTGGAGTTATCGTGGTGGGTATTAGCTTGTCTTTTGATTGCTTGCAAATGGATTTAGTTTGTTTTTCATGTTTCTTGTACATTATGATATGTTCAATTGTTTAACATTAAAATGCACTTATTTTGAATTAACGTTTACAACTCAAAATCAATAATGTTATTATGAATGCTTTAATTATATGGTTTTAATTTAAAATATTGGGTTTTAAACCCAATACCACTCCGTATCCAAACTGAAGAAGCAGTTAACCAAACCATACTAGTTAGAAGCCCAAAATTATGGGTGTGGCCTGGCTTTTTGAATTAATTGGCTCTTACGATTTGATTGCAGGTTATAACTAAAATTAATGTGTTTTGGAATATTTGCCCAGCCCTGCCTCTTATTAATGTGGTTGAGAAAATTGAATTGCTGTAAGCACACTGTTTTTTATGAAAAAGAAAGAAGAAATACGCTGTCATCATCACTACTCGATCGGATTTGTCTTCTAAGATGTGACTGGAAAAATAACAGTGTAGTTGGACCTTGGGCCCCCAAAAATTTGGACAATACTCTAGCTAGACAGATCGATTTTGTTATCTGTCATGAACGTTTTATAATTTTTGTACAACCTTCAGAATTTTTTTTATATAAAAAGTTGTACCACTCACACTCTTACATTATGATCAACTTCCAACGGTTCCAACGGCTAGGTATATACCGTACCTTCTAATAAAGACTCCATATAATCACTTCTAACTTTTTATCCCATGAATCATATCCTATTATATAAGGCAACTTTCAGAGAGGCACCCCACCCACATATTTACAAAGATTAATCATCTAACTTAATTATATGTGTTGGCGGGATTCAAAGGTAGGCTTTGGTGGTATCGGGACCACCTAAATTGGCCACAAATGTTTATGGCTTAACGGCAACGGAGGTCCATTTTTGTGTCTATTCTTACTTTTTATAACAATACAACCACCGAAAAGAATCACAGTTATCTATAGCTAGAGCTAAACATGCCTTTCTTTTTTACCACTAAAACTACCTAAATAGCAACATTTTTATGTGGCTAATGGCCACGAATGCCTGTTTTGTGTCCATTCTGACTTTTTTAACACTTCAGGTACCGAAAAATCAATTTTAATGTAATTCTTCACTTCGATTATTAAATATTATAGTGTAAATTAACATTCTAGAGAACCTTTATATAAAAAAAAATTATTTAATACTTTACAATGTGTCGACCATCCAGACTTAATCTCCTGCATCCACCACTTATTATACGGATATAAATATAACTTGTAACAACTTCATACAGATGCTGGACATGAATGAAATACATTTACAATTGCAGAAAGAATAGGAATAGTACTTGGCATGTTTTACGAAGTATAGCTATTTTTATCCTCCCAAGTTGAACTTTCCGGACTTCGTACTACTACTGAGTACTTGTAGAGGCTAAAATTTCCAAATCAATGCTCCTTCTAACACTTATCAAGTACCACCTGTTATAAAATGGTGATTTGTGTAGTTATTGTAGTTTCCATGTTAGGTGAGCAGGGATTACCTCTTATTGTCCTAGTTTCCATGTTAGGTAGGTAAGCAAGGATTACCTCTTATGGTCCAAGAGTCTCCAATTATTGTAGGATAGTGTAATGCAGGAAAGGTATCGGATTGTGCGCATAACGCAAGATAACGACACCTTCTATCGTTTAGATTATCGACGGACGGATGGAGTCCGAAGCCACGGGCCCAAATCCGTACATACCAGTCAAGCTAAGGCGCTGGCACCAACTACCCAAATGTAGAGTCATTGTCCGCAATAAGTATTTTTGGATAATTTATTCGTAAAATATATTGGAATGTTCAGGCAACTAAAAATAAAACACAACTTTAATTTAAATGGACTGTTATTTCCACCACCTTATTTTATTTCCCCACTCATCACTTATAAATTAAATATAATTAAGTTTCAATTTATTTTGTTATTCCAAAATTACCCTCTTCTTATTCCTTCTTTTAAAACCCTAATTCTTGTTAAACAAAAAAATTGTCTCAGATAAGCTCCTTAACATTCTCCAGGATGCTCAAAATTTGAAATTCAATAATTGGAAGTAGCTAGAATTTGGTAGTGGCTATGCGGGTGCCAGTGGCAGTCTCATCTCATGGGTGGACTTGAATGAACATGGCGGCAACAACATTCTTTTTTTTTTTTCTTTTTTTTTTTCAAATTTTATTAACTTAGATATGTCCCATTATGTAATTCTACAAAGGGGCCACAATGATCGGCCATGTGGAGCTATCCAACAATATTCAAATCAAAATTTGTTCTTGAGACAACTCTGACAAAGACCACCAAAACACCGTAAAGATCTATAGATCTATGGACAAAGAAGAAGAATTAAACAATTCTGAAAATGTTGACCCTAAAATCGAATTGGGAGCACGAACCAACAGAATTAGGATCAAAATTAGAAGATGGAAAATCCAAACTCAAATCTGGACTGAGACAAGAAAATGAGAAGAAAACATTCAACAGAAGAAAATTAAAGGACGCATAAATGTGGAGAAATTGAAAGCAATAGAGTGAGTGTCAGAGAGAGAGAGAGAGAGAGAGAGAGAGAGAGAGAGAGAGTTAAAGTCGTTGCGCTATAATGTGGAGGTTGTTACTGTAAGGGTAACAACGTTACTTTGCTGTTAGTTTACTTGGTGTAATTAACTTCAAAGTTGTCCAATAAAATTTTGCCACATTGACAACTTGGACTAGGTAGATATTACAAAAAAGTTATGTATTTTTTGGATATAAGTAGTCTTATCTTGTACTTTTTAGATATTGTTTCTTTCAATATTGAGCTTTTTTTATTTCCTCGATTCGGTTTAGTTTTGGGCTTTGAGGTTTTTTCTTGCCCACTCCTAATTAGATTGCCACGTAGTAGTCCAGTTTACACTATTTATAGCTGATGGCTGAGCTCCAGCGCAGACACCAAAAATTCCCAATCAAAACCTGAAAAGCGCCTAATTTAAAAATGGAGTCTTGGGAAGGAGTAGAAGAACCAGTGAGCCCGATTGGCCAGTACTTCAACAGCTCTATTTTATCAATTGCAGTTATTTCCGTTTTGGAAACTGAGATTCCAATCAACGATTCCGAAGCACTCTCTCAGCTCAGAGATGTCTTCCTCCCCATTAACCCCCGCTTCTCTTCCATCATGGTACGTACGTACGTACGTGCGTAATTATTATTAATTTGCAATTTTCTTCTTCTCATTCCCTCTAGATCCAGCTGCATTGGTTTCCTAGCTTGTTTTCTATGCTTTCGTTATTCGTGGAAAAAAGTGTGTGAAAACCACTTCACCTAAAGTCTTAGAATATTAATTTATTGGTCGAACAATAATTTGTTTATGTGAAATTAAATAGGTAATTGACGACGTAGATCCTCAGAGGAGGCATTGGAAGAGGGTTGAAGTGAAGCTTGAAAACCATGTTCATGTCCCAGTTTTTCCTTCTAACATGTCACCTGAAACTTATGATATTTATTTTGATGACTACATGTCAAACCTAGCAGCAGAACAACTACCACAAAACAAGCCATTGTGGGAAGTTCACATTTTCAAGTACCCAAGAAGCCACTCAGCTGGCACTGTAATTTTCAAGCTTCACCATTCACTTGGTGATGGCTACTCTCTCATGGGTGCCCTTATCTCTTGTCTACAAACTGCTCGCGACCCTTCGATTCCTCTAACATTTCCTTCGTTAAGACCGAAAAGTATCCACAGCAAAACTGCGCTTCTTGAGTTTGTGCCTCAGATTTTTTCCTCAGTTTGTCACACAGTGTCGGATTTCAGTGAGAGCATATGGAAGAGCGTATTGGTTGAAGATGATCGAACACCAATAAGATCCGGGGTTGATGGAGTTGAGTTTCGGCCAATGACAATATCACACTTAATGTTGTCCATTGACGAAATCAAACTGGTCAAGAACAAGCTTGGAGTGGTAAGATCATTCGTGCGCCAATCCTCTTATAATGATGATGATGATAATAATAATAATAATAACAATAATGCTAGAATGTTCATGTTTTTTTAAACAATCTCTTAAACCATCTTATATAGCAGATGATGGTTGCATAAGATTTTAATTGATTATTATCTCATTAAATGCTGAATGATCAGATTGATTGACATATCAGATAGTTTGGAAGATGATTTAAAATAGGATGGTCACTCTAGCATAATATAAGTGCATGACTGCTTTTGTATGTCTCTTAATCGGGAACCATATCCTGAGATTTCTAAATGCCAGTAACAATTTGGGAAAAGGAAAAATTTGGTTATAATTTTGTTGGATCTATGCTTTAAATCCTCGACGATATAGTTGCTCTTTGTTCCCAAGGTTATTATGACATCAACAGCAAGGTGTTTAGAAAGTGTTCCTGTTAAGAGCTTATTTCACTGTGCTTATTTGGTTTATGAAATTACAGACAACAAATGATGTGATAGCCGGAATAATCTTCTTGGGAACCCGACTTTACATGCAAGAGGTGAGCAAAAAACCAAGCAATGAGAGTTGCACTGCGTTGGTGTTGCTCAACACCAGAAACATTGAGGGCTACAAGCCATACAAGAACGGTGTGGTCGAGCCCAAGTCTAAGACGTTATGGGGAAACCGATTCGGCTTCTTACACGTGTCGATACCCAAGTCCGCTGAGATTGCAAACCCTCTGGACTTTGTTTGGGAAGCAAGAAAAATGATCATGAGAAAGAAGACTTCTGCTGCGAGCCATCTCATTAGCTGGCTGTTGGACATGCTCAACAAGTTTAGAGGCTCTGGGGTATCTTTTCTTTTCCATCTTGTTTGTGCACTAAGTAATGTAAAATGTAGTCGAAGTATGTTACAAGTAGCAAAACGTGAATATTGGGCGCTGGTTTTGGCAGGTAGCAGCTAGATTCGTCCACAGCACACTCAAGAGCTCGAGCATAACACTGTCCAATATGGTTGGGCCAGTGGAAAAAATGGCGTTGGTTAATCATCCCATTAGTGCCTTCTACTATATGACCGTCGGGTCACCTCAGGTACTTCATATTTAGTTGTAACGGAAAATTAAGGATTGCATGTGCACAATTCCGATCTAAAACTGATGGAGTTTCATCAATTGCATGTGCAGAGTTTGACTATAACAGTAGTTAGTTATAACGGAAAACTAAGGATCGGTTTCGGAGCTGAAAAAGGATACATAGATTCCCACAAGTTGAAGTCGTGCATGGAAAAAGCCTTTCGGATAATAGAACGGGAGGCAGCCACTACAATTCCTCCAAATGCTGCATAAATAAATTCAATGCGAGAAGGAGGATTGAGAATACCAAGAAGCCCCTTTTCCGGCAAATTAATTTGTCTCAACATTTATTAGAATAATTATTGGAAATGTTCGCCAATAATAATGGGGCTCTTCCTTGGTAGGGAGCCAAGAGTAGCACTAGAGAAAGTGTGTGGTCGTGTCGTTGTTGAGAAAATAACAAGTGTACTATATCGTCTAAGTAATAGTAATTATTGTAAGTATTGTTCCCACGGGGATTTTTTTTTTTTTTTTTATCAAAAGGAATGCATTGTTATTTAAAAAAGAGTTTGGCATCACACCAAACTAAGGAGTACATAGAAAAATACACAACGTAACCTGGGGCCTCGTTAAAAACCTCGCAATATACGAGGAAAAGAGTGCCCAGTACTCCTACAAAAAACAGCATTCAGAAAACAAAAGTAGACTTGGATATATTGTGTAGCCCGAAACCCGCCCCTAATCCCTACGGCATAGCCATCAGGATTAGGAAACAGGAACCTAGTCGACCTCCTTACGGCCTAACCATCAGAGGGAATTAGTTCCAGGCTAAACTCTATACCATGTCCACTCTACTTACATCTCACGGTTAAGTACTACCACAAGCCAAGGGGGTCCATCCCCCACCCAAAAATCAGTTGTATCAGTATCAGCTGCCTTTCTAGCTAGCACATGAGCCACTTGGTTTGTCGATCTCGGCTCTTGCACCACCATCTTTACTCCCATTATCTTACACAAGCTCTGAATATCAGCTATAATAGCAGCGTAGGGATGCCATTCATTCAATCTCAAATTGACACACTGCTCCGCTTCAAGACAATCCGTGACCACCTCAGTCGGATAAATTCCCTATATCACACATGTTTTTAATCCTAATCTCAAACTCAGCAGTTCACTCAAAACAGGAGAGCAATGAGTGGGACCAGCCTCCATCACTGACCATACCAAACGTCCATCCTCATCGCGCAACACCGCCCCCATTCCACTTTTTCCATCTCCCACTGCTGTTGCTCCATCAACATTAAGTTTATGGCCTCCATGTGTTGGACTTTGCCATTGTCTTGGTTGAACACCTGGCTTAATATTCTTGAAGCCACCTGCAAGCTCATACTCAATTCCAATAGTGATTGCTTTCTCCACTAGACTACACGGGTCAGTAGGCTTGGCCCCATGCAAGACTTTGTTTCTTTCATGCCATAATGTCCATGCCAAGTAGCTAAGCAGTCCAAACTGTTTTGTGGTCCCCTTGTGTCTAACATATTCAACCAACCCATCAAAACTCTCCACCTCCACCTCTAAGAAATTTTCCAACTCTGTCAACCGCCAGACTTCCATACTTTTCTTGTACCTCCACAACGCATGCATAGTGCTTTCAGGTTGTTTGTGACAACGATGACAAACAATCGGTATGTCCAACTTTCGTTTTATCAAGTTCACTTTCGTTGGTAAAATGTTTTGGCAAGCCTTCCACATAAAATGTCGCACTTTTGGAGGAACTGGACTACACCAAATGAACTTCCAGAACGCAGCTGCCTCCAGCGTCGACGACGAGCTTGCCTGATTGTGATGATGTTCATCCATTTTAAGAGCCACTCTGTATCCTGCTTTAACTTGATAACAACCCCTCTTGTCATAATACCAAATCTCCTTGTCCAACTGTCCAAGATCTGGGACAATAGCCTGGATAGCTTTCCTTTCCTCCATAGTAAAATAGGTAGCCAGCAACTCGTCATTCCATCCACCCGAATCAGTAATCAAATGACAAACCTTCATATTCAAAGGAATAGAGGTTGCAAATTGAGGTTTATATTTTGAGCCCAGTGGAATCCACCAATCACCCACCACATTAGTTTCTCTACCATTACCCATCCTTCTAATTAAACCTTCTCTTAGTAAACCACGCCCCCAAATAATTGACCTCCAGATATACGAGCAAGCTTTCACCTCTGATGCATAAAGAAACTCTGTATTTCCACAATATTTGGCTCTCAAAATCCTTGCAACCAAAAGATTGGGATCCGTATGCAAACGCCAAGCAAACTTAGCAAGCATAGCACGGTTGAAAGACTTGAAATCATGGAAACCTAGTCCACCGTCTTCTTTGTTGCGACACATAAATTGCCACTTCTTCCAAGCAATCCCTTTACGTCCACCTTTGGCCCACCAATACTTTGCAATTAGCTGATTCATCATATTGCAGACCGAGGCCTTTTATTAAAACTCCACACCTGAGATTGACAGGTGGTTAAGTTGGGGACAATATCGGTGATGCTCGGCCCGCTACTGCGCTACTCTGAATTTCAACATGGTATCAGAGCGGGTTGATATTTCAGGCCCAATGTGGTCCATTTCAATTATTCAGGCCTAATTTGGTCCATTTCAAATTCGGGTCCTCAGCCCAACATTACCTTCCACGTGTACCCCAATAGCATCGGGTCACACGTGAGGGGAGTGTTGAAATGATATCTTGTCCCACATCGGGAGTTTCCACGGGGATTAATTGTTTGACTTGTTTTGTTAATTAATTTAAGTGCTAATGCAAACACCTAAGTGTAGGACTAGCGTGACTGAATTAAAATGTCTAATCTAAAATACTAACGAACAACGAAAATAACACAGCAAATTTTAAACAACAAATTGAAAGGACGGCAGCATTGAGTTTAATGCTGTAGGTTATTTTATGATTGGCTATCCTTGTCACAAAAACATTGTAAAGAATGTAACAAGCTCAATTAGAATTTAAGGTTTTATTTCTAGATTTCTAGGATATTTGAAGAAGCTTGGGAGTTTGAAGATTGAAGATGCATTCATATTTAAGATTCATTTGCATAAATCTTTTGTGTCAAAATATAGGTCCTTATGTTTACAAGTCAAAAAGTTTTTAAAACACTTTAAGGTTTTATACTTGTTTTCACAAAAATAAGGATTTCAGGATTTCCGTGACTAGTCATCTATTTCATGCACGTGAAGGTTGACTGCTTTACCTGACAGAGTTGATTAGACAGTGTAGGCTTTTATCCGCTGGTCAGTCAACTGCACCCCACTCACTCGGATCTGCCTAGGTTAATTTAAAAAGGAGAGTTTAAGGTTTAATCTTAGCCGTCCATATCTTATCTCTTTGTGTCTATATAAACACATCTTTATCTTCAATAACGGCTAGGGTTTTCAAGCTAAACATCATTCATATTTTCTGAAAAACTCTCTTGACTAGCTGTATTTTTCCTCTCCGGTTCTTACTTGTCTTCTTGAGTGCGTAGATCACTTATATAGAAGCTCTATGAGAAAGTGAGGACAGCTAGTAATTGAATCTTGTTTTCAAAGTTGTTTTCCATTGAAATCACATTAAGCTAACTTTGAAAGAAGGTTCATCTTTCCTAGTTCGGCTTGTTTTAAAAGTTTCCATACTTTGAGTCGAGTTAGGAGTGTGCAACATTTGTCTCCCATGTTCATACATGTTTGTAGACTTTGTTGAGTATTAGAGGTCTCTGACCTTAGTAGGTTTGCTGCCCAGTTTATAGCTGCAAGCATCAAACACAGCCACGGTTTATTTCCTGCAAGTTTACAACTTTCTGGAAATAAATCTGTGACTGGTCATAAATCATCACAGCATACATTTTAGGTGTCACGTTAGAGGAATACTTGTGTATGTCCTTGTAGCGTGTTGACCAAGCAAGGATCCGCTGGAAGTGAAGTGATTGAGAAGAAGCCGCACGAGGGACTGCTGCATCTAAGTTAGGTAACTAGATATTGAGCTTGGTCTGAACCTTGTATTGGGCATCTTTTGCCATTTCATAGTGGAAGGCCGGTCTTCTTATAGACCCCCGGTTTTTTATCCCTTTGTGGATTTTTCCGGGTACCAAAACTCTGTGTCCATCTCTGTGTACTGTTAAACATTCGGCTTAACTAAAATTGGATTTAATTTTGCACAAGTTCACTTAACATGCAAACTGGATAATTCTGCCTCACTGGTCATCTTAACTGCTGCATTAGAAACGCTGGTTTGATATAGTTGTAGTTGTGGATAGCTCACGAATATCAAACTCACTGATTTCGTTGAGGACCTAAGTTGGCATTGCATATGAGTGTTGTTGATGAAATCACAAGCATCCACAAGTAACATCCATCAAGCACTTAATCGGTTAAAGTTCATCACACTGTGACTGGTCATCTGTGTGATCTGTTTGTGTTGTTTTTTAAACAAAAGGGAATTAATTTTAAAATACCCCCTTCATTGCCAACCTGCAATTGGTATCAGAGCAGGGCTTTAGACATACTTAAAGTAAGGTCTTGGGTTGGTTGGTTTAAGGGTCTAGACAATGGAGAGAGATCGAGTAGCCGGTTCGGTGAACTCACCTCCATACTTCGATGGCACAAACTACGCTGCCTGGCGAGATAAGTTCGAAATCTTTCTTGATGCGTATGATGAGTTTGCTTTCCAATATTTGTCTGTTGAATGGCGTCCTCCGTTTAGAATTGTTGACGGTGAGAGAGTGAACATACCTAGAGATGACTGGACACAGGTTCAGGTCAATGCATCAAATGCTAATAAAAAGGCTAGGAACGCCATAGCTGTTGCCGTCTCCAGTGCACAATATTCACATATTCAGCACTGTACAACAGCTAGGGAAGCGTGGGACAGGTTGCGTGTCATTCACGAGGGTGATGACCAGGTTAGGGACCTAAAGCTTGAAATGGTCCTGTCCGAGTTTGAAGAACTCAGGATGACTGATTCAGAGAGCTTCTCTGATTTCTATCTCAGACTTGAGAGTGTCACCAATGCCGCGATGAGTCTAGGAGCACCTATTTCAGAATTAACAATTGTTCAAAAGATATTGAGGGTGTTACCGAAGAGGTTTTCCGCGAAGAAGACCGCAATCAAGGAATGTCAAAACATGTCCGACATAAAACTTCCAAAACTTGTAGGAAAATTGAAAACCTATGAACTTGAGTTAAAATTGGAAGAAAGCATGCATAAGAAGGATAAAGGTGTTGCACTGCAGAGTGTGACTGATCAAGTTGAGCTGAAAAGTTCAAAAACAGAAAAGTCATCTTCGGTTGATGATGACATGGCTTTGTTTGTCAAAAGATTTAGAAGAATTCTCAAGGATAGGAAGGATTACAAGGGTGGTGCGAACTACCCTAGAGAGTCAAAATTCAAACCACAAGGTGAAGGGTCAAATGAAAGGAAATTTGAAAAGAATTTTGGATCAAGAGATAACAAGTTCAAGAAGGGTCCAGTTAAGTGTTATACCTGTGGTGGAACTGGTCATATTTCTGTGGATTGTGCTAACAATAGGAAAGGGTCCAACAAAGGCAAGGATAAAGCCTTGAAAGCTTCTTGGAGTGATAGTGAGGATGAGGAATCACATCACTCTGACTCTTCTTCGGATAATGAAGATGATGAGATTGCCTTTGTTGTTAGAATTTCTGATCACAACTCAGCGGGTGAGGAATCCGAGTCGGGTTCACAACACATGACTGATGACGACCAGTCACCTGAGATGTATTGTCCTGTTTTTCATGACTATGACTCTCTTCCCGAGAATCAAACTTATGAGAAGATGTGTGAAAGGTATGATGCCTTATTTGATGAAACTTGTGTGATCAAAGCTGATAGCATTGAGCTGAAAAGGCGTTGTAATGAATTAGAGTTGGAAAAAGCTGCACTTTGTCTCACTTTGCAAGATTACGAGACCGGTCAGTCTAGCAAAGGAAGAGAAAATGCAGATGCCCAGTCGCATAGGTCAAGACTTGAGATTATGTATGAACAGTTGTCTGTCGATTTTGAAAGAGTTAAAAAGGAAAATATTGACCTTAGACATCAGTTGAGTAACTCGGAGCACAGTGTTAATCTTATGCACAGTAAGAGTCTTAAGTTGAAAGAAGAAGTTGAGTCACTCAAACAATCTAATGTCTACTTGGTTGGGTACAATAAATCACTGCAAGAAAAAGTTAATGACCTGTCAATTGGTTCAGCAAAGTTAGACAAGATGCTTAATGTTGGAAAAAGTTTTCATGATAAAACTGGTTTAGGATATGTTGCTGGTGAGTCATCTACTTCAGTTTCACGACCTAGGTTTGTCAAAGCTAGTGAGCCACACTCACCGAAGTCACTGGTCATCACAGTTCCACAAGAACCTAGGGGCAATAATAACAAGAAGAGTCACCAAGTGTTGTCTAGTTCCACTGCTCACACAAGAACCAGATTTGTACCCACGTGTCATCACTGTGGAGTAACTGGTCACATCAGACCAAAGTGCAGTAAGCTAAAAGTCAAGAGTTTGTCAAAGCACAATAGCTCACTTAGAGAACAGGTTGATTTGTTGCTTGTTGAAGTAACCAGAATTTCAAAGCTTGTTGAGTCATCTTCTTCACCACCTAGTAAGTCCAAGACTAAATGGGTAAAGAAAAAGGAAAAGTGTTTGGTTGCCTTGTCTGTCTTAAATTTGCGTGATCCAACTCGTTGGTACATTGATAGTGGCTGTTCCAAACACATGTCTGGTAACAAATCTGTCTTTGTAAATTTGAATGATTTTGATGGTGGGTTTGTTGAGTTTGGGGGTGGTGAAACTGCAAAAATGACTGGTCAAGGGGATGTTCAGCTCCCCGGTTTGCCTCTACTTGAAGGTGTGAGGTATGTAGAAGGCCTTAAGTCCAACCTCATTAGTGTCTCACATTTATGTGATCAGTGGGCAGATGAAGTCTGCATGTCTACAAGAGGTTGTAGGATTGTTGATAGCAATGGTCATGATTTAATTCAAACAGGTAGGTCAAGTGACAATTGCTACACACTTGATAGTCAAACCTTGGCTGCCAAGTTGACCTGTCACTCTGTGACTGATAAGACCACGTCATTATGGCACCAAAGGTTGGGACATATGAATATAAATGATTTGTACACCTTGGCTAAGAAACAACTTGTTAGAGGTCTTCCTAAGCTAGATAAGCCGTCAAAGCACATCTGTGGTCCTTGTCAATTAGGAAAACAGTCACGTGTTGCACACAAGAGAGTTAAAGATGTTGGAACTTCACATCCTCTTGAACTCATTCACATGGATCTAGTTGGTCCGGTTCAAACCGTGTCTGTAGCAGGTAGAAAGTACATTCTTGTGATTGTTGATGATTTCTCTAGATATACTTGGGTGTCCTTCTTGAGAGAAAAGTCGGATGCTTTTCAAAATTTTGTGACTGTGTTCAAACAAATTCAGAATGAGGTGTTGGCTGGTCATCCCTCTATTGTCAGAATTAGGACCGATCATGGTACTGAATTTGAGAACTCTTTGTTTGCTGATTTATGTGCTAGCATGGGGATCAAACATGAATTTTCGGCTCCAATTACTCCTCAACAAAATGGGATTGTTGAGAGGAAAAATAGAGTCTTGATTGAGATGGCTAGGGTGATGCTAAATAGCAAAAATCTAGCCAAGAATCTGTGGGCCGAGGCCATTAACACTGCTTGCTATATTTTGAATAGAGTCTACTTGAGACCAGGCACAGATCAGACTCCCTATGAGATCTGGAAGGGAAAGAAACCTATGATTAGTCATCTTAGAGTGTTCGGCAGCACTTGCTACATTCTAAGAGATAGGGAGCACTTAGCCAAGTTTGATCCAAAGAGTGATGAAGGCATCTTCCTTGGATATTCCACGACTAGTCGAGCCTATAGAGTCTTCAACCTTAGAACCAATACCATCATGGAATCCATTAATGTCACAATTGATGATCTTGATGCATCAATTGATCAAGCTGTAGATGATGATGGGTTGTTCCCGGAAAAGGTCACTGAGTCTGCTAGTGAGACTCAGGCAGAAAATGATGATGGGTCATCAGATTCTGACTCTGACAGTTCAGAGAGCTCTAGACAGCCACCGAAAAAGAAGCCAAACTGGGTAGTGTCTAGACATCCTGAAGATAATATCATTGGGTCAGTCAAGGAAGGAGTAAGGACTAGAAGTCAAATTCAAAGTGAAATTGCAAATGTCTGCTATGTGTGCACTGTGGAACCTAAGAATATTAAGGAAGCTCTTATCCATGAGGAATGGATAATTGCTATGCAAGAAGAACTAAATCAGTTCGATAGGAACCAAGTGTGGACTCTTATCAAGAGACCCGTCACTTCAAATGTCATTGGGACTAAGTGGATATTTAAGAACAAGAGTGATGAGACCGGAAAGATAGTGAGGAACAAGGCTAGACTTGTTGCTCAAGGGTATTCTCAAGTTGAAGGGATTGACTTTGAGGAAACATTTGCACCCGTAGCTAGACTTGAATCGGTTAGGTTGTTGTGTGCTATTGCTTGTCATCTAAAGTTCAAGTTGTACCAAATGGATGTCAAAACAGCTTTTCTAAATGGTTACTTGAATGAGGATGTGTTTGTTGAACAACCAAAAGGCTTTGAGGATCCTCATATGCCGGATGGTGTTTATAGATTGAAAAAGGCATTGTATGGTTTGAAGCAAGCTCCTAGAGCTTGGTATGATAGACTGTCTAGTCATCTGCTGTCCAATGGATACACTCGTGGATCCGTTGACAAAACCTTGTTCATCAAGCGAACTAAAAGTGATGTGGTTGTTGCACAAATTTATGTTGATGATATTGTGGTTGGGTCTACTTCGGAATCTCAAGTTCAACAATTCATAAAGATTATGACCAGTGAGTTTGAGATGAGTCTAATTGGTGAATTGAATTATTTCCTTGGTTTGCAAGTTAAACAGGAAGAGACTGGTCTCTTCATTTCTCAATCCAAGTATGCTGCAAACCTTGTTAGCAAATTTGGATTCTCCTCTGCCAAACCTGCTAGGACCCCCATGAGTAGAACCACTAAGCTGTCTAGTGATAAGAAGGGCAAGAGTGTTGACCAGACACTCTACAGAAGCATGATTGGCAGTTTGCTGTATCTTACTGCCAGTAGACCAGACATCTCCTTTTCTGTTGGAGTTTGTGCGCGATTTCAAAGTGATCCTAGAGAGTCTCATTTGCATGCTGTGAAAAGGATCATTAAGTACGTTAGTGGAACTCTATCATTTGGTATTTGGTATACTTTTGATACCAATACTAACTTGGTTGGGTTTAGTGACGCCGATTGGGCGGGTTGTAGTGATGACCGGAAAAGTACTTCCGGTGGTGTGTTTTACCTTGGCAATAACATGGTCTCTTGGTATAGCAAGAAACAAAATTCAGTGTCACTGTCTACTGCCGAGGCTGAATACATTGCGGTAGGAAGTTGTTGTACACAGTTACTATGGATGAAACAAATGCTTTGTGACTATGGTATTATTCGTGACCAGTTCACCATCTACTGTGACAACACTAGTGCCATATGCATATCTGAAAATCCCGTGCAGCACTCTAGAACCAAGCACATTGATATTAGGCACCACTTCATTAGGGATCTCGTTGAGTCAAAGATTTTAATGCTCAAATTTGTGCCTTCGGAAAAACAACTTGCTGATATTCTGACCAAACCCTTAGATGATCAGGTCTTGACTGGTCTTCGAAAGAGTCTTGGAATCTGTGTTATGGAATAATTGTGACTAGTCATAGTTGGTGCTTGTACATATTTCAGTTTCCTGCATATCATGCATCATGAAAAATGGAAAATATACAATCAGTCTAGTCTCTTTGAATTGGTACTCTCAATTAAATGATTGTTGAATATAGTTGAAGTACTAGGTTAAGTCACATGTTCATAATCCCATTTCTTGTCAAAAGAGTAAAGAGTATGAGTTTTAAAGTTTGATTGGTTTAAATTTGTTCTCTTCACTTTTCTAAAAACTCTTACTTCTTGATGATGATCAATTGTGTTACCTCTTGTGTTTTCAAAAGAAATGTGTAGCCAAAAATTGGAGAATTTCCTCGAAAATGAAAACGAGAAGGACAATAAGGCCCTAACTCAAAAAGGAAAAGAAAAATAAAAAGAAAAATAAAAGTTTTGGGCTTGAGTCAAAATAAAGATGTGTCAATGTTACACCACTCCTTAAAATTCAAATGTGTTCATCACATACCTACACTTAAGATCAAATTTCCAAGTTGTCACTATTTTGAAATTCTATAAGTGTTGTGGGTACATGATTTAGTGTGTAATCAAATGGTAGTCGATTTTCTTTGCAATTCCTACTCAATATGATTTAGACTTCCCATTCCCAAATGTGTCATGTGACCTAGTCATTAAATCAATTATATTCTCTAATCATGCTATTGAGAGTTCGAATTTGAATATGAGTACAAGTTTGGTTATAAAAAATAAGTCATGCATTTTATATTTTGTCACATCCATCACTTGTCAAGCACTAGCTATTGGATTGTCACATTATGATCCATACCTTAGTATAAATCCGATGTGCTTGTTTGATCATTAAAATCCTTGTTTCGGATACTTAGTATGTGTGTGATAATAATGTGTGGTTGCTTAGTCTAAATTAATGCACCGGTTGAGTGTGGTTGGGCTGGAAACGTATGTGTTTAAGAGAGTTGTCTCTTCAATTTCAAATCCACCTTTTGGCTTCCACTAGATGACCGACACGTATCCTCTGGTGCATGTACCGAAGGGTTCTTCCACGTTCCATTGCAGCTTTTGGGAAGGTTTTGAGGAGCTTTAATGCATTAGGTTTCCCATAGTCTCTTGATTAATTCGCCACTCTCAGAGAAAACCTTTGCTTTCCCTCGAACTCTCTCTGAAAAATTCACCGGATTCTTCAAATCTCTCAGCCCAGAAAATTTCCAAATTTCCAAAACTGCTCGGAAACATGATGTTCCTCCTTGCTCTTGCTTCTTTGGTTCACATTGTCTTCGAGTCGGCAGACTCTGACGATGAAGTTCAGGTGGTCAGACCAAATTCCCCTCCTGCTGAACCTGCATCCTCGTCAATCTCCGCTGTCGGTTCGGTCTTCAACGGTGCTAGGCCATCTCGACCGGTTATACCCATTCCCGTCGATGATGAGTCTCCCCCATCTGAACACTCGCTCCATACCGAACCTGCAGAACCTACTGCTCCTGTCGATGAGGCCGAATCTGCTGACCCTGCTGCACCAGTCGAACCACCAGCACCCACTGAACCGCCCAAGGAGAAGAAGAAGGGTAAAAAGAAAGTGAAAGCAAATCGCCAAAGAAAGTCTCCTCGAAACCCTCTGCCTATGGTCAACCATACCCGTTTTGTGAATGAAAGCGCGCGAAGATACTATGACCAAGTCTCCACACGCATGGTTGTTACCGAGCGTGAGTATCCAATTCTTGGCTTTTCTCTTGAATTAGTCAATTCCTTAGGTTTAGGATGGGTCCAAAATGTTGTTAGGCACTACAATCTGTCAAATCTCTTATCTGCTCCTTCGAATTCCTTTAAGTTCAATCTCACAGTTGTTTTTCGCAAACTTTCCTAAACTCAATGCTTGGCTATCCTTGTCACAAAAACATTGTAAAGAATGTAACAAACTCAATTAGAATTTAAGGTTTTATTTCTAGATTTCTAGGATATTTGAAGAAGCTTGGGAGTTTGAAGATTGAAGATGCATTCATATTTAAGATTCATTTGCATAAATCTTTTGTGTCAAAATATAGGTCCTTATGTTTACAAGTCAAAAAGTTTTTAAAACACTTTAAGGTTTTATACTTGTTTTCACAAAAATAAGGATTTCAGGATTTCCGTGACTAGTCATCTATTTCATGCACGTGAAGGTTGACTGCTTTACTGACAGAGTTGATTAGACAGTGTAGGCTTTTATCCGCTGGTCAGTCAACTGCACCCCACTCACTCGGATCTGCCTAGGTTAATTTAAAAAGGAGAGTTTAAGGTTTAATCTTAGCCGTCCATATCTTATCTCTTTGTGTCTATATAAACACATCTTTATCTTCAATAACGGCTAGGGTTTTCAAGCTAAACATCATTCATATTTTCTGAAAAACTCTCTTGACTAGCTGCATTTTTCCTCTCCGGTTCTTACTTGTCTTCTTGAGTGCGTAGATCACTTATATAGAAGCTCTATGAGAAAGTGAGGACAGCTAGTAATTGAATCTTGTTTTCAAAGTTGTTTTCCATTGAAATCACATTAAGCTAACTTTGAAAGAAGGTTCATCTTTCCTAGTTCGGCTTGTTTTAAAAGTTTCCATACTTTGAGTCGAGTTAGGAGTGTGCAACATTTGTCTCCCATGTTCATACATGTTTGTAGACTTTGTTGAGTATTAGAGGTCTCTGACCTTAGTAGGTTTGCTGCCCAGTTTATAGCTGCAAGCATCAAACACAGCCACGGTTTATTTCCTGCAAGTTTACAACTTTCTGGAAATAAATCTGTGACTGGTCATAAATCATCACAGCATACATTTTAGGTGCCACGTTAGAGGAATACTTGTGTATGTCCTTGTAGCGTGTTGACCAAGCAAGGATCCGCTGGAAGTGAAGTGATTGAGAAGAAGCCGCACGAGGGACTGCTGCATCTAAGTTAGGTAACTAGATATTGAGCTTGGTCTGAACCTTGTATTGGGCATCTTTTGCCATTTCATAGTGGAAGGCCGGTCTTCTGATAGACCCCCGGTTTTTTATCCCTTTGTGGATTTTTCCGGGTACCAAAACTCTGTGTCCATCTCTGTGTACTGTTAAACATTCGGCTTAACTAAAATTGGATTTAATTTTGCACAAGTTCACTTAACATGCAAACTGGATAATTCTGCCTGACTGGTCATCTTAACTGCTGCATTAGAAACGCTGGTTTGATATAGTTGTAGTTGTGGATAGCTCACGAATATCAAACTCACTGATTTCGTTGAGGACCTAAGTTGGCATTGCATATGAGTGTTGTTGATGAAATCACAAGCATCCACAAGTAACATCCATCAAGCACTTAATCGGTTAAAGTTCATCACACTGTGACTGGTCATCTGTGTGATCTGTTTGTGTTGTTTTTTAAACAAAAGGGAATTAATTTTAAAATACCCCCTTCATTGCCAACCTGCAAATGCAATTAATGCTTACTAATCCCAAGTGCAAGAGTCTCGCAGTAGTGTAACTTGAAGTTCGAGTGTCGAGTCCACAGAGAGCGGTGCTGAAAATCACAAAATTTGCTAATTGTCTGTAAAATAGAATAACGTTCAATAGCAAGTAACGAATGATGTAAATTGGATTGAGATTAAATTCAATGATTAAAAACACTAAAGCTTTGGGGTTCCACCTATATATAACTATGCAGTTGTACCAAATTGATCCTACATAATTATAAATCTAACGATTAGCTTTCCAAAGCGATTATTCATAATGCATAAACTCTTAACAACTTCTTTTAACAATAATCTCAAGTATAATTTGTACCTATATATGTCAACAAACCATCAAGAAAATAAGTTACCGAAACTTGTATCAATCTACCAGTTCACTCAATTACTCAAGAGTATGGATGTTGAAATCAAACGAAAGGAAAAACATGATTGAACTCATGAATAATAACAAAAAACCATCAACTAAATTCAAATTAAATTAGATACCAACTTGAATAACCTCAATAGAATTTAACATTGAAACTCCATAATTCGGATTAACATAGCACAATTTGCATAGAAATACATAAGCTTCGCCCCTAGCCTTAGCTGGGAGAGTTAGTTCTCCATAAAATTGAAAGCAAAAATACAAAAGTTGAATTCACTGTCGAAGTCGAAGAGATCCTCGAGCCGCTGCCCAAAGTTCTTCTTTTATAACTTTCAACTACTTGAAACCGAAAAATATGAAAGAAAAAAAGATTCCCCTATGTTTTGGAAGGAAGAGATTTCCTTCCTATTATTTCTCTGTTTTCTTCTGATTGCCCTCAGCGCCGTCATCAAGTAGGAGTTTGGAGCTTCGATTTACACAAAGTTTTGGGTTAACTACATATAAGCACACAAACTATGGGGTCAATTTCAAGTTGGTACCTAAACTTGTAAAACTCTACAAACACATATCCAAACTTTGCAAAACCTTACAAATTAAGTCCTTCGTTAGTAAATCCGTCATGACTGTCGTTAATTGCTGACTGGCTATGCCCAGTAATTTCATGCTGACGTGGGCTTTTTACTGGCCCAAAAGCTTCATTTCCCTGCTCCAAAGGCAACTACTGGAGATGGTAGGATGTGATTAGTGTGAGCAATGTTTTAGGCCACAACTTTTTGGGGAACGATTGGTATTTGTGGTACAATGGTATTCTGAACATGTCTATTTTGGTTATGTGATATGTGATGAGTAATCTTATGTGATTATCTTTTTGAGTTGTGTATGAAACTCATTAAGTGGCCTTGATGGAGCCATTTTGAGTTATTTATGGAACTCTTTTTGGAACTCTTTTTGAGTTGTGATTATATTCAGGTTGTGTTGGCTACACTAATGATCAAAATTGGTCTTTAAGATGCATATCTATTGTGTATATTGTGCTATTTAATTTTGGAAACAAGGCTTGTTAACAAACATAAATGAGCTATATTTCATTGTGGGGCTAAATCATAAAGGATGGGAAAATGAAGCTTTGGGGTCAGTCAAAAGCCCACGTCAGCAAGAAATTGCCAATTGGGCATACCCAGTCAGCAATTAACAGTAGTTTTGACGGATTTACTAACGGAGGACTTAGTTTGTAAGATTTGTAAAGTATGGATATGTGTTTGTAGAGTTTTACAAGTTTGGGTACCAACTTGAAATTGACCCTATAATTTGTGTGCTTATATGTAGTTAACCCTGTCCTTGTTTTTCTGGCACGTGGGTGCCATGGTGGGCTCTTGTTCCACTATATCTTAAGCATGCAGGCTCAGCTAATCATCCTTTGAAATTAAACCAACAACCCATTATCTCCATCCATTCCAATTTTTGTCGAAAAGCACAAACAATGTACATCTTTTTGGCTTTAGGCAATTGGTCCATTAAATATCTGCACACATGTACCCAATAAGTATATCAATTTAAGCTGGGAAAAAGTTATTTCACTTATTTGAGAATATGATAACAATACCAGCTCAAAAGTTAATTAACAAGCATATAAGTATGAGCTAAAGACACAATTTAAGACTAATAAACATGCACTTTTGAGCTATTATTAATTAAGATGTGAACTAGGACAACGATTTCACCACAATCAATCCAACTTAAGTTAAGTTTCCAGTTTACTATCAAATTATGTCATGTTGATGGTTAAGTTCCCAAAATTACACAATATCCATGGCATCTAGATTATTATGCATCTTTTAACATGCTAATTGACTATGGCTTCTAGTACAATTAAACACACAAAAAATCATTAAGATTTTTGGATGCTTTTGAAAAACCACATAAACCCCAGTGTATGGCATCTACAACAACAAATTTATGCTATCAATTGCATGAAGGTAAATTCAAGTTAAGCATGGCATCTACTATAACTTGCATCAGATAACTCAATTAACAACCACAAAGAAGGCAACCAAAAGTAAGATCAAACGGCAATTGACATTCAACATGAACACAAACTTCATAGAAAAACTGAAATCACTACTTAAGCATTCACGATCAAGCTACATCGAGCCTTAGCAAAAAGAACTTAAAGGGTAAGGTAAAGATAGATAAAGGGTAAGGTGAGAGGTGCCGCTGCAAAACTCTGCCGCCCCACTTATATATGGACTCCGAACAAACCCTAAAACAAAAACTATAATTCTAATTCAAAAAGGTAACAAATACAAACACAACTCCTAATGCACTGGGGAGAACACAGCAGCAGATTTCCTGAATTATTTCAGCCTCCAAATTGGCTTGCGAAAATCCACAAAAATTTGGGCTTGTAGATCTTTGTCTTAGAGGGCTGCTATGTACATCTGGTTTTCTTCTTTGGACACCTAGTTTCTTTGGACACTCATCTTATTTTTTTTGAAACTACTTTAAACACCCAAATTTGATTAAAATTTTTCACTTATACCATTCATTTTGTTTATTAAACAAATTTTCTTGAGCACCCTTTAAATTTTCTTTGGACAGCCAAAATTAGAATTTACTAAACTCATATCTTCCTATCTTGGCAGACCTCTTGGATTCACCAAAACTCAAACCAATTGGCTAATTTCGTTCATGAGATAGAAAAAAAATTGTACAACTTGAAGAGGCTATGGAATAGAATTGGCTATTGTCGTTGCTTCAATATAAGAATAGAAAACAATCAAACAAACATGATACCCAATTCTTTAAATCAACAATGACATAACACCAACATCAAGTTCTTTCTGTGGGCTACGTGCCGCCAAATTGTATACACTCAATGAAAATTCTTACCTTTTGTTCTTCGGATTCATCCTCTTTCATCGTGTATTTTATCAAAAATAGGAGATTGTATTAGATTTAGGTTTTAGAAACATAAAGTAGCTGCAAGATGGAATGGCAGATTTTTTTTTTTCTAAACCTAGATGAGTGTATAAGAAATTAAACCCTTAAATGTAATTTCACATAAATGTAATTACATGTTTTAAAAATTCATGGTGTCCAAAGAAGAAAACCAAGTGTACATAGAAGCCCTCTTACATTATCTTCAATTGTGATAACCCGTGAAAATATCAATTTTTATACCATTTACCATTTACCTTTTACCATTTCACATTTACCTTTTTACCATATAAATATTAAATATGGTGAATTGACCCTTTTGCCCTTATTGACATTTCAAATTACCACCCAACCAGTTAATATATTGTACGTCTAGTTAGAATGAGATCCACGTACATACGGTGCATGGCATTGAATAATCTGACCAATTGACCCATGCTCATATTTGAGTGTTGAAATAAATATCTCATATCGGAGAGATACAAAAGTGACACATAATTGATTATACGTCTAATATCATCAAGGCATTTTGAGATATAAAATCTCGCATATATTAGGTGGTTATGTTATGAACAATATCAGTGATATTAGTGGTGGGCTACGCTATGTCCAAAAACTTCAACTCTAAATTTATCTTTATATAAAGTATTATCTTTTGTTTCACATTAAAATATCAATAATGTTAGGATGACCATGTTTTGTAAACCATCTCTTAAACCTTATGTGGCAAGTGATGATTGCATTTAATTTAAATTAATAGTCCTCTTACTAAATATTAAATGGTTGGACCAATTGCTACATTAGTTAGATAGTTTATAAGGTTGATTTAAAATAATGTGGTCATCCTAGTATTACTCTTAAAATATTGTCCACATATGGTAAAATATTGTCCGCTTTGGGTGGGATTTGTCTTGGGCTTAATCCAAAACACGTCTTGCGGTGCATTTGCACATATAAAGCACTTAAATTTTCTCATCTTGGGCGATGTGAGATTGAGCTGATAATTGGACAGATAATGCCGCAACCTCAGCCTCCTTTTCAGCAAGCATTCGTCGCATTTCCTAAAGTTGTTCCTCCAGGTTAGTCGCATCAGTAACCATAACAAGCATACTATGTTATTCATCATCTTTATCCATATCCATATCTTCAAAATGAACAATCAATTCTGGAAAATCTTCTGCTTGGAAAATGGATTGATCGTTTAAAGGAGAAATACTTTCAGAAAATTGCCTTGATAATGTTTTTGCTTTTGAACGTGTGATAGGACTTGTGTAGGTGCTCAGATCAGCCTCATCAACCACCTGTTTGGAGTAAACTTGAACTCGAGACTTTGATTTATTTGATTTCACGAACTTGCTTGAGGTAATCACATCTGATTGTTTTTGTGGCTGATACATAGACACAATTTTTCCTTTGTTTTGGATTTTCCAACAACACTTGACCATGTATTCTCTTCCTGGGCATGAGCAGAAATTTCTTTGGCAGGACTTGTAATTTCTATTGAACCCTCTGTAACTTGATCAATAGGTTCACATCCTCCCTCCTTAGGCTCATGTTCCTTAGTAGAAGTCATCATAACAGACTCCACGGTAGTAAAAGTGATCAGAATCGTACCAATCATAATTTCAGTAACAATGGGAACCTGCAAAGCTAAGGGTTGAGAAGTCTTAGGCACTTTGTGATGAATGCTCTTCTTTGTCTGGGACGAGATGGTCTCGAGGGCCGCTGCTAGGAATATCTTAGAAGCATCACATGAATCGTTCCCTGCGATCTATTTTCTAAGCTTTCGTGCAGCCTTCTTTCTTGCGTTCTTTGCAGCATTTTTTATAGTTTTCTGTACAAGAGTCTTAGTCACCTTCATGTTGACCATGCTGGTTGTAACTTGGGAATTCTTCTTTGGAATATTGCAAAGAATTGGTGTCTGATCAATGGCAAATGAAATTCGGTGACCGACACGCTTTGAACGTCCCACACTTAATTGTTCAGCAGGTAGCTCATGGAAGTAGACAGTAACTCGAGGTGCCATGTTTTCCTGTTTAACAAAAACATAATGTATTAAATTAGTTTCCTCAATTTATTGGAGATGAAAGGGAGAATGAGGTCCCACTGGGCGTGCCAAAAACTATGTTGAGCAAAAATTGTACAAACAATCTTTGATCACATAATTTCACTCATATCGAATGGATACGAGTTTTATTGAATCGGATTCGACTCATTCAAGACAAAGTCCTTAATTACAATCCTTTAATAACAAAGGAACACCCTTTGATTCCAACATGAAGAAAAGTTAAATGCAAAGGTTTAGAGAAAATATTTGATTTTGTGATTGCACCTAAATCAACATTTAGGTTGCCTACGTACCCCTTTGCGGGGGATCAAGTCACTCGTAGTTCAATACTACAGATTTTTCTTGAACTGCGAGCATCCTTGTGTGTCGACTATGTTTAAAAACTTGGTTTTTGGATTTGGTCAGCATCACTTGGTAACTGGACTTTTTCATGTCCATGTGACTTGAATTTGGGCCTTGTGGAATCACTATGCCCATTTGTTGTTGATGAGTTAAGAGACTTTTGTTGTTGATGAGTCAAAGGACTTTTGTCCTCTTCTCTTTATTTCCAACGAGAGCAGACCTCTTTGTCAGAAGACAAAAGTCTTCTTCTTCATTTGTCTTCGACAGAGACAACTCTTTTTGCTGGTTCTTCTTGAGCTTTCTTTTCCTTTACCTTGTCTTCAAATAAATGGATTTTGAACAGGCATCCGAAAACAAAAAGTCTATTTCCTCCTTTGTTTTCTACAAAGACAGTTCTTCATCCTCTCTTTTGAACAAGCAAATCTTATCTTCCTTGTATTGCGAAAACTGATTTTCGAACTTTAGAATTCGAATTAAAGTTTAATCCTTTCCGATCTTTCCTTCAACAGCTGCTGACCGCGCCGCTATATATGATGGAGGGACAAGTTCGAATGCCCTTTTTGTCTTCAATACAAAAGCTTTTGAGTTGGTGTGCAATTTTACTTATCAGAATTCAACATCGCCTTGAGACTACCGAGGTACGCCGATGTTGTCCTCGCACCTTTGAATCTTCTATTTCTTATACCCATGATAATCATGGTCTTCTTTTCACAGGTACGGTGGCTTTGGTTTGGATTCGACAAGGATTTTTGGTTCGGTTGCGAGTTGCTAACATTAATTAACTTTTGGATAGCTCCTGGCCTTGTTTGTGAGTGCAGCCCCTTTGAATTGATTTGCTTGTGGTATTTGGTGTTGAACCATTGGGTGACTTTGTTGTCTTCTTTGTCTTGTCTGCAGGATCGACAATCTATTTGTTGATACGCACTGATTGTGTGAACCTTTTGCATAACGGTGAGTTCTGAAAGCTCTTTGTTGCGTTGTGCTCTTGCTCGTCATCGTCAAAGGTCCTTATCGTATTAACAAAGTTTGGGTTACGAACACCTTGCGAGTATTCTGAAACACCGATTGTAGTAGAAGGAGAGAGTTTACTCTTCATCCAAGTCAAGCATGTTGGTTTTTTTATGCCTGTACATTAATTGTGAAGATTAGAGAAAGATGCAAAATAATGAATTAGCATTATACCTTTTTGTTGTCTTTGTTGATCCTGCTCGAAGACTTGTTTTTGTGCTCTTGTATTCTATTTGCAGTGTACTTCTCTTTTTCTCTCTCTGTCTTTCTGTCCTCGCTTTTTCCTGTCCTCTTTGTTTTGTTCAAAGCTTCTTTTTATAGACGGAAAAAGGCAGTTGAAAGTCATAGTCCCTACTTTTGTGGACCACGTAATTGAGTGGGTTTGTGGAGCATAATGGCTCTCCCACGTTGCACATTTGTTTCACACGTTCTATCCCCACATCTGCTGAATTTGGTGTATTTACTTAATTTAAGATACTTTATGAAATGTGGAGTAGAAGGCCCAAATATCCTTCTTTGGGCTGTATTTGTTTTGGGCTCCTCGTTTCTTATACAAGGATCCATGTGCAAACCTGGTCTTGGGCTTTTGTTAACTTCATTTTAAACATTGAAAATTTCATATATCAACAGATAAGTTGGTAATTAATTACTTAAGGAAATGTGAAAAAAGAAGAAGTAAAGACCACTAAAATTAGGGGAATGAAAAGACTATCCTCATTTGTTAGTTGATAATAAAACTAGAAAACTAGAAAAATATTAACCAGAATATAAGATAAGTGGTATAAAAACCATAGCTGACGGTTGAAAAGTCTGCAGGTTCGCAATGAGTGGGGTATTTTAAAAATATTCTTTCTATTATATTAAACAGCACAAACAAAATCACAAAGATGACCAGTCACCGTTGTGATGAACCTTGACAGTTTACTTTAAACTGTTTTGAACTTAACCGAAGTTTAAGAAGATTAATCACTTGACAAATATAACTTGTGGATGCTTGTGATTTGATCAACAACACTCAGATGCTATGCCAACTTAGGTCCTCAACGAAATCAGTGAGTTTGATATTCGTGAGCTATCCACAACTACAACTTATTGAATCCATCGTTTTCTAATGCAGCAGTTAAGATGACCAGTCAGGCAATTTTGTCCAGATTGCATGTTATAAGCGTTAGTGCTGAATCAATTCCAATTTTATTTAAGTCAAATATTTAGTCATACACAAAGATGGACACCGCATTTTGGTACCCGGAAAAATCCACTAAGGAATAAAAAAATCTGGGGTCTATCAGAATTAAGGGTGATTTTCGGACGGAAAGGATCGGAATCAAGAGTTCCGATTTCCATTCCAAAAAAATTCGGAATGAAATTTTCTTTCCAAATCGGAATCTTTGGAAATCGGAAAAAATTCGGAATTTTTCGGATCAGAATTATTTCGGAAATAATTCGGAACTTTTAAATTCTCAATGTGAAATAAGATAAATTAATATATGAACTACGCTTATGAGATGAATACATACTCTACAACAAGTAATAAATGTGTCCATGAGTAAGAATGAGCAAAATGGAAGTAAATATGATTTATTGTAAAATATACTATAAATTATACAATAAGCAAATTATTATAAAATATATGAAATGCATTCCTTTTTTTTATCGGAATAGGTTCGGAAATCTTCGGAAGTAAGTCGGATCGGAAAGTTGGAACTTTCTTTTTGAAAGGTATGTTCCAATTTCCGTCCAACTTTTTCGGAATTTTTTGGTGTCAGATCGGAAATTTTCTATTCGGAATTGGAATTTCCAATTCAATTTGCACCCCTAATCAGAAGACCGGCCTCTCACTATGAAATGACAAAAGATGCGCAATACAATATTTTAACCAAACTCAATATCTAAAGTACCTATCTTAAATGCAGCGGTCTCTTGTGCGGCTTCTTCTTAATCACTTCACCTCCATCGGATGCTTACTTGGTCAACATGTTATACGGACATACACATGTATTCCCATACCGTGGCACCTTTATATGAATGCTGTGATGATTTATGACTAGTCAGATTTATGACTAGTCACAGATACATTTCCAGAAAGTTACAGAACTTCAGGAAATGAACCTGCAACAGTTATAAACTGGGCAGCAAACCAACTAAGGTCAATGACCTTTAGAACTCAGCTAAGTCTATAAACATGCATGAACATGAGAGACTATAGTTGCACACTACTAATTGGATTCAAAGTATAAGAATTTTTAAAACAAACCGAATTAGGAAAGATGAACCTTCTTCTAAAATTTGCTTAAAGTATTTTCTAAGAAAAACAAACTTTGAAACAAGATTCAATCGCTAGCAATCCTCACTATCTTATGATGACTTGATGTCGATTTTAGATACCTATTAATTAGGTGTATAAAACCAAGTAAAAACTTGCAAATGCACAAGGTAATTGAAGTATAGCCTAGGCAAGAACAAGGTCGATCCCACAGAGACTTGATTAACTATCCATGTTATTATGACTTATAACTTAACTTAGCATTTATTTTAAATGAACTAAATAAGCTCTAAATGACTAAAAAATAAGAAAACGTGAAAATAAGAAAACAAAACAACTATCTAAACTACAAACACACAAACGTAACAAAAATTAATAAACTAAACTATGACTCAACTAAGACTTATCAAGGGGTTTTGAGAGTGGGTTCTGAAAGATTTGTTATATAAGAAAGTTTGAAAGCAAGTAAATCAAACAAAGAAGGAAAATAAAATAAATATGAACTGAAACGGGTGTGTACGATTCAAGAGAAAACTACCAAGACAACAACTTCACCACAGATCTTGTTATTGAAACCTCTGTAAACATACAACCAAGGTTCTCAATCTAGTTGATGATTAGCTCTCCAATTGTATGATTAACTCTTTTCGCAGCAATTAATTACTTCAAAATATATGCAATTTATCCTTGGTGTTAGGCATAAATGTAAACACATAAAAAGACTTTAAGCATAGTAAGAACTTGACATAATCGCATAAACCCCTGAGCATATGGCGTGTACCTCAAGTGTGTTCATGAATTTCATCACAAGAAGCTAAAATCGAATTAGGCATGGCGTATACCCTAACCCGCATCAAATTATCCAACTGAAAATCCTAATGGTAGCTAGGCATTAAGATCATCACCCAAATATATAAGCATAGAGATGAAATATCAACTACAAGAGAACCTTTAATAGCATATCAAAACTGAGTTTTCAAATAACAAAATCTGGGATTACATTGTGTCTTGGTAAATAGAAATTTAGCTACTCATAGTCATGGAAACAAAGCTAAAATCAGAAATAGAGGAAGAGTAAGAGAAACCCATGAACCAAGAGGGGGAGCTGCGACGCCGTCTCGCTGCCAGCTCACTCCGAAGCGTTCACGTTCTTCGCCTTTTCACGTTGCTGCGATCGTTCGCCTCTGCCTTCTTTCTCTTCTCCTATTCTGCTTGGTCTAATTATCCTCTCTGTCCACTCTTGCCCAGCTGTCTTCCTCAAAGTGGAAACCTAACAACCCCTGGGCCTTGGACAAATGAGTGGGCTAACAACCCCTGGGTCTTAAAAGAAAATAAAAGACCAAGTGGGCTGCTGTAGCTTTTAATTCTGAACAGCATAAGGGCTAGCTAGTGAATGCTCTTAAGACACCTTTCGGGACTTAGAAAATTACAAATAAATATTCTTCCGAAAGGTCTAGATGTCTTCTCATCACCGATATGTCATTTGCTTCAATTCGACACCGGATGAATTTGATATGACCAAAAGAGTGACAGTGGCTCAGTTTTCTGTAGGAAACACTTATGCCTGAGTTGCACACTAAAAACTGGCACTTCAGACATCTTGAAAAATTCTGAAAATCCCTATGGACAAACTTCAAGATGTTATCTTCTATCAGCAGCTGGAATCATCTCAAAATCGGATCCATGCAATATTTGGTGAATTTCTACATTTTGGTGTTCAGGAGCTGAAAAACCAGAAAATAAAGTAAATAAGCATCTTAAGTCCAAATTACCTCACAAATCTAAGTTAAAAGGTTATTAAATGATAAGAAATTATGAAGACATCATGACTCTATATGAGTGAACTACGCACTCAGGAGTAAATGCAAGACCAGGAGAGAAAAATTGCAGTCAACAAAGATGAGAGTTTTGGAAGTGTTTTTGAACTTTCGAACTTGTAAACCCTCTATAAAAATTGAACCCAAATCAAGAACAATATGGTTCAATACATATGCAACCCTTAAATCATAACAACATCTCTATATAAGTGAACTAAGCACTCAAGAGAATGAAGAGGAAAACAAAGAGGGCAGCAGTAAAATGAGAGTTTGAAATATATGAAAATTATGTCCAAACCCTAATGAAAAAGATGGGGAGGTTTAGCTTAAATAGGCTTAGGAAGATAAGAAATGAATGGCCAAGATGTAATCACAACTTTACCTTTTTAAATAACCTAGGCAGATCAAAAACTTAGTGGGAATCAGTTGACTGCCCGCTGGATAAAAGCATGTCCGGTTAAAAGCAGTGATCAATTGGTCACTGTCAGAAAAGCAGTCAACGATTCACGTGCATAAAATAGATGACTAGTCACGAAAAACCTGAAATCCTTATTCTAATAAAAACGTTTACAAAACCTTAAATTGTTTGAAAAGTTTTGACTCAATAAAGTAAGGACCTAAGTTTTGGCACAAGTAAATTATGCAAGTGATCATTAAATGTGAATGCATCTTCAACAATCATCTACCTTCAATCTTCCAAACTTCTTCCATTCTTCTGAAGATCTAGAATTAAAACCTAATTGAACTAATTGAGCTTGTTACACATTTTACAACGTTTTTGTACAAGGACAGCCAATCAAATAACCTACAATCTCCCTCCTTGGCTTTCCTTGACAGAAACAACCCCATAAACTCACATCGCTCACACTCACCAAATCTATTCTATACTGACTAGTCACAAAGTACCTGCAAGTAAGCTCAAGACAGTATGCAATATAATATTCTCCCCCTAACTACCATAGTCATATCAGAGTTAAAGTATATGCTAAAAATTACTCCCTCTAAGTGATAGAGCATGTGATTGATGTTATTTACTCCCCCTTTTTGTCACAGCAAGACAAAGGATATAAATAATGAGCATGATAAGCAACAGAAGCATAACCAAATATCAATCAACTAATTAAACAAACAAGGAGCAATGAGAGAGAATAGAGCACAAACGAAGCAATAACACATAAGCATCAATGAGGGAGCACTCTTCCTTGATGTAAGAACTAGACATAGTTAAACTACGAAAACAAAAACATAACCAGTCACAGCAAAACGAGCCCCAATGTTCAAAATGGGCATAATAAGGTACATATCCCGCCAAATATTCTAAACAGAGAATTGTTCACAGCAGTTAGAGACAGGTCTAATCATAGAAACATCAGAAAATGGATGCGGTAGAGCAATCAACACAACAATAATTAAAAACTCCCCCTAACTACATCACTCATAGGAAACATGACTAGGCGTACACATTAGAGATCAATAGAGATAGATGAGATCATGCAATGAAGATTTCAAAGCACACAGGACCAACAAACACTCCTAGACATGGACTAGGCACAAGAATTAATCAATGATCAAACAATGGACATGTTGAGGTCACATAAACAAGATTGTAAAAGCATATCATGACAATCACTACTACTCATAAATCAGATACTCCAAGACAGGTGACTAGGTAGGTAATGAATGATTATAGAAGATAGGTGACCTACAACTTAGTTAGCCAGTTGACATTCTCTCACACACTAGACTAGTAAAAAATTATATATTGTCCATGGAATCGTGCAAGCAAGATAGAAATCATGCATAACAGCTACTCCTCCTAAGTAAGATAGATCAAATCATATAAAGCTGAGAAAGTAGCATGGAGACAAAGGTAAACTTGATAAGCTAACGATCGTGAATCGATTTTACCCTTGGTACTCCTAACACAAACTTCTACCTCAATGTAGTCTTGACCAATCAGAAAAAGTTTTCATTAAGTTCTCAATCGACACATAGACTACCCTGAAAATCATCACATGGAGAGGCAACAAAGAGGGAAAGAACAAGCCATATTTTGATCAATTTTCAACGTAAATTCAACCTAGAGTTATTTCGAAGATGCAAATTTCAAGATTGAATGATATCGAAGTGGAAAACTAATGATGATGCACAGAAGCAAGTCTCGCGAAAATGAGTCTTAAATACCCAGATGGTGACAGGTCAGCAAGAAATCATTCCTTACATGAAGTACTGGAAAGCACATGGCATATGATCAGATAGACACTTCGTTTTCTTTACAGATATAAGTGGACATTCAGTTATAACATGCCAAGAGTCATAAGAACAAAGAGAACCAACTACAACGTTCAAACATAATACATTTAACATTAAGCAACACTTACTAATCAAGATTCTCAAAATAAAGATCCTAATGATCAAATATGTAAACCGAATTAACAACAATGTGAAGAACACAATATGTCTACTCAAAAGTTAGTGCTTGCCATTACATGATAATGAGACAATATATAAAAATGCATGAGTGCTATTTTTGTAATCAGACTTGTACTCAACTTTGAATTCAAACTCCCAATAACATGTTTAGAGAATAAAATTGATTCAATGACTATGTCACACGACATATTTGGGAATGGGAGGTCTAGTCATATTGAGTAAGAATCACAAAGTAAATCGATTAACATTTGATTACAACATACTGCCAATCATGCTTTGGTAGAGTGTCTCTGGTCAACACTCTTCCCTTTCTTGTCACTAGACAGCTTAGTGGTTCTACTCATGAGAGTCCTAGCAGGTTTGGCAGAGGAGAATCCAAATTTGCTAACAAGGTTTGCAGCATACTTGGATTAAGAAATGAAGAGACCAATCTCTTCCTGTTTAACTTGCAAGCCAAGGAAATAATTCAATTCACCAATTAGACTCATCTCAAACTCACTAATCATAATCTTTTTGAATTGTTGAACTTGAGATTCCGAAGTAGACCCAACCACAATATCATCAACATAAATTTGTGCAACAACCACATCATTCTTAGTTTGCCTGATGAACAAGGTTTTGTCAACGGATCCACGAGTGTATCCATTTGACAGGAGATGACTAGACAGTCTATCATACCAAGCTCTAGGAGCTTGCTTCAACCGATAGATATAAAATGTCATATTATCCTACAGATATCTGCAATAATGATTTAATCTTCAGAGTTGATGTCACTTTTTTAGGTTGTATGTGTATATATCTGCTCGTTAACATAGACACCTTTGTTGAAGCCAAAAAATTTATACCTTGTCAAGCATATTTATACACTAGACTATAAATTGATTTTTATAGGTATACCTTCTCCATAAAGGATTAATCTCTATAAATTCACAAAAATGTTTCAATTCTATCTTTAGGAATTTTTAAAGGTTTTACTGTAGTAAGTAAAGACATTTCATCTTTTCCTTTTTCGACCAAATCACTTTATGTTTTGTAATTACTATGAATTTGACCCTTTTTGAAATGTTACGATGTACCAATAGCCAACATGAGATTCTATGTGTTAGAGGGGGGTGAATAGGTACTATAAAAAATCTCACTTAATTTAACCTTTAGATTTGGTCAAGGAATTGAAACAAGAAATCAATCCCTAAGATAAATTAAAGATCAAGATTAGAAGTACAAATAATTAATCACAAATGATACAATGAATTAACGTGGTAAACCTTCCTCTGGGAAACCTCCACTAGTGGCACTATGCCAGTTAGAACAAATCCACTACGAAATTAACAATTACAAGAGGTATTTGATACCCACACACTCACATTAGACTCACTCACTAGTTCATGATCAACTCGATGCATGCAAATGAATGCAAAATGTAATTTCGAATGATTTGTCAAATCAATCAGGTTCACATGGAACATGTAGGTTATTTTAATATTGGCTATCCTTGTACAAAAACATTGTAATAAATGTAACAAGCTCAATTAGTCAATTAGGGTTTATTCCTAGATATTTAGAATTGTTGAAGGAGCTTGAAGATTGAAGATAGGTGGTTTGTTGAAGATGCATTCAAATGTGACAATCATATTGCATATCATATCTGCATATTAAATGTGTCTAGCATAAGTTCTTATATTGTCAAACGTTTTCAAAATACTTAGGTTTTTGCAAAAGGTTTCATTAGAATAAGGATTTCTGTTATTTTGTGACTGGTCACCGATTTCATGCACGTGGGTCGTTGACAATCAGTGACAGAAACTTTTTGATAAAGTAATTTAAACAGAACATGCCTTTACCCAGCAGTCCGGTCAACAGAACATGCCTTTACCCAGCAGTCCGGTCACAGTTAACTCTTTTAACCGGTTTTTTCATTGTAAAGTGATAAAGTGGTTTTGTGTTGTCCAATTCTCAGCCGTTGATCTTCAAGCCCTTATCCTCTATTTAAACAACCTTAAACCGGCTGATTCAATTAGGGTTTTCAAGTTATAATTCTCAAAACATTTTGAAAAGCTCTCACCTTTGTTCATACTTTCCTCTCCGGTTTCTTCTTGTCTAGTGCTTTTAGTTCACTTACATAGAAGCATCATAAGATTTATGAGGATGGTATGCTTAAATTAAACCCTTGATTTTCAAAGTTTTTTTCAAAAGAAAAATATTCTAAGCAAAACTTTGAAGAGGGTTTATCTTCATAGTTCAGCTTGTTTTTAAAGTTCTCTTACTTTAAGTCGGATTAGTAGTGTGCAACTAAAGTCTTCCATGTTCATGCATGTTCATAGACTTAGTTGAGTTTTAGAGGTCATTGACCTTAGTTAGTTTGCTGCCCAGTTCATAACTGTAGCAGTAAACACAGTTACTGTTCATTTCCTGAAGCTTTGTAGCTTTCTGGGAAGGCAACTGTGACTGGTCATAAATCACCACTGCATTCATATTAAGGTGCCACGTATAGGAATACTTGTGTATGTCCGTATATCGTGTTGACCAAGCAAGCATCCATTGGAAGTGAAGTGATTGAGAAGAAGCCGCACAAGAGACCGCTGCATCTAAAATAGGTACATTAGATATTGAGCTTGGTTGAAATCTTGTATTGGGCATCTTTTGCCATTTCATAGTGGAAGGCCGGTCTTCTGATAGACCCCCGGTTTTTTATCCCTTTGTGGATTTTTCCAGGTACCAAAATCGTGTGTCCATCTCTGTGCATTGTTAAATACTTGGCTTAATTAAAATTGGACTTAATTCAGCACCAACTCTTTTAACATGCAATCTGGACAAATCTGCCTGACTGGTCATCTTAACTGCTGCATTAGAAACGCTGGATTTAATAAGCTGTAGTTGTGGATAGCTCACGAATATCTAACTCACTGATTTCGTTGAGGACCTAAGTTGGCATAGCATCTGAGTGTTGTTGAACAAATCACAAGCATCCACAAGTTATATTTATTGAGTGATTGATACCTTAAAACATCTGTCAAGTCAAACACAATCTGTAAGTTAACTGTCAAGCCTGACCAGAACGGTGACTGGTCATCTTTGTGTTTCTGTTTGTGCTGTTTGTTAATTAAGAGGGAAATAATTTAAAATACCCCCCTCATTGCCAACCTGCAGAACAACATGCATGCAGCTTGTAAAGTTTATTAGAAAAACATGAACCAATGTGAATTTTCAAGCTGTGATTAAGAAAGTGCTAGACTCCTATATTTACACAATTTTACAAAGTCCAATTTCCACGAAATCATGAACCAAAATTACCTGATTAATTTGGACACAATAATAGGAAAGCAATCGGATTTTCTGATGAAGGAATTCACCTAAAAAAAAAGTACCCTAATTAATTGTTGAGTGAATCTCAATATCAAAGGAAGTCTAACAAGGAAATAAGGTGTTTCAATTAAAAATTTATTCCTAATGAATCACTAATGTCAGTCAACTAGACATAAATGAAAACTTGCTAAAAAAAATGTCATGGATTGCACATGTTGAACTTACCTAATACCTCAAATGAGTTGAGAACTCTTCTCTGCAGCACAACCCTGTTTTCTTCACAACCTTGTTTTCCAAAATTTTATCACGTAAGTTTTGACAAGAATTCACAATAGAGCTGAGTTTGACATAAAATTCAGAAAAAGTTTCGTCTTCTTCCATCACAAAGGGTCTCAAACTGTGTAGTGAACATTTGGAGTTTAGCATTCTTCATAGTTTTAGTCCCCTCACGTGTGACCTGCAAAATGTCCCAAGCTTCTTTAGACGTCTCATAATTAGATATAAATTCAAATTGTTCAGGTGATAAAGTAGTGAAAAGAGCATTCAAACTCTTTTGACTGTTAATGCTATGTTGCATGTCGGCAACAGTCCATTCCTCCCTCGTTTTGAGAACTTGTTTATCACCTTCACCTTTAGTTGGCTCGGAGTACCCATGTACAATCACATTCCAGACACGTTCATCAAGTGCCCATAGAAAGGACTTCATCTTGGCCTTCCAAGCAGCATACTTCTCACCATCAAAATAAGGTGGGTGAGCCACAAACCCCGTAGCACGTTCCATCCTATAATTCGGATCTTGCTAAGTATGTCTAGCAACCTACTCTAATACCAACAGAAAGTACATGTAGGATGATCCACTAGTGCCTATAGGGGGTGAATAGATACTATAAAAAAATCTCACTAGTGAAATTACAAACAATTACAAGAAGTATTTGATGCCCACACTCACACTAGACTCACTCACTATTTCATGATCAAACTACTTCTGTGTACCTTGAACTGCATAGTGATTGTTCATCCTCTTCTCCTTTGTCGAAGCCATTACTGAATATGATTACTTCAGACACCGTGGGGCAAAATCTTCAACATGAATATGGCACCATCAATTGGATGAGGCAACAATCAAATGCAAATGAATACAAAATGTAATTTCGAATGATTTGTCAAATCAATCAAGTTCACATAGACCAACTTGATGATTTGTCTCAAACATGTATGCAATGGAGCTTGTATAATTTTATCAGAAAAACATGAACCAATGTGATTTTTCAAGCTGTGAATAAGAAAGATGCTAGACTCCTATATTTATACAATTTTACAAAGTCCAACTTCCACAAAATCATGAACCAAAATTGCCTGATTAATTGGACACAATAATAGGAAAGCAATTAGATTTTCTGATGAAGGAATTCATCCAAAAAAAAATACTCTAATTAATTGTTGAGTGAATCTCAACATCAAAGGAAGTCTAACAAGGAAATAAGGCGTTTCAATTCAAAATGTATTCCTAATGAATCACTAATGTAAGACAACTACACATAAATGAAAACTTGCTAAAAATGAATGTCATGGATTGCACATGTTGAACTTACCTAAAACCTCAAATGATTTGAGAACTCCTCTGCAGCATGAAGGATGGCAGACCAGGTTCAATCCCTATACTCAACACACTCAATCTAAGCTACAAAAACTAACTCATGTTCTTTATATGTCTAAGGAATGCCAATACTAAATTGGCATTAAGATATGTAAGATTTGCAAGGTAAATACTAAGAGCAGTCAACTGAAGTTAACTCACATTGTCTAATTTATCGTATACCTTTTTATTCTTCGGGCGTCCATGTCTTTGGCAATCTCTTTGGTCTTTCCCATATTAATAACGTCACACTCTCTCTAGTTCGACCCAACTATGATTGCAAAACTTGTGACCTTATCGACAATGTCAAGATGTTATTTTTGTTCACATGAGATTGAAAGTCACAAGTCTCATCAGTGGGCGTTTAACTATTATAATTAGAAACGCGTCTTCTTCCTCTGGTGGTAGCAAGGGTTACAGTTTTGATTTCGGTTGAAATTTTGATAATCCAAATTTATGGAAATTTTTTTAAAAATTTCAATTTCGGTGAAAAAAAAGAAGATGAAAAACATGTTATAAAACCTATAAATTAATATCTCAACTTTTTATAGGCTCTAAAATCAACAAATAATGCACCAATTCAACATTTAAACTATATAACATTGTTCATATACGGAGAAGAATTCATGTTTTGCATGCATTCCCACAATATCTTAAATGCTATTGTTAATAGAAGGAAACAATTTCATTAATAAAACATACTTACCCATGGCACGGGTAACCAATGTATATGTTGTGGAATATGTAAGGTGAGCCTCATGAAACTTACACTACATTAACATTACGAAATAATATAAGAGCTTTAAGGGATATAATAAATTAGAATTACACAAATATAATATTCTAATACATAAAAATATTACGATGAGGCTCATGTCCACCGCTTGAAATATTATTCTGGAACTGACAATAATGCTCCCAAGAAAGTTAGTGGTAGGCGAAGTGTATGTAATGTTCGACATGCCTAGTGTATGTGCTTTGATCTCTCCCTACCCTCTCTCCAATAATGGGGTATGTCAAGTTCACCCAACCATATGAATTGTATGTATCAATGCTTGGACCGCTATATGACATTTGAGGTTGAGTATAATAAAAAACACCATAAGTATTATCTGAGCTAAACCTCGTAGGGTTGCCACCATAACAATGAGGGGCATGAGCACTAAAACCATTAACACATTACTGGATTCATTTTCTAAGCTCACTGTCCTAAAATTCGAAGAAATAGAATCATAATCAGATTGAGGAAAACCTTCACTATACCCGTTATGCCTCCTTTGATATGACTTTCCAAGTGCTCCAATTCCAGGACCAAGTTCTCTAGCACCATGATTTGAATCCTTGATAGCATGTGTAACTGATTCTCACAAGTACATGGACCATAACCATGTTGAATTGAATTGCAGTGATAAAACCAAACCAAAGGCTATGTCGAAATTTCACTAAAATTTTACCAAAATTTTGAAACTATCGACCGAATTGTTTCGGAAATATTGGGCATTTGTAGGAGCCTTGTCACTAGATTTCTGAAATTTTGCTAGACTGAAATTGTACCGAAACTAGCAAAATTTCATTCTGTTTTCAATAATATTGATACCTACCTCGGAGCAAATTTTAGCACTCGAAAATTCCGAAATTTTTATCTCAAATTTTAAACCTTGGGTGGTAGTAGTCAACAGTTTAACAACATTTAGATACTGATTCTCATACTGTTCCGTCCCAGCTGAAGAAGCTAGAGCCATGAGTCCATGATGCTTTTCAAATGCTACTCGAACGTGAAGATTGTAAAATTGTTGGTGAGTAATAAATGTTCCAAACTTACTGTTCACACATTAATTTGAAGGGCATTCATAGCTACTGGCTAGCTGGCAATAATTCACAGACTAGGAAGTGAAAAAGTTAATAAACAAAAAAAGGGGAAAGGATTTGTAGGGTTTATATGTAGACCAAGTAGAGAACAAGAAGTAGCGAACAACAGCCTCTGTTTTGGTGGAAGGTAGAAAATCAGAGCATTTGGAGGCGGAGATGGATTCAAAACCAAAAATGGAGTTTTGGCAAGAAGGAGTGGGAGTAGAAGAGCCAGTGAGCCCCACTGGCCAATACTTCAACAGCTCCATCTTATCAGTTGCAATTCTTGCTGTTTTGGAATCTGAAATTCCTATCAACGATTCCCAAACTCTGTCTTTGCTTAGAGATGTCTTCCTCCCCATCAACCCCCGCTTCTCTTCCATCATGGTAAGTCGCAATTCGTCATTTTCCATCACCAGAACTATTTTCACACTCCTGTATTATCCAGATCCATTCTTTTCCATGTACTTATGCTTTAATCTTACGCATTTTCTCTTAGTTGCATTGCATGTTCTGTCATCGTCTGTACGCAGTTCTTTTGTAGTACAAGGAATGGGCCTTAAGCCCAACATCATATATAGACTTTGCGCTCGTTTTCTTGATTTGTGTGAATATATAAGTGCTAAATGGATAAAATAAGCGTCGTCGCGGCTTGAGAAACCTTTGAACATTTGTTTATGTGAAATTAAACAGGTAATTGACAATGTAGATCAAAAGACACATTGGAAGAGGGTTGAAGTGAAGCTTGAAGACCATGTTCATGTCCCAATTTTTCCTTCTAACATGTCACCTCCAACATATGATACCTATTTTGATGACTACATATCCGACATTGCAGCCCAAAAGTTCCCACAAAACAGGCCCTTGTGGGAAATTCACATCCTCAAGTACCCAACAAGCCATTCAGCTGGCACTATAATTTTCAAGCTTCACCATGCTCTTGGTGACGGCTACTCTCTGATGGGTGCTCTTCTCTCTTGTCTACAAAGTGCTCGCAATCCTTCGATTCCTCTCGCATTTCCTTCACTGAAAAGTTTGGGACCAAAAAGTGATTGCAAAAAAGGTTTGTATGAGTTTGTGGCTCCCGTTTTGTCCTCGGTTTTCCACACTGTATCGGATTTCAGTTGGAGCATTTTGAAGAGCGTTTTGGTTGAAGATGATCGAACACCGATAAGATCGGGGGTTGACGGAGTTGAGTTTCGGCCAATTACATTATCAACACTGACGTTCCCGATTGATAAAATCAAGGTGATGAAGAACAAGCTTGGAGTGGTAAGATTACGTAACGAAGCTTCTTATATATCATGAAGCATATACCTTGACATTTCTTTATGCCAAAATAAAATTTGGGGAAGGTCATTTCCCAAATTATTCATATCAACAATGCATGAAAGAATCAATAATGGGTATAATGTGTTTGCCATATACATACGATATGGATACTTTGCTTATCCATTCCTCTGTGTGGACCAACCCTGCATCCACATCTTAAGTTCTTTCATATGAAAATGGCATAATCGGATTCAGGAATTATCTCCTGAATCAGGCTTTAAAGATCAGCACGCATATAGGAAATTAAGACAAAATCAATCACATTAAAGAGGGTCCGGTCATTCCTTTGTATCGATATTCATGTCTTTTTTTTTTTCTTTTCTTTTTTTACTAAAATATTGGTATGTAAAATTGCAGACAGCAAATGATGTGATTGCCGGAGTAATCTTCTTGGGCACAAGAATTTATATGCAAGAGGTGAACAAGAAACCAAGCAATGAGAGTTGCACTGCATTGGTGTTGCTCAACACCAGAAACATTGAGGGCTACATGCCAATCAAGGAGATGATCGAACCCAATGCTGAGATGTCATGGGGAAACCGATTCGGCTTCTTACACGTGTCGATACCCACGTTAGCTGAGATTTCAAACCCCCTCGACTTTGTTTGGGAAGCAAGAAAAATAATCAAGAGAAAGAGGAGTTCTGCTGCTGGGTATCTCACTAGCAGTCTCTTGGACATTTTGAAGAAATTTAGAGGGCCTGAGGTAGCAGTTTTCAAATATCTCTTGTCCATACTCTTTCTTCAATTTTTAGAGAGTTAAACATGCATATACATGTTTTTAGAAAGATAGTTTTTGGGGATAACCTCTTGAATCAAGTTTATTGAATGTTTCCTCAGATACAGAGTAAAATTATTGAAATTTGTTTGAAGTAAAATTCTTGAACATGGTTGATAAGGTGCTGGTGTGCAGGGGGCAGCTAGATTCATCCATAGCACACTCAAGAGCTCAAGCATGACAATCTCCAATATGATTGGGCCACTGGAACAAATGGCTTTGGCTAATCATCCAATAAGCGGCTTCTACTATATGGTGGTTGGTCCACCTCAGGTGCTTGCGTATATATATTGATAGCCTTTTATTAATCTTTTGGTCATGATTATAAGTAATTACTGAGATACTGTTGAATTTATGTGGTTGTATGCAGAATCTGACTATAACAGCACTTAGTTATATGGGAAATCTGAGAGTTGCCTTTGGAGCTGAAAAGGGATTCATAGATTCTCAGAAATTGAAGGAGTGCATGGAAAAAGCATTTGAGGTGATACTCGAAGCCACCAACAAACTTCCTCAAAAAGCAGCGTAAAAACGAGAAAAGAGGAAGAAGAGACTCGAACTTGAGTGTCGTATAATATTGGGGAGATAAATACCACGAGAAAGAGCTAGTTCGATTAGCACAACAATTAGGTCACAATTAGATTCATGGTAGAAACTTCTTGTATTCTGTATGGCTCCAAATTTCTCTGCACCTAGATTCTCTCATCTTCAAATTCAATTGCAATATGCGTCCTCCTACCTATGCATTCCTATGAGAAATGTTTGCTCAGTCCCAGTGTATAACAAATTGGGGAATTCATTAAAATAAGTCATTTATTGTTGTAGAGAGAAAAAGAGAGATGTCAGAATATGAGGATTCATATCTGAATGTGTGTTTACCCCTTGTATAGTGCCTGTATTTATAGTGGAGGATTCATAGGGTTTACTAACCCTAATAGGAATTAGCCTCATTAATATATAGAGTCCATATAGGATTCCTATTACTTGATACATCGTATCTAGTCAGTATTTCTACTTCTAGTTTATACAATCATACTGGAACACAAATTATAAACTGTGCGGGCAGCTTTTTTTATTCTACATTGAACACAAATTTTTCTTATTTGCAGATTGAGTCCATGTGGACTATAAGGGTACTATATGAATACTATTTCTCTCTCGCATAGTACTTCTATAGTTCAGTGTATAGGTACATCTTAATACCCTTATAATACCCATATTATCTGTATAATACACTCATAGTTCAATCCGCTTCAAGCTCGACTTCTCTTCTTCATGGGTAATTAGTTGATCAATAAAAGGGCAGTCCCCTTTCTTTTTTTGGTGCAATCGTAGAGGTAAAGTGGTGAGGTGTTTTGTTGAGTGGTGTTGCCGGACTGGATAGTAATTCAATTAGATTGAACCTATTTGAGTTCACCACCCAAATCCCGAAGCAAGGGTTGGAGAAGACATAACTTCACTTTCCATTTGCTGGGTTTAACCCGATTCGATTCAATTCATTGTTATTTACTCGTGTTCGGATCTGAAAGACAATGGAGAGGCTGCGGCAGAGAGGGGGAGGATAGAGAAGAAGACAGAAGTGGAGAAGGAGTGGCAAATCTACAAAATGAGAATATTTATATTATGGGCATAATTGCAATATATAAACAATAATTTATTTAGGGTGGAACTGACCAGTGTTGCCCTCACATTTTGGGGAGAAAATGTTGAAAAAATGCTCATTTTAGCCAACTCTCCTAACAAACTCCGCACTGGCCTAGCCCAGCTTCTTACAAATCCTAGCAATATGAATGGGAGAGAGAAGCCTTGTAAGCCTAAGTTCAAAGAAAAATTAGGGGGAATTATCAAAAATAGGCTAAGTGTCAAATCTTTGTTTTAAAATGGACGGTCAGTAAAATTCATTCCAAACTAGGCAAAAATTTGGCTATTTGCGCGACAAGCCCTTTATGGACTACTGACTAATTGCACTACAAGTCTTTAAGGACTACGACCACACTATTATAGACTATGACAATGCTATAATAGACTACTACACACTATATTGGACTACAAACACACTACGGGGGAGTAGCATGAAAAGTGCTGGAAAGATGACTCCATGGCATGGAAAGCTGCTGGTGGTTGTGGTAGCGGTGAGGAGGAGTAGGCGAGGGCGGCAAGTGAATTTGTGTTTTCTCAAATGGACTACGAACACACTACGATGGACTACGATCACATTATAGTTGGACTATGACCACACTACAGTTGTACTATAACCACACTACGTTGAACTACGACCACCAAGGATTTAGTTGCAAATTGACTGTATAAATTTGCCTAGTGAAGAATTGTCCACTGCCCTTGTCCTATTTTGAAACAAAAATTGTCCACTTGGCCTATTTTTGATAATTCCCCAAAAATTAGATGTACCTTTGCAAGCCCTGATCCATCAAAGCACTTGACAATTCAATTTCCTGTAAAACAGTATTGAGTTTACAAGAATCCATGGCTTTTCTTGGAGCATAAATATACCAGGTAAATCAATTCAATTCATTTCTTCCTTACTAGTTCTATCAGCATTTATCTTCACTAGCTCATATCCGATAGCTCAAATGTGATTCGACAAGAGTTGTTTCTTGAGAAAAAAAAAGTCAGGACGCTATGTAGCAACTGCAAGTCTGCCCACCGATGCATCAAGAGCCGTCCCCGGACTACATTTACGTGCACAAAATGTCTCACATTCTGTCAATTGGAAATTCCAATCACCTGTTGGACACCCACCATTCCAGAAACATAACCAGCAGAGAGATAGATGAAAAGAAGCTAAAATTGAGTTTACACTTCTCATATATCAGCAGTACTTCTATTTAGATACAAAAGAAAGAGTAACCAACACAAGAAACTCCATTACAACTCAGGAAATTAGATACCAAGACCAAAGGGCAGTATGAGTTCAGTTAGATATAAAATCGAGGAAAAAAGAACAAACAAATCAAACATTGATAGATAAACAAGAAGGCCAGCATTCTTTTCCTTTCTTTTGGATAAGATGAGGTTCTTCGTATCCCGCTTAGCAGTATTTTCACTTGCAGATGGACAAATATCTTCATGATTACACAACAACTTAAACACCATAAATTCCGTATCAGCCTTCCATATTCTACTTCTTGCACCTCCAAGCCGAGACAGAGAATAGGGGTCGGTCTTGCCAAGAGATCAATACACAGCCGTTCTCTTCTCTCATTTTATACCCGTCACAACCATAACCCTGCAACAACCTCTTCGCCTGCAGCATACCGTAATAGCTCAAAGGAACACTTCCAAAGCCGGCAAAATCAAGCCTTTGAATCCACTTCTCCATTTTTTCATGCCTTTCCTTCCTCTCAGATCCCTCACAAGCTATAATGTTTTTTATTTCCTCCCCGAAAAGCATTTTCTCCACCTTCAGTCTATCAACTGAAGTTCTGGACATCGTAGACTCCAAGCAATCAAACAATGCAGCATACGAGTACAAAGCTTCCATTAGCCTTTCCATTAAGGTGGATCCATTGTGGTTAGAATCTTGTTCTGTTACTACCATGACCTTTGGAGTCAAACTCCAAAATTCATTTAGAAAGCTATCCAACTTTGCTGAAGCAGTTAAAGATAGTGGCGATGACGAGGTTGAGTCAGGGCTTGGGCTATAGCCATTGCGCATCTCTTTCTCTAACAATTCACCCAATGTGCCTTGGTTCTGCAATGCTCTTGGTATGTGTCCACCAGTAGTCCTTGATGCTAATGGAGCTCTCTTTTTCAGGAGTTCATCATCAGACGCCAATAGGGAATGCAACTGGAGAACCGAGCTGATAGCTAGAGCCTCACCAGTTTTGACGCGAAGTTTTTCCATTTCAAGATTTTCTAATTTACTGACTATGGGACAGAATTGAAATGGGATATCCAGCTTTTCTGCTTCCTCAATCAGCCTATGGGCCATTTGATCTAGTACCTCCTTTTGTTGATGAATACCAGTAATTCTCAAATGAGGCGGACCTTCAGGCCTTGCACTTAAGACTTGAAGAAGAGCAATCCACTGTGCAGGTTCAGCTGCATGAAGATCAATTATGTGGACCATCTTTTCCCCTTCCATGGCCTCCATAATAGCTTGGTTTGTGAGCACAAAAGCCACCTTGAGGAATGGAAACATCTCAAAAAACACCTTCCGAACTAGAACTTCTTCGGAAACCAAAGAAATTTTTGTGGAATTTAGGGCCCTGTGAAGACCAGGCCAGATTTTGAGGATTCGATCAGCAAGAGCCTCAGTGAAGTAAGCAGCAATCCGCTGCATCGTATCACCATCGGCAGAGGCAAGTTGGGAGATTTGTTCAAGGACAACATTTGCGTTTTCTAGGTTTCCGGTGGCAACATGGTTTGCACAAGTAAGCAACAAATGGATCAAGTACAAACCCCGCTCCTCGGATTTTAGCTCTTTGAGCCATGGATAAGGTGATCCTAAATTAGGAGAAAAAGACATCATGGAAAAGATTTGGAGAGGAGACGAAGTTGCAGATGATGACCCTTCGTCTTGAAACATCGGTGCCATATGGCAGACAAGAATGATTTTGGTAATTGAGGACAAACTTAGATGATGAGAGATCAAAATCACTTCACAATCTAATTGCTAAGTGCTGAGTGATACGAAAAGCCGACGATTTCTACAACGAATATCCTACGGCTCATGCAAGAACCAACTTTGCATGAATTATACAATTTGAGAAGGATGTTTACTCTCAACCGTGAACCAAGAATTCACAAGAACTGATAAAAACTTCTTTCTAAACTATAACACCTAAAAGTTCTAAGATTTTGCAGAATGTATGATATCAAATACTGTCAGAAAACAGGGCTAACTATCGGAAAAGGGGTTCTGATTTTATCAAAAAACTATCAGAAATTTATTAAGAACAAAACTAGACAAGCTAAAACAAAGAATATTTGATCAAGTGAGATAAATATCAGAGAGGGAACTGACTGATCGAATGCAGGAAATGAAAAACAACAGAGAAAACCAATTCATATACAACGGAGAATCAGACAGAACTAACCAACGGGAGAAAGAAGAACGAAATCCTTACTGGGTTTATAATTTGGCCAAAAACCCAACTGGAACCCCACGAGAATTCTAGGAAAAGCCTCTTCAATCTCTCTTTTATGCACAGAGCTGCTGATGCAGGTGTTTTTTTTCTTCTTGCTTTCCTCTGTTTTTTTCACTATGAAAAGTGTAGGTAGTTCGAAATCAACTGATCTTAATTAAAGAGCTCCGAGCTTTGGAGGACAGGACTTCACGGCAACGTTGTCGACAATGCGTGAGGGAGTCCCTTTGTCGCTATTGTTTTGTTGTCCTCCTCTCCAAAAGTGGAACTTGGAATTTGCGAGAAGATGAGCCTTCTCTTGATGTATTCGTTTCTTTATTATTATTTGATTGGAAACTACTTAGAGCATTCGAGATTTATCTCCTTGTCCTCCTCTGTGGTTGACAACATTTTTATCTTATATTTTCATCATTAATCGTTCATATTAAACATGAAAGTAGATCTCAAAAGAAAATACATGACTAAACAAATTCTATGTTGTTTACACAAATATGATTGATTTACTTCTGTGTCTCTTTGTAAACTGGCCACTTTATTTGTGTATTTGTCTTGACCTAAGGTGTAAGGGATAAGCGCTGGCCCAGAGACTTCTTAATATTCCCAAAGGTTACATGAATCCAAACATGCCCTAACAAAGACAAGCGAGGCCCCAAAAATTTTGTTCCCTAGTGAGGAAAGTATGGGAATTGCAAGAAAGCTCACCGGGTACTTCCAAAACCCAGTTTTTGTCTTCTTTCCAAATGGCCATGACCATACAATTGGTATTACCTTCGTTATATTTAAACAAAGAGACAAGGAAGTTAAGCAACCATCCAAAAGTACTCGGTACGTTTATCTCTACTTGTGGACTCAAAGGGGTGGCACATCTACAAAACGAGAGAGTCCCACAAAATTAACGAGAGTCCCACTTCTGATCTGTAACGAGTTATTTGTTTTTAAAAGCGAAAATAAGTTGTTGAGGAGCTCAACTGAAGGTAAGGCTTCTTGTGGTGGTTTTGGCTCCCATACCATTTTATACCCCAAAACTCGGACACATGCCTACTCTATTTTTTAGGGTAAATGACAAACATGTTAACAAACTTATAAATAATTAGAGAAGCACAGCCCCTACATACACATATATAATAGCTAACTAGCTATCAATAGCGTTAAAAGATAACTAGTCAAATTAGATTCCCCGAGTACATAGACCATCAAAAAGGGCTAACAACCCCTAGAAAATCTCTATCATACTAGATCTAGATGTGAGTTAAAAACCAACAGTACGACACCACATCTAACCCCTTCTTATTCTTAAAAACCAAAACATAATGGGCACCAGATTCGGAGGAAATCGGATCCACAAGCACACTATAAATTAGAAAGCTAGAAAAAAAAAACAAAAAAAACAAAGCTAACCTACTACCTGAATCGTATGTAGCCGCAACGTTATGCATACAAGAAAAGAAAATCTAAATTAAACGATATAGCTCCACTGAGTGAGAGGGAGGTGGACTCTAAAACTACACGATCCCGAACGCGTGGGGTTACCGCCATCAAAATTGACTAGGTACTGGGATAAAAGCCGACACAGGACAATGAATGGCTCTCCACCCGACAGTGAACGGCTCTCCACTGGCGCAGCAGGCCCATAGGTCGTGCGACCTGTTCGACCGGACAGGGCCTCGCCAAGATTGGGGCACCAAAAATTGTTTTTGTTCATGACCCATATAAACTTCAAAACCCAATATGCAATAAATCTGAAAATTTTGGGCCCATTCAACATCTCAAATGCTAGAGCAAAAATAGAAAGTGTCATTTTGGGCCCTTAATACTTAAATCTTTGCAAATTTCCTAAGAGGGCTGCTATTTGGGGGCTTGTATTTTAGTGATTATTAACATAGTGGAAGCATAACTTGTTGGTTTGTCTTTATATGAAATTATTTGAAGGCGCGTGAAGATGTGGTTTGTTGACCTTTTGACACATGTTGGTTTGTCTTTATATGAAATTATTTGAATTGCTACTATAGAAAGATGTATTATTTTATAGATTAGGGGGTCATTAACTCTTTTTTTTAAGGGTAATTTTTGTTAAGAAAGAGGGCCTTAGGTTTGTTTTCGAACAGGGCCTTATATTTCGATGGAACGGCTTTGTCCACTAGTGGCTACGAGAAGCGCTGCAAGGAACCCTAGAAGAGCCCTCGACTTTAGACCCAACACCCTATTTGCTTAATGTATTGAGATGTGCTCATTCTATTTATTTGCGTTCAAAGAAAAAGCTTACCATATTGAAGATGATTAAATTGACCCCCAATCAAAAATCCAACCTGGTCACTGGTTTGAGTTAACGAATAAAAATTACGTATTGGAGAAAATCCCACGCATCGAGTTGTGATGAATTCGTAAATAAAACTGAGGATGCTCACATCTAAAGAGTCAACTATTTGAATTAAACTACTGTGAAAAAGAACCCATGAAAAAGCCGATCATGCCATCTCATATAGGGGCTCATGACCTTCTCAAAAAAAAAAAAAAAAAAAAATATAGGGGCTCATGGGCATAGTTTGAGTTGTGTCAAACACGTACATGACTCCAATCATGAAGTGCCACGTTCACAGTGCACATTAAAAGACCGTTTTATGACTCTGTACAAGGATAAAGACGATGACATATCATGGTTGACACATCAAAACCAGGAAATTGCAGCACATTCAGTGAAATGTAAAGGCCAAGACGAGATGTTGGTCACTCTTTAACCGTTGTAAGAGCATTTCCACCGAAAAAAAAAATGCAAGAGGCAACGGCAACAAATGTGGAGAAAAATTGCCTTTGTCAAAAATGTGGTTTTCACCGTTGCAAAAGCAGCCTTTTACTGCAGAGCTTGGAGAGGCAAAAGGCGGGAAAAAGGCAAGAAGTTGCCTGCCTCTTTGCCTCCAAGTGAATGACGTCAGCGCACTCAGCACAACCACTTTTATTTTTTTATTTTGGCCCGTAAACCATGCCGGGGAAAAGAAAAAGCGTTCTTTTCGAGCCACGTGACATGATCTTGGGCTTCCTTTTCTACATCCAACGGACAAGAATTTTTTGCCAAAAAAATTATGAAAATATACCAAAATTATAGGAAAAATTTGGAAATTTTGGTGGACAATTTGGAGATATATGTGGTGAAAACTTTTAGGATATTTGAGACAATTTATTCAATTACCTAATTGTTCAAACACACATAAAATTGACATAAATTAGAAAGGGTTTTTATCATGAATGGTGCCTGAACTTTCAATGACCGGACTTTATAGTGGCTGAACTTTAAAAGTGATCAATTTGGTACCCAGACTTTCAAAAAGAAGACTAAGTGGTGCCTCAGTTAACTTTTTGTTAAAATTCTGTTAAAATGAACATGTGAGAGGCACATGACTGCCTTCCTTATCTTCTCTTTCTTTTTTCCTCTGCTTATCGACTTGCTGGGTTTTGCGCCTCCGTCGTCATCCTTTGCTCCACCATTTTTAATCCACTTTCTTTGTCAATTCTACCCAGACAAAAGTAATAACCATTTTTAATTCACATACTTTCCATTGTCCAATCCTCCCTTACCATCCTTGCAGGACATCGCCATTTTTCAACCTTCACGTCAAAGAACCACTCCAACCCCACAAAAAAACTACACCAAACCCAGCTAAAACCAAAACTCCAAGCAACTTCTCACAGCTCCAGAGCACCAAAACAGCCCAAAATAGCAACTGGGTTTCTACCCAAATGTACGAACTTGCAGAACTTGATGCTTAAATATCCAAAATAAATTACTAAAACGACAAGGAAAAACAGCAGTATCCCAAACACCAAGCACAAAAAAAGCTATACAGTACAAAAACTTGCGAGATCAGCAAACACTACAACCGATCCGAATCCTAAAACCCACTACCCAAAATCCGTCTTCAATCAAACCCGAGTTCACCGATCTCTTCCGTCTCCACTAACAGCCTAAGAACCAAAATTAATTATCATGAACAATTTTTTTCTCTTGTCAACCGGAGAGCTGCTGTAGAGCGCGAAGATCGTGGCGGGGGCGCTCAAGGGCGGTGGCGAGCCGGTCGACAAGAGAAAAAAAATTTTGGAATAATTTTTGAATTTTTGGTGTTTTGCAGGATGTTCTCTCGGGAACTTCATCGGAGGGAGTCCACCATTCCGGTGTAATCGAAGAATGGTTGGGTCAACAGTGGTGGACCTCGCGGTTTTCGCTGCTGCTTGTTACTACGCTCTGTGTTCTTTAATTGATGAATTTTGTTTATTACTTTTTTCTAGGTACAATTGACAAAGAAAGTGAATTAAAAATGGTGGAGCAAAGGATGACGGTGGCGCAAAACCCAGCAAGTCGAGAAGCAGAGGAAAAAAGAAAGAGAAGATAAGGAAGGTAGTCATGTGCCTTTCACATGTTCATTTTAACAGAATTTTAACTAAAAGTTAACTTAGGTACTACTTAGTCTTCTTTTTAAAAGTTTGGGTACCAAATTGATCACTTTTAAAGTTCAGGTACTATGAAGTCCGGTTATTAAAAGTTCAGGCACCTTTCATGATAAAAACCCAATTAGAAATTACAAAATAAAAATGAACTTTGTAAATAGTAATTACCTTTGCTCTTGCCTTTTTGAGGTGGAACAAAAGAGAAAGGAATTACTATTTTCGTGGGCCATACAGGAATAATACTCATATTTTGGGAATATTTTCTTGCCTTTACCTCTTGCCTCATGGGTGAAAACGCTCTTGTAGTCACCCTCGTTTTGCTTCTTTTGCTTTTGTTTAACATGTTAAAGTTCGTTTGACAGTGATTTGGAAGGGTTGAGAATATATAAATATTAAATTAAAGATACGGCTTATTACTCCTCCACTGATTTTTCTAGATAATCCCGACAAAGAATCATTGATTGAATTGATATCTTTATAGTACATTATATACATGATACAAGACCAAGTGACATGATGGAAGTGTTTCACCTTTAAAAGTGATTATTGTGGACAACTTCAGATCATACCACCAAGGTCCACCGATGTATTTTTGTGTTAACTGTATCAAGTCTCTGTCTGTAGAAATTTAATAGTGAAAAAGTTTAAACTTAAGAATAAATCATTAACGATCTGCTCAAATTGTCGTAGTTCCTTCCGTGAACTTTCGGCACTAGAGCAGTGAAAACAACGAAGGAAAAAAAAGACAAAAACCTCCGCACCTTCGAAGACATGCTTGATTTCTCAGTCAAATTTCTATAGTATTCAAGAATAAGCATAATATGCGATTTAGACATGAAGCCTTCAAAATTGTCAGTATATTCAGCGAGCAGTTTCAAATTGCCTTGAAAAAGTGACAGAGTTCCTAAGAAAATGAGTATCTTACATGATATCAACAAGCAATGGCGCTGAGAGGATCTAAACAATATTCAGACTAAATATAAGGATATTGTGCATGTGGATAACAACTAACAGGACTTCAGGTATTACTTTTGTTGAGAAGATATGGTATTCGGTATAGCACTCTAACTCTAAGCAACTAATGTACATCAGAAACTCTTTGCACCAACAAAATATGTTCATCAGAAAGTCAGACAGTTCTTTGTCAATGCATTTATCATTTATCATCACGTACTGGATAGAATGAATGCAAAACATGATGAAGACAACAATCAAGTCAGGTGCTCAAATGACGGCTTGCCTGGCAGATCTGGGTCACAACTTCAGGCCTATATACGTAGGACTAAAAACCACCTGCAAAAAGTAAATCCAGTTATTCGTAAGAAACCTCTAATTAAACATGAACTTTATTTTTACTATTATTATTATTAGTATTGAAAGACAACAAATTTCCCACCTTTATTTAAAGGTCCTCTAACCTGCGCTAGTGCAACGGCAATTTTTGCACCAACAAGTGCATTGTTCTTGACCAGTGCAATGTCTATTGTTGGTTAAGAAACAGAGCTGATCTCCAACAGGTAGGAGTCGGACTGAGAATATGAACCTATCACTATTATTAGTGCAAAATGAAATGAATAAAGGATACTTGAAGCAAGAGAAGCTCCTCCTGTCAGTTCATTCACTCTCGCGAGCAAGAATGGTGTTTCTGCATTTCCTGTTATGTTCTTATCCCTGAGAACACAACTTCATCTTTAGTGTATTAAAAAACATAAGTTGAACCTTATATTAAGGGGACCATGCGACTATAGATTATTGGATGAGAAGATAACAAGTTGACCTAGCTTCTTTAAGTGCTCTCTGTATTGCAGACTCGATTAAACTTCCAGAAGCTGAGTGTTCTTTAGGTATGGGAACAGCAATAAGAACTCCCGTTCCAAGTTCAAGGTTTAGGTTTGCATCTACAAAAAGATAAAGACAAAGAAGTTATGAAAGGGGTATCAAGCACAATTTATTCTACCAAACAGATGAACTCGCAGTAACTTGCCTATAAGCCGAGCACAGTCTTCCGGGGTATCTACACGGCAAGGGACCTAGATTTTCAAGTAATTAATAGACAAAAACATGAATAAAAAATACATTCAAAACAACATATGTTATTTGTATACCTATAGGTCATGCACATACACTTCTTTCCATGTTTACCATTATAAAGCTTTCCACATACGACACTTTGCAGTACTCCAACCAGAAACAAAAGTTTTTTTTATTACTTGAGATATGTCTCTACCCTCAACCCATCCCTCCCATGCCAATCGTACAAAGGTTCATGAGCCTAACTGATTGACAATTTTAATCACAATGAGAGAGAGGGAGAGGCTGACACCCAGTTTGCTCCTTAGGCACAATTCTGGAAAGTTTTTCATTCTATTCACCGCTAACGAGATTAAGCTAATCATTTTCCAGCCATCATAATTAAATGAACTCAACACCATGTGGACGGTTATCCATATGGAATGTAAAAATAGCAGAAATAAATAACAGACACTTGAACAAAATTGTAATTGAGACACCAGTTCAGAAATTTGATTGACTAGCTAAAATGTAGAACAAGAACACTGATCACCTTATTTTATAACTAGAGTTGACAATGAATACCTTGCAACCACTTGTTTGTGTGAAAAATGCTGGAAACTCATTGGTACCATAAGCAGCAACAGATACTCCCTGAGTTTCCTGTTCAAAGACAAACCAATTTTTTATAGTTGATTGGGCATAGTCATTTACAAATATATATATGACATAGCTTAGTGCAGACCAAATACTCAAGAGTTCTTGGTATATCCAGTATGGATTTTACACCAGCAGAGATGACAGCTACTGGTGTCCTTCCAAGCTCAGTAAGATCAGACGATATGTCCATAGCTGCAAAAATGAAGAAATTGAATTAAATTTTGTAACATATCATCTAACCATTAAACTTTTGTTAACTGGCAAATGCTGGTGTAGATGCAGTCTTCAAATACTTATTTTTGCACTGTAGGAGGCAAGTGCTATCTGGTTGAGTTGCAGCATGCACATAAGAGGGACACATTAATAGGTCTCTATACAATATTAGTCCTTTATCCAACAATGGAATAAGGGCCCACACTATGATCTTTACTTGTAGAAATCTTGGGGATGTTATAGATGAGCTGATTTTTGTACAATTTAAGTTTCAAAGACATTTTGGTATTAAAGTTACTAACATAACGTAGACTTCTGTTTGTTGCTTTTCTTTTTACCTGAAGTCAATGGCAACTACAAGTAAAGTCGATTGTGAAAACACGCTTGCTCATGCTAAATTCATCCAAGAATACTTCTATATGGGGCCAAAATGTGCAACAGATGCTGAAAATTCTTATGTGATTTCATAATGTTTTCAACAGTTAGGTTACCTTATTTTTTAAATTCAATCATGAGCTGTTTATATAAAAAACACCAAAAATACATAGTATCAACTCACTGTGCTCGCCATGTCTATGTACTCCTCCAATCCCTCCAGTAACAAATAACGGGATTCCAGCCTGCAATAACGGTACTAAGTAGTAAGTATTAGCAAAAAAGATTAATAGCATCAATATAATAACAGACGTATGCTTTCTTTATCATTTAATAAAGTAGGCAAGAACATAAGTTGGTTACCATAGAAGCAATACACATTGATGCAGAAACAGTGGTTGCTCCATTCCCTCTGGTTGCCACCTAAACAGTAGGCAGCTCGTCATATTGTAACTTTTAGCATCTTATGTAACGGATATAACAGAGTCCGGGCCACACTATTTTGTGCATAAGAAGGTTATCTAATGGAGAAACCAGCATGGTAATGGGAGCTATAAGATGTAGCTACCCTAAAGTTCTGCAGATTTAAAGTGCAATCCCGATGATTGAAGTCACAAAAATAACCATGTGTGTCAAATTTCAAGTCAGTGAAGCATAAAACAATACTCTGAAAGCCAGATGTGAGAAGTTATCAATTTTTTCCCTTTGCTGAATGCTGGTAGTGAGGCGTGTTTTCATTTTCAGCGTAGGTGTAAATTTTTCAACAGCAGGTCTTAGAATGTATTCTAAAACATCACCAAAATGTAAATAGAAAACTAACAGCAGTCAACATGAGGAAAAAGTCATACTGGCTTATCCTATTACATAAAATAACTGCAATTCATTAGTTACTCACAACATGAGCAATGTCTCTTCGAGCTGTTTTCTGAGCTCTCGGTCCCAGAATTGCGAGCTTTTCAAGTTGTTCCATACTCAGACCTAGACAAAGAAGTAATTTGACGCCAAAAAAGAAACAGGGAAGGTAAAGAATCATGTCATCTAGCACCCCTCAGAGAAGTGTTATGTAGCAAGAAATTTCTCAAATGAGCCTTACATAGAATACCCTATGCTTTGTCCTAAATTATGAAAGATATAGCGTCAAGAAAAGTGTTCGTCGGTTTAGAATTTTCTATGCAATTCAATTTTCAACTTCACAAAACATAGCACAATCACAAGAAGACAACTAACTAATAGACTTAGCATAAGCTACCTCTCCAACGATACATAATCATAAAGAAAGAAGAAGAAGAAAGTGGAATGTAAATACCTACGCAAGGTACGCCATCCAAAATGGCAATGGTGGCAGGAACAGCCCCGTTCGCCCTCACAACCGCCTCGACCTCCTTTGCGGTTTCCAAATTCTTAGGATATGGCATCCCTGAAAACAAACAAAGATAAAATTGAGCAAGAAAGTGACAACGTAGAAGAGAAAGTGATTGTGCGTCACCATGGGAAATTATGGTGGATTCAAGAGCAACGACAGCACTCCCGTTCGACAACGCTTCGGAAACCTCTGGAGAAATCTTGACCAATCCCACACCGACCTTGTTCGGCTGCAAATGTCCCCGGAGATTAGATATTCTCGAGAGGGCTGAAGACGACGGCGACGCCATGAATCCTTTCCTCGGTTTTCGAAATTGAAGACAACCAAAAGTGGAAGCGGTAGTTTGTTGTGAGAAGTCAACTACTTGTGTTTTTCCCTTGGTTTGACTCTTGCCTAAAGGTTTGGTCGGGTCGGGTGGTTGCAAACCCGACCCGTTTTTTGTAAAATGACCCGTTACACAACAACCACATACATAACTGCTCTCTTTTCATCTTCTTCTTCCTCTGGCTACCCATTTTGCCGCTCGCTCATTCATGGCTTCCAGGCTCTCACTCACTTCGATTCCCAACCTTACACTCCCAGCTAGAAAGTTCCAAAAACACCCTCCACAGATACCTCTATTTTCTCTTCCGTCCCTGAGTTTTCATGTAAACCACTCTTGTAATTCGAGGTTCAATGGAAAATCATCGTCATCACCAGCTCTTCACGCTGTCCAAGAGGAAGTGATTCAACCCCCAACGTCAGAGTCCACCAGTAACTCCTCTTCCAAGCTCGTGCTCGTCGTTGGCGGCACCGGCGGTGTTGGTATTATTACTGTTCCCTCATTGTTGCTTGCTTTCTCTACTTTATATTGAAATTTCGATTTCTTGGGCTGTTGGTTCTGCACTGAAGTATCTGAGGTTTAAGTTGTAGTTTGTGGTGTTTTTTATCCATGTTTTCAGTTCTGGCACATACCCTTTTGTGAAGTGTCCTGAAATTTCGGTGCTTTTTATCTCATTTCAGGGCAGCTGGTTGTGGCCTCGTTGCTCGACAGGAATATCAAGGCGCGGCTGTTACTGCGTGACCCTGAGAAAGCAACTGCATTGTTTGGGGAACAAGATGACGAGAAAATGCAGGTACCGGTTTCTCTGTAAGTAATGGACCAAGATGCCTCTATCACTCAAGTATTTTCATGCACATCTGTTCAGTAAATGCGTTAGTTTAACCCGAAATCGAAATGGCAATAGGTGATGAGGCCCTATGGTTTCATTTTTCATTTACTTAGAAATTGAACTGGAGCACATACCTGAATTCATTGGAGATGATTTAGGTGACATTTGTTATAAAATGTCGGTTCTGATACCATACGCAATATTTGTATTTGTGAGTAGTAAATTCACAGACAATTAGTAATGTATGCAGAGGCTGATAAGGTTGTACACACTGAGGTACAAGACTTGGACTTCCCCATGCCTGAAACAGATTACTATTGGGGGCAATTTCTTCTTTTAACATAAAATTAAGAGCGTAAATGTTTATCTTGTATTAAGTTTGTTTCCTATACAGCAGATGGATTGGGAATTATAGTTCTAACGCTGCTAAGCTTGATAGGTGTTCAAAGGAGATACTCGGAATCCAGAAGATCTAGATCCCTCTATTTTTGAGGTTTGTGCCTTTAGTTTAGCTTCTTAAACCTCTTTTCTTCAAGTTTCTGAATGGATAATATGGTCAAGGATTAATGATTCCTGAACGACTCAGCTTTAAACAGTTCTCTTTTAGGGAGTCACGCATGTAATCTGCTGCACGGGAACTACAGCATTTCCTTCCAAGCGTTGGGAGGGGGATAATACACCAGAAAGAGTTGGTAAGAATTATCGAGTTTGAAGGCTTAAGCTTTAAGAGTGAGAAAGTACTGTTGACAAAGTGCATAATCTATTTTCGGTTTGGTATATAATAGGCTGACAAAGAGATGGCATACTGGATATATTCATGTTTGTTATACCAGTAATAGATGAGTTATACATCCACAGGCATGCATTGGCATGCAAACAACTGAAGATTGCCTACACGTCCATAAGTATGATTTCCATGATTTTGACTTTTAAACTTATTTATTGCAGATTGGGATGGTGTGAGAAATGTCGTATCTTCACTGCCTTCGTCAGTGCAGAGAGTTGTTCTTGTATCATCAGTAGGTGTAACCAAGTTCAATGAAATGCCATGGAGGTAAGATTACTTATTGTGGATGTTGAGTTAGAAACCCAGTACCATTCCTTTGGTTCATTGGGCCTTAATTAAGTTTAGTTATTTTATTGACGTTATCAACAAGTAAATATTGTGTAGTTGAGGTTGGAGTATTCAGAATTTTATTATAGGATCCCGGCAAGGAATCTGTTGTAACCAAAAATAAATAGCAGAAAAGGGATAGCTGGCAACAGCAGAAACTGGATATTTTGTGCCCATAAGTGCACTCTGAAGTACTTGCAATTTTATGAGACCATAATGTTAAACCAGAGATTTATCACATGTAATGGAATCAACATTCCTACTAAATAAGATTTTTAATAACTCAGACATAGGAGCAGGTATGGTTGTAAATCGAGAGAAGCTCCACATGCCCAATGGTATGGGAAGGTGCATTGACCTCTGGCTTGCACCCTCTCAGTATGCCTTTGTACCTACAGCTACTCCAATGACTCAAGCAATACCTGCATCTGTTTATGGCTCCACCAAAGTCTTGGATTATGCCACAAAGTGTCCACCCACTGTTAGACACACAAGTATCACGGTTTCACCTTGTTAGGCCTCTGCAGAGTCCCAAAGTAAGCTCCTCACAAGTGTCCTTCAGGAACACATCTTTAGAAGCAGAAGCTGAAGAAAGGAAAGTGCTAACTCAATAGTTTGGATATGGATTCTGATTCTAGCCCCATCTTCATGAATTTTGTTTATAAGAGAAACAAGGAAAATTGTTGAATGCAACAGTCCTTTCCTAATAGGTGACGTGCAGTGCAGGGTTTAGTTGTAGGGACATTGAAAGTATGCAGTGCCTTGATTCTGGGCTTAGGGACTTTACTGACTTCTACAGCCCATCTAGCCTGTACATCCAATTTGGTCAGGATTAAGTAGTTGATTTCTAATCGGTTTAAAGGTTCACATTTTATTTTTACTGCATCGATTAATTTATCAAATTCTTCTTTACTTTTGTAGCATTATGAACCTTTTTGGTGTTCTCAAATATAAGAAGATGGGGGAAGATATGCTTCGTAATTCTGGCCTTCCATATACAATAATCAGGTTGGTGTAGATTACTTTATGTAATTATCTATTAATTTCCAGCTGTATATCCAGTAAATAGGTGCTTATATCATGTATATATGCTTTGTATATTGCAGAGCTGGTAGATTGACAGATGGACCTTACACATCATATGATCTTAATACGCTGCTCAAAGCTACAGCTGGCCAACGACGTGCAGTCCTGATAGGTCAAGGTACAGTATCAGTTTGCAATAAGCATTGCATGAAATTTCCATGATGTAGAGATTTTGTTCCTGAGCCTCAATGATTTCCTGTGGTCTTGTATAAAAAATGAAGTGTTAATTAGTCGTAGTGCTGAAAAAGGTTAAAATATGCCAAATGCATGAAGGCTGTCTGCAACTTGAGCTGGTGGACTAAAATCACTAGCCTGACTGTCAATAACTTAAAAGGCTGACTATTAGCGAAGCTGCTTGGGCTCGAAGGGAAATTTCCGACATTGTTTTAACATGAACCATGTAGAGGGAGGGAGAGGGAAAGGGTTGAATATAGGAAACTGCTATTGAAAAGGTTATAGTGGAACTGATGACGAACTATGAGTAGGATTTGTTAGTTTTCTTGTGTCATTGCATGTCCCCTATAGGGATTTTTGGTGCAGCAGTTCGTATACTGTTTTTTTTTCCTTCCAAAAAAGGAGGAAATCTTATTTAAACAAAACAAACAGCAACAGGAGTAGATAACAAGTCCACAAAAACGAAAAAGCACAAGACCACCCTGAACTAAGAACCTAACCACCAAATTAGCTAATATCAGGTCTCCAGTTAATCCATATGTCTGAGAAAGTGATATAGCTCTAAATTCTGAGAAAATTGAAGACCATAAAAAAAGGAATATAACCGAACTTTATCCCATTGATAGCAGCAGTTCGTATCTGAATCTGTAGTTATGATCTAAATAAGAAAACTTATATGAAATTTGCACAGTAGGTTAGGATGGGTATTATCTAAAACCATGTAGTTTACCTTCACACGAATGCTGCTGCTGTTTAAATTTAGCTATCCCACGCTTTAAGAAACTTCATGTGTTTGCTGCTTTCTTAATAGGTAAATCTGGTTTCGAAAATATAACTCAAAACCTAGTAAATAGTTTCGCATCAAGCCACAGATTGAGCCAACTTCAATTTGTGATAAGTCTTAATCGAGTTGAGTTGAACATTTGGAGATTTTCCTATCACACGCACAAATTCTCCTGGTTTAAAGTTGTATCTTGTCTTGTTTACTAGATTCATACTTATCTCCTGTCTTTTATGGGCTCCAGGAGATAAGCTAGTTGGAGAAGTTAGCAGGCTTGTTGTTGCAGAAGCTTGCATACAGGCGTTGGATATAGAATGTACTGAAGGGAAAATTTTTGAGGTCAACTCAGTTGAGGTAATTTTCTAGACATAATTTAAGGTGGTTATTGGTGTACAATGTATGGCTGATCTTGTTCTTCACGTCCCTGGGAACTTCAACCTAAAGAATTCAGTCTTTTCTTGTATCCATGTTTGACAGACTTACTGCATCTAACTTGAAAAAGAAAATACTAAATGACAATTTTTTTCTTGCTCAAATAATTTGATTTGGTTTAAAGAGGCAATGAGATTGTTGATCATTGCCTTTTATTGGGAGACAGGGAACAACCTTTGACTTTGTGAACATTCATTGTGTCTTGTTCTCATATGTATATCTCAAGGTCTGCAGATTGTAAGGGAAAAGGGGGATAGGCCATTCTATGGTTTTGCTTACTTTCTAACCTCTGGATCAAAAGAAAGAAATATAAAAGAATGAATGGAGAGGCATTTTCTTGTATAGATTGAAGCCATGCCAAGATGGTTGGAAGATGAGCATGGTGATTTTAGCCTAACTGATGAGATAGGGCAAAATAAGGTGAAGATAACATTCAATAAGGGATCGGAAAAATTAAGTATCGGGGGTTTGGGTTGTCATTATAGGTCTTGAAGCAGTTGCTATCAAAGAAACATTAATATCTGGGGACTTATTTCATATATGTTTCTAAATAACGCATAAATTGTTCACTGATCTCCCTGAAGAATGTTTCTGAAAACATGGATGAAAACAGTTTCTATTCTACGAACCACAACAATGTAAAGTGCAGATTGAAGGTGAATGTACCCTTATTTAATTGCTTTAAGGGGACTAGGAAGTAGCGACCTGCTTTATCTAGAGTGAAATTAGCTGATGGAGACTTTCATTAGCCTCACACTATATGGTTGTATGCACGTTATTATCTCATATACTTGTAGTATGCCCTTCATTATTTATCATGTTAATATGAATGCATATTACTTGACATAGCAACCGATCAAAAAAAGAAATTGAGGTATAAATATCCATCCCTATAGGGATGCTGAGGTGCATGTGATGAGGAACAAGGTTTATGAAAGAGATAACTAGATATTATTTGGGTATTCTAAGAGCAGGAGACTTTAATAATAGAAAGAACATAGCTCTCTGACTTGCAACTTGATTGAAATTCTGGACATTAGATAACCACCTGTTTCCATGAACCCATCCAGGATTTAGATCCTAGAGTTAGAATAAGAAATAGGAAATGGGTTAAATGAACCTATTTCTGATGTTTGAACGAATTTTTTTTATATACTACAACCTAATACTGTGCAGGGAGAAGGTCCAGAAAGTGATCAGCAAAAGTGGCGGGAATTATTCAGAGCTGCTCTAGATCAGTAGCTGTATGCTTTCGTTTTGTTCATATGCAAGCGTATCAATGATAATGCTTGAAGAAAAGCAATATGAATATATATATCCGTCTATATATTGTAAATAATCAGTAATGATTCGATTTAGATGTGTAAATTTTCTGTTTTTCATTCGATATTGTAAATAATCAGTAATGAATAAAAATTCTACAAAGGGGTTACATAATGCGCAATACTAAAAAAGCGTACGCTATTTTACGCTTTTTTCCGCTTTTTACGCTTTCTACGCTATTTCAAATTCCCGCTATTAATGCGCTATTTTGGTTTTTTTTTTTTCAGAACAAAAAAACCAAAATGACGCCGTTTTGGTGCTTTTTTCTTTTCTTTTCTTTTTTGGTTTTGACTTAAACCTATTTTCTTTCTACGTGCCAGCCGCAAACATCCCATTTTTCACTACATCTTCGCCAACTCACCGCCCAGTGCCCACCAACTCACCTTGTGTTGTCGTCGTCGCCGACTCCGGCATTGAACATTCTCGATAAATCTATTTATCAATCTCAGATTAATTTGATTAGTTAATTGAACTGATTTAGCTGATTAGTTAATTGAGTGATGTGTAATTGTGAAGAATTGGATTGATTTAGTTTGGCTAGTTATAAGATTGGTTGGTTGATGTGTGATTTGTTTATCAAGTAGGCAAAAAGGGGAGGATGATTAGGGAGCTGACATCTATTGTTCAGAAGAGGTTTAAGTTCCCAGAGAAAAACGTTGTGCTGTACACTGAGAAGGTGAACAACAAGGGTTGCTCAAGCCGTACAAGCTCCTCGGAGGCCTCGCTGTTCGCAGGTTCTTCATTACCTTTTGGTTCCAAATTTCTATGAATCACATGGATATATAAATGAAATTTTTAGGGAGATTATATCCTCACCCATTGTTTATCTCAACCCACCCAATCCCCTCAAAACACCCATCATTTATTTTAGTTCGTATGAATTTTCTCTTTGCACCCATTTTATGTTTCAAAAATACCCTTAATATAATATTGAATTTTTTCATTGTACCCATCACTATTCTAACTTATAAAAATCAAATTAGCAAGAAAATAAATACGAAAATGAATTTATTTTCGTTAATTCATGAACATGACACGAAAAATCCATCAAGCTCATGAAACTCACGAGGTATGAAGCCACCACATTTATGCAAGTTTCGGTATAATGGTGGATCCCAAAAATCAAAAGTTCAATCTTTCCCAAACCAAAATTTGCATCAACAGACATAAACCCTAAAACTCTAAAACTTTCACCAAAATTTTGCATATGAACCGTAAACTTGGAAAAAAAAAAAAAACCCCAACTCTCATACCTCAATTGAAGGATCGTCGATTTCACGTTCCATTCGTCAAGAGAGTTTTGATTTCCCTTCAAGTAAGCTTCTCCATTGAATGGCGTTGTGGGAGATTTTTTTTTTTTTTTTCTGTTTGAGAATACGTTCTATCAAAAGTTGAAGGGTTGTGTTTGAGATTGGGTGTGTTGAGAAAACTTTTTTTTTTATTTTGTATCTTTTGGTTTAAAGTGTAGTTTTACACATGGATATAAAAGTAATTTAATAATTCCTATGAATGATAGGTGTGGAGAGAGAATTATTGGGTGGGAATATAAATTCCCAAATTTTTATTGAAATTGAATATATAGATGAGTTTGTTTATGGATTATTTGTTTCAAAGAATCTTTGAATGTTCAATTGAAATTGAAATTGAAATTTATTTGTTTTGACTCGTTTGGTAGAAAATGTCAACAAGTGACAGCATTCCTAGTGGCAAGAGAGATATTGCTTGGAAGCATGCAACCCAAGAACCCGGGGAAAAGTATCCTAGGTGCAAGTATTGCAAACAATTGTGCACTGGGGGTATTACTAGATGATAGAAGTGAATATTTTGATCATGATGGCTTTGATTTGGATGATGAGGCACTTGAGGATGAGGATGAAGATATGGATGTTTTAAGCGGTGTTTCTTTATAATCTATCTGTAATATTATTAATCTTGTTGAATTATTTTTTCTCATGTTAAAACTATCTATTTTGATGATTGGATATTGGTAATTTTGTTGAATTATGTTTGAATATTGTTGATTTGTTGTTGAATGATATTTGGAACTTTATGGATGATTATGTTATAGTCAAATAATATGTATTTTTTTTTATACCAAAAAAGCTTAAGCGAAAACGCGGAATAGCTTACGCTACGCGATAGTGAGCTAATACGCTACGCTACGCGAAACCGCGATTTCAAACATTGACCTCAGCCTATAGCCACTGCCGCAATACCCACAAATTAGTTGGTCCAAATTTTCGACTCATACGGTGGGGCTGATGGTCGCTAGTTGGTCCAGGCCAGTCTACTCTTGGATAGAAGTGGCCACACCAGAAAGCTTCAATTTATTTAAACGATAAATTACAATTACATATCCTTTAGCTATTTAGTGATGATATGAATTATGTTGATTTGCTAGTGATTGAGTAAATGAGTTATGTATTTAAAGTGAAAGTCACAATGCAAAAAAACTACTAAAGGCCGCATTCTCCAATACGTCAGAGCTACTCGATGTACTTGCACCATTCTTTGTAGACGACAGATAACATGAACGAGTGAGCAGTGGGCCTCATAAAGTTTACGTCATCACTGAAACGCCGGAAGTTGATAATTCTAGAAAGAGTAGAATACAATTGCAATAATTTGAAAATATAGGATACTGAAATGCAAAAAAAAAATAAAAAAAAATATTATATTAAAATTTGAACATATATTTTCTCTTGGGGAGGTTATATCCACACCCATTTTTTATCTCAACACACCCAATTTTCTCAAAACACCCATCACTTATTTCAGCTAACTTAATTTTCTCCTTACACCCATTTTAGTTCCAAAAAAGCCCCTAATCAAAAAACTTATCACATGAGATACCCCCTCATCACCAAGCGGTGGGTTTGTCCATGAGACACCACCTCATCACCAAAAGGTGGCATGTACAACTATCATATTCGAATCCATGCCAATAATTTTAAATCAAACTGATAAGATTCTTTCAATTTGACCTTCCATTCATCAAGAGATTCTTAATTTCTCTCTAAGTAAGCTTGTCGATTGTGTAGAATGGAATAATCACATTGTGCGGGCACTTTTTATTTTTATTTTTAGAATACGTTGTTTGAGAATTGGAAGGGTTTTGTTTGATAAGCTGGGTGTGGTGAAAAATATTTTATTTTATTTTATATTTTTTAGGGTTTAAATGTAACTTTACAAAAGGATAAAAAATAATTACATAATTTATATGAATGATGAGTGTGGGGAGAAAATTATTAGGGGAGAATATAAATTCCGTTTCTCTTATTGAAAGAACAAAAATCTTTTATTCCACCCATATAGTACCTGCTCTATGTACCAATTCGAATACGAATCCCGCACTTTCTCCTCTCTATGCCAAAAAGCCTCCCTTTCCTCTTCTTTTCTTCGCAGAAAGTAAAACCCATATCTCCCAAAATCTCAAATCTACTCTAACCCCATTTCCTTCACGTCTTTCTTCCATAGCCGCCCCGAACCCCATCTCTCAAAACCCCAGTCTTCGCCGAAATTAAATCCCTAATGAATTTCATCTCTCAACATCTTAGATCTAGTCGGTGTTTCGGTGGAAGCGGTCATTATGAACGGTTTTGGATCCGTACCGAACCGGATCATACCAGTCCGGTATCAAAGAGGTAACTAGTCGATATGGGCACCCAATTTGGGTATTAGGGTTTCGGATTGTAATTGAGTTTTCTTTTCCGATTAGGGTTTCGTGAAATTATAATTGCGAATTTATCATTGTCTGAATGTTTGATGCATTCCAAGAATTGGGTTTGCTTCTTGTTGGCTTGGGTTTGCATTTTAGTCCCTAGGGTTTCTTGAATTTGTTGCCAACAAGAAGAATGAGAGGTAGCTAGTCGATTTGGGCATTCAAATGAAATATAATCAGCGTGACCGACGGGTGGGTGCAACTGAGTATATATTCTATTGAATGGTATTTAGGTTTTCTGACTCATCTTGGTTCTCTGTTATGTTCTAATGAAAGTTTTTACTTTTTTATAGGCAATATTCAAAGAACTCTGCAAAATGTTGGATCCAGGGAAACTGACATTTACTCCTCACAGAAAGGAAAACCAAGTGTTTTCATGGTCCTTGATCTATAAGGTATACTGGAAAATGGACTATTTAACACATGTTATGTGCAATTCTAATCAGAAGGTTGGGATTGAAATAGATAATTTCGTGCGAAGCTATTATGATGTGAGCTTAAAGTAAGGTGGTTACTTCTACTGAAAGGTCCCTTTTTTAGTATTCTAAAGCACATTTGTAAACTCGATGAACGTCCCTTTTTTTTAAAGATGGTAAAAGTGAGGTGTTTGAAATGCAGATTTATACAGTGATGCATAAAAGTCCCTTATGGTGAAATTAAGTTGTTTACTGCATTTCGAATGGCCCTTTTTCGGAATGTCCCTTATCAGTATCGTAATGCAAATTTACAACTTGATGTATCGGTGTCCCTTTTTTGTTTTTGAAAGATGGTGAAAGTAAGTTGGTTACTACATTTCGAATGTCTCTTTTTTTCGATTTTCAAAGATGGTGAAAGGAAGGTGGCTACTTTCTATCGGAATGTCCTTTATCGGTTTCGAAATGCAGATTACAACTTGATGCATGAAAGATGGTGAAAGTAAGCTGGTTACTGCATTTCAAATGTCCCTTTTTTCGATTTTCAAAGATGGTGAAAGTAAGCTGGTTATCTCATTTCGAATGTCCCTTTTTTCGGTTTTCGAAGATGGTGTAGTAAGGTGGCTACTTTCTATCGGAAGATCCCTTATCGCTTTTAAAATGCAGATTTATAGCTTGATTCGTAAATGCCCCTTTGTTATTTTGAAACATGGCTACATGTCCCTTCGCTGTAGAAAGCTAAAGCTAATATGATGGTGCAATTAACATGGTACTTGATATTGGAATGGAGAAAGAAAATTGGAAGAAGGAAGGTTATTGGAACCAGCCAGATGTGTGGCCTAATTTCTAAGGCCTAACCAAAAACTTTTGCTATGATTCAAGCCAAGTTATTGCCTTATTTTTGTTTCAAAAAAGATCACTTGAGAGAATTTGCATTTTATAGGCTCAGCTCAAGGCTGAGACCTGCTAGTAGCTAATAGCCAAATCAATGGTCTCATTTCTGAGCTCTCACTGACACGTAAGTTGATTTCATATTGTATGGCCTGAATAGCATTAAGGGTCTCAGACTTTTGATTATAGATACGTAGATCTGTATCACTTTTGTTATTTTATTTTCGTTTCTAATTCTTTTTTCTAGGCTACGAATTCTGCAAAATGCTGGATCCAGGGGAACCGACTTTCACTCCCGAGAGAAAGGAAAACCTAGTGTTTTCATGCTCCTTTAGCTATAAGGTATGCTAGAAAATGGACAATTTAACACATCTGATGTGTGCTTAAAGTAAGCTAGTTCATCAAAGGTCCCTTTTCGGTTTGCAGAAGCATATTTATAAACTTGATGAATGTCCTTTTTTTTTCGGTTTGAAGGATGAAAGTAAGTTGATTACTTTCTATCGGAATGTCCCTTATCGGTTTCGAAATGCCCCTTTTCTGTTTTGAAAGATGGTGAAAGTAAGGTGGTCACTTGATTTTGAATGGCCCTTTACGGTTTTGAAAGATGGTGAAAGTAAGGTGGCTACTTTCTTTCGAAATGTCCCTTGTCAGTTTCGAATGCAGATTTGTAGCTTGATACATAGATGTCCCCTTTTTTTTTTGAATGATGGTAAAAGTAAGGAGGTCACTTGATTTTGAATGTCCCCTTACGGTTTTGAAAGATGGTGAAAGTAAGGTGGCTACTTTCTTTCAGAATGTCCCTTGTCAGTTTCGAATGCAGATTTATAGCTTGATGCATGGATGTCCCTTTTGTTTTTTGAAAATGGAAAAAGTAAGGTGGTCGCTAGAATTGAATGTCCTTTTTCTGGTTCTGAAAGATGGCAAAAGTAAGGTGGCTACTTTCTATCAGAATGGCCCCGTATCGGGTTTGAAATGCAGATTTATAGCTTAATTCGTAAATGCCCCTTGTTTAGTTTGAAAGATGGTGAAAGCGCTACTTGTTACTGAAATGTGCTCTTTTTTTTTAAAAAAAAAATACAGATTTTTAACAAGATGGTCCATGTGCCCTCAGTTTAGAAATCTAATAGGATGGTTAAAGTAACTTGGTTACTTGATATTGAAGTGGGGGAAAGAAGCATAAATATGGAAGGCTATTGGCACCAGCCAGATGCGTGGCCTAATCTAAGGCCTCACCATAAATTTTTGCTCTTATTCAAGACAAGTCAGTGCCTATTTTTGGTTTCAAAAAATATTACTGGAGAGAATGTGTAGTTTACTTGCTCAGCCCCCATGGGCCGGACCTCCCAATAGCCAAGTCAGTGCTTAATATCTAAGGCCTTACCCAGAGGTAAGGTTATAGCATTTGCAGATAAATATGCATCTGTTTCAATTTTGTTATTTGATCTTGGTTTCTCTGTTGTTTTCTAATGAATATTTTTTCTTTATAGTATATTCAACAAACTCTGCAAACTGGATCCAACAAAATTGTTCTTCACTCCCGAGAGAAAGGAAAACCAAGTCCTTTCATGCTCCGTGATCTATAAGGTACACTGCAAATTGACCATTTAACACACCTTACACCGAAGTTAGCTTAAAGTAACGTGGTTACTTACAGAGAAAGGTCCAAATTTCGGTTTGCTGAAGCATTTTTATAAACTCGATGAATGTCCCTTTTTACTATGATTTCAGTTAGCTTAAAGTAAGGCGGCTACTTTCTACTATGATTTCACTTATTGATTTTGAAGTGCAGATTATATCTTCACACATAAAAGTCCCTTTTTGGTTCTAAAAGATGGTGAAACTTGAAAGTAAGGTGGCTACTTTCTATCGGAATGTCCCTTGTCGGTTTTGAAATGCGCATATATAGCTTGATTCGTAAATGCCCTTTTTTTTTATTTTGAAAGATGGTGAAAGTAAGGATGGTACTTGTTACTGAGATGTGCTTTTCTTTTTTCTGAAATACAGTTTTTAAATATGACGGTCCATTTGCCTCGGTTTAGAAAGCTAATATGATGGTGAAAGTAACTTGGTTACTTGGTATTGAAATGAAGAAACGAAACAGAAATAAGGAAGGCTATTGGCACCAGCCAGGTGCAGGCATAATTTTGATGGCCTCACCATAAACTTTTGCTCTTAATAAAGCCAAGTCGGTGGCTTATTTTGGTGTCAAAGAAAATCACTGGAGAGAATGCGTGGTTTATTTGCGCAGCCCATGACCCGGACCTGCCGATAGCCAAATTAGTGGCTTAGTTTCTAAGGCCTCAGCAGAGGTAAGTCGAGTTTATATTTAGATTTTTGCAGATAGATATGCATGTCTTTTTCAATTTTATTATATGATGTTGGTTCTGCTGTTGTCTAATGATTTTTTTTTTTTCATTTTTCTTTAGGCTATATTTGAACATTTTATGTTGCAACTCTTACATCAAGCAGGCCAACCTGTGGCTTTTATTATGGCAATCACAAGATAATCTGAAGTGTGGTCAGAAGCCAATTGCTTTCTGGTGTTCTGGTTTATTGAAAAGCAGAATAATTCTTGATGTTACAAGCCAGTAGGTTTCATCATTTACAGCAGAAATCAGATTGAAGCTGGATTATCCAACATGACTGGTGAGGAAAAGATGGTTAAGCTACTGAGAAGAATTCTGCCGGGGCTTTCCAAAGGCCAATTTTGTGGCCTAACATGAAACATGATGTTGATAAAGATGGACTCTAATTCTGATTTTTGACTAGAGTCTAGAATTACCATGCTCTTCAAGAAGGTTCATACGGATTACATGCCAATATAGGGCAATTTGTTCTGAGGGATTAGTTCTGAGTGATGGAACGCTTCTAGTTCGAATTCAACTTGCTTTTTGTTTTGATCAAGATGGCTTTCTCCATTCCATATAAATAAGATATACCCTTGGCAGCAATGGACCAAGCAATTGGTTTCAACGAGAGTCGAAGAACCACTAGTCAAGCAAGCAATAAGATCAAAAAGAGGTAGGGAAACTTGAGAAAATCTGACAGTAGCTTTTGGTTTTTGGTTTTTGGTTTTAATTTTGTGTTAGGCCACTCAGGTATTGCTCAAAGAAGTCTTAACATTCGGTTTTTGGTTTTAGTTTCTGTGGCCAATACCTGAGTGGCCTTTTGATATGAAAATCTGTATGTTGCAATTCCTGAAGCCAATTCATTGTTATTGTTTTTTAAATTGTATTGGGAGTTTAGTTTTTCCACTGCAGTTCAGGCACATAAAAAAAACTTACCCATACCAATCAGTGCTTAGCTGGGAATTTTCGGAGGTTGCATGCAGTTTCAAGAACACCAATCCAAATCCCGTGGCATAAGATGATGCTCTTATGCTAGTTGATCTCAGTGCAAAGGGATTAATTCAAGTCTGAGCAAGACCAATGTGTGTTCTGAAAATATCAAGTTTGTATTTTCGAGCAACCAGAGCACACTGGTATAGGCGCGTTCGGTTATGTAGAAGCTGATTTTGTGTGGCATCATGGGCAGAAGTGAGAAGTGAAATTGACTTTTGAGTCCCCGAACACAGTTTGTCAGAACCATTCTGGCTCATGGAGTTTTCAATGATGAATGTGCTCAACATCAGGTTCGGGACCGCATCATAATGTCCTGTCACTGTAATTCCCGTGGTGCTCCCGGTTCTGGCAGAATCCCCACTCCTTCCTATCTCTCTTGAAAAATTATATGGGATTACTGCCAATAGATGGGAATTTATTTTTAAAAATATAACATGTACTCAAGACAAGAGCCAGCTTCAAAGCTGCAGGTAAACGAAATAAAGAAGCGAAGAACGAGAAGAAAAAACATTTTTCGTATTCTAGTTCAGTGAAGTGAAATTGGCCTCTTGATAGTCCAAGGCCAACTTGACGCAGGCAAGAAGGCATGGTTTCTTGACCCCTGAGTTGCTGAATGGTAATGTCTCTTTGGTAGTTTTTGCTTACAAAGGGAAGGTTAATGTCTGCAATATTAATTTCGAAACTTGATCTCTGGTCTGCATTCTTGAGGCCAACCGCGCGCATGTCTATCTTGTTTTTAATTCTGACAGAAACTCCCAGGTCAAGTATATACACTTTTGAAAGGTTTTGGAGTAGTAGCTGTAATTATATGACGATTCACTCTTTGGAATGAAGAATGCCAAACGTCATCTGGCATGCCTCCCTGTTGCGCATTTTGTTCCCAAAGAAATTCTTTCTGTTTGCTGCTGAGAAAGAATTTTGCAAGCCTCGGCATTCAATTCAATATTAGAGAAACAAATTTAGAGGAGATCAGGATAAATATCCTCGAGATAACTGCGGGAGCCCTACAGCTATAAATCAAACATTTCAATCATGGAACAATGCCAAGAAAGAAAATATTGATTCTCTGGTGCAGGACCTCTAGCTCTAAACCAAAAAGCACATGGAGTGTGCTGGGAGATGAATTCGCATTGAAAAGGCCAATGTGTTACCCTGGTATATTCTTTCCATTTCTATGAGAAGTTCCCCGATTGATAAGTTTTATGAAAAGAGTTACTCTGGATGATATCGGTATATGCCAATGTAGGCTATGGAGTTCAGTTCACGTCAATAATGTAGTACGAAGTCATGGACCATTGTGTGGTCCGTCAAGAAGGCTGGTGTATGCCACATATTCGCAGCATTTTTACATCTCTCCGACACCCTTAACACCATCTCTCAAAATCACAATCTTCACCAAAATTGAAACCCCCATGCTTTTAGTGGTGGATTCCAGTATTGGATGGCCTAGGTCTTAACGACTCAACTTTCCTTGTTTCTCTTAAATGAAAACTTCCTCTTCGTATTAAAGGATTTGTACCATTTAATCAGTAAGAATTTGACTTGAATCATGGCACAAACCACAAGCAGATGGAAGGTAGCGTACGGCGGCGGAGAAGGGAGTTGCCACATCAAAGTGAAGTTACCAAAATAACCTTTACATGTCACCAGGTCTAATGGCGTTAGAGCAAAAACAATGTTAAAGGGGAAAAAGGTAAGGGGAAGAAATTATGGGGGAAAAAATATTTAATTTTCTAGTGTTAAAGGTGAAAATGAGGGGGAAGGAAAGTTTGTTTTGCAGGGAGACTAGAGAATCAAAACAAAAAAAATAAAATAAAGAAGAAAAGTTTGTGTGGGGTGGGTTTAATTTTGACCATTGATGCTCAAAGGTAAAATTGGGGAAGGTGTAGATGCAACCAACTGTCACCAAAACAAAACAAATGCAGAAATTGGTGGTGCCCACCACTGCCAACTCAAAGTGGAAAAAATAAAAATGGGTGTATATTTACCCCAAAATTTGCTTTTTTTTCCCCCAAATTTTAGGTTTTTACACCCCATTTTTAGTACATTATTTCTATTTGGGTGAAAAATATGAGTTTATAGGATAAGTTTATAGGTTTTTGCAGCAACATTGTTTTTGCTTTTAGGCGTGAAATTGATGCCGGGTACTAATATGGGATACATTTGGACAGTATAACCAATACATAGCATTTTAATTGTTTGCGTACTGAATTGAGATTGGACTGTAATTTCAGGTATTAAAACAACTAATAAGCCTATGTAGAATTAAGCTCAGATTGCTTCTCTTTTCCTGATTTCAAATCCTTTTGCCTCCAAGACCTAACAATGTAAGAAGTTTAAGCTGCTTGATGGGGAGTATATTCTTCCGTAGGCTCTGTTGCGAGTAAAATTGACATTTGTTAGCCTGTCCTCTCGGTCTTTTACTTTTGATTAACACATCCAAATTTGGGAAACTCAAAATCTATATGAAGGCACTAAATGGCCCTGTAGTCACCATTGGTGGTTGGACGACTGGGTTCGAATTAGGGTAGGTCTAGAGTTTACTCCCATTGGGAAAAAGCTCAAACACTGAAGTCTGAACACATTTGTTTTCTCTCTTCGTAAAAGTAGTCCATCCAGCTCAACTTATCTTTGTCCTTGGGAAAGAATAGATTGTTTACGCCAGCAATTAGCGCAAGGGTTTCCATGACATAGTGCCCGTTTGGCATGTGCTTTTTCAGTGTCAAAAGTGCTTTTGATTTTTAGAAAGCACATTATATGTGCTTTTGCCAAAAGCGCTTTTCAATTAACTAGAACCAGTTATGCACACAAAACCATTCTTATTTATTTTAAAGTATTTTTGCTCAAGTGAAAAGTACCTAACATGTATTTCTAAAATTTTCAAAAGTACTTTTGACACTAGAAAAGCATATGCCAAACGAGCCCATAGTCTTCGACATATAAATCTCGAACATTATTTTTTTTTGACGTTTTAGTCTGTGCAAAAGTACAATTTATGTTTTAAATAATTTTGGACTAAATTATTCAAAGATATAGAATGATGCATTCGAATGTGGTTTTTCCAAAATTATATTAAATTGGTCTAACATGTCACTGAGATAAGCGAACTGCAGAACAATGAGTCCGCTTATCCTTTTTGATTAGGAACAAGTTGATGCTATAATACAAGCTCTGGATCCCAAACGAAAAAAGAAAAAGAAAAACAAACACGAGGCGAAAAAATGGAACAAATTGGAAAAGACAGTTACTATCTATTTTCAAAACTGCTACTAATAAATTCCCCTTTACTATCCCAGGGGCGAGTATCAAAGGACTTTCCAATTATACTTCGACTACGATTTATAGTTCCGTCCTCCAAGCAGTACTCAGGAAAATAATCCAGGAAAGTTTTGCTTCCGAGTTCATCAATTCCATCAAAAAGGAAGTTCACCAGCAAGTCCTACAGATTAGGTTTTTAAGTGAGAAACTACACTGATGTAAGTAAATCAAACTCACAAATCAGGTCTAATACCTTTGCTTGCGTCTCTCCAATCAATTTTTTCAGTAATGCATGTCCAGGATCCTGATTTCACATGTGATATAAGTCACAAAAGAAATGAGAAGATATGATTCCAAATTCCTCAACCTATATAATAGTAATACATGGGGTCAATCTCAGCTTTAGTTGAGTTGGGCATCTAGAGTGTCCATGACTAATATATACCCCTGCTTGTGTCCCCTTTATCGATGTCTTATATGTCATCTGACAGCTACAGATTTCTTCAAAAGTCATTTTCTTTTGGTAAATCTTGCTTGGTACATAATCTGGAATACTGAATTTCCGTGATGAATTTCAGAACGGTTCTGGGTTGAAGGCCCTAAATGTAAATCGCTTGGACAACTTTTAGAGTATGCTAGGAAAGTAGCGTCTTTCCTTTTCTTTCTATTGTAATTTATTACACTAAATTTTAGAGTGGAGTTTAAGCCAAAGGGATCCACACAGATTTCCAAGAAAATCTATTTCAAATTTCTATAATAAACCACAGGGAACCCATAAGATAGGATGCATGAAACAATCAACCACGGAAAGAGCAGTAATCACCTTTTCTGCTCTCCATGTTAGATATCTATGTTGCGCTTCACGGTTACATGCAATTTGAGAGGCAGCTGTCTCCCCTACTGCTTGGTCCATCAGCTCAAGCCATGCCTGCAGCAACACGAGGAAGTGCTAAAACATTATAATTTCGAGTCGAGATCTACAGTTCAACTAATATAGAAAGGAACTTATAAATGTCTATATCTAATTCCACTGAACAGCATCATGGAAAATATAATAATATCTTATTTTGGGCCAAAAGCAATCAAATACGTACCTTGTAATAATCCATGAACGCAGTATATAAAATATCATATTTGTTGGGGCTTGACGTGAATCTTGTCCATATCACAATTGGTGAAAAAAATTTTAGCGACTCACTTGTAAGCTTTCCTCCCCAGGGTAAAAGCTGCATGAAATCTGTGTTCAGTCATCATGCCAAACCTCTTAGAAAGGATTGGAAACTAGTGTGGAATCGCCATTTACATTATATGTATTAGTTTGAATCTTTATACTGACCTCAGCATATTTGACACCAAGAGGTATTAAGCCTTTATAATATTTGTCTCTGTAATCTCTTTGGATGATGACATCATGCAAAGGATTGAGGTCCCTACAAATAATCAATTACTGCTAAGTCTAACGTCTAAAGTAAACAAAAGTTATGAATGATTTTGAAATTACTCCAGTGAGATATGTAATTATATATAAAAGTCTAGAAGGGAGTTAACATCAAAAGAGAGGTAAATGGTGGAGTTGCCAGATGCAGCATACTCAACCTGAACCAAAAAGGAACAGTAATTTAACAACAGATCGAGCCAGAACATGGACTTCTTTTCTCTACCCAAGTGTACTAAACATGCACTGATGAGCTTATATTCTATAAAGTTTTGCTTCTTTTTCAAAAGGAAACTTGAATTCAAAGCAAGAAGAGATCATCTAGAAGATGGCAAAAGGACAGCGAAAAAGCATCACAGAAGAACAAGAATATTAGAGTGCAAAACCTTATAATATGCTAACATATTTGTACTTATACATCAACCCAACGTTTTGATAACATGATATAAATACTTGTTGCTAGAGGTTTTGAGTCCGAACCCCATTCCAACTTCTCTGTTGGTTCGCAGGGTGCAAGTTGGGGCTCCACCTCTCTACATATATGTTACTCTCTATTATCTATCCCGCCATTAGTCCTTTTCACATGCAGCAAGGTGTAGTACGTGAGGGATGATGTAAGCTTGAAATACATTGAAGTACTGTGGTTGTAGAGTAAGTCTTGTTGGGGCATGCATATGCAATTTGAAGAGAAATGATTTGGAGAAGTGGTTTCAAAGTAATGCACAGGTTCAATCCAATAAGGACAGACATAGCCAACTCATAAGACAAAAATAAAGCAAAACCATACTAACAATTAAGAAGACATAATTAACTCCTGTACAGATGGATTGGGTAGGTTATGGAGGAATATTTCCTTCCGAAAAAGTATATCCGATTCGACAGTAGTATAATAACAATAGTATAATCTGCATCTGCAAAAGCTTCATTATATGAGTGTTACTATATAACCATTATAAATTTTAAGATATCTCAAGTATGTTCCACAGTAAGGAACACGGTTTTATATAAGCAACACCCAAATAATGAAGCTTTTACAGATGCAGTTTATACTATTGTTATTATACTACCTTCGGATATACTATCTTCAAAGGAAATAACCCTCCATAACCTACCCAATCTGAATCTGTAAAGGATTATACTATGGTTTTCATGGAACATCTGAAGCCTCAACAGACAATTGTAATATCACTATTAGAATGAAGCCTTGGAGGAAATCTCATTGTATGAAATAGGCTATTACTACTGCAAAATCTGAGTATAGCCGGCATATGGTGCAGGGAATTCATGAACTCTTTTGGCTAGAAACTATGCTGACAGGCATGGGATTAGTTTGAGATGGTAATCCACTTAAATATCATATTACGGAAAGCTCAAACAAAGGCTTGAATGCACTCTATTTGAAGTCTGAAGATCTGCTTCCTTAAATGTCCACTGAGAGTCTTAGTAGTCAATGCCATTGTTTCCATTGCCTTGTATGCATCTTGAGAATGAAAAACATATTTGCACCAAATTGGGGGGAGTGATACAGTGTACCATTAATACAATGTCGGATGTTAGGCATATCTCTCAGTTGAGGGACGAGAAAACTTCCAGTAACATCCTTTAAGATTATATAATTGTCATATAAGACAGTAGTAACTTAAAAACTAATGAAGAAGCGCTTACAGAACAACTATGTTCATATCTGCACTGGAGAAGAAGTTGGCACAAAATATGGGCATATCAAATTCTGGTTCTGGGAATACAGCAAAATCCAACACCTGCATATAATTTATGATACATTGTTACTTGAGTTTAAATGTTAATTCTTAGATAGATCTAGTGATATTAGTAGAGCTTAAGGTTTCCAAACCTAATATTATCGTGCATATGGATTCTCAGCCATGGCCAAGACCTTACTATCTCTAGCAGCTTAATCAAATAGACTACTTGATTTCTTTTTGGTCCGATAAACCAATCAGTCGAATCAATTATCATATCATATTTCCACATGCCAAGCCTTCTTACTTTTAATTCATGATCTGTGAAACATGTATAATGTCTCACATATGAGAAAGTGTTAAAATGGATGACTTCACCCTCTCCTAACTTACAGCAGTTGAAAACAAATATAACAACATAATAAATTCTTGAACTTTGAGAAAGAAAGGAGTTCAATTTCACTAACAATTTGGATTCAGCTCATTCCAATTCTAGTTTCCTAACAGACTGACGTGATATTGTACCTAAGTGTCAACAGTGGAACATAAATCCAGAATTACAAGTTTAACTTAAGCATGAGGCTAGTCAAGATGAAAATTACTGTAGATAAAAACCAATCAAGCCTCTTGTCAAGAAAATGAATGCAACTGGGGCTATAAAACATCACTAGCTTGAGTTCCCAACTGATCTGTAAGAGGTGCCATCCATATTTAACTGGAAATCCCAAACAAACTACCTCTTAATTGAAATTGTTGGTTAAATACTTTTTGAAATATAGCAACAGCTGGAGTACTCGATGGTTGACATCATTGCACCACTATTGTAGCAATAGTAAATCAACGAAATAATAATATTAAATTTAATTGAATCACTGTAAACAAAGTTAAAGCATGATACCTGGATTGTTGAACTCTCAATGCATAGGCTACGTAGAAGTCTAATTTTAGGAGCTTCAAACGATAACATTTGAATGTCTGCTTTACCATCTCTTGAAATCCTCGAATTATATTTTTCCTGATGTACAAAGGCATTTTTAGTCATGAACAGCACAAATTAGAATACTGTGACTAGTTATGGTTATACTCATGGGTGAAGTATTGATATTTGATACTATCAAAGCAGAAAATAGTTCTCAAAACATAGAAAAGTCTTTAATAGTTCAAGAAATGGCCAAGGTAAAGTAGCAAACTTTTGTACAGCCAGGCTACTAAAAATTAAGCCTATGAAAAAGCTGCAGAAGTTATCCACTAGCTTAAATTGATCATAAAGGATATACTGCCTGACAAACACAATATAAACCTCGCTAAGTTTGCATCTAGAAATAAATATTCCATTCGTTAACATGTCACATTCTGAGGTTACAATTCTGTTTTTACAGGATTTGGATAAATGAATAGAGAACTGTACCAACAAGAGCATGCCTATGAAGTATGAAACCAGAACTTTATTTATTAATTTAAAAAAGAAACAGTAGAGAAACTTGGTGGTTTTGAGAAGAAAAACAACAACTGATCAGAACAAACTGCATGGTATCCTACAGTTCGAGTATAGGACCAAATGACCTGACTACTCCAAGCACCCTAGACAATGCCATAGCACAACGAGCACCTTGGGTGCAAAATAACGAATATGGTTGCTTGATCTGAGGTCTAACTTGACTTGAGCACTGCCAATGCTCACTAGGGTCCCAAGTTCTAATTCAATCTGAACGCTTCCACTGCTCCAGCCTAGCACTAGCTGGTACTTCAGGTCTCAAGTCCTTGTTGGCCCTTAGATCATCCCTGAAATCTCAGGAAGAATCGTCATTACCTGGTGTGCCACCCAGAAGAAGGCCAGATAACAGATATCAAACCACACCACACAAATTGGAAAATTGGAGCTTGAAGGGTTTGAACTCAAAATTTCCGCAATACAGAAGCTTTGTTGCTTTGCCAGCAGTAGTCAAAACTTAAGCTATTACAATATGGGGCAACACAAAACTTAAGTTATTACAATATGGGGCAACACATGTCTTATATACTGCAACCAAGAAGTCTATTTCTCTCATATAGGAAGAGAGATGCCAGTTTAAAACAGCACTACTGTTGGTGATGATATTCTATGATAAAGATGATGTCTTTAGGGAAGACTTGGCACTCCAAATGATTGAACAAGCAACAACCAACTTATTACCATTCCATATATGGTTCCGATAAGAGAGGCAAAATCCAGGTATATGTGGAAGGTCCGAGGTACTCTAAGCAAAGTCTGAAGTACTTCTCATCTATAAAGATTCCTAATAAGTACATTTACTGATCCTCATACCATAACCTCCCTTTCGTCTCCTTCTTTCTTACCAATTAGGACCTCATAGAGTAGGAATATCCTTACAATAATCAAATTATCTGTATATGATAGGTAAAACAACACGTGTGTAAATAAAATGCAGTAAAGCAAGACAGCAACCACTGCCCAAATTATCCCACACAAAAAGAAAGGACATTATCAAACTCAAAGTTCCAAGACCATAATTTGAAAAATGGAATTCCACCAGCAAATCTTCCTTTTATTTTCAACAAACAGCCCAGCGCTCAGTAACTTGGAAAGAGAAAGATTTTATTCATTCTTTCAACAACACCGATCCCAAAAGAAACAATACAAATCAAACCAATCTAAGAAGAACCCATGTACTCTGAAAGGAATAGAGTTCATTCGTATTCATATACTTTATTTACCTGAAGGGGAGAAGGTGCCAAATGGGTGTGGCGTTTGGTTTCGTCTAAAGCGAAGTTGACGAAATTCTGGTAAGAAACAGTAGAGAATTGAGCAATGGGTCTCTGCTGCTTTTCGCTGCAAATTGTACTAGTAAAAGACTTGGTGCTGATTATTGGTAGAGCTCTTTTGGGTGCGCAAATGCTCAGAGAAGAACAGCATTCCATTGAAGAGAAAGGAAAAGACTTGAACGCCAGTAACCAAAGCAAAGGAATAAACCCTTCAGTGGGGGTTTGCGCAGGGTTCAACTTTATCCAGTTGCGCGAGGGAGTGCTCTGCAGTTTCCACTACTGAACTTCTTGCTCAATGCGCTATATAGCCATGTGGGCACAAACTCTACTAGGAATAGATGTTGTGTTCCTTTCAATAATTACGCTAGGCCTACGTTTGCTTCATTCGAACCATACAAATGTATTCAAAAAGAAAAATATGTTGTAGAATATGTGTGAATGGTTGCATACCTCATGCACCACCTCATGCATCACTAATCTTTGCCTATATAAGGAGGAGGAAGTCCCCCTCATTCTACACAACCAAGTGAACGGGAGTGAGAACCTCTTCTCCAGAAGAGAAGAGTATAGGTCAGGGGGAGATACTATGTATCTGTATATTTACATTTCCAGTATTTCCACATAATGAGAGAAACCAGTACTACCGCCCCGAGGACTAGGCACACTTGCCGAACCTCGTTAAATTCTGTGTCCCATTTACTTTCCGCCACTGCACTACTTTCATACCTGTTCTGCAACACGTTATCAGCACGAATGACTCTCGTGTAAGTGTTAGTGGTGGATGCGGAAAATAATAATATGAGATGTTTTGCTTTACCCACCGCAAACCACTCTCTATTATTCTTACTGGAAAAGAGCAATACACATTGAATGAGAACCTGAAGATTCTCGCTGTGTACTCCAATAAAGAACTTGAGTTCTGACGTTTGAAGAATTTGTTTGGCATACCTAACTTCTCACTAAGTTGCCAGCAAGAAATTCAAATCTTTTTTGCTTTACACCTAACTTCTCTCTCACAAGTTGTTTCCCACACCTAACCCACTCCAAAAGAAAAACTTTGCCAAAAAGACCATTTTCTTCTGAGGGCATACCAAAGCAGCAGCAGCAGCTTCCGCAACAGCAACAATGGCGCTAGCAAGGCCAACCTCCAATCTCTTGCTAAGAGCCCAAACCAGAGGTTCAGACGCCGCACCCGAACACTGCGCGCACCTCGCCCAGCAGCCGCTAGCTGCGCCGTTCGCCGCTGCCGCTTCCGAAGCCTGAAGCCGTCGCCGACGACCTGAATGTCGTCGCCAGAAGCTACCAGCCACCCCTGCAGGGTCGCCACGCCGATGAGTCGCCAAAACCCGAAAACCCATAAGGTTTTTGATCGGGTTTTATCGGAACCGAGCGCCACCGCCGCCGACGCGCTCCAGCCGCAGCCCGCCACCGACGCCGGATCTTGAAGATCCACGGCGAAATCCTCGAGCCCACTGCTCGGACTTCCCCGGCGTCTCGCTGGGTCCTCCAGCAGAGAATTCTGAGCGGTTCCAGTCGCCGGAATCGAGAAATGAAAACGGATTCTCGGCCGGTTTTTGTGGGGTTTTCGTTCTTTGCGATCTCCTTCGTCGGATCCTAACGATCCACGCCGACGACGACCTGAAGTCGCCGTCCAAGCAGCCGGATATCCCTGCAGGAAAACCCGATCGCGTTCGCCGCCGATCGATTCCCTTGCGGCGCCGTGAATATGCTCGGCGTTAGCAGTGTTCGGAAAGCATCACCGAACACAAATTCATGGGATGCGCCTTTTGTTTGGTAGCTTCAACCGAACAACAGGAAACCAGGCCGCGCCCTTGTTCGGACAGCCTATCCGAACGCGCTCTTGGGCTGATTTGGGCAGATTGCGCCACCCTTGGATTTTGGGCTGGATTTGTTTTAGTCTTTGGGCCATGAACTTGGAAGCCTGTTTGCTATTCCAATTGGGCCAAGACAGTTTTCTGAAGCCCAGAATAATGTCCAACATGTTAAAATGAGTCCAGTAGACTCGAGACCTTCGTTTGGTCCATGTATAATATTTGTTGGAATATGCAATTTCGATTGAACCTGAAGTTCATCATATATAGTGAACCCGAAGTTCACAATAGACCTCGAACCCGAAGTTTCGAGCATACCCAAAACTTTTGTTTGGACTGTGGGCTTTTTAGCCACAGTATTATTTCAAGTGAAATTATAATCGAACCTGAAGATTCGAATGAAACCCGAAGTTTCAAAAATATAAGTTACTAATATTGTACTGGCACGCATAGTGAACTCGAAGTTCACAATAAATCTCGAACCTGAAGTTTCGAATGAAACCCGAAGTTTCAAAAGAAGTTACTGATATCAGTGTTCTAAAAGGCGGCGCCTAGGACCGCCTAGGCGGCGTCTAGGCGCTAGACGGCCACCCTCCGCCGCGATTATGGGGAAAATCGGCCAAAAATCGGATTAAGTGTTGACCGGCCAAAAACTAACCCAAAAAATCATATCCGGCGAAAATTAGGTGAAAAGGGAGAAGATTCCGGCGCTGGGCAGGATAGAGAAAGCCAAATTTACTTGGAATTCTGTCGAAAATGGAGGAGAAAAAACCAGATTGGTTTTTGAATGTCGGCGGCTGCGGTACGAATTGCAGAAATATTCATACGGAAGAAGAAGAAGAAGGTGCAACGCACCGTTTTAGTCAGTGATATTAAAATAACTTTTAATTAAAATAATACATTAATAATAAAAAAAACCAAATATTCATATATTATCAATTTTTTAATTAACAACTAGTAGTATTTTGTAGAAATATATGTTATAATAATAAGAAAATGATTTCCGATTAATCCCCGATTAATTCCCGATTAATCCTTTAGGCGCTAGGCCCCTGCTTGCCGCCTAGGTTCCGCCTAGCGTTTTTTAGAAACTTGACTGATATTGATCTAACATCTAACATCTAACTTCTAACTATTTGCTTTCTGCAATTTAAATTTCGCGATTTACTTTGTGCAATTTAAATTCCGCCATTTACTTTCTGCAATTTAAATTCTGCAACTGTGGGATGTTGGACGGTTGTACCGCCTCCCCATATTTACTTTCTGCAATTTAAATTATGCAAATGTGGGATGTTGGACGGTTGTACCGCCTCTCCATATTTATTTTCGGCAATTTAAATTCTGCTATTTACTTTCAGCAATTTAAATTCTGTCATTTACTTTCAGCAATTTAAATTCTGTCATTTACTTTCAGCAATTTAAATTCTGCTATTTACTTTCTGTAATTTAAATTCTGATTGTGGGATGATGGTACGGTTTTACCGATTCCCATTTTATATTATATGCCAGTGCAATATCATGAGTAACAGAGTCTTGCAAATATTTGATATTTTATATCATGCAAGAGATCGGACCTGAAGTTCCTTGATCCTTATTATATGATTGGACCCGAAGTTCCTTAGTCATCATAATATGATCGGACATGAAGTTCCTTGATCAAATCCAAACTAAAAGACATTGGGATTAATTGAGAGCTAGATTTTGCTCTATCCGGGTTTAAGTTTCAGTCTTATCTGGATATTGTTCTCGAATATCAATTAATTGAATCAATTGGAACCAGTAGTTTCCTTGATCATGTACCAATTCAATTAATTCATGTTGAGGAATGTAAAGTTAATCATATGGATGATAGCGCGGCTGCGCATAATATTCTCCCTGAATGGAGATATATTATTAACTTCATACCTCCATGAAGTTCCACAAAGACATTATACTCACCACAATCCGGAAGAATATTGTTGGGTTATAAGGATATTCGATTGAACAGTTACCATGTTAAAAAGGGAAAAGTTTGTGGACGATTGCCAACCAATACGCGGACCATATAAAGATTTTATGGTTTTGGTTGATATAGTGACTCGCTGATCACATGTCTATTGTCCACATCAAAAGCTGCATTTGCTAAACTTCTGGCACATATTGAGGGCTCACCACCCTAGTTATCCGTTGTAGTCTAGAAGACTGGATAATGCCGGAAAGTTTATATCGAAGGCTTTCGATTATTATTACATGTCCCTTAGGATTGAGATTGAACATTTAATTCCCTATGTTCATACTCAAAATGATCTCGCGGAAACACGGATTAGACCGGCTGGGCAGACCCGGGTCAGACCAGTTGATGATGTTCACAACGTTTCCCGTTTTCTGCGTGGGACTATGCAATTCTGCATGCAACTATATTGGTCCGCTTGAGACCCATCTCCACCCACTCATGTTGAGCGTTACAGTTGGTTACTGGGTACGGACATGATTCACCGTACTTACGCAATATTGGGTGTGCAGTTTATGTGCCAGTTGCGCCGCCGTAACGTACCAATATGGGTCCTCAATTTCGGAATCTTTATCGGATATGATTTCCCTCCATTGACAGGCCTTCATTGCAAATAGTCACTTTGATGCGACAGTCTTCCCGCCGTTAGGGGGAGGAAAGAACGTCAACGTTCCTGAAGAACGACGCGAATTGACAGGGATGCATCCACTATGTCTCATCTTGATCCCCGCATCACACAGTATAATAAGTAAGTGCAACATCTTACCCACGCGAATTAACGTGGATGATGAATATTGCTTAGATATGGTTGATGCCCCTTATGATCAAATAAAAGTGACGAGATCATATATACCACATGCAAAACAAAGCCTGTAATGAAGGTGTCCCTGTAGGACGCAAAATCATCCCCGAAAGATGCAACGTCTCTGTATGACGTTTCGTTCCTGACGAACGAGGTACATCGGCGGCTAGCCAATCCTCTGTCCTCGGCCAGAAGCGAGACAGACTCGGTTCGAAGGATTCACTCCCTAGAAGAGGAGAACTATGGCACAATTGAATCCGGTCGCTATCTCAACCGATCCAACTCATGAATTGCGCATGATTATGGAAGTGTCCTGGGAGACGTCCCAGGGTGATACCCCAAATCCAAATTCCCGAGAACCAGAAGATCTCGGTCCGGATGAGCTTATGGAATCGAGATGAGGTAATCATCGATGATATCTTTGCTTATGCAGTGGCCACTGAATCACAAAGTGCGACGATATCGAACCGCGTTCCGTTGATTAAGCACAACGTTGAACTAGTTGGTGAAAATGGAAAGAAACAATGCAGGTCAATTTAGACTCCTTAGCGAAAAGTGTTTGGGCCTGAAGTTCCCATACTACCCAATGTGAATCCTGTAGATTACATGTGGGATTTCGTAAGGAAGCATAATGATGAGAATGAAATAGTGTAAAGACACGCCTTCTGGCAAAAGGCTTCTCTCATTAACCCTGACATTGATTACGATGAGATGTACTCTCTCGTAAGGGACGTTGTTACGTTCCACTACCTAATCAGTTTGGTAGTTTCCGAAAAACTGAATATGCAGCTTATGGATATGATTGCAAGATATCTCTATGGGCATCTAGATACAGAGATATGATTGAAATATGCAATTCAGGCAAATTTCAATTCCTTGAAGTATATTCAGACCAGTATGTCAAACCCCGCCCAATGTGAACCCTGAAGGTTACAAGTGGGTCTTTTACCAGAAAGTGTGAAAAACAAGATTACAAGGCATATGGCAAAACTTGTAACACAAAGTTTTTCACAAAGGCCTGGAATTGATATTATCCCAGAATGGATGCAATCATGAATCTTTATGCGGTAGAACAGAGGCTCTGGACCCCAGCCAGTCAAGTTTGTCCTTCATCTCTGTTGAGTACCGATTGCATATGGCATGCAAGCGTCGGTTCTCTTCTCTCAATGATTGGTTATCCTTCTTGAGCCCGTCTAGCTCATAGTTTCGGGCCACCAGTCGTTTGGCCAGACTTGACACTTCTGCTGCACCTTGGACACATGAAGCCATAGCACGTGTCATGGCTTCTTTGTCAGAACGCCCCGCTAACAACATCTCATCCTCCAGAGTCGAGATGTTGCTGGCCACTATTGATGCAGTACCATCATTGCGCATCACTGAGTCCTTAACAGTAAGCGGGCCTGTGCTGGAATTAAAAGTGGGATGCCAAATCTTAACACTTGGCGTTGAAACTCCAGGGGGAGCAAGAGTCAAATCGGGAGAAACATTGGAGGAGGAAGCCATTACTGGAAAGAAAGAAAGGTATGAAATGCTAGGAAAATTGGAGGGATAAAGCTGAGATAGTTTGCAAGAGAAAGTCTTCAAAGATGTGACTTCCACAGATGAATTGCACCGAGGATATGTAGAGAAAAATGGATCTTCTCTTTTCGAGACCCGACAGGTAAACCTACTTTATTGAAGATCAGATCCCATTAACTTCGGATCCGATCTCGGATGATTGGCCGCACGCGTTCCAAGGGTGACTAATTTCAACAGTCATTGAACCACTCACGAGATATTGTCAAACATTCTCGGGTCCCGAAGAGTGCACCTTACCTGCCTTGAGATGACTAGAGAACGCATCTCAGTCATTCATTCTCCTGCTGCTCTATGTATATATCCTCAGCATTCTGCACTTGGTAGAAGAAGTCTCTCAGCATTCCCAATTTCCTTTAGATGATCACTCATCAGCCTTTCATGCGCAATTTGCCTTTCATATGTTTAAAGGAGCAAGTGTACCTCATATCATACTCCGAAGATTAGTTGACTTGGGGATTCCCTAAACTCCACCGCAGCATCTGTCTGACCTTGCAAGACCTTCCCATTCCCAGGGACGAATTCCTGTCAAACCACGATGTTTTGGAGATCGATAGTCCGAATAGCCAACTTCGGTCATTCCTTCCAGAAGCAAAGGTATCTCATATCATGGAGGTTGGAAGCAATGGTATCTCATATCATGCTTCCAATCTTGGCAGTTCTCATAAGCCTGCGCTGGACCTTCTGGAATCCACCAGGCTTCTCCTTGTCCTTGTCCTTGTCCTTCTGACAGAAGAGAGAGAGTCAAGTATCCAGATAGATTCAACCTCAACATTCCCAGATCGATTGCAGAGCTACGATGATGTTCATATGGGAGAGCATTCAGAAGCATTCATGTGCATTCGTGAGCACCCAAGGGGGAGTGTTGTAGAATATGTGTGAATGGTTGCATACCTCATGCACCACCTCATGCATCACTAATCTTTGCCTATATAAGGAGGAGGAAGTCCCCCTCATTCTACACAACCAAGTGAACGGGAGTGAGAACCTCTTCTCCAGAAGAGAAGAGTATAGGTCAGGGGGAGATACTATGTATCTGTATATTTACATTTCCAGTATTTCCATATAATGAGAGAAACCAGTACTACCGCCCCGAGGACTAGGCACACTTGCCGAACCTCGTTAAATTCTGTGTCCCATTTACTTTCCGCCACTGCACTACTTTCACACCTGTTCTGCAACAAAATACTTCTTTTCATCCAACTTTTTTCACGGTATAAAGTTTCTGATCGAAATTGTCCTTTTTTTATGAAACAAAACTTCATTAAAGGGAAAAATCTTTTTTTTTTTTTGGTCAAAGAAAGGGAAAAATCTTTTAGGCATTAAGAGTTTACAACATAAAAAAGAAAAGCATTTCTAACAATAATAGGAATTGAATTGTGCCAAATATGCATATTATCCACGGAATGGTCATAGCTTCTCTAAAACTATGCATCTAAGAAATAGATTTAAAACTCGAGGTAAGGAACCAAATATCTTGAATAGTGGTTTAGAAGGACCAAGGAATCAAACATTGCCTCATAATGCAGTCTAACGCCCGTTTGGAGTCTGCTTCAATCTGAAGTCTTGTATAATTTTTCTTCTTAGCAATCCCGAAGAGCAAGGGCCTCAGCCGCAGGAATCGTAATTAAGCCAACCTTGCACACGCCTGCAATTAGAGGAATTCCCAAATTTTTTTGGATTATAAAACTAACTACTGCACCATTGTTGTTAATTGATCCATCAAAATTAATCTTGAAAGTGTTAGGGTCGGGAGGTTTCCATTTAAATGTTTCTGTGCGTGCTTGAAGTTGTAGAGTAAGCCTTCTTATTGGCTGCTTAAAATTCTTGTTCAGATTAGAGAGCTAAATGAATGATCCTGGTAGGATACAATATCTGGTTTTGAAAAATTAGTTTGTTCCTTGCATCCCAAATCTGCCAATAGAGGGGAAGAAACTTTGCAAAGGTGTTATTAGTAGAAGAGGTAGTGGAGATCAACTAGTTCAACCAGTCTAAAAACATCAATGGAGAATTAGAAGCTGGGGGAGCAAAATCAGGAAAATTGGACCAAATAGCTTTACCAAAGTCACAATCCATAAATAGGTGGTCAAGGGTTTCAACATCATTAAGACAAAGCTGACAAGTTGGATCAGCGTTTGGGAAAAACCAACTCAATCTATGTTTTGTTTGAAGTCTGCCTCTGATAAGCAACCAACTAAATATCTTGACTTTCTATGGAATATTCCGCATATTTCTCAGAATAGAACTGCAATTGTGACTCTTATCGGTATTTTGGCACCAAGTTGCAGACTTTACTAAGAATTTACCATTGAAAGTGAAGGCCCAAATGAACTCATCCTCTTTAATCATTAGAGGGAGAGGAATATTGCAGATTTTATTCACTGTAGAAGTATCAAGAAGGTTAGAGGAACTTTATTTCAATTATTCTCATAAATAAAATCATTAAGGTTGAGAGCAATAGAATAATGCTGGGAAGAAGGTATGAGATTGATAAGGGGGGAATTCAAAAACCCAATTATAGGTCCAAAAGTTGATACTTTTTTCATTCCCCACAATCCATCTCAAACCTTTGGTAACAACAAGTCTTGTTTGTAATTTCCAAGCCATGGAAGCATTGCTAGAAGCCTTGGTGGTGAAAAAAGAGCGCCTTCTAAGGTATATGGCTCTAATTAATTGAACCCACCAGTTATCATCATGAGTAATAATCTTTCAACCATGCTTAGCTAATGTAGCTTGGTTATAATTATTAGCCTTTCTAACTCCTAGACTATCGTTGCTCTTAGGCCTACAGACTTCTTTCGAGGCAAGAGGAGGAACCTTAGTGTTATTGCCCCAAAAGAAACCTCTACAATTGTCACAAAGAGCTTTGGATAACTTAGCAGGCATTTGAAGCATGCCATAACATGGTTAGGCATACATGAGAGGTTAGACTTGATCAAAGTTAATTTTCCAGCTCTAGAAAGAGAGTTTGCTTTCTAACATGCTAGCTTATTTTTTATGCTGAGAATAAGATAGTTAATATTACCGGGTCTTTCCAAAAGATAATGTTATAGATGCCAATATACTTCTCTATTGTTGTCTTATGTTAAATACTTAGAATACTAACAATGTCATGTACTTGACTACTAGAGTTACTAGAGAAGTAAAGGGAGGACTTATGGAAGTTGATTCTTTAACTTGAACTTAGAGAGAAATCTATGAGAACATTAAGAATATTTCTTGCTGCCTTCGAGGAACTTTGGAGAAAATTAAATAATCTTCTGCAAACATCAAGTTTGAAATTCTAATACCAACAGGAGAAGAAAGGAGTCCAACCTGAGTTTTGGTATTATTAGCAAGAGTTATGGTGTCTAATAAGTGGTTCCATGCATAAAATTTAAAAAAGAAAAAGAAAAAGGAAATAGAGGATCACCCTGTCAAACACCACGAGTTGGAGTAGCCATGTGCTTCTCCATTGATCAGGATTGAAAAGGAGACTAAAGTCTTACATTCAAGAACAAGGTAGATCCATTTATCATTAGAAAACCAAATTGACGGAGAACCCTTCTGATATAGTCCTAGGAGAGGTAATCATAAGCTTTCTCCAAGTCAAGTTTGACAGCCATTGTACCAGTTCTTCCATTTTCCTGTTAAAATCATTAAAGAGTTCATGAGCTATAAGGATATTATCATTAATGGCTCTTTCAAGGGCAAAAGCTCCTTGATTCTTTGAAATGCACTTACTCAACAAGGGCTGTAGTCTTGAACTAATAATTTTAGTGATAATCTTATAAATAACATTGCATAAACTTATAAGTCTAGAATGCCCTACCAGCTTGAGATGTTCCACTTTAGGGATCAAGCAATATTGGTATGATTTATACTTTTTAGACTACTACCATTGTTGAAGAAGTCATTGATAATATTGCAAATATAGGGTTTAACAATCTTCCAACAATATTAATAAAAAAAATGGCATGAAGGCCATCAAGTCGTGGAGCTTTTAGCCTCCAATATTACAAAGGAATTTCTTCATAACTATGCTGAGAAAGGTTATTCGACTCGCCGTACTGTCAAAACATCTCAGAAAATGTATTCTATTGTTTGAATCAACTCAAGTTTTGATTTTGGTAGAAATTTTGGTTGTCTAAATTTACGGAAATCTCAACAACAAAAAATTTCGATTTCAGAGAAAATTTCGGTAAAGAAAATTAAAAAAAAACAAAATACATGATAAAAACCCTATTAATTAATGTCTTAAACTTCTATAGGCTCTTCAACCAATAATATATCCATTCATCATGTATGGTAAAAGAATTGGTATTTCGTATGTCACTAGCCTATCAATAAGCACTGATATAACATACTTACCCTCGTATAGTTAGCCAAGGTAAATATTGATTTCGTCAAAGTACATATTATGTTTTGGGGTGGAAATGAATCGACTGGACATTAAATGAAGATTGAATGTGAAAAACAAAGTGATTTATTTCATACCAAACACTGCTTTGTAGTAAATTTTTGAATAAAGGGATAGATTCATAATTATGTAAAATATGAAAGCACTTTTGCAAAATTCAATTATTTTACGAGGCTGAAAACTTTTCACCAAAATTTGTGTTTTTTTCAGTATAACGATGTTACAACCCGTCCCGGAATTTTCATAAATTTACCAAAATACTTTTTTAGGGTTAAATGTTGACTTTAGGGAGACTATTGACCGGCGGTCAACGGTGACGACACTTGACCGCCAGCTCCCGATGCAGTGTTACATTCCAAATGCATATCAAACCCTGTTTAACCCGTACGTGGGTACAAAATTCGGTTTTGAGGAAAACCGAGGCCTAGGGTTTGGTTGACTTTTGTTTCGGTTTGACTAACAAGTTGACTTGGTGGAAATTCTAGGTAGTCAAACTTACAACAATGACCGAGTTAGGCTTTGTAAGACGATGGCGATCGTCAAGAGTACTGTGAGTAGATGATTTTGTTATATTTGGAGGTGGGGTTAGGATATACTAGGATAAAAACTTCCAAACTTAACAGAATAAGAAAGATAAGTAGAAAATAACAAAAATATAGCAGTGGATTCTAAAAAACGGAAACTATAAATGAAATAAGCAACATAGAAACTCACATGTATTGAAACTTGCTAAATCTTTGATTACAATGTGATGCAGAAGCACACTAGAAACTTGCTCACACTTTTTACAGACGCACACTTGCACTCTTACAGAAAAACACTCTTAAAACAAATTAACTCTGAGCTCGCAAAACAGGTGTTGAGCTTGATGGACAATAGTCCTTTAAATACTAAACTAAAGCAGAATAGTCGCAGATAGGTGGAGAGCAAACAACGATCCTTGATAAAAGCAGCCTACGCCGGGGGCAGCATCTTCACCTTCAAAAAGGGCTGAGTCAGTTCCATCTTAGATCCTGCGCAAAATTCAAAAGTTGCTATAGAAAAAGCGCAACAGTCCAAATCAAAAGTAGGAAGTGACTGTACAAAAGATTTACAGTAGTACTCCACTAAGCAGACCGTCGGGAGCATTATTAGGGGGTCTAAATTTGAAACCCGCGACTCTAAATTTTAAAATCGACATTGCTGATATAATTTTGAGCCCTTGATTTTCAAGGCTATTTCAGCGGTTTTCGATCCTATTTTCCAAGCTCAATGTCGAACTATTCCTTCTTTTCAAACCTTATTTTAAGCCTTATTTCTTTTCTATTCCTTTCAAATTCAGTCTTGGTGGAGGTAAGATTCCAAAACAGTCATCCTCATTTTCATTCCGCAAAGTCCATTAAAAACAAATTCTTTTCTGAATCACCAAGACTTTCTGCTTGCTATCACATTCCAAAAGAAATTTTAATTTTTCTTTAAATGTCATACCTTTGATGAGGCTGGTACTTGTCTCCGACAGGCTTGAAGATTCTTCAGACGGCGTCTTTAAAAGTGGGCTACTACTACTTGCCGCGATGACTTTTGGGGCTTGAGTATGGATTCCCTTGAAATGAATTTGAAATGACTCTTTGATTGGTTCTGGCAAGTAATTTAGAGTTGGACCCCACTTACTAACTGAACAAAAACCAATTGGGAGGAGTTTGGTTTCCTTTGAGCCTAAAATTGGTTTCCTTTGAAACTTCAGGGCTATCTTTGATATGAGAGTTGAGAAACGGTCTTCTGAATCCAATCTTCCAAAGACAAAATATTGGTAATTGTTAGTTTGGAAAATTCAATTTCATTTTTACTATTGTGACGATACTTGTGCACAATATAGGCTGCACCAGAATTAGCAAGAACATTTTCGTACCACCATCTTGGATGATAGAGTGGGAACATGTGATCTACCAATTATCTATCTGCTACTAGCCTTGGGGGCAAGTTGCGTTTAGATTCGGAGATCACAGTAATAGATATCTGACTCGTCCAGAAGTATTGACTTTGCCTTGGATTTTGCTCGCTTCCCTGTCTATAAGGAAGAACCGTCGTTACTAGCTTTGGATTATTGGGAAAAGACTCCAGCCTTATTAAGGTTTGGTTTCCACGATTAGTTCATCTGCAGGCCGAGGTGTTGAAACTCCTTCCCCTTTGTATCTCCATTTTCCTTTTCTGACTTGCCCTACAAAAAATTCACGCTTCAAAAAGTCGAGCAAATTATTAAGGTTTCCGAACAAGGAGTAGAAACTGAGGTCGAAGGAATACAGGTATGTTTCAAATTTGTGCAAAAACCACAAGTTCAATATGTTAACTCTTTATAGAAAAAGATTTATAATAAAGAAAACTTTCTCTGTTCACTCCAAGAAGATATTCAACACAAGCAGGTTGAAGAATAGCGAAAGAAGAAAGGAATGAAAGATGGGATAGAAGTTGTTCAAAAGGATTTTGAACAGGTCAGTGCAGAAGTCGCAAATGCTTTTTGGGAAAGAACGAAGCCCATCGTCAAACTTCCATATGAGCCAGATTTCGATGAAAAGAAGATCCAGACTAAGGCCAGACCAATCCAAATGAGTGGTAGGTTAATGGAAATATGTAAAGAAGAAACTGCAGAACTTCTTAAAAAGAAGCTAATCCGTCCAAGTTACTCCCCCTTGAGCTGTTTGACATTCTATGTTGAGAACGCCGCATAAGTAGATAGAGGCACTCCAAAGTTAGTAATAGATTACAAACCCTTAAATAAGGCATTGAGATGGATAAGGTATCTCATCCCAAACAAGAAAAATCTGCTTGACATAAAGCAATGATCTTCTCAAAGTTTGATATGAAATCTGGATAATGGCAAATCTAGATTGCTAAAAAAGACAGGTATAAAACATCATTCAATGTCCCATTTGGACATTATGAATGGAATGTGATGCCATTCTGATTGAAGAATGCTCCATCTGAATTCCAACACATCATGAATGACATATTTAACCCATATTATACATTCACAATAGTATATATTGATGATGTTTTGGTATACTCAAATTCGTTAGAACAACACTTTTAAGCATCTAACAATCTTCTTGAAAGTCTTGAAAAATGCATGATTGGTAGTTTCAACCAAGAAGATGGAACTTTTCCAAAGAAAGTACGTTTTCTAGGCCACAATATTTACAAAGGCCTAATTCTTCCAATCGATCGTGCCATCAGCTTTGCTAATAAATTTCCGGATGAAATTTTGGAAAAAAAAATTGCAAAGGTTTTCAGGAAGCCTGAACTAGATTAAGGATTTTTATAAAGACCTTGCTATAGATAGTAAGCCTCTTTATGACAGGTTAAAAAGGGCCTCAGTCCCCTGGACTGCGGAATAAACACAAGCAAAGAGTGAAAGAATTGACATAGCTTTAGCGAATTCTGAAGCCTTCAAGATTGAGGAAACCGATGCATCCGATGATGGATACAGAGGAATACTGAAGCAAAAGGAGGAAGAAAAGGAGATCGTAGTGAGGTTCTCATGGGAGTTTGGAAGCCGGCTCAAAAGAACTACTCTAAGGTGAAAAAAGAAATCTTGGCCATCGTTCATGCAATCACCAAGTTTGAAAGTGATCTCTTGAATAAAAGATTCTTGATTAGGGTAGACTGCAAAGCTGCAAAAGATATTTTGCTTATAGACATTAAGAATTTAGCATTAAAACAAATTTTTGGTAGATGGCAAGGCATTTTATCTACCAAAAACAAGTTTTTTACCTATAGAAGGGGTAAATCTGTAATAAATTTCTTTTTCCAGAAGTCCGAATAACCATCGGCTATCTGGAATGCTTTGGCAAAGAATACGTCTTCATACCACCTGAAGTGGGATAAAGTAGGACATCTAAGATTCGAAAGAATCTCCTTCAACCTGTCTTCTACTAACTCTGTATTTCCTACAAAATGTAGAGCTATAGTATGGGCATAGGTATTTACTGCATCTTGTTGAATGGTTAGTAGACCGTTTTCGTCCACTATTATGCGTGTGGCGTTCATAATCTATTTCTTGCTTTATTGGCTGAAGCAGTTATCCCACCAGCCTTGTAATTGCCCAACAAATCCTACTACGATGGCTTGAGCAATTCCTTTATATGTATTTCTTGTAATTGGCTAGCTGCGTAATAGATCATCATATGCGGAAGAGCGTTTAAGACTTGATAGTCTACTTGTTCATCAAAATTCCATTTAATAATGGACTTTTCCGTCATATTGCACTCTTTTGGTCATGTCGTTCTCCTTGAACTGCATATCCATAGGTGTTGGTTTGTGATAATAATTTCGGGTCAGAACGGTTCTTTGAACCAGTCTTCCGGTTGCTATCTTATTAACCGCTGCCCCCGGTGGGACTTCTTGGAATTGGTCCTCCAGTTCAGATAAGTTTGCCTCTTCTTCTTCTAGGATTGAAATTTGCGATCCTTTCAAGATCCTTAAAGCCTGGTTTATGTTAAGGCCTCCATAAAGGACTCATCTTTGACACATGACTTGTTTAGCTTAAAATCTTTTATCTTCGAGACTCGTGACAGGAAAAGTGATGGCATTGTTTGTGCCTCTTCTCGCCTTCTCTTATCATCGCCTTTTGAGCTAGAAGCCACTCTAGGATTTCTCGGTTCCCACTTCGCGATTGGCGTTCAACTTGGTCATGGCTGGGATACAGCTCTATCCTGGTTATGGTTGGCACATGGGTCAGGTCAATCCATAATTGACCCACAACCAACCCATTTTTTCTAGACGGGTTTAACCCATCTACCGACCCATAGTCGATGGGTCAGGTGCAGGTCAGTTGACTGTATTAATGGGTTGGGTGCGGGTTGGTTGTAGTTATAAATGGGTCAAACTCATCTTACGCATCTTTTAAGGGCATTTTGATAATTATTCACTAAAGTTACTATTTTGTATATGTTTTTACTAGGGATGAGAAAAATTCCCGAATCCCGCATTCCGCTCCCGATTCTGACAATCCCGATCCCGATAATTCCGATCCCGATTTTCCCCGATCCCAACTTGTCAGGATTTTATCCTGATTCCGACTAAGTCAAGACGGGATAGGGATTTTTTTTTTGAAAATGTCGGGATCCCGACATTCCGACATTCCGACATTATATATTATTTAATTATTGTTTATTAATTTTTTTAATTATTTGACCCTTATATACGCTTCTCTCTCACTTCTCTTACGGGAATTCAACAAGTGGTGATCACCTTGAAGTGAGCCAAGGGACCACCTCTTCCTTCCAAGGTTCCACTAATGCATAAGCAGCTACCTCCTTTTGCTTTGAAGTTCCAAGAGGCTTCTTTTTTTGGTGTGCTGTAAGAGCCTTTTTTTAACTATTATAACAACTTGTAATTTGTTTAGTTTGTTATTTGGTATTTTGTGTTTGAATTGAACTTGAAATTTGGTATGTTGCATTTTGAAATGTTTGATATTTTTTTACTTGGTATGACCAACTCAATTGTATCGAAAAAGTGGTCAAACGACTAAATACATGATTTAAAACTAAGAAAAAAAAAAGTTGAAAAAAGATGGGTTGGATGGGTTGGGTCTATAATCGACCCATAATAATTTGGTCAGGGTTAGGCCGGTTAATTGGCAATACAGGTCGGATTTCAACCCATTCCCAGCCCTAATCCTGGTTGCGTAATTACCTAGAGATTGAAGAAAGAGGTTAGTATAATTATTCTGTTGGATTACCGCTAAGACTCAACCTAGTACCTAGTCTACAGTCGTAGGACACAACCTTCACGTGATCGTCCATCCATCACCGAAGACCCCACTATTTAGCTTATTTCCCTTGCACAGCGTGCCTTAATGCATGTTCACGATATTGTGGGTGGGGAACAATCTATAGCTTTCACATGATTGTGGCAATATGAGGTTTATTGATTTATATGTATATATACATCATGCCCTAAAGTCTGTCTTGGGTATTGTGCTATTGTGTGTTACGACCCGTACCATAAATTTTATTAAAACTACTAAGATACCTTTTTTTGTCAAATATTGACTTTTAGTAATTTGGTTAACTTTTAACCGTAAGGAATATGATACCAATATTGAACTCTTTTTGAAGTACTCATCGTTACGAGTGTATAGGCAAAAATGAAATTCAATTCCGAACTGTATTTAAACTTTTACGGTCAAAAACAAAAGTTGGAAGATTGGTGAGCTGGCCACATAGTAGACTTTGATTGGCCTGGAGGGGAGATTATTATTATTTTTTTTTTGTGAAGTCGGCAGCACCCAATTTTCTACCTGTGGCCTTCATCCCTTCCATTCCAAAATTTTCTTTTTTGATCCAAAAACCTTTTTCTCTTCAAAAAGGCCCATCACCACCTCATGCTCAAACGCCGATCGCTTTTTTCTAGCCACGGATTGAAAGAACCAACCCCAAATTCTTCATCCCCTCATCGTCATGAACACAATTCAACTAGTCTCAACCTCTAATTCAAAGCAGATTATCGTTGGAGAACCAAAATACATTGGTCAGAGCTCTCCAGTGAAGATCGGAGCAAGGACAACTCACCAGAATATTTCCAGTTTCTGGCAAGAATTTCCAGATGCTAGGGAATATTTCCATTTTCCGCCGAGAATTTCCAGATTTTGGCTAATAATCCAGTTCCTTGCGAGTATCCCGGCTAATATTTCCATTTTCAGGTTTTTCCAATTTTGAAGGTAGTTTTGAACTCCCCTCGTTTGGAGCTTCATGATGAACTATTGAATCATTGTGTTTGGAGTTGATCCGAATTAGTTGACTTTTAGGGGACTGATCAATGCCGGCCAATGTCGATGACACTTGACTGCCTTCCATCGATGCAGTTTTACATTCCATATATGTCTATGAACGCCGTTTAAGTCGTAATTGGTACGAAACCTGGTTTTAAGTTGTAGGTTGTTTTATTGGTTATCCTTGTACAACAAACAATGTAATAATGTCACAAGCTCAATTAGATCACTTAGAATTCTTTTCTAGTTTTATAGAGTTGACATTGAGGCTTTGAAGATTGAAGATTGATGGGTTGATGAAGATGCATTTGAGTATAACAATCATATTGCATATCATTGCTGTATTTACATGAGTCTAGCATATGTCCTTACTTAATGATGTCAAAACTTTTTCAAACACGTATGTTTTTGTAAAAGTTTTTATTAGATTAAGAATCTCAGGTTTTACATGACTGGTCATCTATATTCTGCATGTGAAACCTTTGACTACTTTTTCCTGATAGCGACTGATTGAACACCTTTTCTGACCGCGCATGTTATTATCTAGCAGGTAGTCAAATGTTAAGTTTACTTGTTCGAATCCGCCTAGGTTAGTGAAAAAGTTAAGTGCAGGTTGGCAATGAGGGGGGTATTTTTTAATTAAGTCAAGGCAAGTACAATCAATCCACACAACAGATCACTTTTAGGTGACCAGTCACCTAATGTGATGAACTTGATACTTGTTTTAATACTTGAACCACGTGACCAGTCATGCTGTTTCCAAACTTGAGTATCAGACAAGTCCTTTAGATTACAGATTGTGTATGCTTGTGAATTTGTTCAACCACACTCGAATGATATGCCAACTTAGGTCCCCAGAATAGATTCAGTGAAGGTGAAATCTGCGGGCTATCCACAACTACAATCTATTCAAATCCAGCGGTTCTAATGCAACAGTTTATAGGATGACCAGTCACACCAGTTTGTCCAGATTGCATGTTAAGTCAAGTTGGTGCATAATTAAATTTGATTTTATACTTAGCCAAGTGATTAACAAATCAAAGAGATGGACACAATGTTTTGGTACCCGGAAAAACCCCAAAAGGGTAAAAAACCGGGGGTCTATCAGAAGACCGGCCTTCCACTATGAAATGGCAAAAAGATGCCCAATACAAGGTTTCGACAAGCTCAATATCTAATGTACCTAGTCTTAGATGCAGCAGTCCCTCGTGCGGCTTCTTCTTCAGTCACTTCACCTCCAGTGGTACAGATGACTGGTCAATCACTTTCGAGAAAATACACACGTATGTCTGGTCAGCGGCACCAAATGTAGTAAGCTGTGAAACTGTATGACTAGTCACCAACTAAGTTACAGAGAGCTACAAAGCTTCAGTAAATCCGCTGGGTAACTAGATGTTCTGCTGCAACAGTTTATGAAAACTGGGCAGAGAAATCCGAAGTCACAAGACTCCTAAATATCAACCTTGTCTCAAATTATGTGCGAACATGGGAGACAAGATTGAAGACCACTATTTCAACTTCTAAACTAAATAAGTTTTGAAAACTTGGAAGTTGAAACGGTGAAGATAAGAACTTCTTCAAGGTTTCCTTCAAAGATGAATATTTTGAAAAAAACCGAAACTTTGAAAGAAGTTCAAACGCTTGCCATCTTATGAATCCTTGTATGAACTTTATATGAATGAAAGTCAACAAGAATGTTAGAAACAATTCAAAGTAGTAAGGGAATTAGACAAGTGTTGAAAACAAATTTAAATCAACCATCTTTAGAAAATGCACTCATTACTTCTTGATCAAGAGACGGAATTATGACTATTTGACTCAATCTAGTGCTTCAATTATATCTAACAAATATCCAATTGATAGTATCAACACAAGGGAAAAACCAGCTTGAGAAGTGTTTTTCAATTTTTAGAGATGATGCATGATATGCAGGAATTGAAAAGAGCACAAGCATTAACTGTGACTGGTCATATTAATCAATAGAACAGATTCCAAAACTTTTGCGAAGACTAGTTAGAACCTGATCCTCCAAAGGTTTGGTGAGAATATCAGCAAGTTGTTTTTCCGAGGGCACAAATTTAAGCATTAATGTCTTTGACTCAACAAGATCTCTAATGAAGTGGTGCCTAATGTTGATGCAAAAAATGGGATCAACGTCAAGGGTCCGGGTCGGACTGGAGTATGTCAGGGAGCTAGGAGGCTAGCTCCGGATGCTGGCTTCCGGGTGGGCCCGGAAGGTGCTGCCCGGAAGGTTGTCCCAGGGACAGAGGTACCTGCACAGGAAGGAAAGTAAAGCTTGGGGCACCGGTGGGGTGCCGGCCTAAGACCCTCCGAAGCTTAAGTCAGCTGAAGGAGGAAAGGAAGGAAAGTCTTAGAGGCAAGTGTTTGGTGGGAGAGAATTGACTTACTTTCACTTGTGGAAGTGAGGTATTTATAGTGAGGGGAAACCTAGGGTTCCAAGTGGGGGTAGTTGTCCCCTAGGTTACCCCTACCGGGCCTCTTGGAGGCCTAGTCAGGCCTCTAGGAGACTAGTTGGCCCTCTGGGGCCCTTTGTCTGGGCCCAAGTGGCCTTTGCCTGGGGCCAGGTGGCCTTTGTCTGGGCCTAGATGGGCTTCATGCTTGCTGTCTGGGGGAAGTACCGCGGTCCTGGTGATGCACTCCCAGGAGGATAGGCCTCCAGGGGAAGTGATCCCGGAGGGTAGGCTTCCGGGAAGTGTGGTCCCGGAAGGGGGGAGTGGTCCCAGTAGCTCCTTCTTCTGGATGACATGTGGCCGATCCGGGTATGGTATGAACACCTAATATCAATGTGTTTAGTCCTAGAATGCTGCACTGGGTTCTCCGAGATGCATATAGCACTCGTGTTATCACAGTATATGAGGAACTGGTCCTGAACTATGCCATAGTCACTGAGCATTTGCTTCATCCAAAGCAACTGCGTGCAGCAACTACCTACCGCTATGTACTCAACCTCTGCAGTGGACAATGAGACCGAATTTTGCTTCTTACTATACCAAGAAACCATGTTGTTTCCTAGATAGAAGACACCACCGGAGGTACTTTTTCGGTCATCACTACATCCTGCCCAGTCAGCATCACTAAATCCAACAAGATTGGTATTAGTGTCAAATGTATACCAAATACCATAAGACAACGTCCCACTAATGTACTTAATGACCCTTTTTACAGTATGAAGATGTGATTCTCTAGGATCGCTTTGAAATCGAGCACAAACTCCAACAGAGAAGGAGATGTCTGGTCTACTTGCAGTAAGATACAGCAGGTTGCCTATCATACATCTGTAGAGTGTCTGGTCAACACTCTTTCATATTTTATCACTAGACAACTTGGTGGATTTGCTCATGGGGGTCCTAGCGGGTTTGGCAGAAGAAAGCTAACAAGGTTTGCAGCATACTTGGATTGAGAAATGAAGAGACCAGTCTCTTCTTGCCTAACTTGCAAACCAAGAAAATAATTCAATTCACCAATGAGACTCATCTCAAACTCACTAGTCATAATCTTTATGAACTGTCGAACTTGGGATTCGGATGTGGAACCAACAACAATATCATCAACATAAATCTGAGCAACTACAACATCACTTTTAGTTCTCTTAATGAACAAGGTCTTGTCAACTGATCCACGTGTATAGCCATTCGACAGAAGGTGACTAGACAACCTATCATACCAAGCTCTAGGAGCTTGCTTCAAACCATACAAAGCCTTTTTCAACTTATACACACCATTGGGCATATGAGGATCCTCAAAGCCTTTTGGTTGTTCAACAAACACATCCTCATTCAAGTATCCATTGAGAAATGCCGTTTTGACATCCATTTGATACAACTTGAACTTAAGATGACAAGCAATAGCACAAAACAAACGGACTGACTCAAGTCTAGCTACAGGTGCAAAAGTTTCCTCAAAGTCAATGCCTTCAACTTGAGAATATCCCTGAGCAACAAGCCTAGCCTTGTTCCTCACTATGTGACCAGTCTCATCACTCTTGTTCTTAAAGATCCACTTAGTGCCTATGACATTTGAGGTGACTGGTCTCTTGACCAGTGTCCAGACTTGATTTCTCTCAAACTGATTCAGCTCTTCTTGCATGGCAAGCACCCATTCCTCATGGACAAGAGCTTCTTTGATGTTCTTGGGCTCTATTGTGCAGACATAACACACATGTGCTATTTCACTTTGGATCTGACCTCTAGTCCTCACACCCTCTTTTACTGACCCAATTATGTTGTGCTCTGGATGTTTAGACACTACCCAGTTTGGCCTTTTCTTTGGTGTTTGACTAGACACTTCTGAACCTTCAGAATCAGAACCAGATGACTGGTCATCTTGTTCTGTCTGAGTGTCACTAGCAGACTCAGTGACCTTCTCAGGAAACAGACCATCATCATCTAAGGCTAACTCAACTGACGCATCAAGATCGTCAATTGTAACATTTATGGACTCCATGATGGTATTGGTTCTAAGATTGAGAACTCTATAGGCTCGACTGGTCGTGGAGTACCCAAGAAAAATGCCTTCATCACTCTTGGGATCAAACTTGGCAAGGTGTTCCCTATCTCTCAATATGTAACAAGTACTGCCAAAGACTCTTAGGTGACTGATCATTGGTTTCTTCCCTTTCCAGATCTCATAGGGAGTCTGGTCTGTGCCTGGTCTCAAGTAGACTCGATTGGAAATATAGCAAGCAGTATTAATGGCCTCGGCCCACAGATTCTTAGCCAGATTTTTGCTATTGAGCATCACTCTAGCCATTTCAATCAAGACTCTATTTTTCCTCAACAATTCCATTTTGTTGAGGGGTAATTGGAGCCGAAAACTCATGCTTTATGCCCATGCTAGCACAGAACTCAGCAAACAAGGAATTCTCAAACTCAGTGCCATGATCAGTCCTAATTCTGACAACAGAGGGGTGACGAGTCATAACCTCATTCTGAATTTGCTTGAATACCGTCACAAAATTTTGAAAAGCGTCAGACTTTTCTCTCAAGAAGGACACCCAAGAAAACCTACTGAAATTATCAACAATCACAAGAATGTATTTCTTACCACCAACAGACACGGTTTGAACTGGATGAACAAGATCCATGTGAATGAGTTCAAGGGGGTGACTAGTCCCAACATCCTTAACTCTCTTGTGTGCTATACGTGACTGTTTGCCCAACTGACATGGACCACAAATGTGTTTAGACGGCTTATCTAGTTTAGGAATACCTCTAACAAGCTGCTTTTTGGCCAAGGTGTACAAATCATTGAAATTCATATGTCCTAACCGTTGATGCCATAAAGCAGTGGTCTTATCCGTCACAGAGTGACAGGTCACCTTGGTAGCCAGGGTTTGGCTATCAAGTGTATAGCAGTTGTCATTAGATCTGCCTGTTCTGACTAGATCCTGACCCTTGCTATCAATAATCCTACAACCTTTTGTTGACATGCAGACTTCCTCAGCCCACTGATCACACAGGTGTGATACACTGATAAGGTTGGACTTAAGGCCTTCTACATACCTTACATTTTCAAGGACTGGTAGACCCAGAAGTTTAACACTTCCTTGACCAGTCATCTTAGCAGTTTCACCACCTCCAAATTCAACACACCCACCATCAAAATTCTTAAAATTTACAAAGACAGATTTGTCACCAGACATGTGTTTGGAACAGCCACTGTCAATGTACCAAGGAGTTGGATCACGCACATTCAAAACAGACAAAGCGACTAGACACTTTTCATTTTTCTTTACCCACTTGTTCTTAGGAGCACTAGGTGAAGAAGAAGATGACCCAACAAGCTTAGCAATCCTGGTTACTTCAATAAGCAACAAATCAACCTGTTCTTTAAGAGACCCATCATGCTTAGTCTGACCTTTGATTTTAAGTTTCGGACACTTAGGCCTTATGTGACCAGTCACACCACAGTGGTGACACGTGGGTACATATCTGGTCCTTGAAGGAACAGTGGACCTAGACGACACTTGATTGCTCATTTTGTCTGTGCTAACTCTAGATTCAGGTGTAACTGAGATGACAGGTGATTTAGATGAAGTTGCTGGAGTAGCTTTTACAAACCTGGTTTGTGAAGTTGAGGGACCAGACCCATCAGCTACAAAACCTAGACCAATCCTATCATTGTGACTTTTCCCAACATTAAGCATCTTGTCTAACTTAGCCGAACCAATTGACAGATCATTAACCTTTACTTGCAGTGATTTATTGTATTCAACCAAGTGGACATTAGATTGCTTGAGTGACTCAACTTCCTCTTTTAACTTAAGACTTTTACTATGCATGAGATTAATATCATTTTCTAAGGTGCACAGTAGATGTCTAAGATCTAGATTCTCCTTTTTAACCTTTTCATACTGAACACACATCTGTGTATACAAAACTTCAAATCTAGACTCAGATGATTGGTCATCTGCACTCTCCCTTTCTCTATGTGAATGACCGGTCTCGTAATCCTCTAAAGCAAGACAAAGTGCAGCCTTTTCCAGTTCCAACTCATTACAACGCTTTTTTGGCTCAATGCTATCAGCCTTGATCACACAAGTTTCATCAAATAAGGCATCATACCATTCACACATCTTCTCATAAGTCTGATTCTCTGGAAGAGCATCATAATCATGAAAAACAGGACAATACATCTCAGGTGACTGGTCATCATCAGTCATGTGTTGTGAACCCGACTCGGATTCCTCACTCGCTGAGTTGTGATCAGAAATTCTAACAACAAAGGCAACCTCATCATCTTCATTTTCAGAAGAAGAGTTAGAGTGAAGTGATTCGTCATCCTCACTATCACTCCAAGATGCTTTCAAGGCCTTATCCTTGCCTTTGTATGACTTTTTCTTATTGTTAGCACAATCAACAGAAATATGACCAGTCCCACCATAGGTGAAACACTTCACAGGACCCTTCTTGAACTTATTCTCTCTAGACCCTGAGTTCTTTTCAAATTTCATTAGTCATTTCACCCTGAGGTTTGAACTTTGACTCTCTAGGATAGCTTGTACTACCCTTGTGATCCTTTCTATCCCTTAAGATTCTTCTAAACCTTTTGACAAACAGTGCCATATCATCATCAACAGAGGATGACTGGTCAGACTTAGAACTTTTGGGTTCAGGATGATCGGTCACACTCTGTAGTGCAACACCTTTGTCCTTTTCATGCATACTCTCCTCCAATTTTAATTCCAGCTCATAAGTCTTTAATTTACCAACAAGTTTAGGAAGCTTTATGTCTGACATGTTTTGACATTCTTTGATTGCGGTCTTCTTCGCGGAAAACCTCCTAGGCAACACCCTTAAGATTTTTTGAACAACTGTAAGCTCTGAAATTGGTGACCCTAGACTCATCGCTGCATTAGTGACACTCTCAAGTCTGAGATAAAAATCCGAGAAGCTCTCAGAATCAGTCATCCGGAGTTCCTCGAACTCGGACAGAACCATTTCAAGTTTTAAATCCCAGACCTGGTCATCACCCTCATGAATGACACGCAATCTATCCCAAGCTTCCCTAGCTGTTGTACAGTGCTGAATATGTGAATATTGTGCACTGGATACAGCAACAGCTATGGCTTTCCTAGCTTTCTTGTTTGCATTAGACGCATTGACTTGAACCTGTGTCCAGTCATCTCTTGGAACATTCACTCTCTCACCGTCAACAATTCTAAACGGAGGACGCCATTCAACAGACAGATACTGGAAAGCAAACTCACCATAAGCATCAAGAAAAATCTCAAATTTATCACGCCAAGCAGCATAATTTGTGCCATCGAAGTAGGGAGGTGAATTCACCGAACCGGTTACTCGATCTCTTTTCATGACTAGACCCTTAACCAACCAGTCCCTAGACCTGCTTTAAGTATGTCTAAAGCCCTGCTCTGATGCCAATTGCAGGTTGGCAATGAGGGGGGGTACTTTTTAATTAAGTCACGGCAAGTACAATCAATCCACACAACAGATCACTTTTAGGTGACCAGTCACCTAATGTGATGAACCTGATACTTGTTTTAATACTTGAACCACGTGACCAGTCATGCTGTTTCCAAACTTGAGTATCAGACAAGTCCTTTAGATTACAGATTGTGTATGCTTGTGAATTTGTTCAACCACACTCGAATGATATGCCAACTTAGGTCCCCAGAATAGATTCAGTGAAGGTGAAATCTGCGGGCTATCCACAACTACAATCTATTCAAATCCAGCGGTTCTAATGCAACAGTTTATAGGATGACCAGTCACACCAGTTTGTCCAGATTGCATGTTAAGTGAAGTTGGTGCATAATTAAATTTGATTTTATACTTAGCCAAGTGATTAACAAATCAAAGAGATGGACACAATGTTTTGGTACCCGGAAAAACCCCAAAAGGGTAAAAAATCGGGGGTCTATCAGAAGACCGGCCTTCCACTATGAAATGGCAAAAAGATGCCCAATACAAGGTTTCGACAAGCTCAATATCTAATGTACCTAGTCTTAGATGCAGCAGTCCCTCGTGCGGCTTCTTCTTCAGTCACTTCACCTCCAGTGGTACAGATGACTGGTCAATCACTTTCGAGAAAATACACACGTATGTCTGGTCAGCGGCACCAAATGTAGTAAGCTGTGAAACTGTATGACTAGTCACCAACTGAGTTACAGAGAGCTACAAAGCTTCAGTAAATCCGCTGGGTAACTAGATGTTCTGCTGCAACAGTTTATGAAAATTGGGCAGAGAAATCCGAAGTCACAAGACTCCTAAATATCAACCTTGTCTCAAATTATGTGCGAACATGGGAGACAAGATTGAAGACCACTATTTCAACTTCTAAACTAAATGAGTTTTGAAAACTTGGAAGTTGAAACGGTGAAGATAAGAACTTCTTCAAGGTTTCCTTCAAAGATGAATATTTTGAAAAAAACCGAAACTTTGAAAGAAGTTCAAACGCTTGCCATCTTATGAATCCTTGTATGAACTTTATATGAATGAAAGTCAACAAGAATGTTAGAAACAATTCAAAGCAAGAAGGCAGCAAGAGAGTTTTTGAAATATGAATGATGAAAAGCTAAATGCAAAAACCCCAAGGAAAATGGCGGAAGAGGTTTAGAATTTATAGGCAAATAAGATATGAAATGGATGGCCGAGATTTCATCAAAGGGACGGCTGAGATTTCATTAAACAAGGATGTAACCCTAGGCAGATTTAGTTAGTGGGGAACAGTTGACAACCCAGCGGGTAAAAGGATGTTCAGTCAAAACTGGATAATAGGGTGATCTGTCAATCTGACTGATCTATCGCTGTCAGGAAATCTGTCACATGCGGAGTTTAGGTGACTAGTCACCAAATACATGAAAGCAGCAGTTTTGTAAAGAACATGTTTTTCTCAAGAATGATCCTATGTTATGAAATCATATGCAAACATAAATGATGTCAAATGCTGTAGAAATATGGGAACACATCTTCACATCTTGATCTTCAAGTCAACCACCATCTCACTTATTCTAATATCTAAACATTAAAACCTAAATTGAGCTTGTGAATGTTTATACAAAGTTTTTGTGCAAGGATAGCCAATTTACATTATTTTCTAAGATACAAATATCCTACATTAAGTTTACTTGTTCAATTCTCATCCACTTGTTTCTTATCCTCTCAAGCTTATTTAAACCTCATCGAAATTTCTCATTAGGGATTTTTGTGTTAAAAAGTTCATTCAACATTTTCAAAACTCTCTTTTTGTTTTGCTGCATATCGTCTCCGATTCTTCCTTGTTCTCGTGAGTGCGTAGTTCACTTATATAAAGCATTATAAGATTGTGAGGATTGTATGCATTTAAGCTTTCATTTCAAAGTTCGATTTCTTGGAAAAGATTTTAAGCAAACTTTGAAGAAGGTTTATCTTCACTATTCTGGCTTCTCTTGAAAGTTCATATATACTTTGAGTCGAAATAGGATTGTGCAATCATTGTCTCCCATGTTCATACATGTTTGTAGACAAGGTTGAGTTTAGAGGTCATTGCCTTCGATATTTAATGCATAACTTTGTAGTTTACTGCAGTAAACGCAATTACTGTCAGATTTTCTGAAGCTTTTTAGCTTTCTGGAAATGTGTCAGAGACTGGTCATATATCATCACTGCATTCATATATCGGTGCCACGAATTAGGAATAACTGTGTATGTGCCTATGACATGTTGACCAAGCGAGGATCTTCTGGAAGTGAAGTGATTGAGAAGAAGCCGCACAAGGGACTGCTGCATCTAAGTGTAACACCCCGGAAAATCTATCTAGCTTTGGGGCATCACAACCATACAACTAGATTTTTGGACATCATTTTTTAACATACAATTATTAATAAAGCATTGGACAACTTTATTAATGTAAAATGATTCTCAAAGTCACACCTACTAACTTAACATCTTTAGAAAGAGAAACCAATACCAGACTCTTCATACAACCAAAAAGAAACTAATCAACAAACGAAGAGACTCGGGAAAAGCTCTATGACTATATGACTCGAAGTGGGGCTGTCGTCGCTCGTCCAATGCCTGCTACCATCGCCTACTCCTTGTTTCTATCTGAAACTCACAAACGGGACTATGTGAGCAAAGCTCAGTAAGCGACTATCGAACAAGCACAAGACATTCAAGAAAGCATTCAAACTGACTATCATGATGATGCAACTGTGCATATGCAATGCAATGTACCAATGTATGCCTTTTAGAAAACCCTTTTAACAAGAAAGTTGTCTTCCTTTCTTTTCCCTTCAGGTACATACCTAGGAGGCAGCTTCGTGGCTAGTAGGGGGCGCCTTCCCTAAAAGCAAAACCTTTTCATTAGACCCCACCTCTCGAGAGTCTATTCTTTTGTAGTCATTCATTATTTCACAGCCCATAAACTTTTATCACTACCTTCCTAAGTGTTTCCCTTCGAAAACCTTTCTTTCATTTAAACCATTTCGTTCAAAACATTTTTCATAATGCAGCATGCCATCATGCAATATGCTTAACAATTCTATACATGACAAATCATGAAACCAATGCATACATGTGCATCAATTATTTCATCATAACAATGAGTCAATCAACAAAACCATTTTGTACATATAAATCATAAAACAATCAACAACTACAAAACAAGCCAAACCATCTCGTTTGTCGTTGCAGTCGAACAAGCAATCACATAGTCACTTACCTTGAGCCTCTTGGATTCCGCCTTATGTTTCAGCACCTAAAAGATTAAGGTAGTTTCTAATAAAAACCATAGCTGTATGTTAAAGTAAGGACTCAACAACCAATTAAAACACCTCGTCACAATTTCTGTCTTATTACCTAACCGACTCATATCAGTTGTAACTAATGCAATACTTTGTAGAAAAATATAATGAGCATACTCCTAGATCCAAGAAACATAATCCTACAACATTTCTTCAGTACACAAAAGGGAATAAAGAGTTCAAATTGTCCTAAAACTCATTACAAGATAGTCCATCCGAATCTATCCTGGCAACATCCAGTCCTATTACTCAGTTTCATTGGGGTACCAAATGATGTCCTTTTTCTATTAAAATTTCTACAGTAGGTCTATGAATATGTTGTCTAGTTCCTGTCCAAATTTCATATCAAAAGGACACCCTATGATACGACCCATTCAGAAATTTTCCCAAAATTTTGTGAAATGACTAAATTACCCTCATGGGTCAAACGGTTGACTTTTGAACAGTGGAAATGTACATAGACAATAGTGGACTCTATGCGAAGGACTCGACGATACGAACGCATCTACGAAGACGAAATCGAATTCCGAGTTGTATCGAATAAGTTACGGACAAAAACATAATTTTGGTGTAGTGAAGTGCCACGTGGCAGCTTCTGATTGGTTGGTTTGGGGAAGATATTTTGGGGTTGTTTTAAAACCCGGTTTAACCCCGAGTTTCCCAAAAGGGAAACCCGAGTTCGCAACTCAAGTCCGAACCGCGAAAAAACGCCGAACACACTTTGCCGCCGTTGACCCTTCGCCGGCGACGGATCGGGCCGGCGACCACCTGCATCGGCTTCGCCTCGTCATCACGAACACGGAGCACCAAGGATCGGAGCCAGCAGCCGTCGGAATCGCCGGCAACGACGTCGACGGAATCCGCGAGCTTTCCGGCGTGTTTCCGGCCAGTACAGTGCGTGGTAAGCTCTGAAACCTTGATTTTTCGATTCCTGGGATTCCGTCGATGCGTTTTGACATAAAATTCGATGGATTTGGTTGAGAATTGAAGGTTTTAGGATTTTGGAGGAAACCGGCCGGAAAATCCCCAGATTCCGGCCGGTGCGGCGGTGCTGACGTCAGCGACACGTGGTTGACACGCGTGTGCCGCGTGGCGCCACGTCAGCGCCATGTGTCACGCCACGTCAGCACCACGTGGCTGCCAGGTCATCGCCGCGTCAGCACTGTGTCAGTGCCACGTCAGCACGCCGGTGTTGACGTCAGCAGCCGTTGACCACTGTTGACCGACCAATTTTCCGAGTGGAAACGACGTTCCGGATCCAATGGCGAACTTCGTTTTGCTATCCGAGATACGGTTATACCCCGATTGAGCAAAACAAGGAAAAGTAGGGTTTCTCGGTTATTCGTTAAGTTTCGGTTATTAACTTTGGATTATTGGGATTGTTAGGTGATCAGATTTCGAGGAATCAACATAACCAAATCGTGCCTGCAGAGGAGGACGACGACGATCGCCCGGTGTCACGGTGAGTGGAAGGGTTTGGTTTTAAATGTTGTTTGAGTGTGCTATGTTTTTGTATATTTATATTCGTAAGTTTTTATGCTTATAAATTGGTTATGCTGCTGGTTGGAGTGACTATTGTTAGTAATCGTTGCTTGGTTGTTCCTAGGTAGGTTGTTTGCGATTAGTACTATTAGGGGCGCATTATTCGGATCGGGTGGTATGGCCCTCGTCCATTAACTCATGGTCTGGGAGGTATGGCCCTCGTCCATGAGATCACGTGGGAACGCTATTTGGACGGGTGATATGGCCCTCGTTCATGAGAGATATATCTCGGTCGGGTGATATGGCCCTCGACCACACATTATATCTTGGACGGGTGATATGGCCCTCGTTCATGAGAGGTATATCTCGGTCGGGTGATATGGCCCTCGACCACATTACGTTGTAGTGTTGGGAATGTTTTGCGTGTATAGGTTGCTCGGATGTTAGTTACTGTATGTGTTGGCTGGATTGAGGTATGGTATTATTATATTATCTGTTTTGACAGAGGGGGTTATTGGCATATCTGTTAAATGTTTTTCACTGAGTTCTTTTTCCGTCCACTCACCCTTGTTTTTGCGCCCCCTCAGGATTTGATTTTGAAGTGCATCACCGAGACGACTGAGACCTGCCGATAGCTCTACTTCCATCAACGAAGGGTAGGAGATCTTCGTTGTCTTTGTCAGCAGGGTTATGAGTTAAGCTGTACAGCTGTGTATTCCGCCCTTGGGGCAGTTGTAGTGTGTTGTTTTCTCTTCCGCTGTAGATGCTCTGATATTAATTTGTATTTCTTTCTTTCGTTTTTGTCTCTTTTCGTTGTGTAAGGCTTCGTCACCACGTGTTGGTGATGGCCGCACTCCCGGGCCCCATTTTTTGGGTCGGGGTGTGTCAATTGGTATCAGAGCGCTAGGTTTCCGACTTCCTGTCGAGTCTTGTTGGTCAGTGTTTTTCTTGAATCCTTGTTTGTCTTTGTCAGAGCTATGTCGTCTCAGCGTGGTGCACATAGGCAGCGGGGTGGACGTGGTATCAGTAACCCCCATATTGTCGACAGATTTTCCAGCTTAGGTCAGCTTAGCGCTGCGTTGGAGAACGTTATTCCGGTCAACCGAGGTCAGGGTAGGAGACCCACTTTACTGGAGATGGCCCGTAATTTGGGGGTTCAGGAGTTGAATAACATCGGAAGGAATGTGGCTACCGAGTACTGGTGGGATAGGATGGACAGTGCTAAGAACCATGAACTGTCCACCGGAGCAGAAGGTAGAGGTGGCATCCTCTTTCTTTTCGGGAGACACTGCAATTTGGTGGCAGGACATGCAGAGAACCTACCCCGAAGATACCGTTACGTGGGAGCAACTCACGAGCATCTTTTGTGATAAGTTTTTCAGCCCAGAGTTTCAATGGAATAAGATGTTCGAGTTTATTACCTTTCGCCAGGAGGAGCTATCCGTTAGTGATTATGAACAGCGGTTTCGAGAACTCTCATGTTTTTACCCTGGAGCTGCCGATCGTCCGCTTGAATTGATGATTCAGTTTCGAATTGAATTACGGGAAGACATCAGGCTGGCTGTAGGTGGTAGACAGTTCACTACTTATAATGACTTGTTTCAGGCAGCTTTGAGTGTGGAGCAGTACATGGTAAGATGGCCTTTTGAGTTGAACTACGAGGGCAGTGCCAGTGGAACTGGGCAAGGAAGTGCTAGCAGTTCTGTCACTCGTGGCTTCCGACGCCAGGGCAGGAATCGACCCTCGGTGGGAGGGCCGAGACAACAGCAGTCCTTTAGGAGGACATCACGGAGTTCCGGATCTTCTAGTGGAGCCTCTAGCTCGAGTGGAAGATCTTCCAGGGGCTCTCGTGTCCCGAGCTCCCGCCGATCCGATGATGGTTCTGGATGCCGTATCTGTGGAGATCAGCGCCATTGGCAGCGTCAATGTCCCTTCAACTGGAGGAATGTGCATGGGGAGTCGTCCCAGGGTAACCAGATAATGCAACAGGAAGCAGACATCGATGGGAACACTGGTGGACGAGTCGAACCTCCGGACCAGCTTTTGTTTGGAGTGGCCGACAGTGTAGACCAGGGTAACCGTACTAGGCGTCGAAATCGGGGTCGTGGAGACCGAGGCAGAAGTCGAGCTCAAGGGCAAGTCTACTCCATGAACCAGCTGGAAGCTCAGTTTAATCCCGACGTAAATATTGGTATGTTGTGTATCCTTGGTTGTTTGGGTTGAAGTTTGTGGGTTTAGCGGTGTTAATTTTGGTTGTGAGGTTCAAGCGAACTCTACTCCTAGGCGATTGTGGTGTTAGGGATGTGTTTCATGAGTGTAAGAATCACATGAGTGTCTTGTGATTGTTACCGACGTTGTACTAGGGATTGACTTCCTTCCTTGGAATATCGTTGGCTTTGATGTATCCTTGGAATGGAGTGGTTAACTTACTTTCCTGTATGGGTGAGTTGTGGTGGGGAAACGGTGGTTTTCCCAAATACCTTGGTTACCCAATGTTTGGTTTTGGGTGAAGAAATTATTGTGTAGTAGTGGTACCGATTACCTAGCACGTGTGATTGGGAAACCTAAGACATGAAGATGCTACGGGACGCACTTGTGGTAAGAGTTTCTCGGATGCCAAGGCACCAACCATTATCTTTGGGATGGAGGTATCTCATGGCCCTCACTTGGGCAGTTATATGTGTCATCAATTACTAGCACGTGTGGTTCTGGGAAACTCCTTAGGAGATGATAGGCTCTACTATACCAGCGGATTTCTGAAACTAAAGATGATGACATGTGAGATTGCACGCAAGGAATTGAGAGATCCACAAGGCAGTGTAGCTGCTTTGTCCAGGAAGTCATCATTAGGCGAACTATCTGCTTGGGTGATTCATGAAGGCGTGGTATAAACGTAGAGAAGATCATGACCTTTGGTTAAGGATGAGACTAAGCAGGGGCAGATCCGAGGATTTATGCAGGTTCACTCTGAAGTTGGTTCTGCAAGTAGACCGGTGAGTCTACCAAACCCCTACATCAGCCGAGTTTATCAGCATTGAAGAGTTGCCAAGGGAGAATGAATTGATGGCTTTGGAGGGGGCCATGTTATTGTTCTAATTGTTGTTGACCTTTTCAGGAAATTAGTTACAGTTTTGTTTCGTTGGCTTGTTTTAGTGGTTTGGGACCTTGTAAGGTTGTAGGTTGGTCATTGGCGAAATGTTTCCTTCAAGTTCAAGAAGTTTGACTTGAAGTCAGAAAATTAAAGTGGGATGGATTCAGCACTGTTGTGGCTCTTGGGGGTTCTCCATGCCGAGGAATGTGACTCTTATATTCTAGTTGTTTGGCACAAGATCTTGGCAATACAACCAACATGGTTGCAACTTCTCCCTAGTATCAAGGCACCTTGTTGGCAAAACATTGGAGCGGTGCTTCACATGTGAATGAATTGAAGACAAGGAAGTACTTGGTGCTATAGGATGTTAATGTGTATGAGATGTACGTGCATCCATACGTCAAGTGGAGGAAATTTGGGATTTACTTTTAACTTTCTTCATGCAGGCCATTCCTTTGGCTGCGTTAAAGAGACCTTGCACTCTTTCAGCACCACCATTCATCTCGGTCTCTCCATCGTTGGAAGTCGGCAGGAGGATAGAGTCAACTTAATCGTTGAAGTTTCGGCATGATAATATATCTTGGTGGCCAGTTGACTTTTTGGTAACTAAGGAATGGTGATGTGGTTATCGCAATGAGGTGACAAGACGGCGACAATCTGTGTGGAACTTTTGAGATCTTTTCCATTCTTGTACTGAGGGTTGGAAGTAGAGGAAGCGATGATGACACGACCCGTTGTCATAGAGTGGTATTTTCTGTTCTTTCGGGGGTGATAAGGTGTACCTAGTTGTGGGCTTACTCTTGGGCTTTAAGAGATTTTAGACCCTTTGGGCCTTTTCCTTATGTTCCCGCCAAAAGTGTAACACGACCCATGAAGGCAGTGGTCTGTCTTGTTGTTTGTGTCTGTTGAAGGGAGAACATCACGCTCTACAGCTCCATCGGTCGCCACGTGCGCGCCGCAGTCCCCGCGCTTTCCGCCATGTAGCGCCTCTCACGTGCTCTCAATGCGTACCATCAAATAAACCAGCTTTCCTCTTTCGCAAGACTCAAGCTTTTCATGTGGGATTGTAATAGAGATCTATGTACATCTTCTGGGCAAGCTATGATAGATGCGTGGAGAATGGAATTGGCACATCTGATTGAGGTTGATGTGATGAGAAGCAGCACTTTGTAAACAATCTTGCGAATTCGGGAACAAGGGGAGCTCAGTTTTTGATAAATTGGGCCTTTTGAGATAACATAGAGGGTTGGTGACGTGACATATCAGTTGGGTTTACTACAGGAGCTATCTTGGGTGCACAGGGTGTTTCATGTGTCGATGCTCCGAAGGTGAATACCAGATTCGTTCTATGTCTTGGTATTTAAACCACTTGGAACGGGGTTAAGTGTGTTTTGAGAAGTGGAAGGACCGGTTTACTCAGAAGGATGGAAAGATTTGGGCCTGCGTGACCGAACATTCTGATGGTGATTGTCTTGAGCAACACCCACGGTGTTGAGGAAGCTACGTGGAAGACGGAGTACATACGAAGGCCTGTTCTATGTACGTACTTCCTCCCTTGGTTGTTTTTGAATTTCGAGGACGAAATTCTTGTAAGGAGGGTAGACTGATACGACCCATTCAGAAATTTTCCCAAAATTTTGTGAAATGACTAAATTACCCTCATGGGTCAAACGGTTGACTTTTGAACAGTGGAAATGTACATAGACAATAGTGGACTCTATGCGAAGGACTCGACGATACGAACGCGTCTACGAAGACGAAATCGAATTCCGAGTTGTATCGAAGAAGTTACGGACAAAAACATAATTTTGGTGTAGTGAAGTGCCACGTGGCAGCTTCTGATTGGTTGGTTTGGGGAAGATATTTTGGGGTTGTTTTAAAACCCGGTTTAACCCCGAGTTTCCCAAAAGGGAAACCCGAGTTCGCAACTCAAGTCCGAACCGCGAAAAAACGCCGAAAACACTTCGCCGCCGTTGACCCTTCGCCGGCGACGGATCGGGCCGGCGACCACCTGCATCGGCTTCGCCTCGTCGTCACGAACACGGAGCACCAAGGATCGGAGCCAGCAGCCGTCGGAATCGCCGGCAACGACGTCGACGGAATCCGCGAGCTTTCCGGCGTGTTCCGGCCAGTACAGTGCGTGGTAAGCTCTGAAACCTTGATTTTTGGATTCCTGGGATTCCGTAGATGCGTTTTGACATAAAATTCGATGGATTTGGTTGAGAATTGAAGGTTTTAGGATTTTGAGGGAAACCGGCCGGAAATCCCCAGATTTCCGCGCGGCGCGGTGCCTGACGTCAGCGACACATGGTTGACACGCGTGTGCCGCGTGGCGCCACGTCAGCGCCATGTGTCACGCCACGTCAGCACCACGTGGCTGCCAGGTCATCGCCGCGTCAGCACGCCGGTGCTGACGTCAGCAGCCGTTGACCACTGTTGACCGACCAATTTTCCAAGTGGAAACGACGTTCCGGATCCAGTGGCGAACTTCGTTTTGCCATCCGAGATACGGTTATACCCCGATTGAGCAAAACAAGGAAAAGTAGTGTTTCTCGGTTATTCGTTAAGTTTCGGTTATTAACTTTGGATTATTGGGATTGTTAGGTGATCAAATTTCGAGGAATCAGCATAACCAAATCGTGCCTGCAGAGGAGGACGACGACGATCGCCCGGTGTCACGGTGAGTGGAAGGGTTTGGTTTTAAATGTTGTTTGAGTGTGCTATGTTTTTGTATATTTATATTTGTAAGTTTTTATGCTTATAAATTGGTTATGCTGCTGGTTGTAGTGACTATTGTTAGTAATCGTTGCTTGGTTGTTCCTAGGTAGGTTGTTTGCGATTAGTACTATTAGGGGCGCATTATTCGGATCGGGTGGTATGGCCCTTGTCCATTAACTCATGGTCTGGGAGGTATGGCCCTCGTCCATGAGATCACGTGGGAACGCTATTTGGACGGGTGATATGGCCCTCGTTCATGAGAGATATATCTCGGTCGGGTGATATGGCCCTCGACCACACATTATATCTTGGACGGGTGATATGGCCCTCGTTCATGAGAGGTATATCTCGGTCGGGTGATATGGCCCTCGACCACATTACGTTGTAGTGTTGGGAATGTTTTGCGTGTATAGGTTGCTCGGATGTTAGTTACTGTACGTGTTGGCTGGATTGAGGTATGGTATTATTATATTATCTGTTTTGACAGAGGGGGTTATTGGCATATCTGTTAAATGTTTTTCACTGACTTCTTTTTCCGTCCACTCACCCTTGTTTTTGCGCCCCCTCAGGATTTGATTTTGAAGTGCATCACCGAGACGACTGAGACCTGCCGATAGCTCTACTTCCATCAATGAAGGGTAGGAGATCTTCGTTGTCTTTGTCAGGCAGGTTATGAGTTAAGCTGTACAGCTGTGTATTCCGCCCTTGGGGCAGTTGTAGTGTGTTGTTTTCTCTTCCGCTGTAGATGCTCTGATATTAATTTGTATTTCTTTCTTTCGTTTTTGTCTCTTTTCGTTGTGTAAGGCTTCGTCACCACGTGTTGGTGATGGCCGCACTCCCGGGCCCCACTTTTTGGGTTGGGGTGTGTCAATTGGTATCAGAGCGCTAGGTTTCCGACTTCCTGTCGAGTCTTGTTGGTCAGTGTTTTTCTTGAATCCTTGTTTGTCTTTGTCAGAGCTATGTCGTCTCAGCGTGGTGCACATAGGCAGTGGGGTGGACGTGGTATCAGTAACCCCCATATTGTCTGATGGTGAAACAGAGTTCGCCATTGGTTCCAGAACGTCGTTTCCACTTGGAAAAGTGGTCGGTCAAACTTGTTAAACTTGGTCAACGACGTTGACCGGCGGGCAGCGTTGACTAACAATGTGAACAGTAATACCGTTAAGTTTAACTGTAATAAACAGTAACTTAACAGCAGTAAACAGTAAATCAGCGATGACATCAGCACCGTCGTGCCGGCATCCACCGCGGTTGCTACAGTCGCCGGAATTTTTCAGATTCCGGCGACACTATTCCAATGAGATCCAAAATCCATAACTTCTTCATTTCTCAACCAAATTCGACGAATTTTATGTCAAAATCTATCTACGGAAGCCAAGGAATCCAAGTATGCAACTTTTAGAACTCACCTCGCACTGTGCTGGTCGAAATCACTCCGGAAAGCTCGCGGATTCAGTCGAGCTTGTTGCTGGCGTTTTGCTGGTCCTCCAGCGACTATCCTTGGTGCTCCGTGATCGTGAGGACGAGGTGAAGTTGATGTAAGTGGTTGCCGGTTCAATCCATCGCCGGCGAAGGGTCAACGGTGGCGGGAGCTTTCGGCGGTTGTGTGAGCGGATCGGGTTTCCTTTTTGGGAAAACCGGTTTTGAAAACCGGTTAAATAACCCCAAAATTATTTGTTCACACTGTGGAAATGGCCAATCCAGGCCTACCATGTGTCAACGCACCCATACTATTAATTCGTTTTTCGTCCGCCGCACGTTCGTTATGGAAAAATTACTGTTCAAAAGTCAACGGTTGACCAAGTAGGGGTATTTTGGTCAATTCACAATATTTCGGGAAATTTTCGAAACGGGTCGTAACAATCCCTCTTCTTCCAATAACGATCTCTCTCTCTTTCTCCCTCTTTCTATCCCAAAACCCTTGTATATTTAGGGGTTTTGTGTGAGTGTTTCAGCACCCATATATCATATAAATACTCCCAAGATCAGTCCATTCCACTCCCAGCCGTAGCTCCATCACCCACCACACCCTCCCACCCCACCTACCCCCCACCCCCACCCCCACCCCACCACCCACCCGCCCGCCCCCTCCCCTAATTGGTTTTAAAATTCTTATTAATCCCTAATTAAAAGGTTATCTACTCATTGATCCAAAGGTAAATCGTACAATTGTTTTTACCTTAATCAAACCTATTAACTTCTCTTCTCTAATCATGATATTGAAGGTCTTAATCACGTAACTAAGTTATTGGCGATATGTGAGGCTCTCGTGTATAACTCGGGGTATTATACTAAGTTAGGTACATAGAAATTGAGCTTATCTGAACTTTTTATTGGGCATCTTTTACCATTTCATAGTGGAAGGCCGGTCTTCTGATATTTCCCCAGTTTCTTATCCCGTAGTGGATTTTCCGGGTACCAAAATCTGATGTCCATCTTTGTGTATTGTTAAATCATTTGGCTAAACTTAAAATTGGAATTATTTCTGCACCAACTTCTATAACATGCAACCTGGACAAAACTGTCTGACAGCTGCATTAGAAACGCTGGATTCAATAAGTTGTAGTTGTGGATAACTCTCAAATTTCAAACTTCACTGAATCTGTTGAGGACCTAAGTTGGCATTGCATCTGAATGTTTTTGAACAAATCACAAGCATACAAAAATTAAAGTCTGTCAAAGAACTGATCACGTAACATCTGTTAAGACAAGAGCAATTCAAAGTAAACTCTCAAGTTCATCACATCAGTGACTGGTCATTTGTGTGATTCTTGTTTGTGCTGTTTGTTTGAATAGAGGGAAGTATTTGAAAATATCCCCCTCATTGCCAACCTGCATAAGTAAAAGCGAGGGTTTTAGGGTTCGATTGATTTTTGTAACGGTTTGGCTAACGAGTTGACATGCTAGGCTTTCACGTTCGTTCACCTGCACCGAAGACCCTATTTTCTAGTTTAAGGTGCAAGCTTTCCCTGCAGGTCCTAGGGTATTATGGCTGGCACGTGATAGTAGGTACATGAGGTTTATTATTATTCATATGTACAAGCATGCCATGTGCAGTTCCAGGGTATTGTGTATGATATGATGCTTGTATTTACCCTGAGCGGTTCTAAGGTATGTTGTGTTTTGCCTCTTCGCGGTTCTAGGGGATATTTTGAGCATTCTTACATTATATTTACTATGGGTTTTACAGAGGGGTAATATTTTCAGAAATTACTTGTTTTCGAAGCCTTTAGTTCTTCCCATCAACTCACCCTTTGTTTTGTGCCCCCTTCAAGTTTAGCAGTGACGAGTACCCTTGACTAGCAGGATACTTGGATAGCTCTAATACCGTTCCGGCAGAGTAGACATCCAATGTAATTCTTGGTTATGATTGTGTTGAATTAATCTGTCCTTCGAGATGTGAGTAGTTTTTCTTCTTTGCTAGATGCTCTAATTACCAGGTCTTTTTGTAATACTCTCTTTTATTGTCTTACGGGTAGTGGCCCACTTCATGTGTTAGTTTGGTATCAGAGCCAGGTTTTGGTTTCCCATCTAGCTTTCCGTCTGTTTGCTGTTCATTTTTCACCTATGTTGTAACTTGTTAGAGCTATGCCATCTCGTCCTTGCCGTACATGTGGTGCTAATAACGTCACTAATATCGGTAGGTTTCCCAGCCTATAACAATTTGCTAGTAGCCAGTGAGTAAAGGAATTTTATGGTTATGGTGACGGCTCATAAGCTGAACTTTGTTTGGAATGGTTTATCACCACTTCGCGTTGGTCACCTGCCAGATTGAACGCAAGGTGGAGGCTACGACCTTCTTCCGTTTAGATAACGTTATAAGTTGTCAGCATAGCAAGAGGCCAACCTACCCTCTGTACATCATTATTCTTTAGGTGTTGTTTAATACAAATTTTGAGGTCTAGTGCTGTACTTCAAAGTTCAAGCTAGAGATGAGTACTAAGTTTCTTCACTCACCGCAAGATGATGTGACTGAGACTAATCACTATGCCAATTTTGGTCAAAAACCGTCATTAAAACTCCTCAAAAACCGTCATCTTTGCAAGTGTCATCTATACCAACAATATAGATGGCAGTTTTAAACCGTCGTCTATAACAAGTTATAGAAGACAGTTTCTTGTCAAAACCGTCGTCTATAACAAGTTATAGATGACGGTTTCTTGCGAAAACCGTCATCTATAAGGACAAAAGAAACAAAAAAAAAATGCTAATATTTAGCAAAACAGGGGAAACTAAATGATGTCCTGCTAATGCAAAAATTCCATGTAAGCATTTGAATGATCCCAAAGAGAATATAAATTGTATTCATTACATGAAATGACTTAAAAACTACCAAGTACATGCTAATAAATATATACCTTGATATTTCCTATACTCTTGAGAATAGAAAATTAATGGAAAATGGAATTACAATGAGAACAGGTTCTGCACCTAACTGAGCTCTTGAGGAATCAATCCCGCAAGCTGATTACTTGAAAGATCTCTGCAAAGAAAATGCACTGAGTTTGTACTACGTAGTTAAGAACAGGTAAATTATCATCATTGGCTATTGCTGCAAGAAGACCAGGGGCACCAATCAGGCTTTCAAGAGCAACACCTAAGGTCGAAAGAATAATTCCAATGTAAATGAATACTGGGAAAGGCCAAGCTATGTTAGCCGAAAGTAACCTGCACAGAAATTTCAGTTTCAGCAATGAACAATGACAAAGTGCATTAATTTACTAATGCAAGATTACTTTTAAGACATACCTGTCGCTCAAAAGCTTCTCCCTGGTACCAAGAGTGGCAAACTTACCAATCATCATTTGAACCAGCTGGTGTAGCATAAAGTGCACCCGAATTTTTCCAACTCTCTAACATTTTCCTGTTTTTAGGATTTTGAGCAGGGCCACCAGTTACACGATTTTGGTGCAATATAACAAGAGGCAATCTCTTTGATGGGCTCAATTGGCGTAACCGGTTCACCACAACATTGAGCTACAAAAGACATGGAGTCATTAAGCATCCAATTCATAAATTTGATACAAAGACTTCAAAGGATAGAGTGTTACAGAATTGATCAGTCTATCACTCACCTGGGAAAAGCTGAGACTGCGTTGGTTAGCAAGACCTACATTGGCACCGTCTATAATAACATCAAATGGACCATGCCTCTGAAGCCACTCCTGGATGAGTTTAACTTCTATCAATCAGGGCAGCTGACAAACATATTATGTATCATTTTCCTGAATAATACAAAAAGTAGTATTGACATTGACTAATCATTGAAAATCAGCATCGTGATACCATAACACGAAAACACATGAAACCACTTCTTTACTTCCTTATAACGACGAGGTTTTGATGATATTCAACAATTTGACTAAAGATTTGGATACTTTGTTAGCACTGTCAAAAGTACTCTTTAGAAACTCTGCCTTCCAATAAAGTTTCTCTCTGTTTCCAGGTAGGACCTTGTAATAGAGTCATGAAATGAATTTCCTAATAAACCAAACCAAAAGAGAATCATATTACATACACCGTTTGCTCATGCCAGCCTTAATTTTCAAGTGGGATTTAGCACTAATGAGTTATTCAATAATGTACAAGCATAGTGGCACACAATCTACGGTACTTAATGCATAACTCCATAAGGCCTTCCTAGTGGAGCTCTCCTCATTAACACAAAGATAATCAATGTACAGATGAATGTCAAGTAAACTATGTCAATTGTGCATATCAGAGTCCTTTATCCAATCATCCCACTTTTAAATGTTATGATATGCCACAATGTAAACAATAAATCTCAAAACTCTAAGTATCCCACAAAATATAAAGATTCATGAGATTAATTATCGAGAGAAGGAATTCATCTCTGTATATTAGGATGCAAACTACATGCATGTCCTTGTGTGTGGTACAATGTTGAAGAGCGCACCTTCTCAAGCATAAGTTCATTATCTTCTTGTAGCATATCAAGCTGCAATCATAGTACATGTTAGCTTCAAAACTATTACTCCAAAATCTACACTTAAAAATGAAACGCATCCCTAATATTGGAGTAATTGACAGAAATCGATGGCTACAAAACACATACTTCATCATGAAGTGCGGAAGCTTCACGCTCATCTCCCGCAGATTTTGAGTTGAACTGTCCAATTTCTGGCGAAAACCTGTCCCAATAACATATTACATATTGTACATACACAAGGTTATTAAATTCCTCTTCTCATACGGAGCAAACCCAGCAACGTCCCTAATCAAATTCCTCACGAAATGCACCCTCTTGCTTGTTTTCTTCACAAATCAAACAAAAAAAAACCCAACAAACCAAAACACAAAATCACAACACCATCCAATCAAAATCTAAAACCCCAAAAACGAATCAAACCCACAAATCAAAACAAACCCATTTAACCAAATCTTACCCCTTTACGGTCAGAAGGGCGAGGCGCCAATTCGTGCTTGGTGACGACGTGGCCTTTGTTCAATCCAACGAAGAGCCCACTCATTCCAAGAGAGGCAATTTATGTGACTCGCTGAAGCCGGAGGAGTCATCGTGGAAGCAGCAATCGAGTACGGCGCCGTCGTGCTTGAATTCTCCGTGCAGCACACTGGCGCTAGCGTCGTACAATCGGACGATCTAAAATTACACGAGGGTCGAAGATCAACGGCGAATGAAGACCGAGTGAAGAGAAAGATTGAGTTGTGAGGGTTTACCTTATCCCATGAGGAGACGAGGAGGTTGTCGCTGTGGTTGGAGACGCCGTTGGCGGGGGGTTGGGGAGCTCGCGGCTCGGCGTCGGCGGAGGGATGGTGGTCATGGCGGTGGCTGATTTGGAGGGACAAAGCTGGTGAAGTGCGGCGGCGATAGATCTGTTTGGAGTTTGGAGAAAGAGAGAGAGAGAGAGAGAGAGAGAGAGGCGAGAGCTTAGAGTGAGGCGAGAGCTTCGAATTTGACGAAAGAGAAGAAGTGCTTGTAAACCTAGAAAATAGAGCGAGCGCCTTCCGTGTCCCCTTTTTTTTTTCATTTGCAGACGACGGTTTTGTAAAAACCGTCATCTATTGTTTTCTATAGACGATGGTTTTTGATAAACTGTCATCTATTAATGGCTTATAGATGACGGTTTTTCAAAAACCGTCGTCTATTCCAGTAGTCTTGATCATATAGATGACGGTTTTTGAAGAAACCGTCATCTTTTAGTTATAGATGACGGTTTTTTTTACAACCGTCATCTATCAAGCGTCATCTATCATCGAAATTGGCATAGTGTAAGTCAGAGGGTAACTTTGAGAGCTTTTCTACTATTGCTCAAGGATAACATGTAAACAGGATAAGATGCAGCTTCAATTTCATTTATGACCCTAGTGTGACATCAAACTTACCCTTACACCTAAGATGCAACCTACCAATTTGGGTTCTGTGTGGCACTGACTGTTCGGAAGGACTGCCTGGTGGAGCAACCTTTGGACATGAATTCTGAGAGCAGTAATAGCAATGGTAATTGTGGTTTCTAACGTCATGTTAGAGTCAAATACAATTGTCTAACATTTTCGGATCTATATATGTTTCGGGGGGAAAATCCAAGTTAACTTGGACCATTGTTAGCCACATAAACCTTATCTTTGGTTGCCTATTTATGCTAAACCTCACTCACTTTCTCATTAGGGTTTTGAACTTATTTTCTTCATCTTTTCAAACTCTCCTTGCTGCATTGTCCTCTCCGGTTTTCTTCTTTGTTCTTTTGAGTGCTTAGTTCACTTATATAGAGACATTGTTAGGATTTGAGGTTTGCACATGTTTTGAACCTTTGTTTCTAAGTTTGGTTTTCAAAGAATTCATCATATCCAAACTTTGAAGAAGGTTCTCTCACTGTTTTTTGGACTCAAATTATGTTCATATATTCATGAGTCGAAATAGTATATTGTGCAACCTTTGTCTACCCATGTTCATGCATTCTAGTAGATAAGGTTGAGTATAGGAGTCATTGAGTTCGGATTTACTGCAATAGCTTCTTAGCTTGCTACATTTTCCCAGTTTCTGACAGATTTCCTGAAGCTTTGTAGCTCTATGGAAATGTGTCAGTGATCGGTCATATATTATCATTGCGTTCATTCATCGGTGTCACGGACTAAGAATACTTGTGTATTTCCTAGGAAGTGTTGACCAAACGAGAGTCCACTAGAAGTGAAGCTGAGGAGAAAAACCTGCACAAGGAAAGTTGCAGCTAGTTAGGTACAATTAGATACTGAGCTGTGTGATTCTTTGTATTGGGCAATTTCTGCCATTTCATAGTGGAAAATTGGTCTTCTGATAGACCCCCGGATTTTAACCCCTTTTTGGATTTTTCCGGATTCCAAAATCTTATGTCCATCTCTTAGTATTGTTATTCACTTGGCTAAAGTAAAACTGGACTTACTTACGCACCAACTTTAATTGACATACAATCTGGATAAACCTGCTTGACTGGTCATTTTTAACTGCTGCATTAGAACACTGGATTGAATAAGTTGTAGTTGTGGATAGATCGCAGAATTCAATCTTCACTGGATCTGTTGGGGACCAAGTTGGCATAGCATTTGAGTCTGGTTGAACAATTCATAAGCGTACACTAAACCATTATTGCTAAGGAACTGATTACATAACTTCGTTGAAGTGTAAGTAAATTGTCAGGTTCATCACATTAGGTGACTGGTCATCTATGTGATTTGTTTGTGCTGTTTGTTGAATTGATGGGAATTATTTGAAATTACTCCCTTCTTTGCCAACCTGCAGTACACGAGGTTTATTATTATTTATACATACAAGCATGCCCTGTACCGTTCTAGGGTATTGTGTGTGATATACTGCTTGTATTTACCCTGCACGGTTCCAAGGTATATTGTGTTTTACCTCTTTGCAGTTCAAGAGGGGATTATATTTTCAGAAAGTACTTGTTTTCGAAGCCTTTAGTTCTTCCCATCCACTCACACTTTTGCAGGTAGGCAATGAGGGGGTATTTTAAAATTAATCTCTCTATTTTAACAAACAGCACAAACAAGACTACAAAGATGACCAGTCACCGTTGCAATGATTCCTGACAGTTTACTTTGAATTGTTTTGATGTTAACTTATGTCCAAGAAGATTAATCACTTAACAAATAACTTGTGGATGCTTGTGATTTGATCAACAACACTCAGATGCAATGCCAACTTAGGTCCTCAACGAAATCAGTGAGTTAGATATTCGCGAGCTATCCACAACTACAACGTTTGTAATGCAGCAGTTAAGATGGCCAGTCAAGCACAATTGTCCAGTTTGAATGTTAAGTGAATTGGTGCGAAATTAAATCCAATTTTAATTAAGCCGAATGTTTAATGATACACAAAGATGGACACAGAGTTTTGGTACCCGGAAAAATCCACTAAGGGATAAAAAACCGGGGGTCTATCAGAAGACCGGCCTTCCACTATGAAATGGCAAAAGATGCCCAATACCAGATTTCAACCAAGCTCAATATCTAAAGTACCTAACTTAGATGCAGCGGTCTCTCGTGCAGCTTCTTCTCAATCACTTCACTTCTAGCGGATCCTTGCTTGGTCAACACGCTACAAGGAAATACACATGTATTCCTCTAACATGGCACCAATGTATGAATGCTGTGGTGATTTATGACCCGTCACAGATACATTTCCAGAAAGCAGTAAACTCCTAGAAAATGAACCGATGACTGTGTTTACTGCTTGCAGCTACAAACTGGGCAGCAAACAAACTTAGGTCAATGATCTCTAATACTCAACAAAGTCTACAAACATGCATGAACATGGGAGACTAGTGTTGCACACTCCTAACTTGACTCAAAGTATGAAAATTTTTAAAACAAGCCGAACTAGGAAAGATGAACCTTCTTTCAAAGTTAGCTTAAAGTGTTTTCTATGAAAGACAAACTTTTGAAATCAAAGTTCAACAATGCATATATTCCTCACAATCTTATGAAGCTTCTATGTAAGTGAACTAGGCACTCAAGAAAACAAGCAAGAAACGGTGAGTAAATATGCAGCAAAACAAAGAGAGTTTTTCAGAAAATATTTGTAATGTTTAGCATGAAAACCCTAGTCGAAATGGAAGATGAAGTTTTGTTTAAATAGACACAAGAAGATAAGAAGCCAACGACCAAGATTTAATCTTAAAATTCACTTTTAGTAACACCTAGGCAGATCCGAGTGAGTGGGGTGAAGTTGACTACCCACTGGATAAAAGCCTACACTGTCTAATCAAACCTGTCAGAAAAGCAGTCAACCTTCACGTGCATGAAATAGATGACTAGTCACGAAAAACCGGAAATCCTTATTCTTGTAAAAACAAGTACAAAACCTTAAAGTGTTTAAAAAGTTTTGACTCAATAATGTAAGGACAAAGGTTTTGACACAGACAATCTATGAAAATGAACATTATATATGAATGCATCTTCAATCACCATCTATCTTCAATTCTTCCAAGTTTCTTCAATTATTCTAAAAATCTAGAAACAAAACCTTATTGACTAATTGAGCTTGTTACATAATTTACAATGTTTTTTGTTACAAGGATAGCCAATCATAAAATATCCTACAACTTTGTTTTGTCCCCTTCAAGGTTTAGCAGTGATGAGCACCTGACGACGAGCAGGATACTTGGATAGCTCTAATACCTTTCCGGTAGAGTAAACTTCTAGTGTAACTCTTGGTTATGTTTGTGTTGTATTAATCCGTCCTTCGAGATGTGAGTATTTGTGTTTCCTTCTTTGTTAGATGCTCTGATAACAATCTATTTTGTAATGTCTTTTTATAATAATAGGTCACGACCGAACTCTCTTTTATTGTCTTTAGCTAGTTTTTCTGTGTTAATTCTTGGTTGTCAAGGTTTCTTCATCCTTACGGGTAATGGCCGCACCTCCCGGGCCCATTTTTGGAGACGAAATGTGTCACTGTGGGTACTACCTCTGCACGGTCCCAGATGATACTTTGAGTTGTGGTTCCACAATTGGTTTTTACATGAGTTGGCTTGTGAGATTAGTATTGTTATATTGTATCTATTATGAGTTTTACAAAGGGGCTTTATTTTAAGAAAGTAATTGTTTTCGAAACCTTTGATTTTTTGTCCCAGTAGAGTAGGGTGTCAGTGTAAATCTTGGTTGCGTTGGTATTGTAATGGTTTTCCCTTTGAGACGTGAGTACTTGTAAGGTTTCCTTTCACTATTAGATGCTCTGATTATTGTATCTTTTGTAATTGTAGTAACAAGTCACGACTTGACTCTCTTTTGTTGTCCTTTCGAAACTGTTATGTGTTGTTTCTTGGTTGTCAAAGCTTCCTCACCCGTTTCGGTGATGGTCATACCTCACAGGTGCACTTGGGGACAAGGTGTGTCAAACGAAATATACTCCCTTTCGAATTTCGGTAGGCCAAAAAACTTTAAAATTCGGCTGAAATTTTAATCCTGGGTTCAGATTCTGAAAAAATTCATCCCCAATCTTTTTTTTCACATTGACCTTTTTAAAATAAACTCAATTAAAAGTACAAGAAATAAAAGCATCTTGAAATAGTTGTCATTGTCGAGAGTAGCCATTATCAGTCCATCCTGGCTTGTATTCAATTCAATTCTACACATCAATTCCAAAACCAAAATCATGGGCAACCATCCATTACTGAATTGGTCATTTCTTTGAGTTAAGTTTAAGTAAATGACGAATAAATTCAAGATTTATACAGATGGAGAAGGGGAAAATTATTGAATTGATATACATTTCGTTGGTTGTGAATGGATTGGATTGGATTGGTCATTTCTTTGAGCTAAGTTTAAGTAAATGATGAATTAGTTCAAGATTTAAACAGATGGAGGAGGGGAAAATTATTGAATTGATATACATTTCGTTGCTCTAATTACCAAGTCTTTTTGTAATACTCTCTTTTACTGTCTTACGGGTAGTGGCAGAGTAGACATCCAATGTAATTCTTGGTTATGATTGTGTTGAATTAATCTGTCCTTCGAGATGTGAGTAGTTTTCTTCTTTGCTAGATGCTCTAATTATTGACTTGATATACATTTTGTTGGTCGTGAATGTATTGGGCTTGTGGGTTCAATTGAATGGATTGGATTGGTATTGAAAGGAGGTGTAAAACTGAGATTTGGTGGAGGGATTGTAATGGATGTTTTAGTTTTGGTTGAGGACGATGAATGACATTAGATGCTGCTGCAACGATGGCCACCAAGGCTTGTCCTGTCCTGACGGTGAGGTTGATGATCGAGGCTTCTCTTTACCTGAAATTAGAAACTATTCCATGGTGCTTTTGTTTCTTACATTTTTAAGTCTTTTCACATAATAATACATTTTTTATTGTATTGATTAAAAATGTGTGTGGAAAAGGAGGTTTAGGGGGTGGAATTGACATGTATCAATTCCCTTATTTGGATTCATAAAATTTCTACGTTGAGAAAAATTGGAAGTGAAGGTTGGAATTCTCCATCAATAGAGAATTAATGTGAATGTCATCAATAGAGATTAAATCTCTAATTTTTTAGAATCTAACCAAAGTTATAGAACTTTTGAGTATTGTAGTTAGGGTTGGGCATCGAGACCCGAATTCCTAATAATTCGGACCGATCGACCTGGTGGGTATTCAGTCAAATGAGTTGTTGACTTTTTTAGTCAAATGAAACTCGAACTAGGCTAAACCGGCAAATTCGCGTCGATATCGGGTCCCAAAATCTAGAATCCTCGAGTACTCAGACCAGACTGAATATATTCTTTTATAATGCTTTTATTATTATTATATTATTTCTTTAATGAAAAAAAAAAATATATATATATATATATATATATATATATATATATATATAAAAAAAATAAAAAAAAATTTGTAGAACTCCATCGCTGCGTTCCTCCATCGCCGCTGTCTTTCTTCTTCCTTTTCCTCAATTGTCGCCATCTTTCTTCTTCCTATTCCTCCATCACCGCCTTCTTTCTTCTTTTTCTTCCTCTTCTTCCATCACTGTCGTCATCGTTTCTTTTTCTTCCTCTTCTTCCTCCATCACCTTCCCCAAATCCTATTTCTTCGTCCATCAATGTCGCCATCAGGGTCTTCCAGTACGAAAGCCAGAATTGACCAGTCTCGTCCAGAAAAACTCGAGTATTCTACCTGTCTGATTTGGGAGGCCCTACGTCAAAACCTTCTCCTGACGCTTGCGATACGGGTTCCAGTTTTGAAACATGGGTTTGGGTACCCTATTGGTGTCCAACCTAATTGTAGCAATGGGCTTTTTGCATGAAGAGGGTAAGAATTAGTTTTTTTTTATGCAATCAAGAGCTGAGAAGCCCTTGTAAACTAAAGACCGTAAACTCGATAACCCTCGCCATTCCCATCCTTTGTCACCAGAAAAGAAAACAAATCCCTTGAACAATATATGCCACGTGGTGTAACACGATTCGTCTTTCACTAACACAGAAAACCTACACAAATCGGGCTTGGCCTGGTTAAAAAGCAAAAAACACACGGTTTAGAGCCGAAAGCCTCTCTATAAACCCGTTTCTCCAAAGGACACTAACCTCGTATATCCCTTCTAATTTTATTTCATTTTTACGAATTTCATAATATCGCTCTCGCTTAAACTTTTCTCTCTCTAAGAAAATTCACCACCACCAGCCACCACCACTGCCGCCGTCGTCGTCGCGGCCGATAAATCCAAAACTGCCGCGTCTTCTACAATCGGACTCCTCCTCTCCGGCGCATCTCAGCCGCCGCCATCGTCAAATACCCCACCCCGAAAACCGACCAAAACCCGACCCGGAATACCGAAACGAAAAAGAAAAACAGTATTCTTGGTCCGGCGGGTGATTTTCCCGGAGAATCGACGCCGGAATCGGTGCGCACGATTGTTAACCTGCGCACACCCTCTGTTTCTCTCTCCCTGTGTTGACCTTGCTTAGCGGGAGAGGCTCTTAGAGGGTGAGTCTGTTCTCTCTCTCTGTAAGCTCTCAATCGTCCGATTGTCTGTTCGAATTTGCTCCTTCCGATGTCAAACGTTTTGAAATTGGGGTTTCTAGGCATGGATTTCCGTTTTCAATTTGCGTTCTAGGGTTTGTTTGTGGGAGTTTGAAGGGGTTTTGGCGGTTGATGATGTTTGAGTTTGTGAGTCGCTGTTGATCTATTGCTTGCTCTGTTTGGATTGACTCTGTGATTGGTCTTTCGACATTATCGACTTTTTCGTAATTATTGAAGTGAATTATGTGGAACTATCAATTGATTTTGCCTTCATTTGCAGTGGTTTAGGCGCTTGGTTGTTTACTGTCCAAGACTTGGCTCTGCTCTAGTTTACTATGTCTATACTCGCACTCTGTGTTTTTAATATTAGAGCTGTTTCTGGAGTTCAAAACTTGTTCTGTTTGCTAAGAAGACGTGATATAGAAAAGAAAGGGAGTTCGGGTTGGTAATTGATCATTTTTACTAGCCAGTATAGTTCTATGAGGTCAGTTGAACGTAGGTCAGGCTCAAGATGTCATCTCATATCTTATGTTTGTCTTGGGTTGGTCTAGGCTTTTATTTTTTGATTTTCTTGTTCTTCGAATAAGGTTCCTCCCCATGTTGAATTTCTGTGGTTGGGTTCACTTTTTAGAATTTTAATTTGTTTGGCCTAGACTTTGCTGCTTTTTGTGTTTTGAAAGAGCAATGAAGACAACTTAACTTGAACGGATGAAACCAGAATCCTACTGTTAACAAGTTTTGTTGCTTTTTGTGTTTTGAAGTGAGCAATGACGACAACTTAATGACAAAAACTTAACTTGAACGGATGAAACCAGAATAGTACTGTTGAACAAGTTTTCTTTTTGTTATTTACAGGCGGTGACATAGTTCGAATGATTCCTTAGATGTCCAGGTGAACGGATGGCCTATTTCAGGAGCTATTCTAATGAAACAGTTTCACGAAGTGTCATGGAAGAAAGGAGCCAGGAACAAAGTGCTGAAAGAATTCACAGCTCCACAGGGAATGAGGACGTAGACGTGATTTCTTGTGAGAAGGAATTTGATATGAACATGGATGTGCAGTATCAAAGTGATGGCGAACACGACGATTCCTGTAGGTTGCCAAATGAGGCAGCAGCTGATGAGGGTATTGGTGCAGGAGCTTCCAATTTGCCATCTTCTGGGAGGAGAACAGCCGTGTCAGGAAAATGGGGTTCGACCTTTTGGAAGGACTGTCAACCTATGTGCCCACAGGGAGGGTCTGATTCTGGACAGGAGACTAAAAGTGGACCTGTCTACATCAACTCTGTTGGATCCGAAGGTAATTCTTTTGATGACAGGGAAGATAGAATAGATTTTGAAGATGATGGCAGGCCAGAAGTAAGTAAGGGACAACGGGGCCATTCCGACATCCCTGCAGACGAGATGTTGTCTGATGAGTATTATGAGCAAGATGGTGAAGAACAGAGTGACTCTATGCACTATAGAGGGTTTCATCAGTCAGTAGGGACGAGTGCTAGGCCACAATCAAAGCCTGCTGCAGTTAGCAATCATGCGCTTAGGACTTCTACAGGTTTAAATGATAATGGAGAATACAATAATGGTGATGATGAAAATGAAAATATTGATGCTGATTATGAAGAGGAAGACGAAGATGGTAATTTGTTTTGCAAATGTTTTTTGGCTGATAGGTTGTGAATACTGTACTTGATTAGAAAATTGCTGCAGTTGGTCAAGGAATCTGGACCTTCATTTTCATTTACCTCTCATCATTCTAATTAGAGATTAAAAAAAATGTCAGAATCTCTATGGCTAATCCCTTTATTAGAGATACTTTCATGATGTAGTTGTTTACGACTTTTCTTCATCGTGGAATTTAGTACTCAATTTGTGTTGTCTTCTTGCATGCAGAAGATGATCCTGATGATGCAGATTTTGAACCTGATTATGGCGTTGCGAGTGGTCGTACTGCACAGAAGGTTGTGGTCATAGTTGCATTACTCAAATTGCATTTGAAGTAGCGGTCATTGATTCAAGTTTTCAGACGTCTGTAGACAAAAAATTGTTACTGTTCTACTCTGTCCCAGCCTATTTTTAACTGTCATGTCTTGAAACTGTCATTGTGTAGTTTCTTTTACTGATTTTTAACTTTTTGGTTTGAGTTTTAAATGGAAAGGGACAGTTATATAATTACCATTGATGATTACGCTGATTTATGTAGTGGATTTTCTATTTCTGTAGTCAAAATTGAGTGTTATGACAATTTTGTACTGGTTTTGGGTATCATGTGAACTACTGTTTTATTTTGGGCATTAATGAAGTTGTTTTTGTTTTATTGCACCAGAATAAAGATTGGGATGGAGAAGATTCAGAGGAAGATAATGACAGTGTTGATGAGATTGATGCATCAGATGAAGATATTTATTATGCAAAAAAACCTACGAGTAGACAGCGTGGTAAAGGTGTGCGTAATGTTAAATCTACACGAGAACGCAAGTCGTATCTTGCATCTAGTCGCCAAAGAAGAGGGAAATCATCATTGGACGATGATGGGTCTTCAGTGGAGGCCTCTGAAAGTGATAGTGATGAAGATCTGAAAAGTACAAGAAGGAAAGGTCATTTTCGCAAAACTAACAGCCGAAGAAATGTCACTGGACGAAATGGTGAGGTACGGACTTCCTCTAGGTCTGTTCGGAAGGTTTCCTATATTGAAAGTGAAGAAAGTGATGAAGTAGATGAAGGCAGGAAAAAGAAATCCCAGAAGGTACCTTTTTGATATTCCTTCCCTGTATCATGTGCAAGATATTGCACTATTTCTGGTCGACAATAGTTTGTTCTGGACCCAAGCAGGTTCTTTCACTTTGGTCATGTACAGTTTTAGCTTTTATAGGGTCTCTTTATTTTGTAATAATTAAACGTATTTGATTCTGAGGTGGATGAGATGGATTTCCTTGGGGATATATTATATGTAGAGTCTCTCTAGGGGTGTAATTGCCTAAGATGAGGTAAACACTGACAACCAAGAGAATATATAGATGGATGACTTGAATGTAGTGTAATTCTGTTCATGCTGTGGTAGTTGATTGTGGTGAGTCGGATTTCTTTTAACTCGTCTTTTTCTGAAATGTTGAATTTTTTGTGTAAGGAAGAGTGTGTTTCCTGTGATGATGTCTTTGAGCTGGGTTATAGTGGTGTCTTGCTTGATCATCCCATGTTTTTAGAATTTTGAAATCCCTTGATTTCATTCAATAAATGGTCCTAGCTCTCTACTGTGTAGCAGCTTGTAGCAGCTTGAGCATAATTGAGCACGTGATCGTTTTTTTAAAATATCACATGCCTTGACAGATTGAGATGCTTCAGCAGGAAAAGTAAATGTAATGCTGATAGCAATTACATGTATACGAGGCTCTCTGTTCCTGCTGTTTACTTCTGTAGTTGCTATCCTCACAGTATTTCAGGCTATGTCTTTTTAATTATAGGCCAGGATTTTTGTTCTGTTACGTGATATGCTTTTCTTGTTAATTTTGTACTCTGATATTTTCCTAGGAGGAGATTGAAGAAGAGGATGGTGACTATATTGAAAAGGTGCTATGGCATCAGCCGAAGGGCATGGCTGAAGACGCTCTTAGGAATAATAGATCAACGGAACCTGTCTTGTTAAGTCATTTATTTGATTCTGAGCCAGATTGGAATGATATGGAATTCTTGATAAAATGGAAGGGCCAGTCTCATTTGCACTGTCAGTGGAAATCCATTTCCGAGCTGCAGAGTGTATGTTTTGCAGTTATTCTTATTGTTATGCATATGAAGTCAGATTTGGTTTATTTGTAAGATATGTCGTTTTGTTTAGTGTAACTGGTTCTTGAAGTTATCTTTTGGTTTTCCTCACTTTGATTGATATGATGCTGTATGGTTCTCTTTGTGTCTCACAGCTTAGCGGTTTTAAAAAAGTCTTAAATTACACTAAAAAGGTGACGGAGGATGCCAGGTACAGGAAAACAATCTCACGAGAGGAGGTACTTCCTTTCCTTTACTGGTAATCATACATAAACAGGAAAAATGGTTTTCGACTGTAAGTATATGCTTGATAGTTACTGTAATGAAATAAGTTGAACTGTGGATAGGTTGAATGCTTTATGGCTATTTTTGTTTGGAATTTGACTCTTTCTTAAATAATGATTTTTTTCAAAAACCTGCTCATGTTTCTTTCTTATGTACAGTTGATGTTTTACTTTCTTCGCCCTCCCATAGATAGTAGAAGATTAATAATTAGTTTTATTAGTTTTTATTCAATGTGAAGTAGCTCATTTATGTATTTTCATTTCTGGTTATGCCTATGCTTTTTAGATTGAGGTGCACGACGTGAGCAAGGAAATGGACTTAGATCTCATTAAGCAAAACTGTCAGGTTTGTTTTCCTGTAGTTCGCCTTTGGTTTAACTGTCCCAAAACAACATTTGTCCGTTCTATTAACATCATGCTCGTAATTGATTATCAGGTTGAAAGAGTAATTGCAGACCGCATCAGGCAAGATGGCTCTGGTGATGTAGGACCAGAGTATCTTGTCAAGTGGCAGGGGTTGTCTTATGCTGAAGCAACATGGTTTGTAATGTTATCCATACTCTTCAGTACTGCACATTTTTCTCTTTTGGAAAAGATGAAACTTATTTCTATACAAGAAAATGTGTAAAAGTGATACGCTACATCTAGCTTAAGAAGCCACAGTAAATCATGACTTTGCAAGCTTTCCAATCTTGAATACTAAGCACTGCCCAGAAATCGACCTTCTCCAACATCTCCTCCACTACCATGCATAGCTGTTTCATATATGCTTAAGATGTTAAGTGTGCACTTATTCGAACAGTTTTCTTAGCCCTCCTAAGTTCCTGGTTTCTGATGTTGTACTTGACTCTATGGTGCTGTTCTGTTTCTTCAGTTTAATTTCAGTAGCGAATGCTTGTTTATATTGGTGCTTTGTATGACATTGTAGGGAGAAGGATGTAGATATCGCATTCGCTCAAGATGCTATTGATGATTTCAAGGTAGTGCCCTATCTTAAGTTTTTTTCATGTGTTTAACTTTTCAGGCATTTGTAAATGGATACCTTAAGAATGACAGTTTTATTAGGGTGTTGACAGTTTTATTAGGGTGTTATCAGTTGCATAGTCCAGTAGTGGTGGATAGAATGTACAAGTATTGCTGGGTACTAGGTTTGACATGCTGATTTACCCCTCAATCATAATTTGTTGGAAGGGCTATTATAATTTGTTTCCCCTTAGAAGTCTTGTTATTGCACAAGTTTTATCAAGTTGCAATTGACTTTGTCACATTTATGTGATTGTCCAGTTAGCGTGGGAAAAGCTGTGAAGGTCATAAAAAATTAGCCACATTTTCGAAATCAGATAAACCAATCTGCCAAAGCTACTTGTTAAGGAATGAACAAAGGTCTAATGGATAAGCCTTCCAGAGGGCAGCAATGAGAATTCAGACTAACATGTTTTGTATAAAATTTTAATACCATGTAAACTTAGCTTGGTTAAGGCATATGGGAAACCTTACATGACCAATCTGATGATAATATACAAGCTTCTTTAGTTCCTTTTGGGATAGAATCTGTGTAGAGCTGATGAGTAGGCAGGCGATTGAGGTAGTAGGAAAATATTCTTGAAGATAGTTTCTTCCCTGTTGCCATATTCTCGGTTCTTTCCTTGTTCTTGCGTTCTTTGAGAAAAATGCTATGCCAGTTCTTCTTCGGGTGAAATTTTGTGAGTAGACACACCTGTACATGACTAGAGTGGTCTTCTGGCGTATAATCGGCTCATGAATTGTCATTGTGCACAGGCTCGTGATGCTGCAATGGCTGTACAAGGGAAAGTCGTGGATTTCCAGCGCAAGAAAAGCAAAGGTTCGTTTTGTGATTTTCGAACTTGATTTTCATATTCTGTTTTACTTTTCCCATGCTAATTCTGATGTTGAGGTTACCCCAATGATGGAATTTCCTGTTATTCTTTTCTAGCAAAGTTGGCTATTGCATTACGTTCCCGTTATGTTTAATAGGAAAAATCAACTTGTACTCTTACAACCTAGAAATTGCCATTCCTTTTTTCTACAAACAATATTGATTATATATGTCTGGGGACCAGATTTCTTTTAATTACACTTTCCAGATTTCATTATTAATTTGATTCCTTGGTTTTTCTGGGGTGATTCAGATTTGATTTACTTTCCTCTTCTCATTAGACTTACATTTTCTTCCTATTTCTATTTGGATTTGGTTTCTTGCTCGTATTAAGTTATTTGTTCCTGCATTCTCTAGTTTAGGGTATTATAAATATTACCTCTATGTAATTTGTAAAAGGGGAGTTGAGTTTTTTCTCCATTGATTGGAATTCTGGTGTGAGGCTAAACCCCTTGGTGTGAAGGTAAGGAAGGGTGTGAAGCCCAGCCCTTGGAGCAATTCCAGAACCCTTGATGCAAAGCTAAGGCTGGTGTGAAGCCCCTTGAGCAACTCCTATCCTTTCTTGTGTTTATACTTCAGCAAGCCTAGAAACCGTACCCTAAATTCATTGTTCCCCAATTTCCTGCATCATGCTTTCGTTTGAGGGCGTATGTCTGATTGAGTCTATAGCTCAATGGACCTTATGACATTGCTTAAGTGCTCACCATCTTTTTTATCGTCTTAGATCTAAACTAGTTGCAAATTATTTGGTTTCTGAATACCAGAAGCATCATCAAGTACCTATTTGATAGGTTAAGCCTTTTAACTGTTCATTGCAAAGTTCTCATTGCCTTTCGGATTTGCACTTTCTTGGGTCTTAATAAAGTCATTGTTGTTGCTCCTCTTACTTAAGATAGAATTTGTTTAATCTGAAGATACTGATTTATACTGAAAGTTAGGTAAAGTGAATCATCATTGCCTGACATCTCCTAAATGCTTTTCCTCATAGGAATATTCATAATGTCATTACTCTAGGTCATTAAACCCGCATTTGAGTTTCATAAACAAATTTAGTAGTACTAAGTCTCTTTACATCGGAACCACCTCTTGAGACCTGATGTGTGTAGATACTGAACACTTTTTGGTTTTTGCATCCCTTATGCCTTTTACTTCCCTTTGACATAGTATTTCTATTTGTGACTTAAAAAAATATTTGTACAGGAAGTCTAAGGAAGCTAGATGAACAACCTGAATGGTTGAAGGGAGGAAAGCTTCGTGATTATCAGCTTGAGGGCTTGAATTTTCTTGTTAATAGGCATGGCTTGTCTATAACTTGTAACTCACATTTAGCATTGCGAAATGGATACCATATGCCCTTTTTTGTAAGTTTGCTAATCAGCGGTTCTTGCATGTGGCAGTTGGAGAAATGATACCAATGTCATTTTAGCTGATGAAATGGGCCTTGGTAAAACTGTTCAATCTGTTTCAATGCTTGGGTTTTTACAGGTGAAGATGAAATGAAATATTAAATCGTGGTTGCTTGGCTTGTAAACTTTTTTATTATGTGATGTCATTTCAGAGGAACACGGGCTTCTGATATACATGAGAAATTTACTTTTTCCCTTTAATTCTTGCAGAATGCTCAACAGATCCATGGGCCATTTCTTGTTGTTGTACCGTTATCCACACTGTCAAACTGGGCCAAAGAATTTAGGAAATGGCTCCCTCATATGAATATTATTGTGTATGTTGGTACCCGTGCAAGCCGAGAGGTAAGGCACACAATTTGTTGTGCATTTGCTTTTGTTACATGTAACTTTGAAATATGGTCTTCTTGGATTTGCTTTTGATTAGTAAGTAAGATGCTTTGTAGACCAAGACAATTATAATTTATACTCGTCTAAATAATGTTGGATACAGTTTCTTTTCCAACGTTGCTGTCACTGTGTCATCTATATTCAGTATGGTTGGTTCACCTTTCCTCTCTCTTTCGTGTAGAAGTAGAGTTGGCATTGATGTTAAAGATGTTAGAACTGACGTGCTTTCTGTCTTAATCTGTATTGTTAACAGTTCACTTAACTTGTCGCTAACCATATAATGATAGGCCAAACAATAGTGCTAAGGTACACATGTCCCTCAGTTGTTTGCTCATAGGAGAGTCAATACCACTGATGTCAATATCACTGGCCTTTCATTTGCCTTTTCAACAATGGTCCATTGTTTAGCACTGGGGGTGTTGATAACGTTTTCCTTAATTTCATATTTACTTATCCGTAATGGGAACATGAAGAAAGCAAATTATTCGGATTCCTTTCCCTGCATTGGCTTACTGACAGGGGGAATAAAATGTAGGTGGTTCTCTTTTCAAAGTCAGAAACCGAAACCCCTCAAAATAAGGATTAAATCAACTACCTTGCCCTAGTTCATCAAATTCCTGATTTTTGGGGATGAATTGCTGACTTCCTTGGTTCCTAGTAAATAGGCAATAACATTCTTGTAGTGTAAGCTTTACAACAGTGAGTTGGGTTGTGCATTTTCTTGTCTCATTAGTATCTGAAGTGGTTTTGTGCCCGTCCGTCTCATTAATGTCGTCTGATTATTATCTGGTGTAGAGGTGCTATGTATGAGCAAGTAGTTTGTTCACCAAGAGTTTAATTTGATGGCAATGGGAGTGAGAGTTCTTTTTGTAAGTCTCTTGTGTTTATTTTTCCCTCCAGTCACAGATATTGTGCATTCTTGGTTATAAACTTGGGTTCAGGTGCATTCTCTAAGCATGTTTTGTTCTGTTTGGCAGTATTTGTACTCTTTCTTGTTTGTGAGATTGCTGTTTTGAATCCAATGTCCTCTCAAGCTGAACTCTTACCTTGTTTTACTGTTCTTTATGTCTAATTTGTTTATTTTTATTTTTTCGTTTACGTGTAGGTTTGTCAGCAGTATGAATTTAATAACAGTAAGGTAGTTGGCCGGCCTATCAAGTTCAATGCGCTGTTGACTACATATGAGGTGGTTCTTAAGGATAAGGCTGTTCTTTCCAAGATCAAATGGAATTATCTAATGGTTGATGAAGCTCATAGGTTAAAGAACAGTGAGGCACAGTTGTACACAACCCTCTTGGTATGTACTTTTGCAAGTCAGTGTTATAATGTATTGTGTATGATCGAGTTGAGTCTCGACTTACACTAATTGGGGCCATCCTGGTTTGACAGGAATTTAGCACAAAGAACAAGTTGCTTATAACTGGTACTCCCTTGCAGAACAGTGTAGAAGAATTATGGTAATAATTGTTTTCTTTTCTAGATATTCCTGCCTGTGCATGCAAAAGTGGCGCATATTTGTTCGTACTTATTATCTTTTAACCACGCATGGACAAGTACTTGTCTAAAAGTTTTTCTTTTTCTGTTTGTTTCTTTCATTATTATAATTTCCAAATTTTATTCAGGGCTCTGCTTCACTTCCTCGACCCTGCTAAGTTCAAGAATAAAGATGAGTTTGTTCAGAACTATAAGAACCTGAGTTCATTCAATGAAATTGAGGTAGTCTACTGAATTTTTTTGGGATATTCTGTCTGCACCTTTGGATTCTCATCATATCCCTTTGTTAAATAACTATTATTTCTTCTGTACCTTGAAATTAATCGTTGGTATGGGTTTTCTGTAGCTTGCTAATCTTCATATGGAATTGAGGCCTCACATTCTCCGTAGAGTTATTAAGGATGTCGAGAAGTCTTTGCCTCCAAAAATTGAACGAATTATCCGGGTTGAAATGTCTCCTCTGCAGAAACAGTACGTGGTGCAAGTATTAAAGGAGTGGCCTTATTTTAAATCGTTTTCACTGATTTGACATTTTGGTAATTGCTTCGGAATTATATCATTAGGTACTATAAGTGGATTTTGGAACGCAACTTCCACAATTTGAATAAGGGAGTTCGTGGGAATCAGGTTTATCTCTGTCCTTTGCCTTTTACAAAATTACATACGAGTGTATGGTTTCCAATTAGTATTCCAGTTTGTGTTTTGAGTATGGTATGTGGTGTCCAAACTTAGTGTTTAGAAAGCAGGTCTGGATGTAGTGATTCTGTCATTCATATTGTTGGAAAACGGCCCATTTTAGCTTCACATATCCCCTTTTTATTTGTTAGATGGTTGTTGAAAAGAGTAAATTTTGATTTCGTCATTTTTTCTGTTCAGGTTTCATTGTTGAATATTGTGGTAGAGTTGAAGAAATGCTGTAATCATCCCTTCCTATTTGAAAGTGCTGACCATGGTTATGGTGGGGATTCGAGTAGTAAAGATGGCAGTAAATTGGAGAGGATTATTTTAAGCAGTGGGAAGCTTGTTATACTTGATAAGCTTCTTATGAGATTGCATGAGACAAAGCATCGTGTTCTTATTTTCTCCCAGGTCTGTTTATGGTGTGGACTATCCTTTTTTCCCCTCTTTTCAAAGAGAAACATCTGTTCAGATCTGAGCTTAGTTCGTTTTAGCAATTAGCTGTGGACTATGAAGTTTTCGTCTTTAATTTATGCATTTTCAATCTCGCTTGGTTCCTTGTTACTATGCGTTAGAATCCTCTGTCCAGGTTCATTTATTTCCTTTTGCTTGTAGGATATTTATTGATTAAGATATCCTTTCTGGGTTGTTTGTTTGATGCACTTGTTCTCCTTTGCTTGATGCTTGTCTGCTTTCTCCGATTGCCATGTTTTGTTAAATAAAGATTGCAAAAATTTGGTTGAAAGATTTCATACATCTCTGTATCATTTTTTTTTTCAGTCGGTATGTGTCTTAATGCCTGGTTTGGTGAGTCTTACTGTCTGTTTCAAAACTTGATTCTTGCAGCATGGCTTAATTATACTGGTGTATTTAATAATGTTTTGGAAACTGCACATATAAAGCAGTTGCCCGGTTCTAATGTGGAAGCTCAGACAGGGCTTTTTTTTTTTCTCTCTCCATCTGGTTACATTATCCCATGTGAGCATGTATTTGTTATATACTCTAACAAAAGGACGAGTCTCAAGATCATATTAGTTTTAACTGGCCCTTACATAGATATTATGAGTGCTGAGTCATCGAGATGATTTATTGCAGATGGTAAGAATGTTGGACATACTGGCAGAGTATATGTCAATTAGAGGGTTTCAGTTTCAACGGCTTGATGGAAGCACAAAGGCTGATTTACGCCACCAGGCAATGGAACATTTTAACGCACCTGGTAGTGATGATTTTTGCTTCCTTCTTTCAACTCGAGCAGGTGGGCTTGGTATAAACCTTGCCACGGCGGACACAGTTATAATATTCGATTCAGATTGGAATCCTCAAAATGACTTGCAGGTTTACTTACACAGGATATCTCAGTTATTTGGATTTTATGTTTGGACTGTACAAGTGGTGACTGTTTCACTTTCAAGTAGACACCATTACAGCCATGATCAGATTTCTAACCCCCCTCTTGGCCTCTCTTGTACGAAAGTAACTTTACTTTGTAATTATTATTCAGGCTATGAGTAGAGCTCACAGAATTGGACAACAGGAAGTTGTTAACATCTACAGATTTGTCACAAGCAAAAGTGTAGAGGAAGATATCCTGGAGAGAGCTAAGAAAAAGATGGTAAATTACATGACAATATCTTGATGATTGCAATAATTTCAGTTTTCCCGATGAGGCTAGTTACTTGGTTTAACATTTTTCTCTTTATTATAATGTGTTCTGTAGGTGCTTGACCATTTGGTGATTCAAAAGTTAAATGCAGAGGGTAGGTTGGAGAAGAAAGAAGCGAAAAAAGGGACTTTATTTGACAAAGTAAGGACTTGTATTGAATTAATTTTTTTATCATGCTGGTCAAGTGGATTATCTGGGGGCTTTTGAATGTTAAAGGGAATAAGAAAGCATTTTGAACTTGTCGATGTAGATGCCTCTCTTGTTTTCACACGCTCGCTCGCATGTGCACACACATACACATTATTGTAGAACTCTTCACTTTAGAAAAGTTTTGTTCTCTTTTTCTTAGTGTAAAAAAATCTGTCTGTATGATATTTGTTTTCTTGTTATTGCAGAATGAGCTGTCTGCTATTTTAAGATTTGGCGCTGAGGAACTTTTTAAGGAAGAGAAAAATGATGAAGAAAGCAAGAAACGACTCTTAAGTATGGATATTGATGAGATTCTTGACAGAGCAGAAAAGGTTGAAGAGAAGGAAGCTGCAGAGGAAGGGAGTGAGTTGCTGAGTGCGTTTAAGGTAAGTTCCCACCAGTGTGTCTTGGTTGTGCACTGGGTTGTTTCCTCGCCTCCATAGAATTATTTTTTTCGCTTTGTTCTTTGATGCGAGTGGCACTGGTCGGTTAAAATGAAATGTGCATGATTTCCCTCCAGGACAGATTGGTGATGGAGGGCTGCTGTATATTATTCTGATGTATTCCTTTCTCTCTTTTTTCTAATCTTTGATGTGTGTCCAGGTTGCAAATTTTGGTACTGCTGAAGATGACGGTAGTTTTTGGAGTCGTTGGATAAAACCGGAAGCAGTATCTGAAGCTGAAGTACGAGTTTATTTTGTTAATTACTATTTGACCACAATGCTATAGGACTGATCCTCTGCTCAGGCTTGTCGTTGTCTATATATTCATGTATTGCATACCTCTTTAGTTAGATGATTTGATCAGATTAATATTCCCTTTCAGGAAGCTCTTGCTCCTCGTGCTAAGCGAAATACAAAGAGCTATGCTGAAGATCCTCAGCCTGATAAAAGTAATAAAAGGAAGAAAAAGGAGTCTGAGCCTCTGGAAAGAGTCCAGAAAAGGCGCAAAGCAGATTATTCTGTTACTACAGTGCCGATGATTGTCGGAGCATCTGCTCAAGTAAGAGGCTGGTCTTCAGGGAATTTGTCGAAAAGTGATGCAAAAAGGTTTTCTCGTGCGGTAAGCTGCGACAGATTTGTTTGGCTCTCTGCATACCTTCATTACTTTTAACCTTGCTTTAAATTTGAAATTTCTCTTGTGCCTCTCCATTCAAAGCATTGATAAACTCGTGTTCTGGTCATAGAATATAAAATTTGTTTTAGCCTGTTTAAATGAGCATTTTAGGAGTAGGATTGGGTTCGCTGGAATGGGCTGCAAGGAAGTAATTGTCTATCGGTCAGAGTTGCACGGAAAAGACACGCAAAGCCTTTGATGCTTTATATTGTACTTTTATGTGGTGATAAATATAGTGTTGTGTATCTCCAACAGACTTAGTTACTTGTGAAGAGTATTGGTACATATTTAACTGAGATTTACAAGTTAGTGGCTGTACGACTATTTTCAGTACTTTGGCCTATGTGTAATGTAGGATAAGAGAACTTTGTAAGTTGACTCAGTTATAGGATGAGCTGCTAGTAATATTAAAAGATTTGTACATAGCTAAAGTAATACAATGGCATTCAATGCTTTTCCAGTCTCCCTCAGGTTCTTAGATTGAGCTTTTCCATCTGATTGTATAAACTCTGAAAATCATTAAATTTAAGAAGTCCTGAAAAATGAACAAGGACAAGATATGAGTTATTCTAGTTGGCTTTCTATGACTCCCTCCCTCCCTGAAAATTCGTCTTCAACTGAAATTCTGCAAAGCATGCCAATGCAGTCATGAATTTTCCTTTTCAATACTTAGTCCGCAGTTTGAGGCCTACCAGAGTAGTGCAAGCTATAACAACATATCTGTTACAGCAGAACTTTTATGAGTGATATATGTTCAGCTTTTCCCCAATCTACTTGCCTTTTATTAGTACAATGTAAGGCTTGTCGCCCTCCTGCTTTGAATTCCTATGCTTCGTTATTGTAACACAGTTCCTTTTTGTGAGTCAGGTTATGAAATTTGGGAATGAGAGCCAAATTGGCTTAATAGTAGAGGAGGTTGGTGGTGCAATTGCAGCAGCTTCTCCTGAAGCACAGCTTGAGCTTTTCAATGAATTGATTTATGGCTGCAAAGAAGCTGTGGAAGTGGGGAGTCTGGACCAGAAGGTTATATTTGAAAATTGTATATTCGTGCATATATCTAGAAAGCTTTTTTTTTTTTTTTCTTTTTTTTTTGTGTGGTGGCTGAATGCTGGAATCTTGAGGTGCTTTAGGGGCCCATGCTGGATTTTTTTGGTGTCCCTGTCAAGGCTTGTGATCTTGTCAACCGTGTTCAAGGACTTCAGCACCTAGCAAAACGCATTAGTCGATATGACAATCCTATTGCCCAATTCCGTGTGTTGATGTACCTCAAACCTGCAAATTGGTCGAAAGGTTGTGGCTGGAATCAGAGTATGTAATTCTTCATTGTTTCTTATATCATTTTTCATGTATTCCAATGGAAGACAAAGAAGTTGAGTTTTGTTCCTTTTTGCTGATATATTCCTGGATAGTTGATGATGCAAGATTGCTTCTTGGAATATACTACCATGGGTTCGGAAACTGGGAAAAGATACGATTAGATGAAAGGCTTGGCCTTACAAAAAAGATTGCTCCTGTGGAACTTCAACACCATGAAACTTTTTTACCCCGTGCTCCAAATTTGAGAGATCGTGCTAACGCTCTTCTAGAGATGGTATGAAATCTTCTGACTTGTGTATATTGGAAAGTACTTTTATATCTGTTATACGTGCTTACAATTTTCTGAAATCTCTGAAAATGCGATTAATGTCATAAAATGTATCTTGAGCAAGGGTTGGATATTTAATGGGAAGGAACTTGTTGTTTTGCATGTCATGGCTACAGTTTTATTAGGTTCATCTTGCTCACTAATTAAAACTCATCTTGCTCACTAATTAAAACTGGAATCAAGGGTTTATGAGTGATGTTCCTGAGGGTTGGCTAACATGCAGAATCTTTGTGTCATTCAGCGGACGAAGATAATGAAAATGCAAGAATGGATTAGTTTATTTTTGGATTCCACCTAACATTTTACCTCTCTAAATTCGTTTCTAGACTGGTATCATGTACTATTATTGTTTTAGTCACTGTTTCATAAATTATTTTGTTTTGATTTTCTATGATGGTTTAAAAACTGGGTGATGTGGAGGATTGCATTTGGCCAGTTGGTGTGGAACTTAGATCAGGCTGTATGCATGGACCGACATAGTTGTTGATTTAAGAAATTGTTGTGAATTTATATGTGACCAATAATGGGAGTTTAAGATTATTCTTCAATGATCTAGGCTGCTTCTGTCCTAAGACTAATAATCTGTATTATTGGTTGCTGCCTATCAAGTATCAAGGTGGTTGAGGCTCATTATCAGGTCAATAGATTTTTTGGTTATCTTGCATGAGCTGATCAACACGACTTATGTAAGCAGGAAATTACAGCTCTTGGTGGGAAGAATGCAAATGCTAAAGTAGGTCGTAAGGTTCCTAAGGAGAGGGAAAATCCAGTTATGGTTTCTTTAGCACACGGTGGTGTTAAAAAAGGGAAAGCTGGCTCTTCTAGACCTAATGTTCAAATTAACAAGGACAGATCTCAGAAACCTCAGAAAATAGAACCTTTAGTGAAAGAAGAGGGTGAAATGTCTGATGATGATGATGAAGTATGTGAAAAGTTTAGGGAGGAGAAATGGATGGAATGGTGTAAGGACATGATGAGTGGTGAAATTAAAACATTAGGTCGACTTGAACGTTTGCAAGAGGTTAGTCGAGATCTTCCAAGGGAAAAGGTGTGTCTGACTCGTGATTCTTATTTCTTTTTGCCGTTAATTTAATAAATCATCAACTTATGCTGGTGTTGTTGATCTTGTATTTTATTTTGTCAGGTTCTTCCAAAAATACGGAAATATTTGCAGGTACTTGGACGAGAGATAGACCAAATTGTTTTAGAAAATGAGGACGACCCGAATGGACAAGACAGTATGTTTTTCATCCTAAATTATCAAGATTTGTCTTTCGTTATCGCTTTTCTATGTACTGTTGCTTTGATATCTTTCTCCGTGCGTGCATGGCTTTAACATGATGTTATATGTCCCCCTACATTACGCAAGGTTGAGGACTGTAAATGTATGAAATTCAATTGGGTGTCTTGGGTTTTGTTAGATGTTTAGTTCTTTTGAGCATTATATATGTTAATTAATAATCATGCATTAGAAAAGCTATGAGACTGAAGGTTTTAACAACATTCATTTTCCCTTTTAACTGTTATATGTTTTAAGTTCAAGCGAAAAGGTCATGTCTTAACTGAATGATCATCTACAGGGATGAAGGCGCGCTTGTGGAACTATGTGTCAACCTTTTCAAACCTCTCGGGAGAAAGGCTTGGTGAAATTTATATGCAGCTTAAACAGGGTCAGGATGAGCAAGCTGGCCCTTCGCACATAAATGGCTCTGCGTCTGGTCCCTTTGGCAGAGATAGCGACCCTAGTGTCTTCCCCCGACATGGAGAGAGGCAAAGAGGGTTCAAAAATGTTACTAACTACCACATGTCTGAACAGCAGAAGGGTCAAGGTGCAGCTAAATTTGAAGCCTGGAAACGAAGGAGGAGAGGGGAAGATAGTAATTTGCAAGGTCACGCTCCAACTCAAAGAAGTGTAAGTAATGGTACCCGGTTAAGTGACCGAAGCTCGTTAGGGATTCTTGGTGCTGGACCACCTGAAAATAAACGCCTAGTCAATGAAAGGCCTCGTAAGATGCGTCAGACAGGTTTACCTTCGAAATAAAGTTTCACTTCAGGTATCGAGCAGTCAAGCATACAGTGTGAATATGACTCTCACCTGGTGGGATGACTTCGGCCCATGCGTATTCTCTGTAATTCTTTTTGTCAGACATGGGAATAAAAGTTTTGGAGATCCTTTGGGTTTCGGTGAGAGAAATCAGAAAGGTTATCCACCAAATAAGAATTGCATCATTGAAAAAGTCGTGGCTGAGGCAAACACCCGAGGAATTCTGTCATCAGCATGGGTCCTAGAGCTTTGCTGGCATTCATATAATTTTTTTGAGTTCTCTGAAGATGAGTTCACTTACGTTCAAGCTTATAGAGCAATTTAGTGGGAAAAGCTTCGCACTCATCAGATATATACATACAGAAGGATAATGTATTAGGCGTCCATAAAGTGTACATTACCAATTTTGAAATAGTTTCCCTTACCTCCCAAATTTTGGTTATCTTTGATTTCTTCAATGTTAATATTAGTTTCTAATATTTCTCGTTTGTCATAGAGTACTATACTATTGATAATTCTGATGGGGAACATTGATCTGATTCAATTCTAGTCCATGTTCTAGTTTTTCTACTTCCTCACGTTATTGAATAATGCGGTACCATAGGATTCTGTTCAGTTATGAAAATCTTGTGGAGTAGAAAGGGTAAGGTCCTTCCATGCATGTGATGACTGCGTGGGGTGTCCTTATCTTTTCTTCTCATGTAAAGGACCGGAATATCCTTATCAATGGTTCCAAAGCAAGGAGGATTCTGTTCATTATAGGAGCAGCAGGAATTCAAATGTTACTTTGGCGGAATCTTGTATTTAGGATCTGGTAAAGTTTGCTCCTCCTCTTTGAGCATTTTGTTGAAGCACACCTCCTGCGGACTTGGGTGATGGCCAGTACACTAGTGTCTTAAATCTTATCAACTCCTTAAATTCGTGCTTCGTGTCCAGAAAATGACCTGGTATATGTGGCACTCATTGCCAAATTATGGAAAACAATACCGACGTGACACACATGTCTTGGTTTGGTTTTCAACGCTGTGGCTAATAATACCTACAAAAACTACTTATTGCTAAACTTTTAATTACTTGATTTCATAATGTCTGAATTTTAAAAGTGGTCAATTTATCACTCAGATTTTCAAAAACAAGGCTATGTGATACTTTCATCAATATTTTGTCAAAGTTTAATGAAAATTAGGGATATAATTGTCTTTTGATATTAATTTTCATGTAAAAATACCTTTTTTGACCTCTCAACCACTATAAAAATGTGGTTTCTGGTGTTTCGAAAAACAGCTATGCATATGGTTATTGCAAAACAATAGACAAATTGATGATAAAAAATATACTCGAACATCAACAAATATTTTCTAACATAAATTGAATAACGGTAAAAGTCTACCATTGACAAATGATATGTTAACCATCTAGTATTGAGTTTAATTTATCCCATATAAATTCAAAATCAGGAAAATCGTATGTGATAAGGCAATAGTTTCCTTCAGAGAGAAATCCTTAATTGAAGACGAATTGATGGATGCTTTTATCATCCACTGTATGATGTTCGATAGACTTATGCTCTACTTTTGTATTAGAATTGTGTTTATGAAAGACTTTTACTATTAAGCAATTTGGAGCTAACATGATTGCCATGTCATTTGTCAATGTTAGACTTTTACCATTACTCAATTTATGCTAGAAATTTTTGTTAACGTTTGAGTATATTTTCATAAATATATCTGTCTATTGTTTTACAATAGCCATATGCATATCTTCATTTTCTCGAAACACCATAAAACACATTTATATAGAAGCTGGAGAGGTCAAAAATAGTATTTTTACAGAAAAATTAATGTCAAAATACCATTTTATCCCTCATTTTAAGTAGACTTTGACAAAAATTTGACGGAGGTACCATAGTCTTGTTTTTAAAAATTTGATTAACAAATTGATCACTTTTAAAGTTCAATTATTATGAAGTCTGGTTATTGAAAGTTCAACCACAATTCATAATGAAAACTCCCGAGGAAAAAATAAGACATGACAAGATTTAATGGCCCCACAAATTTCAGTTTCACAGACATCATTTGGAAAGAAAACAAAGTCACGATAATAACAGAGAGTAAATACAAGATGAAAAGCCTTGTGTGGTGTTGGTTCCTACGAAACAGGTGTGGTGGGCAGCTCTTTATCGCGTTATCTTTCACATTCTTTTCTCGTCCTCAAGCTTCTGATTGTTTGAACTCTGGATCCATTTTTCCTATATTCTACTAATTTGCTGTCCATTCATTTTTTTAAGTGTTTCTTGTTCCCTCTGCATTATCTTGATTCGGTCTACCTTATTGTTTGCTTGCATATATATGTTTTGAAATTACATTCATGTGCTTTGTCGATTATTTTAAAATTGTATCTGAAAGGGAAATATCATAAAACTAATAACTAGTTTTTATCATTCAAATAAAGGAAGAAGTTGTTCCTCTAATTCCAAATTGTCATCCTCCATGAAGTGAAAGAAGAATGCCCGAATCCCCTAACAACTTGATTCTCATGAATAAATTGCACGAAAAAATTATAGAGTAGAATCGTAATAGCTCAATGGGTCCATCTTAATCCAAGATACCTAATTTAATTGTTTTTCATTTCCGCAAAGTTGAAATGCAATGAGGACAAATTGGCTTCACCTAATGCCATGCCATGGGTGTGCTCTTATCTGCCACGTTTGGAAGAAAAGTGGGGTCCATCGGGATGAGGTTGGCTGGCTCTCCCGCGCTCATAATATAGAAATATATAGACCCACTTTGGCATTTGCCCTGTCTAAAGAGCACAACAGCAGAAGAAGAGCAGCTCCCACTTCTCCGCTTACCTCCTGGGGTAATCTCACTTCTCCACTCTTATTCTTGTTTCATTGATTATTGATTTTCTTGTATATCACTCTAGTCTATCTGTTTGTGATTAATTCATTTTGTTTGTTATTTCAACAACGCTTATGATCAATTCATGTTTTAATCATTTCTGGGTTGACCTAATAATCCTCGTATAGTTTTCTGTCATTTTCGGAGTTAGCTGTGTCAGTTGTGTTTCATGCTTCTACCTCTATCCTTTTGTCTTGACGAATTTGGAAGCAGCAACGTCAGCTCTGGTTGTCGAATACTAGTGTTTTTACTTTTGTGTACTTTCTTCGTGTGCCTGTAAATTTTTCATCGGAATTTTTGTGAACGTACTGAGAGATACACAGTATGGCTTGTGTGGGAAAGCATACATGATATGTGTTTCTTGTAGCTGTTATCGAATTTTTTTTTTTCTTGAAGCTTTGGTTAGCTTATTTTTCGCTCTGAGCTCCGTTCAAACTAAACCTGCACAGATAAATAAATATGAATTTTTTTCCTGTTTTAGTGTGTGGCTGAGACTAATTTCTTCAATGGATTTTCAGTGTTCAACTTGTGAACCTGCAGGGAGTGCAAGATGGACTATGTTTATGGACCAGGAAGGAACCATCTCTTTGTTCCTGGCCCGGTCAATATTCCGGAGCCAGTCCTTCGGGCAATGAACAGAAACAATGAAGATTATCGTTCTCCTGCTGTTCCAGCAATGACAAAAATACTGCTCGAAGATGTGAAGAAGATATTCAAGACTACAACTGGAACTCCATTTATGATTCCCACAACAGGTATTTTCATAACAGGATGGTTTGAGGCTCTTTTTACTTTTTCATTTTGCTTTATACTACTTCTACAAATCACAACTATAGCTGCAATATGCGAATATTTAAAATTCCAGGTTCCTTTTTAAGGTCTAGTGGTGCTGCAAAGAAAAAATTGTTTATGGTGTCTCAAATAATACACGAATTGGAAAATAAGGAGTCGTTTTGTGACATTTGAGTGTTAGCGCCAAGTTCTGTTCTGTTAAAACTGTTTTTCTATCTTGTTTAGGTACTGGTGCATGGGAGAGTGCACTTACTAATACATTATCTCCTGGAGATCGCATCGTGTCCTTCCTCATCGGCCAATTTAGTTTGCTATGGATTGACCAGCAGCAGCGCCTTAATTTCAAGGTGGATGTTGTAGAAAGTGAATGGGGCCAAGGTGCCAACCTTGAGATTCTGGCATCAAAACTTGCAGAAGATACTGACCACACCATAAAGGCCATATGCATCGTTCACAATGAAACAGCAACTGGAGTTACCAATAACTTGTCTAAAGTGAGAAAAATCCTTGGTAAGCATATCTCTTGCTAGAGTGTGGATATTTCTGCGTTAGCGCCATTATTTTGTTCTTTATCTAATCTGCATGAATGCATTGCCTTCAGTTCTAAAATGGTTCTATATCGAGCGCTCCTAGTGCTGATGCATATTCATTTGGAGTTGATTTCTTTGTCACAAGCTCTTTAAAGATATAGAATCATCTGCGTAATAAATCATAATTTACTTACCCACTGTACAGTAATGGAGCTTCCAATGTTATATTCTTCAACATGCAGTATCTGCACTGCCTTTCTTCAGTTGTTGTATAATTGGATCAATAGGTCGAAAGTATAGGAGTAACTAGAGTATCTGCACTGCCTTTCTTCAGTAACTAGTTTATGTTTTCATTTCACTTTGAATAATTCATCTTGTATTCAAGTTTGCTAGTAGAAATTCAGATACCATAAAACGTTTCCCATATTTTTTTGTTGCTCTATCAGATCACTACAACCATCCTGCTCTCTTTCTTGTTGATGGAGTGTCTTCCATATGTGCTCTTGATTTCCGTATGGATGAATGGGGGGTAGATGTGGCTTTAACTGGCTCCCAGAAAGCTCTTTCCCTCCCCACTGGGATTGGGATTGTGTGTGCAAGCCCAAAAGCTTTAGAGGCTTCTCAAACTGCAAAGTCAGTAAGAGTTTTCTTTGACTGGAAAGATTACTTGAAGTTCTACAAGATGGGTACATATTGGCCATACACCCCTTCGATCCAGTTGCTGTATGGGCTGCGTACAGCTCTGGATCTACTTTTTGAGGAAGGACTTGACAATGTGATTGCAAGACATAGCCGTTTGGGCAAAGCAACTAGGTAGAGCTTTGTTTTTGTGTTTTCTATCTAGATCAATCAAATTCATTTAGCTTGAAATTTGAGATTATCAACAGTCATTACAGGACTTACGATTCGATTGTGTCCCAGCTTTGTGTCACTTGTTTGTATTAGACATTGTGTCTGAACATACCTACAACTTCACGCTGCAGGCTTGCTGTGGAAGCTTGGGGCTTGAAGAACTGCACCCAAAAGGAGGAATGGGTCAGTAACACCGTGACTGCTGTGGTTGTTCCTCCATATATTGATAGTACAGAAATTGTGAAAAGGGCATGGAAAAGGTACAATTTGAGCTTAGGCCTAGGCCTGAACAAAGTAGCTGGCAAGGTTTTCCGAATAGGGCATCTTGGCAATCTGAACGAGGTAATTTCAATTGTTTGCATCTTACCTATCCCTCGCATGATTAAAACTTGGTTGGAAATGGAAGCAGAATGGGAAATGAACCTAATTTTTGGGTTAACTGGATCCCCATGGAAATAAAGTCCATAGAATGATAGCTTTTTGTCGGTTCTCTCTCGAACTACAGAAGAAACAGCAATTTAGTTGAATACATAGAATACAACTTGTAGATAGCATCGAATTCTCTTCACTTGCTCCAAGTTGTGAGATCTTTCTCTACAGCTCTTGCAAAATCTATTTTTCTTGTTCGAAGATAATGAGATAAAATTGATCCTTGGTCCTTGTGACAACTACCGGGGAAGTTTGCATGTACTGAATCTGTAACTAACTCGTTCTAATGTGTTTCCATTTGAAAAATGGCTTTGTTTCCAGTTGCAATTGCTGGGATGTCTTGCTGGTGTGGAGTTGGTGCTTAAGGACGTGGGCTACCCTGTTAAGCTAGGAAGCGGAGTTGCAGCTGCTAGTGCGTACTTGCAGAACAACACCCCTCTGATCCCTTCCAGGATTTGATTTGTCCACTAGCATGTAATTCATTTTCCTCTATCATTTGCTTCAAGATGCTCTGTAAATAACGCACATTTCGTTCCTCTTCTTGCACTCTTTTGAGGCTAACCAGACTCCCTACTTAATACATGTTCTTATATCTGAAACAGTTCAAGTAGAATCAATCTACTGTTTGTTCTTTTTTTAAAAGTTGTTCTTGGGGAGTCAACTATGCTGCTATTAAGTGAGAAGAAAGAAGTTGGTCGATGAGTTCACTGATGGTGAACTTCATGCTGTTTGTTTTGCTCTTAAGGCAAACAAGGCCTGAGACCCCGATGGCTTTCAATGACCTTTTCTTTTGTTGGGAGTATGTTTTGAAGGCTGTCAAGGTTTAAATAGTCCAAACAACGTGCGATTGGGTGAGGAATCCGTATGGACACAAGACCTCATAATCACTCAAGTTTAAACATCGTGTGATTATAACAAATGAACGGAATACCATAATTCCAGTTTCAGCTTGATTTAAACATTTTCCTAGCAACCAAACAGAGTTGCAGAGATAGAAAAATAACAAAGGGGCATAATCTTTGCTACCAAATCGAACTTCCATTACTCCAAACTAATGATACGTTTACTAATTTGAAGTCGAAGTGAGCAAAAATCAGAGTGAGTAGGAATCAAAGTGAGCAAGAATCGGAATAAGCAAGAATCAGAGTGAAGCACTCACATTGAAACTTTTATTAATTATCCAGAATCAAAATGAAAACTAAGATATTTGTAATTAAATTGTTTACTAATTTTTATGAATCTGAATGACAATCAATTAAATTACTAAATTACTTTTTTTTTTTGGTTGTAAAACATAGGACTGCATATTTATTTAATTGAACCTGGCAAATCGCCAAACAAAAGGGTACCCCATACTCCTAATCTGTGCGAGGAAAAGAGTACCCCATGAATAAAGAAACAATGCTAACCGGGGGCCTCGTTAAAAACCTCACAATGTGCGAGGAAAAGAGTTCCTCATACTCCTAATCATTAACAAAGAAGTCAATGGAAAGTAGACAACGTATATTTCCTAGTCCGAAACCCGTCCCTTTTCCCTACGGCAAAGCCATCAAGAACCGGGAACGTGAACCTAGTCGACCTCCTTACGGCCTAACTATCAGAGGGAAATAGGCCCGGACTAAGATTCATACCATGTCCACTATACTTGCATTTCTTCATGAAGCTTCTCTGTTAGCCATGGGGGGCCGTCTCCCACCCAATGTTCATCAACCTGATTATGCATAGCATATTGAGCAATTTGGTGGGCCGCTTCATTCGCAATTCTGGGAATATGTCTAATGGTCTTTATTTGCATGGCTCCACACATCATTATAATATCATCAACCACGTGAGCATGTAGCCCCCAATTTCTACTTGTCAAACTGATCATGTTAATTACCTCAGTGCTATCTGACTCCACTTCGCTAGGAACAAGTCCATAATGCATGCAAACTCTGAGCCCTTCCCGAAGACTAAGAAGCTCGGAGAGGAAAGGAGTGCCATCAGGCACTCCCCTTGCTGCCACCGCCACAACTAATCGTCCCTGACCGTCACGCAAGATCGCACCTAAGCCACACAAGCCCCTTATGGGATCGATCGCACCATCCGAGTTGAGCTTATATGTTCCATCCCTGGGCTTCTTCCACTTAATGGGACCAATGGAAGCTTTTTTTGGGCACCGCCTTCTAATTACATGAGCATGCTCACTAAAAAGTTTTAGGGCCCCATCTAGTTGGTCTTCAGCAGTTCTATGTTGTTCTCCCTGGAGAGTGCGATTCCGTTCTCCCCACACCGACCAACATAGATGGTAAAAGCAGCCCAGATCATTTTGCTTTAACTTTTGTTGTGCATGCTCCACCAATCCACTAAAAGAGCTCCACCCCTCTTCTGTCCAGTCCGAGAACGGCGAGAGACGCTAGAAACCTAGACTCTTCTTACAGCCCCAGATGGCATGGATGGTATCTTCACTTCTTTTGTGACACCGATGGCAAAGCGTGGAGATATCCATTCCTCGAGCTAGTAAATTGACCTTTGTCAGAAGAACGTTGTTGCACGCCCTCCATATGAAATGTTTGATCTTACTTGGAATTTTGGGGTTCCATACCTTTTTCCAAAAGGTTGCTCCTGCTGCCGTGTTCGACGAGCTGCCAAGATTTTGCATATCCTCATCCAAAGTCACCGCTACCCGATATCCTGACTTGACCGTATATTGCCCCATCTTATCAAAGAACCACACCTCTTTATCAGCTTCATTTGGCTTTGGGATAATGTTGTGGATGGCCTTAACTTCCTCATCATCAAAGAACTGGCGTAACATCGTCTCATTCCAGCCACCCGTGGGAGATATTAGCCCACTAACCTTCAGATCCATAGGAATAGAGTTGGAGAAAAGGTGTCTTTTCCTCCCTTGCATAGGAATCCACCAGTCACCGATGACATTGGTTGTTCTGCCATCTCCGATTCGTCGAATCAAGCCTGCTGCCAGTAATTCCTTTCCCCACATCATATAGTTCCAAATATAGGAGCCCCTCTTTGTCGAGGGAGCATAAAGTATTTCGAAATGAGGATAGTACTTTGCCTTCAGAATTCTCGCAACAAGGAAGATCCGATTCTGTATACAACCTCCAAACCATCTTTGCCACCATCGCCCTATTAAAACTATGAAGCTCACGAAACCCAATTCCACCGTCCAACTTATTCTTGCATAATACCCGCCATTGTTTCCAATGTATACCCCTTTTGCCACCTTTGCTCCACCAATATTGTGCAATCTGAGAGTTAAGATTCGTACAAATGGATTTTGGGAGCTTAAAAACACCCATGCGACAACTAGGTGCAGCTTGTGTGATAGCTTTGATTAAGATTTCCTTCCCTGCCATTGACAGAAGCTTGCCGTTCCACATTTGAAGATAGTTTGCCACTCGATCTTTGAGGTATCTAAACATTTCTTTCTTACTCCTTCCTGTCATTGTCGAGAGGCCTAGGTATCTAGCATGGCATTGAACTCTCGGCACTCCTAGGCTTTCGGCGATGTTTGTCATACTATCAGTGGAGGTGTATGGGCTGAAACTTACTGCCGACTTTGTGAAATTGGTTTGTTGGTCTGACGCCATCTCATAGTCCTGAAGAATTGCCTTTAGTTCCCTACATTCACTCAAAGAAGCATCACAAAACAATAGGCAATCATCATCGAAAAACAGGTGAGATAGGGAAGGAGCCTTCCTTGCAACCTTTACTCCATGGATTTTCTGGTCTGCTTCTGCCTTTCGTAGAAGAGCACTAAGGCCTTTGGCACAAACTAAGAAAAGGTAGGGTGATAACAGGTCACCCTGCCTCAGTCCCTGAGACGGGACTATTATACTTGTTGGATTTCCCCTGCACAAAACTGAATAGTTTACGATGGATATAAGATTCAAAATTAGGTTAGTAAACTTTTCATGGAACCCCAAATTTCGTAGCATGAATTCTAGGAAGCCCCATTCAACCCGATCGTATGCTTTCGTCATATCAAGCTTTAGGATCATCTTTTTCCGACTGCTTCTTCTGTGTTTTCTAATGGAATGAATTGTCTCGAAAGCCGCTACGACATTGTCATGTATGTACCTATTGGGAACAAAGGCACTTTGAAATTCCGAAATTGTGTTGTGGAGTATGGTCTTCAATCTGTTGGCCACGGTTTTAGAGACAAGTTTGTACATCACATTGCACAAGCTAATGGGTCTATAATCTGTGATACTTGTAGCATCTTTCTTTTTGGGAATGGGAGCAATCAACGTGGAGTTGTATTCCTTGGCACTAGCTCCTCTGTTTAAAATATAGGCAAGCACTAACGACTAGATCACCAACAATTGCCCAATACTTTTGGTAGAACAACGCCGGCATACCGTCCGGCCCTGGGGCGTTGGTCGGGTGCATTTCCCACCGCTCATAAGGTCTAGTTAACTCATCATTTTGCTCCTGCGTGACCCTCACTTGTATGGCCAGGCTAAGCTGCTCTGAAACTACAACACCATTAGACTTAAAAAGATCAGAAAAATAGTTAGAAAAAGCTTCTTTGATACCCTCCACAGTCCAGTGCCATACTCCTTGTCCATCTATGACTCCATCCATATGTTGTTGTTGTCTGCCTCTATTCCTTGTTGTTGTCTGCCTCTACTTCGTATTGCGATCACCTTTTTTAAGCCATGTGATTCTCGACCGCTACCTCCAAAGCACTTCCTCTTCATGAAATAGTTGTTATCATGTTGGTCTGCAAGTGATTGTAGAAGCCCCTCAAATTGTCTTCCGAGGGTACATCTTGCATTACAGTCGTGATTTTGTGCTTCAGCTCCCTTGTTTTTTGTGGTATATTGCCGATCTTCTTTTCATTCCAATTTTTCAGCTTGTTGGCACAGGTTTGCAGTTTAGTCTCAATATAAAATTGAAACAATTACATTTTGATACTACTTGAAGAGTAAAATACCCAAAAACACTAATACACTTTAAACATTACAATATACTACTACTTTGGACACATGTTGAGTTTTAATTGGTTTTACACTTTTAATACAAAGTTACACTCACATGCGCTGCAAAACACGTTCATTCTCTTCTTCGACTTTCTCTGCTCCGTGATCCACGCCAGGACCCTCCATCTTTTTGTTAACCCCACAAACTTCAAAACACTCTTTTACCCATAACTTTCTCATCCGGACTCCGTTTGACACGAAATCAATTGGGTTGGATTCGTCTCATTGCCCTCTTTCCACAAACACCAAGATTGTAACCTCAGGCCTACTGTAGAGAGAGAAAACAGAGCAGCAACGTCTTTACGTTTTCCGGCGAGATTCTCCAATTCCGGCAACAAATAGGACGAACTACCACCCAAAACTTCATCCTCTCATCGATCTAGACACAGCCCAACCAATATTGAGCCTTAGTTTGCGGCCAGGGTAATCTTTGAAACTAGTATAGAAAGCTTTGTTGGGTTGTTTAGATGAAGATTGATATAAAAATCGTATGAATTGATGGTGAGTCAACACAGCTTCGTCAACACAACTTTTTCGAAGGACTTCCTTCAAATTGAAGGAACACCTTCTTCATTTTGAAGGAAGTCCTCCTTCATTTTGAAGAAACACTTCCTTCAACACAGCTGTTCCTTCGTTTTGAAGGAACACTTCCTTCAAATTGAAGAAACAGCTTGAAGGATCTGTTCCTTCAAATTGAATGATATATTTCTTCAAATCTAAAGGAACAAATAATTCAATTTTCATTCTATTATTCTTCATCTTCAAAATAAAAAACAACTCAGAGATTTGTGAAGAAAAATTTGAGTCTTTGATGATGGCGGAAGAGAAGCGAAGTGCGGGGCGGACGATGTGGGGTGCGTGAACCTCACGCGCGCGAGATTGTGGTGTGCTTTTTAGTGAGCTTTTGGAAAAGTAGTAGTATTTTGTAATACTTTTGTTGTGATAGTATCTTTGGGTATAATAAAAGAGTGATAGTAGTTTTTGGGTAGAATCCTTATAAAATTTTCATTTTTTATGAACATAAAAGTGAAAAAAAAAAAGTGAAAAGTTCAAATCTTACTTATATGCAAATACAATTTAAGTTTTTTTATTATTTTATTTTATTTTTTTATTTTATTTTTTTATAGTTATTGAGAAGGCGTAGAGGGTCTTGCCCCGGGACACAGATCTTCTATTCCACTTTCTATGTTCCATTTTTGTTCCACCCTTCTTTTTTTGTCATCTCTGATAATCCGTGTTATGATCCAAACCGTTCACTTTTTTTTGTTATCTAGTAAAGATCATTCTTACAAAAAATCATTCAAATCCGTGATTTTTTAGGTTATATAAAGACCCAATTATGTTTTATAAAGTCGATTCGGCTATGTTTTATTGTTTGATAATCAAACGATTACGGATTTGAATGATTTTTTGCAAGGATGATCTTTACTAGACAATAAAAAAGTGAATGGTTTGGATCATAACATGGATTATCGGAATTTTCGAAGAAAGAAAATGGAACAAAAGTGGAACACACAAAGTGGAACAGAAGATCTGTGTCCCCTGCCCTGCCTCTTGACAGCTTCTGGCAATGTAGGTGACAGCATCGCAGATGACGTTCTCGAGGAAGATCTTGAGGACGCCTCGGGTCTCCTCATGGATGTCGTATACTCGATCCGTGTCGAGTCTGGAGGTTAGATATGGACCGTTGATGATGGGTTAATCTGCGGCAGGGGAGGCGCTGTTTTGGGGATCGCACGGCTTGTGCTTTCTAATCTTGTGTTTTGGATTTGAGTTCGTTTCCAACGAAAATCTTGGGGACATGTAATCACTTGCAAGAGGCTTTAGCCATATCGTTACCATTTCTACTTCACTTTCGATGGTTACCATTTTTCGTGACCAGTTGCAGATGCATCCATCCATCCATCATACACATTCATAACATACAACCTCACGGTCCAAAAAGTGTGTAATAACAATAAGAAATCATGGAAAGGGATGTTATAGCAAGTTCAGAATTCTTCAATGAGTCATCATTCATTCCTGTAAACTTTCCACATAGAAATAAAACAAACATATCCATCTCTGTTGGTTCCTTCTTCATGATAAAAAGGTACATCATACTAGATTGTTTAAGCTAACATTTGTGTCAAGTTTACATCTAATATGAAACTCATATTAACAGGGGGCAAGATGATCAGGTATGAGGACTCAGGGGTTGAGCATATAGGTGAACTCAGGAGGGTTGGCTCACTTCTTCCGAGTCACTGCAGCTGCAATTCCACCAGCAAGCAATCCAACAGCAGTTGCGGCTATACCTATGCCAATGGCACCATCTACATTCAAACCAAAGGGGGTATACAAGTGTCAGTTACACAGGGACACAGAAACCACAAAGAGAGAATGAAAACACTAATGATTGATTTTTACCTCTTTTGATCCGGTCTTCATTCATCTTCTTCAGGGCCAAAGCCTGTCTCCAATCAGGTGCAATCTACCAAAGAATCATTTAGTGGTAATTTAATGCACAAAAACATTCAAGGATAAAGCATTAATAAATAGCTTACACTTCTTGTAGAATGGATATATGTAGATTGCCTACACTTTTTGTAGCATGAGTATACGTAGAAATCAACCTAAGTAATGCAGTCTGTACTACAATATAGAAAGAGAAGGTTATGCAGTCCCCAACTAACTCGATCTCTATCTCCTTCAATATTTTCGCGAAATAGAAGATTTTAACAGGGTGTTTTCCAACATGTCTCCTGGGGAATTGCTCAACATCGACATCTAACTTTGACTACAAACACTTCCATAGACAAGAGCTATCCCACAAATGAAGAGAATGTGATTTCAAAAAAAGCATGCCGATGCAGTAAACTATGGTATGTTTTACATAATCAAATCCAGATAATAAATGACATACCCTTAAACACCGCTCCACAATTTCCCTGCTCCGGGAATAGTCACCACTTCTGTAATACCCAACAGCAAGAAGATATAACTTCTCTCTTGATTGGAGAGGGCTGTTATCAGAATCACCGACAGAGGCTGCAAATTAAGAGCTTATCAAGTCAAAATAGGTACAGAATAGAAACTATTAATACAGCATGCAGTGCAGAACCCTAATACAGAAATCATGACCAAAAAGAGATATAAAGTACCTTCAAGCATTGCTATCCCACGTTGCACATCTTCTGGTTGTCGCGAATGAACAAGAGCCCATGATAATCGCATAATGCATTCTTGGAAAAGTTCATCATTGGAACCTTTCTGAGCATCAGCAACCTCTCTTTCACAACCCTGTCAAAGCATTCACAAACATATAATCACATGAAAACATTTGACAAGTCTGGACTAATACAGTGGGCATTAAACTCTATTTTCATTAAAAGAAAACAATCCTACATTTCCACATCGAACGCAATCAGGATTCTGTTAAGAACCAATGAGGTCCATTCTAGAAGGTTTCAAACTGCTGATATCCTAGTAGGCCCTTCTTACAGTGGTGATGTGGTGTACCAGCTTCGCTCATCTACTCGTATGCAACGACCTAGCAGTATCCTAGTACATTATAGGAAGGAATATGACTTCAGTATCTAGAACGTCCTTACCTGGACTCTCCAAGCCTAGACAATGAGGTCATCTCATACCAATTGTTAAGAACTAATCACTACTCCAAGACGCGAGGAACCGACAACCAGAAAACTGTACAATTTTAACAATACCTACGTTATGGCAAAAATAACTTCTATCACCACAAGTTGTAATACTAACAACCTGGCAGGCTCTCCTCTATCTTTTCTTTTGGGCACATGGGATGGGCTCGAACCCAGCAAACCAACCAACCACTGCATTCCAGAAAAACCGTGTCCTAGCCCCACCGACAAAATCCTCACATAAAGAAACTATCAATGCCAACAAAGAGATGATCAAAAACGGAACTACCCGAACACAACGGTAGAACCAATATCCGCCATCCTTGCCGTAACACCATTAGCCTCCCCAGAGCTACTTCCCTTTCGTAAGACGATGGCAGGCAGATATAACACGGAGTAGGAGATTTAAGACAATTAACAAATAAACAAACGGTAGGAAAAATACGATTACTTCAGATCAATCAAATTTTCACTTCTTAAGAACTTTTTTCTTCCTTAGAATTTGTATTTGTTTGAACCCTAAAGTAGCTAGCTGTTTAACGAACCAACCAACAAAGAGGCATCGCTATTCAATCATTGTCACAAACGATTGAAAGAAAAACGAGAGAACTGTAATTAGGGAACTTAAATTATATCAAGAAAAGAAAATCATGACCCATCGCGAAATTGAAACGTTGATAACCCATAACATACATGCACACCCAAAACATCGAACCCATAAATCGATTGGCAGAATCAGAAATCTGGGAAGAAAAGTGCTCACCAGGATGACGTCGCGGTCGGACCATGGGATCTGATCGCCGCCGGAGAAGAAGTTACCGACCGAGTCGAAGAACTTGCTCACGCTCTTTTCCATTTTCGTTTCGTCGGTGATTCCGGCTTTTGCTTCAGAGTTGAGAATGAGGAAGACCTTGGTGGGGGTTTCGCTTTCGCTTTCTTTTTAGTTAATAAAGATATTTTGTGGTAACTTCCGGGTCATTTCCTAATTTGTTCATTTCACTAATTACTGTTCTTACAAAAGAGTAGTGGTAAGGTGATGATTTTGTTTTAAATCATTACCGTCTATAGTCCACCGGGTGGATTGGTCTGCCTAATTTATATTTAAAAAAATCATGTGCCTTGCACATGCTTTTCAAAATTAAAAATAAATAAAATTTTTTTAAAACAAGATGCAACCTCCTTAACCTATTAAACCGGTTGGTCTTCAATTTGTAGGGTTTAGTAGGATACGTGAGGAGAATCAAAATTGTGCAAGCTTTTTAAGTTATGCCATGCCACCTAGTTCATGTAGGATACCTGAGGAGAATCAAAATTGTATTTCAATTTGGTTTTGCTTGATTTAATCTCCCTCTTCCTCTTCCAACTCGATTCCTCCCTTCCTCTTCCTACTCGAGTCCTCCAACTGTTCTTAACGTACAATAGGTGACTTTTCAGGTTTGGGTGCATTGTGGTTTTTCCCTGAATTCTGGGTTTGCTTATATGTAAGAATTTCACCTTATTTCTATCTTTCTTTTGTGCGTAGGTCGGCCTGCAAGTGGAAATTGGATGCTATACAAATATGTCTGAGAAGGAAAAACACGAGCAGGATATTGGCAAAGGGGAAGAACTATTGAAGGACCCATCTAAGATATCGAATGGTCGTAAGACAGGTAATTTTAACTATCAGTAAGTTTGAAATCACTCTTCTATGTTGGGCATTCCTCTGTTTAGTTATATATGCTTGATAGGTTTATTTGAATATTATTATTTGTAATTTTTGTTTAATAGGAAGATTAAGTGGGATGAATTGAAGCAACAAAATTGGTCGAGAAGCTAGATACAAAGGTGAGAATATATATATATATATATATATATATATATATATATATATATATATATATATATATATATAAAAGTATGTATGTATATATAAGCACGTTAGCAGTGATGTGCTAGTTTTGAGTACATGTTCAATCTCTAATTTAATTTATTCTCTCACTCTCTGTTATCAGACCAAGAAGAAAATTTCTGCAATGTGGCATGAGTTGGATGCTAATCAAAAGGCAGAGTATGAAACTCAAAAACCTTGTGGCAAAAGTCATAGTAAAGTTGCGTTAACGATAAGCACCCGATGCAGCCCAATGGATTTGAACGACACAATGAGTAGGTTTTGTGATGAAAAAAATAATGCTGTTATTGAAATAGGTTTTGGATCTCTGTTGCATATGCGGTGCAGTAAACTATGTCGATCAATGTGTCAGTTTCTGGTTGATAAGTTTGATTCTTTTGAATCATCTATTGAGCTACATGGAAAGACACGGAAGATATCCCTTGATGACTTTGTGTGCTTAATGGGGATTAAGGATGGAGGGGTAGATGTCGACTTGACTGGAAGTATGGAGGACAAGTACATTGTTGAGTGGAGAAATAAATATTATCCTAGCAGCACGAGATTAAATACGGGTGACTTAAGGAAGTCTTTGATGGACACAAAAGGTGCAGATAACAATTTCAAAACCAATTTTGGTCTATTGGCTTTGTGTACTTTGCTATGTCCAACAACTTCAGTATACATTAATCTGAAGTACTTATTGCCATTAAGGGATAGTAAAGGCATAAGAATGAAAAACTGGGCGAGTCATTCGTTCAAATATTTTTTGGATAGTGTCAAGTCATTCAAGGAGAACAGTCAAGTTTACATTGGTGGTTGTTTGCTATTCCTTCAACTATTTTACCTCGATGCTCTGTCTCGCAATAGCGGAATTGTGGATAGGTCAATTGCACCACTTGCTGCATGGGGGGAACTGTTGAGTTTCTTATTTTGTGGCGATGAATCAACTTTGGGGTATAGCCTTAATCAAAACCATCTCTAGAATACATTCTTGAAAACATGAATGAATTAACAAATATGCACTTGCGTTTTTTTTTGGTGGAGAGGTACTCATCAGCACAGGCATTGTTACCGTAAGCCGTCACGAACTTTTATCTCTTTCCCCTGAGAGGCCTCTGTATGATAGTGTAAGAACTATAGTAGATTTACTCTTTTTTTTGTACTAGATTATGTGTACTCTCCTTCCTTTTAAGTAGTTTGTATCTTAATAATCGTATATCATATTGCATTAGGTGATTAATGTTGTCGTAGAATACTTGTACAATAGAACCTCCAGCAGTTGGTTCTTCAGTACATACTTTTGGATGGTATGTAATTGATAGCATTATGTTTGGTGATTTTATAGTTCAAGTTGATGACATGTTTTATAAAATTCAGCATGGAGTCTTGCAATACGGAAATAGAATTATGTGCTGGCTTTACATGTGTCTTGCAATAAGGAAATAGAATTACAACATCGTGAATTGTCAATTGTACTCACAAAATGCAATTCTAAGCCACCGCGTGGATCGGTCCGCCTAATTTATATCAAATCCACTAAAACATTAAGTTGTTTGGTGGAAGAATTGGAATCTGTCAAAAAAGGTGTGGCATTAGTTACTTTTGCTTAGGTGCTGGCTTTACAATTTTACATCAATCTATTACGATTCAAAACCAAGAGCCATCCTTAAATCAATAATTAAACTGTGCTTGTGAAATCAAGTTCTGAGAGTAAAGAATTTTAAAGTTACCTGGTAAAGAGGATGAAACTTTGCGGAACAGGCCTTCACGACTTCCTATCCAACAATACCACCATCAATCTATTACGTTTAATGAAATTTTATAAGTTCAATGTTGCTTATGTGCTGGCTTTACATGTGTCTTGCAATATGGAAATAGAATTACAACAGCGTGAATTGTCAATTGTACTCACAAAATGCAATTCTAAGCCACTGATAGGCAATTGGAAACTGCCGTATCCAACAAGTTGTAAACCGATTTACATTATGATTCCATGGGTCCCTAATATGTTGTAAACAGGTCTATTTTATTGTAATTTCTGCTCTTGGAAATTTCAAACAAAAATTCAATTTTTTTTACCACTTTATGGACCGTAGTTGACCTATGTCTAGTAATATGATGCTTAATCTAGTAAACCCGTACCAAAAAGTGGTATTTACCACATTTGGTTGCTATTTACAACGTTTATGATGCCATGGGTCCAAAATATGGTAATTCGGTCCTTGTAGTGGTAAAGTTTGGGGTGTACTACTTGAAGGACGCCGTTTACTATATTTAGGTCATCGTGCCCCTAATATGTTGTAAACTGATCCATTTTATTGTAATTTCTGCTCTTGGAAATTCCAAAAAAAAAATTTTAATTGTTTTACCACTTTATGGACCGTAGTTGACCTATGTCTAGTAATATGATGCTTAGTCTAGTAATATGATGCTTAATCTAGTAAATCCATACCCAAAAGTGGTATTTACCACATTTGGTTGCTATTTACAACGTTTATGATGCCATGGGTCCAAAATATGGTAATTCGGTCCTTGTACTGGTAAAGTTCGGGGTGTACTACTTCAAGGATGCCATTTACTATCTTTAGGTCATCGTGCCCCTAATATGTTGTAAACTGGTCCATTTTATTTTAATTTCTGCTCTTGGAAATTCCAAAAAAAAAAATAAAAAAATTACCACTTTATGGACCGTAGTTGACCTATATCTAGTAATATGATGCTTAATCAAGTAAACTGGTACCCAAAAGTGGTATTTACCACATTTTGTTGTGATGCCATGTGTCCAAAATATGGTAATTCAAATATCTCCTGGAAGAGGCTTGTCTTCTAGCTATGGCGGGTCGCGATGCTGTTGAATTGGTACGTCTCTCCCTCAATGTTTTAAGCTTGCAAGTGTTCATGTATTGTGAGAGATCTTATTAGAAATATGGTCAGTAAATGCAGTACGTGCATTACTCTTTTTAAAAATTTGTGTAACATTTACTTATACAAAGAGGTGGACCTAGCTGTATTGTGGGGCTAGGCAGAAGAGACTCACTGGGATTTTATTCCTTCTATAATCATATAATGTCGTTCTGTGGTGTGTGACCATCGATGAAATTAACTTCTGGGATCCCAGAACTTTTACCATACGGTCAATGCAAAAGAAACTACTTGCTTGTCTATTGAACAACTATATTCCTTAACCTCAAAAAATGAAACAGAGATGTAACTAATAAACTAATAATCCTTAATCCTAATGTAATGTTTGTTTATCCTTTAACAATTTCGTACATCCCTACTTCCAGTAAACAACCACAAGTCATTTCATAGGGTGAATGGAATCCAATATCTAGTATGCTGGCTAGATCCTGCGAATTGTGTTCCAATGTTTGCTTCAAAACCGCTGCTGCTAGGTGTGTCAAATGTGAACCCTTGACAATCATAACCAGTAGAAAACGGAGATGAAGTCTGGCTCCCAAAATTACTCATGTGGTGTGGTCATTCCCACGACCTGCACAACCCTCTGTACCCAAGCTGTTCTCATTATTGATGCGATTTGGATAGAAGACGAGATAAGATTCCTGCTTGCAAACCAAAACCTCTGCCTTCAACAGAAAAACCTTCAATCGAATTAGGGAAGTTTATCATAATTTAACTGTACAATCTATTTGTTATGGAACCTATTGTTGCAGGTTACCTGTTCAAATTTATTTAATGGTAGAGATTAAGTTATCTCATTTTTTTAGAAAAAGATTAATCTAACGGTTAATATTCTTTAAAAACAAGTTGGCGGACTGATCCGCCAAGCGGATTGTAGAATTTTCCTTGTATGTTAATTGATTCAACTTTTTAATATATGCAACTATTACTTAACGTAAGGTAATTCTAAGAAAGGGAGCTGTTATGCACACCCATGCCAATGCCACTATTAAGTTTTTGAAAGATCTCTGGACACCTATATTATTTAATTTATTATTCATATTATTCTCTGAATAATTAACTTTAAAAAAGGGCTTATGCCCAAAAACTACTATTTCACCTTTAATATACCCAAAAACACTACCTCACTTTTTTTTCTTACAATTTACTACTACTTTTACAATTTAATATCAAACCAAACTAACAAATCCACCCACAGCCCGTGTGAGTGACATTCACGCACCCCACATCACACGCCCCTGCTTCTTGTCCGTCAAAATGAAGGATGTGGTCCGTCGCAATGAAGGATGTGTTCCTTCAAAATGAAGGATGTGTTCCTTCAACTCTGAATGATGTGTTCCTTCAATCTGAATGATGTGTTCCTTCAACTCTGAAGGATGTTCCTTCAATCTGAAGGATGTGTTCCTTGAACTCTGAAGGATGTGTTCCTTCAATTTAGGATGGTTCCTTCAATTTAAAGGATGTGTTCCTTCAAAATGAAGGAACAACTGGTTGAAGGATGTGTTCCTTCAATTTGAAGGATGTGATCCTTCAAATTGAAGGAAGTGCTCCTTCAAAAATCTGAAGGACAGTTTCTTGCAGATCTGAATGAGCACTTCCTTCAAATTGAAGGATGTGCACCTTCAAATTGAAGGATGTGATCCTTCAAATTGAAGGATGTCCTTCAAAATGAAGGAGAAAGAATAGCTGTGTTGATTCACCATCAGTTCATATGATTTTTCTATCAATCTTCATCTAAACAACCCAACAAAGCTTTTTAGACTAGTTTCAAAGACTACCTTAGCCGGAAACTCGCCGGAAACTCACCGGAAAGTTTCAACCAATATGTGAGGCTCACCGGCGATGATCCGCTACAAAATAAAGCTCAATATTGGTTGGGTTGTGTCTAGAATGATGAGAGGATAAAGTTTTGGGTGCTGGTTCGTCCCATTTGTTTCGCCGGAAAATGTGAAGATGTTGCGGTTCTGATCTCTCTCTACAGTGGGTCTGGGGTTATAATCTTGGTGTCTATGGAAAGAGGGCGACGAGACGAATCCAACCCAATTGATTTCGTGTCAAACGGAGTCCGGATGAGAAAGTTATGGGTAAAAAAGTGTTTTGAAGTTTGTAGAGAGATTCTCGCGTGAATTGCAGCGCGCGTGGAGTTAAAAGTTGTTATTAAAGTGTAAAACCCAATTATAAATCAACATGTGTCAAAGTAGTAGTATATTGTAATGTTTAAAGTGTAGTAGTGTTTTTTGGTATTTTGATCTTCAAGTAGTATCAAAATGTAATTTTTCCTTTTAAAAAATACTATAAAAGGAAAAAAAAAAAAAAAGTCCAATCAACTACAACCTCTTACTGCCTCTACCGACATCCATGGCTGCATCTCTGTTGCAGCCGGAAACCTTACTGTTATACTCCTCCCCATCATTCTTTGTTTCAATGCCAACTGGCAACCTTGTCGCTACATTTTTCTCCGTCATTAATTATCTTTTATTCTACAAAGAACTTACATGGTTTTAAAATCAATAAAATTAAGGTGTTCAATATTGATGTCAAATGTAGCTTTGAATGAAAAACGGTAAATAGATAAACAGTGGTTATCATATCAACGTCAAAGTCCCTTATTTATCAACATCAAAACCCTTAATTTGGGTGGAGATAGAAGTGAAAGTGGAGGTTGGCATGGAGTGGGGGAGAGGTGGTGATAGGGCTCTGCTGCAGTCTTTTGATTTCTATTTTATTTTTTTGGTTTCACAGATTTTTGGTTTTTAAAGATAAAATAGAGGACTTTTCGATCATTTTATAAAGAGGATATAAATGCCATTACAAATTCAATTACGTCTAGGGTGTCCAGAGATAAATTTTGGGTGTATATAGCAGCTCTCTTAGGAAATGGTTTCAAAAAACATGATCTTCCTTGCATTATTGTGCTTAATCCCCCCCAATTAAATATTCTATCAACTCTCTCGACCTCAAAATTTTATCAATTCTATGTGGACAAATACGATGATAAACTAATATCTCTCGGAAAAACTAGGTATGAATTTCTTTCTCGTGGATGTAGGTGAGAAGAGAGAGATCAGAGAAAAGAAGCAAAAGACAGTTTGTCCACATAGGATTTATGAAAAATAATCGGTTTGGTTCATGAAGGGGACCCTTTGTATGATCGCGTCTGTGTTTGCAAGAATTCAATAGATCGTGTATGAGCTTAAAAAAAACCCTATAGTTTGAATGTTTTATGTACTTAAGTTTTTTCTTTTGTACTTTCCTTTTCCCTTGGTAGTTCTATTTTTATTTTGAGAGGAATGTTATTAGTACTTCAAAAAATGTCATGGACAAGATGCACATGCAGCCTACAGGAATTAGCACTTCAATTGGCGATGGAAGCCCTCTATAGGGGGCCATTTAGCTATCGCAAAAAACCTGGGGTGAATCAAAAGTCATGCACAAGTCAAGGGAAGAATTTGACAAATTACTCTTATCAAAAAGTTGTTTAGTATTGGAACCATTACAAACAGAATCTTTGTTGATCGGAGTTAACTCTTGGTGATGATTTCGATGAGTAAGTTCTTCCAAACGCAATGAATAGGAAAGTTCTTTTACGTGACATCGTCCATAACCAGAAGAACTTCTCTTGGAAGGCTTAGCTATGCTCATTTCCATAGCTTAAACAAACGCCAAGTCACTCGATCTTCTTAAAGCTGTAATGAAAAGTTGATAATATACTAATAAACAAGAAGACACCAGAAAACTTGGCAAAGAACACAGATTCCCAAGTGACATCTTCATAGATGAATTTTCACCGCAAAATCTTCACAATCTCCAGCCTCGATACGTTCCAGGATCATGCATGCTGACGCTTCACGGGATTCAGAGCTATCTTTCCTTATTTTAAAAGACAAAGAACCACCCATCAAAAGCAAGAAATCTTGAATTAACTGTACAGGAAGACCTGGGGAAAGTCCACATCAAATGCCAGCACGTTCCTCTTCACTATTCTACACAGCCAGACCCACCACTAGTTTATTAAACGGGCACCACATGAACTACTTCTTGTAGTTCCTGCAGAGTAGATTTGTTTTTGGGCTAAACGGGGCAGTATTGATCTCCAATGGACAACGGTGAAAGAATGGTTTAAACTTTGTTCTTCCTTGCCCTGTAAATAGATTGAATTGGATGGTATCATCCTAGAGGGTACAATCTAGTACAATTCTTGTCTTTTCAAGCAAACTTCCTCAGAAGGTGACCCATCTTCTTCTTCATGCTTCATTAATTCTCCATTACCACTACAAAGTCGTGCAGATAATGAAGGCGAGACAGGCATATAGCTACCTGTTATTTACGCAAGTTTTGACGCGCAAATAAAATTATGTTCAAAAGTAAATTGGTCAGGCAATAAACCATAACAAGAGAATGGAAAGAAAACAGAAGCATGAGAAGCATAAGAACAGAATGGCCTCACACCTCTAAAAGACGAGCTTCTGTCAAATTCTTTTGTTGAATGCAATATGATGGTTCCACATAATACAACAACAAATCCACATATTTCTGAGATGATAGCTCCCGCACTCTGGTCATCCCAGTCCTAAAAACCATAAACTCCAGCATGTAATTATAGTCATCAAACTACTTTTGCAATGAATAACGTGATTTAAAGTAGTATACTAAAAACGTATTTCGCCCAAATGAATGATCACATAGATATCTTCTACAAGTGCATCTAACCACAAAACCCTAACCCGGATAATGTATGTGTATACGAATCAAATTTTTTTTTTTGTTTTTTTCCATTAAATGTACAGTTTCTTTGTAGGATTCTCCCTATAAAGAGTGGTCATCTGAATCTCAGTGAGCTATCTCAACAAAGAGTGGCTATCTCAATCTTAGTGTCTAATAGGTTATGTTAGACATGGATGCTAACGTTTGTGTTTAATTTCTGTAGGGTTACTATGAAGCTCCTTAACAATCTCAGTGAGCCAAAATCCAATATTTTGTCTTACTTCATAATGCATAGGACTTGGCTTAGGCTCCTAGAATGCATGAATGTCTTAGTTGGGTGACAACCTTTGCTTAATATGCCAAATCGAATGCTATTTTGAGTAGATAAGACTGTCCTTGAGCTACTTTATATTGTATTCCCTGTATTGCATTTGCCTTCTGGTAAAATCAATGCCATTAGCTACAATGCATCTTGGAATTCAAGGTAGAATTGGGAAAGAGGTACGAAACCTAATATCCAACTTATAGTACCACCACTTACCTTAAACATTATGACACTGGCAATGATTGCAAGTGTTGTAAACATGACATAATAAATAGGGGACACAACTGCAGTGTTGAATGTATCAAGTGCCTGAAAGATCAGAGTGGAGTTGTTAAAAAGAAAATATAAGTCTAAAGCCTCCTAAAATTCTTCTAAGCGCATATACATATATACAGGTTACATTTATGTATGAAGGCGTCCATTTATATAATCATGACAGACAATAAGCAGATAACTCATAAGAGTATTATTATCGAGTTTAATTGTTGTCATTCTTTTGGAATAAAGACAAATGAAGCATATATTAGTAATCAAGGTACAGATCAACTCTCAACAGAATGAAAAAAAAAAAAAAAACAAAACATAAAGACTTCATCAGATAACATTGGCATAACCACATATTCTAAAGCATGTCAAATTCATATACTGAAGAACAAATTCTCAGGAAACTCTTTAGTTTGAGATAGAAAATCACAAGAGAGAACAAGGAGAAGGAAAGACCAAAAAACTAGTTTTCTTGAGGGTAACGGTGGAAGAGCAAGAACTTCTACAAGTCATCTACTAATCAGACTATGGTAGGGCGTATGTAACCTACTCATAAGACATAATAGAACATAATACCTAACCTTGTTCAGATAATTCATTTGAGTGATGACACATGTGGTTACAACCAACATGAAAAACCACGTCTCTGGATAGACTAATTGATTCTTCCCCTCAAAAGTTAACTTTATAGCAGTTCCCAGGGCTTTAACACTCATCACCTGAAAAATCATGGAAAATGTAATTAGAAAAGACCACTAGATAAATTGAAGCAAAAGAGTTTCATTATGAGAAACCATTAAAACCAGACAAGAGATTGTCTTTAGATTATCCAACTAATAGATCCAGTTGAACAATCTGTATGCATTAATAACCTATCCAGTCCCCACCACGAAGTTGTTAATACCAAAACAATTTTAATGCGCCTTATCTACGAACCCTGTGCTTATATTTTAAAACCTTACAACCCTATACATGTTTAATGTAGTTGTATTAGTTTCTTTGCTCTAAAATCTTTTTGTGTAGAACACTGAAGTTCGGTACGGGAGGAACTCAGTACAGTAAGACAGGAATGAACGAATGAGTATCAGTGCATGTAATGATTTACCGAGAGAGAACCCATCAACGAGCAAATGCCGGTGAAGACGAGCACATTCGTGTGCCCACATTGTGGTGCAAAATGGAAGACTAGTATGAAAACCAGAACCATCACTGAGCCCACATACATCAGAAAAGCTGAAATACACAGCGTAGGTTATAAGTTTTGAATGCAGGGTCATATGAATTTCAAGAGTGAAAAGAGAGAACTTGAAAGAAAACAAATGAGTATGGATAAAACCTGGTTGAGTTGCCATGCTCCATATTTCAAGAACAGAAGTAATAGTATGCTCGTGCGGTGCATGAATAACGATTATGACTGACCCGGAAATGCACATTATACAGCCCAAAACCCCAAGCCGGTGTAACCTCTCCTTCAAGATAAAATGAGCCAGCACAGCACTACATCATGCCATTCAACTTTTTAAAACCCTTACTGCTTGAACATAATCAGTGATGCTATTAACAAGCACGGAATCTACATCAATAGATCAACAGGTACCTGACAATTATACTTAATGCTCCGAGCGGGGTAACAAGAACTGCTGGAGCAAATGCATATGCAACGAAGTTTGCAATCTCTCCAACAATCACTACATCAAAATCATACCTCAGAGTTTTAATTCAAATGAACAAAAAATGTATCGGAAAATGCATACTTTAACTGGCATTGTTAACGAGAGCTATTTCCAATGACAGGCACTTGAACTAAAATGAAGTATGAATGATTATTAAATATCAAGCAATCACAATTAAGAATCAGGCAATCAAATGGCAATCTGGCAATGCAAACACACACACGAATTCGCCAAATTTCGGCATCACAATGTGAAATTACATATCCAAAAAACGCAAGAAAAACAGATAAAAACTTACTAGTAATCATGCCTAGCCACCAAAGAGGCTCCAAGAGATAAGAATACCCGCCATAACCTGCAGAAATCAAAGGATCAACGAAAACCCATCTTAGAAAAACAAATTATCCATAGAGAAACCGAAATTGAGAAGACAAATAGTGGAAGAACAAAAAATTATTCACCCGCTCTGACCCCGGAAGCAGCAGCGGCTTTGCGGAGGCCTTTTTTCTTGATGATGAAACTGGCCCCGATGAACCCACTTGAAAGCAGAGCCAGAACGAAGCCTCTAAGATTGTCTTTGGAGAATCCCATTTTTTTTTTTTTTTTTTTTTTTTTTTTTTTTTTTTTTTTTTTTTTTTTTTCTATAAAAAAACTCAAATTTTTTTTGGGGGGGGTGTTTTTTCTTTTTTGTTTCTCGGGGGTTTTTTCTCCCCCCCCCGGGGGGGGGGGGGCTTCGGGGGGGTGTGTTTTTTTTTTTTTTGGGCACACTTTTTTTTCCCTTACATTGTGGGGGGGGGGTTTTTATAATAAACCAAATTTTTTTTTTTTTTTTTTTTTTCTTTAAATTTTTTTTTTTTTTTTTTTTTTTACCTTTTTTTTTAAAAAAAATATAAAAAAAAAAAAAAAAAAAAAACCTTTTTAATAAAAATAAATAGATACAAATGAAAAAAAAAATTTATTTAAAAAAGCCACCGCCGCAGCTCTCTGTGTTGTTTTCTTTTTGCTCCTTCTCTACAGCTTCCTAGCATCACTATTTTTCCCTCTTTTCGTTTTTATTTGATAACCAGGAATTCAGAGCCAGGGGAACACAAGCTTCCAAGGAAGAGGAATGCAGAAAAATCTTAATGGACCTCTTAAGAAAAAGAAGAAATTTCAGCCCGTTGATTACAACAATCAACTTGAATCTGAGGCTCCTGGTCCACTCCGGTCTTGACATCATCACCAACAACCTCTCCCCACAATCCCAACCGCCCCACTAACAAAACCCAATACAAATCAGACGAAGAACAATAAAGAAGAAGCCCACCTTGAAGTCGAAATCTAGTAGAAGATGGGAAGCACCAGTTGTGATTCCATTTCCAACCTTAACTTCATTCGGAATGGGAGCAGCGGCCACAATTGCTCCGACCGGCGGCGGCCCACAAAAAGCCCCCCCGGGGGCCCCCCCCGGCCCCCCGGCGCGGAGGGGGGGGGGGGGGGGGGGGGGGGGGGGGGGGGGGGGGGGGGGGGGCCCCCCCCCCGCGGCTCCTTGGGGGCCGCCGCCGCCGCGGATTTGATAAAGAAGCAGCAGGAGTAAAAAGAAAACAACACAGAGAGCTGCGGCGGTGGCTTTTTTTCATTTGTATCTATTTGTATTCATTTAATAGCATTTGTTTTGGGAAATATTATTCCCACTCCACTTTTTACTAATGACACTCCACTTTTTCTTTGTTTTTTACACATGGATGGAGTGACATTAGTGAAAAGTGGAGTGGGAATAACAATTCCCTTTATTTTTTCTTATCAATATAATTTATTAATTTATTTTGATCAGAAGGTTCAAATTGATACAACATGGAAGACTTGTGGTCTAAATTGATGAAATTAGAACCTTGTGGTTCATTTTGATGTCCACCCTCAAACCTTGTGGGGTAAATTGTAGTTTGCTCTATATATTATCACATGGATGAAGCTTGCCTACTAGGAGCTCCTACTCTATGTTTTTAGTTTCTTACATTTTACGATATTATATCATGATCGAAACCGTTCATTTTGTAAGTTATCTAATAAGGATCATATTCTCAAAAAATCAATTAATTCGAACATCATTTAGTTATCTAACCATGTAAAATAATTGAACGGCATAACTACATGACCAATGAACCGTCTATATGTTTTGGCATAATTAAATAACCAAACGATCTCTGATTTGATTGATTTTTTGAGAGAATGATCTTTACTAAATAATTTACAAAGTGAATGATTCCAATCATAGTATAACATTGTAAAATTGGAAAAATAAAAGTGATATAGTAGGAACTCCTACTCTATTTAGAGTAGACAAGCTTTTTCCTTATCATATGACATCAGAGCTATTTTTATATGCATGAAAATACGCAGCAGTCTACTGTGTCAAAACCCTGTACACGAAAGATGCCATGTACTTTGAGAGTATTGAACTCTCAATTCCTCCTTGGAATTGCATTAGGCAATTTCGTCGACCCTTTTTCTTAACCTTTGGTCTTTGAGAGTAGACTTGAACATATATATACACACACACAATCATCCTTAAAATAACATTCCTGATTAGCCAGCTGAAAGACCCATATCGAATGTGCTTAGAGATAAAAAAAAAAAATTCTGGTGCATGGACTCTAACTATAGATACTATCGTATTCTGAGAAATAAGCGTCTGCATAACTATTTGATACTAAAGTACTTTCATTTGAATGTCGCACTGTTGTTGTGTAGCTTTCGTTTGATTGCTGCTGTAGTGTTGAGTTTCCACATATGGTACCGTTTGTATATTTGCACATCTGTTTCCTCAGTCAATAAATTCATTTGAATGTCGCACTGTTGTTGTGTAGCTTTCTTTTGGTTGCTGCTGTAGTGTTGAGTTTCCACATATGTTACAGTTTGTATATTTGCACATCTGTTTCCTCAGTTAATAAATTGCTGGCACTAGAATTTTGATATGTTTGTCACAAAGTTAAGTACAATAGGACAATATAGGTACCAAAGGGCTAGTAGGACTTTCGGGCAAAGCCCATATGATTTTGTCATTGTCAATGATTGGAGTATCGCCCCACCATATACCCATTGTAGGAAATATTATGGGTTTTCAGAAGGACTAGTACATTCCCTCTGCAGAAAGTGACTGACTATATAAAGTTATAAAAAAATGACCTATTCATTGGGCCCATTTTTTTTTTTTAGTAGTGAGCTCAAATTGCTAAGTGAATCATTTCTAGAAAAAGATCGAGTCATGAAACCAAACTCTCAACATTTTGAACAAGATAGTAAGATATAATTAAGGTCCACACCATGCATAAACAACATTAAAAAATCCATAACACGTAACAAACAGGAGCACTTTGGTAACAAAAGGAAATCTTAAAACATTAATTTGAAGCCGAGGCTTTTCGATCGTCAGATGCAGCCGAGCCGCCAAAAATCCCTAGCTAATCTTGAAATCTTGATTGGATTAGCCTTAGGCATTAGTTAAGTTTGAGAGCTTTGCGTTGCTTATGAGCCTCGGAAGGTGTTTTCACATCTGTGGCCAACCCTAGCGCTTCAAGAAATTTGATGACATACCAAGTGAAGTCGACTTGCCACCATTCGAGGCCTTGCCGAGCCGAGTATTCGAAAGCATGGTGATTATTGTGCCATCCTTCTCCAAATGCAAGCAATCCCAACCACCTAATTAACAATCAAATAATTAATTAATACACATATAATATAAAGTTTAAATTAACAATTGAAGATTTCGATGCTTTCTCATATATATATATATATGTAATGTTAAATGATGCAGTATATATATACGTATACCAAAGGTTCCTGGAAAGATCGCCGGTGTTCCAAGCTTGGTAACCCCACGTGTGTCCGGCCGAATTTACGAGCAAAGTGATATGGAAAACAAGTACCATCCTCACGCCCTGCAATTACCGAAATTCAAACACATATGGATCTCTACATCTAATTCAGAGCTGTTAAAATTGTCACTACCAAGTTGCTATAGCTAGCTAGTGTTTTGTAGCTTGTGGTTGGGATTAATTAACATACAATAACTCGTGGTTGGCATTAACTTTTAAGATGTTGTAATTAACAATCTCCTCACCATCGGCCAAACCAGGAAGGGGAATCCGCCGATGACGTATAGTATACCTCCCAGAACAAGTGGATGTAGAAGGAAAGTATGGTGTAGAAACACATAGAATGGCTGCCTTTTCATGTCTTCAACATTTTTCAGCCCTCCGTACTGCAAAATTTCTCATCATTGAAACAAAAGTCAACAAAACTAAACGTAAGTACATTTATTTGACAGATTGTATACATTTATTTGAAAATTGTAACGATATCAATTTAGTCCTCACCCTTCCAAATCGAGACCCGCTATCGAGAATCCATCCCATGTGACTATACCAAAATCCCTTAAGCGGGCTGTGAGCATCCTTCTCTGTATCGGTAAACTGATGGTGGTACCGGTGCGTGCTTACCCATTCTATCGGGCTGCCCTTCAAATCCCAGAAAAAAAAAAGAAAAAAAAAAAAAAGCCTACTTTATGTACCAAAAAAAAGAGAAATAACAAAACATATAAAACGCATGTTGGGTGAAACTTGTGATTCGCAATATACCTGAAGTGAGTGAACACCACAGTAGGCAAACAAGTACTCAAGAAACTTGGGGAGCCTAAAACTCCTATGAGCAAGGTTCCTATGATAAGAAAGAGTGACACCAAAACCGGTGACAACTGCGAGCGCATACGCCACCCAAAATGCTGTCCAAGTGAAGTAAAATGGCGCGAAGCAAGCGAGGAAGTGCAAGGTCAAGAACACACCGGCTGTGACCATGTCCAGCAGATTCCATTTCCTCCCCCAAAAACTTGCGCAAGGAGTCATAAGTATGGAGGCCCAAATCTTCAAAAGCCCCATGATATATGTCGGTTTGAAATATTGTTTATGGGTGTTTTCTCAGCTTGTTTTGGAACCTTCCCTTAAATTTATATATGCGTGAGAAGAGAGAATTATATATGTGTGGGTGAGATAGTTGGGATGAGTTGAGCGTACCATAGGTACTTGTATATATACTATAATGAGAAGTAAATTGAATATTAATATGGGAGGCTTGTTAGGCAAGGTAGGTGATGATATTACAACTTAGTAGTCATTGTTATTACTGCAAACAATTAATCAATTAACTCAGCACGTTCTCTGTTTACCATTTATATGCATGAAAAAATCACAGTTGGGAAGTTGGACGACAATTTAATTGTCACGTTGAATACCAAACCACATGCATTTAGTTACTAGACAAAATATATCAAAAGTAGGAAAAAGCTTGCCTACTCAAATTTTTTTTTTCTTTCTGTCTAACACTATTGTACTATAATCACAACCATTCAACTTAGAAATTATCTAGTAAATATCATTTCCTCAAAATATCAATCAAATCTTAGATCATTTGGCCATTTAACTATACCAAAACATGTAGACGGCTCGTTTGATCATGTAATTGTACCATTTAATTATATTACATATTTGGATAATCAAAAGGTTTCATATTCGATTGATTTTTTAAAGAAATTATCTTTACTAGATAATTTACAAGATAAAAGATTATCATAGTATAACATCATAAGATGGAGAGAATAAAATAAATTGAGTACGTACTCCTACTCCGCCTTGAGTAGGCAATTTTTGTTCTTAAAGATACTAGAGGCCAAACTCTTTTAAGTGTACACATATACCAACAAAGTATACCAGTATTTACTTGTTCATCTAATCGTAGCAGAAGGCATTAAAATTCGATTGAAATAGTTTAGTGTGTGTGTAATTATGACTACCTATCTGGCTTTTGGGGCCAACTAAATTTCTTCGGGTGTGAAACCATAGCTCAATTTTAAGTCGGCATACATCACACGGGTCCTTATTTCTTGGTCATTTCTCTAGATCTACATTGGTAAATAGACTTTTTTAATACTTGTAAATAGCAGTTTCCATGCATATATGAATAGCATTCCTATTGAAGATATAATGCTAGTGAGAAAAAACTCTAAATTGCTTGTTGTAGAATAATATGGCCAAGGAGAGAAGAAGAAAATGAGAGAGATTTGTGAACAGATGATTGATCTCAATTGTGATCATCCCTTTGTATAGTGCATTTAGTTATAGTGAATCAATTTAGGGTTGACCAACCCTACTGGGAATGGCCGAAGTATTACATAGAGTTCATATAGAATTTCTACTTCTAATTTAAACAATCACACCTAAATATGAATAACTATAACACTCCCCTTGAGTGTGGACAACGCAAGAAGTAGGTGCATTAAATCTTCAGATAAATAGCATAGGCTGTTGATGAAGTCGTCGCAGTAGGCACTCATGGAGTATGTAGGTCCACAAGGAATCCATTCAGGGCTATGCTAACACCAAAACCTTAACAAAGAAAATCCAATGGGAAAAACCAAACAAGAGGCGAAGGGAAAAAGGTGAACATGCATCTATCGATACTTAGCATCTTCAAGATGCAATAAGCACATAGAAGTATGACTAACCCGATGTGGGGTGCCTCATTGAAACCTTGCCAGGCAACAAAATCCAATAGGACAAAATGATTTGAGCTAATGGAAAATAGTACATTAAGGTCAAGTGAGTATCCCCCTAAAGACTACATACATTTCAGATCATATAGTTGATACAATCCAATTCCGTGAACAAACTTCTGGAAAGTGGCCTTTGGCAATCCAATTATGTGAACAAATCTGCGAAGTTGTCTTGGGATAAGATCTGCTTGACTTCAATATTATGATGCTCTTGCTGCTGATGTGCTTGGTATTGTCTCCTTTGATGTGTCCTTTATTAATCTGGTCAATACATGCCGCATTATCTTCATAGATAATTTTCGGGACATCACTAACGGAAGACAATCCACTAGTCTGCCGAATATGCTCAATAACGGCCCACAACCAAACACATTCACATGTGGCTTCATGAAGGGCGATGAGTTCGACATAATTCCAAGAATTTAGCAAATAGGGTCTGCTTCAAAGACCTCTAGGATATCGCGGTATTTCCTATGGTGAAGACATAAGCAGTTTGGTAATGTGCCTTGTACGGGTCAAATAAGTAACCAGCATCAGCATAACCAACAAGCCAAACATCATTACGAGGATCAAGGGGGAATGATTCATTTTGAGATGCATAGGGATAGAATAAGCTCATATCTGTAGTACCTTTATGGTAATGGAAAATGTCTTCAATACCAGTTTAGTGGCAGCATGTTGGCGCATAGTTATACCGAGCAAATAAATTTACAGCAAACAAGATGTATGGCCTATTGCATTGAGCTAAGTACAATAAAGCGCCAATTGCACTTACATATGAAACTTCTGGTTCCAATACCTCTTTGTCATCCTCTTAGGATGGAATGGGTCTTGCTTAGCATCTAGTGTTCGGATGGTCATGGGTGCACTCGAAGACTTCGCTCTATCCTCATCAAAGCATCACAATACTTTCTGGGTGTAACTCAACTGATGAACCAGAATACCATCAGTATCAAACATGTAAAGGTAGAACGTTTTGGTATTTTCAAATACATCATGGCAAAACACAAACAATTTTCACAACAGATCACTCAGGTGACCAGTCAACTTATGTGATGATCCTAACAGTTTGTTACTTTACTGAAATTAACTGAAATATGTGACCAGTGCTTGACTTGACATGACAATATGTGTATGCTTGTGAATTGTTCAAATACATTCAGATGCTATGCCAACTTAGGTCCTCGACAGTTTCAGTGTGTTGAAAATTGCGAGCTATCCACAACTACAACCTATCCAAATCCAGCAGTTCTAATGCAGCAGTTTATAGGATGACCAGTCACACAGATTTGTCCAGATTGCATTTCGAGTTATGTTGGTGCATAATTAAATCTGATTTTATGAATAGTCAAGTTGTTAATAATTCAAGAGATGGACACAATGTTTTGGTACTCGGAAAAATCCCAAAAGGGTAAAAAACTGGTGGTCTATCAGAAGACCGGCCTTCCACTGTGAAAAAAAGATGCCAAATACAAGGTTTCAACAAACTCAATATCTAAAGTACCTAGTCTTAGATGAAGCAGTCCCTCGTGCGGCTTCTTCTTCAATCACTTTATCTCCAGTGGTACAGATGATTGGTCAATCACTTTCCAGAGAATACACACGTATGTCTGGTCAGTGGCACCAAATGTAATAAGATGTGAAACTGTATGACCAGTCACCAACAGAGTTACAGATAGAGAGCTTCAGTAAATCCGTTGGACATACTGGGTGTCCTACTGCAACAGTTATAAAACTGGGCAGAATAACACGAAGTCAAAAAGACCTCTAAACATCAATCTTGTCTCAAATAATGCATGAGCATGAGAGACAAAATTACACGCACTATTTCAACTTCTAACTATATGAGTTTTAGAAACAAGGAAGTTGAAACGGTAAAGATAAGAACTTCTTCAAGGTTTCCTTCAAAGATGAGTTTTTGAAAGACCGAAACTTTGAAACACACAATGACCCCAATGTCCATAAGGGCTTAATTAAGTTACAACCAGCAAAACCAATCATAAGATTGTTCACGAAGACTAGACACTAAATTAAACAGGCAAACAACTAACATAGTACACACATAACATAGCAAAACAGATCAACACATGATCACTCTTGATCAGCAGCCTTCTCCAATGAGGTCTTGGACTTCTTCTTTTTCACACCCAAAGTTGAAGAAGCTTCGATGTGGCCTCCTTGGCAGCAACTTCAACGGTAGCAAACAAAGATGCTTCGTTGACCGGTCCCATACTCAGTTTAGACTTCCTCGAAGTCTCCACTGCTTTCTCACTCTTGCGCACAAAGTCCTCAGTCATAGGACTGGTGGGAGCCTGAAAGACATCCTCTGGACTGAACATATCGACACCAGCCTCCTCACAGAGATGATGGACTAGACACGGAAACACAACAAAACCACGTGACCCTTCCATTTTCCCAAAATTCCTAGACTTCGACAATATTGAATCATAAATGAGATGACCATTCGAAACAGGAAAACGATGAAACAGTAGGATGGCTAGTATGGCTGCTTCTACGGTAACATTAGTTACATTTCCGATCAGAATGATATTCGTTTTGATGAAATGCAGCAAGTATCGGAAACTAGGAGTCAAATGAGACCTAGAAGGCTTATCACCGTGGGCTAAAACCAACTCAGAATCATGAAAGACCAACACAGAGGAGTCATACATAAAGTATCTACTTGACTCGTCAAGGAAATTATCATATACATCATGACTTAACGGTGCAAGAAGAGAAACGTAGTTATAGATGATAAAGGGACTCAACTTGACAATGATACCCCTAACCATAACATCCACACCCAACTCAAATTCTTCCACGACAGGGAAATTTGCATAAAATTCACAAACAACAGAGGCATTAAAACGGAAAGAACTTGGGAACCCATCAACTAACTTTTCAAGTTTCAAAACTCTAATGACTTCTTGGGCCCATCTCAAACCTAAAGATTTGACCAATTTAGAAGGAAAGTTAAGAACTGGATACCGTCCTTCGGAAACAATCATCCGGGTGGAGACTTGGTTGTAATACCTCTTTGCATCTTCATCCACAAGCCGGAATTGACAGGACGACGGTTGGGAAGTGAATCCTCGAGATTTCCAGGTGGAGCCAAATGTTTCACATGAAAGCCGCTTCTCTTTGGAGGAGGAGATGGGTTGGTCTGAACTGATGAAGCACGTGCGGAGAACTCTTCAGGTGGTCCATCGAAGTCATCATCATCGTTGACAGGCGCAGCATATGATTTCGACATGAAATCTGGTTGCGGTTCAGGAGCGGGTTTGGTCATGACAACCCGAGGCTCCTCATCTGAGTCCGATCCGTATCGGATGTGCACCAAGTGTGCAATTAGCAGTGCCTGAAACATGGTGGCGGTGAGAACAAAGATGGGTTTGAAGGAATTTCTAGAAATTTTGGGAACTTTTCAAAAGTTGAAGAAATTTTGGGCAAAAGTTTTAGGAGTGGCAAATGAGAGATGAAGTTGAAAGAAGTCGAATCCTAAACATAAATACCCACTGAATCACTTATCAGAAACGCTGCCATGAATCATGAAAGAACACATTTGTAGGATATTTGTATCTTAGACTTAATGTAATATTGGCTATCCTTGTAACAAAAACATTGTAAAATCATTCACATGCTCAATTTAGGTTTTAGAAGTTTAGGATGAAGTTTAGTGATAGGTGATTGAAGTGAAGATCAAGAAATGAAGACAGGTTCAGTTGCACTGTGATTAATTCAACATGTAGCATCATTTGCATATGCATAAGGTTTTCATAAACTTAGGTTTAAAATTGAGAAAAATGTGTTTTTCATCAAATTCCAGTTTTCACATGTTTGGTGACTGGTCACCTTAAGCATTGCTTTTGACAGCTCAGTTCCTCGACAGGCGAGCTGGTGATCAGTTGCTTGACAGATCAGTGGTTTATCTGGTTTTAACAGGTCATGTTATTATCAGGGTTGATTGAACATCTGTTTAACCATTGTGTAGTCGACCGGTGATTGGTCACCTGACAGAACACGCTTTTACCCGGTTTAGACAGGTCATGTCTTTATCCGGTTGAAGCATGCTTTTAACCGCTGTGTAGTCAAATGCATCCCACTATCTCGATCTTGCCTAGGTTAAACTCTCTAGAAGAAATCTCAGCCGCTCATTAGGTGATATCCCAGCCACTCTTTTCATATCCTCTTTGCCTATATAAGCTAAACATCTTCCACCATTTTCACTTGGGGTTTTTGCACATACATTATCTTCATTGCATATTTCAAAAACTCTCATATTGTTGCTGCCTTCTTGTTCGGTATTGAACCTTAAATCCTTGTGAGCTTTCATTCACATAAAGTCTCTACAAGGATTCCTAAGGATGGCAAGCACATGAACTTCTTTCAAAGTTTCGGTTTTTCAAACATTCATCTTTGAAGGAAACCTTGAAGAAGTTCTTATCTTCACCGTTTCAACTTCCAAGTTTTCAAAACTCATTTAGTTTAGAAGTTGAAATAGCTGTCTTCAATCTTGTCTCCCATGTTCACACATTATTTGAGACAAGGTTGATTTTTAGGAGTCATTTGACTTCATGTTTTTCTGCCCAGTTTTTGTGACTGTTGCAGCAAAACACCTAGTTGTCCAGTGGGTTTACTGAAGCTCTTTAGCTCTCTGTAATTCTGCTGGTGACTAGTCACATATTATTCACAGCATACATTCTTGGTGCCACTGACCAGACATACATGTGTATTCTCTGGAAAGTGAATGACCAGTCATCTGTACCACTGGAGGTGAAGCGATTGAAGAAGAAGCTGCACGAGGGACTGCTGCATCTAAGACTAGGTACATTAGATATTGAGCATTGTCTGAACCTTGTATTGGGCATCTTTTTGCCGTTTCATAGTGGAAGGCCGGTCTTCTGATAGACCCCCTGTTTTTTACCCGTTTGGGGTTTTTCCGGGTACCAAAACATTGTGTCCATCTCTTTGATTTGTTAACCACTTGGCTAATCATAAAATCAGATTTAATTATGCACCAACTTGACTTAACATGCAATCTGGACAATATCGAGTGACTGGTCATCCTATAAACTGCTGCATTAGAACCGCTAGATTTGAATAGGTTGTAGTTGTGGATAGCCCGCAGATTTCTTCTTCACTGAATCTGTTTTGGGGACCTAAGTTGGCATTGTATCCGAGTGTGTTTGAACAAGTTCACAAGCCTACACGAACTGTAAATTAAAAGACAGTTCACATAGTTCAGTTTGGAAACAAAGTGACTGGTCACGTTATTTCAGTGTGAAAACAAAGTGACTGGTCACGTTATTTCAGTGTGAAAAAAAAGTGACTGGTCACATTGTTCGGTATAGAAACAAAGTATTAGGTTCATCACATTAGGTGACTGGTCACCTAAGTGATCTATTGTTTGAATTGTTCGTACTTTCCGTGACTTAATTGAAAATTACCCCCCTCATTGCCAACCTGCAACATTGGTCTATGACCAGAGTCCACGTGGCAGCAAACCGGGCAACATGGGAATCCAGATTTATTTAAGAGGAACCGGTTCATGAAACCATACCCCTTTTCAAAAATGTAACGGTCATTATGGTAGTCTACACCGGTCATACATTATACAAAAATATGAAGACCCACTCACATTTTGGATTCCTAAACAAACACATTATGACCAAATATTTGCTCACCGGTCGACAACTAAACATCGTTAATTAGTGCGACTTGCCCTAGTTAATGCTTGAACCAATATGATGCAAAAATAAATAAATTAAAGGAAATTTCATGAATTGGATTTTTGTATTCAAACTGATTCTCACATTTATTTTGACACTCCCAATAGCATATTAAATAGATAAAAAAGATTCAATGACTAAGTCAAACAACATATTTGAGAAGGGGATGACTAGTCATATTGAGTGTAAATTGCAAAGAAAACCGATTATTATTTGATGACCCACTATTTCGTGCACCCACAACATCTTAAGAATTTCAATCAAGTGATAACTTGCATACATTAATTTTTGAGTGTAGATCAATCATATTGATTTCAAGGAGTGGTGCAACATTGACACATCTTTACTTTGACTCAAACCCAAAACTTTATTTTTCATTTCTTTTGAGTTAGGGCCTTATTGTCCTTCTTGTTTTCATTTTTGAGGAAAATCTCCATTTTTCTTTTCAACTACACATCTTTTGAAAAACCAAGAGTCAACATGATTAATTATCATCAAGTAGTAAGGGAAATAGGAAAGTGTTGAAAACAAATTTAAATCAACAATCTTTAGAAAATGCACTCTTTACTTCTTGATCAAGAGACGGGATTATGACCATTTGACTGAATCTAGGGCTTCAATTATATCTAATAAATATCCAATTGATAGTATCAACACAAGGAAAACCAGTTTGAGAAGTGTTTTTCAATTTAGAGATGATGCATGACATACAGGAATTGAAAAAAAAGAAAAGAAAAGAAAAAGCACAAGCTTTAACTGTGACTGGTCATACTAATCAATAGAACAGATTCCAAGACTTTTGCGAAGACCAGTCAGGACTTGATCCTCCAAAGGTTTGGTTAGAATATCAGCAAGTTGTTTTTCCGAGGGCACAAATTTGAGCATTAATATCTTTGACTCAACGAGATCTCTAATGAAGTGGTGCCTAATATCAATATGTTTGGTCCTAGAGTGCTGCACTAGGCTCTCAGAGATGCATATTGCACTCGTGTTATCATAGTATATGAGGAACTGGTCCTGGACTATGCCATAGTCACTGAGCATTTGCTTCATCCAAAGCAATTGCGTGCAACAACTACCCACTGCAATGTATTCTGCCTCAGCAGTGGACAATGAGACCTAATTTTGCTTCCTACTATACCAAGAAACCATGTTGTTTCCTAGATAGAAGACACTACCAGAGGTACTTTTCCGGTCATCACTACATCCTGCTCTGTTAGCATCACTAAATCCAACAAGATTAGTATTGGTATCAAATGTATACCAAATAAAATAAGACAACGTCCCACTAACGTACTTAATGACCCTCTTTATAGCATTAAGATGGGATTCTTTAGGATCGCTTTGAAATCGAGCACATACTCCAACAGAGAAAGGAGATGTCTGGTCTACTTGCAGTGAGATATAGCAAGCTGCCAATCATACTTCTGTAGAGTGTCTGGTCAACACTCTTTCCCTTTTTATCACTAGACAACTAGGTGAATTTGCTCATGGGAGTCTTAGTGGGTTTGGCAGAGGAAAAACCAAATTTTCTAACAAGGTTTGCAGCATATTTGGATTGAGAAATGAAGAGACCAATCTCTTCTTGCTTGACTTGTAGACCCAGAAAATAATTCAATTCACCGATGAGACTCATCTCAAATTCACTAGTCATAATCTTTATGAACTGTTGAACTTGAGATTCGGATGTGGAACCAACAACAATGTCATCAACATAGATCTGAGCAACCACAACATCATTCTTGGTTCGCTTAATGAACAAGGTCTTATCAACCGAACCACGCGTATAGCCATTTGACAGAAGGTGACTAGACAACCTATCATACCAAGCTCTAGGGGCTTGCTTCAAACCATATAAAGCCTTTTTCAACTTATACACACCATTGGGCATATGAGGATCCTCAATGCCTTTTGGTTGTTCAACAAACACATCCTCATTCAAGTATCCATTGAGAAATGCCGTCTTGACATCCATTTGATACAACTTGAATTTAAGATGACAAGCAATATCACACAACAACCGGACTGACTCAAGTCTAGCTACAGGTGCAAAAGTTTCCTCAAAATCAATGCCTTCAACTTGAGAATATCCCAGAGCAACAAGCCTAGCCTTGTTCCTCACTATGTGACCAGTCTCGTCACTCTTATTCTTGAAGATCCACTTTATGACATTTGAGAGGACTGGTCTCTTGACCAGTGTCCAGACTTGATTTCTCTCAAACTAATTCAGCTCCTCTTGCATGGCAAGGACCCATTCCTCATGGATAAGAGCTTCTTTGATGTTCTTGGGTTCTATTGTGCAGACATAACACACATGTGCTATTTCACTTTGGATCGGACCTCTAGTCCTCACGCCCTCTTTTACTGACCCAATTATGTTCTGTTCAGGATGTCTATACACTACCCAGTTTGGCTTTTTCTTTGGTGGTTGACTAGACTCTTCTGAACCATTAGAATCAGAACCAGATGACTGGTCATCTTGTTCTGTCTGAGTCTCACTAGCAGACTTAGTGACCTTCTTAGGAAACAAACCATCCTCATCTGAGGTTAGCTCAACTGACGCATCAAGATCGTCAATTGTGACATTTAAGGATTCCATGATCGTGTTGGTTCTAAGATTAAAAACTCTATAGGCTCGACTAGTCGTGGAGTACCCAAGAAAAATGCCTTCATCACTCTTGGGATCAAACTTGGCAAGGTGTTCCCTGTCTCTCAAAATATAGCAAGTACTGCCAAAGACTCTCAGGTGACTGATCATTGGTTTCTTCCCTTTCCAGATCTCATAGGGAGTCTGGTCTGTGCCTGGTCTCAAGTAGACTCGATTGGAAATATAGCAAGCAGTGTTAATGGCTTCAACCCACAAATTTTTAGCCACATTTTTTCTATTTAGCATCACTCTAGCCATTTCAATCAAGACTTTATTTTTCTTCTCAACAATTCCATTTTGTTGAGGGGTAATTGGAGCCGAAAACTCATGCTTTATGCCCATGCTGGCACAGAAATCAGCAAACAAGGAATTCTCAAATTCAGTGCCATGATCAGTCGTAATTCTGACAACAGAGGAATGACTAGTCATCACCTCATTCTGAATTTGCTTGAATACCGTCACAAAATTTTGAAAAGCATCAGACTTTTCTCTCAAGAAGGACACCCAAGTAAACCTACTGAAATCATCAACAATCACAAGAATGTATTTCTTACCACCAACAGACACGGTTTGAACTAGACCGACAAGATCCATATGAATGAGTTCAAGAGGGTGACTAGTCCCAACATCCTTGACTATCTTATGTGCAACACGTGACTGTTTGCCCAACTGACATGGACCACAGATGTGCTTGGAAGGTTTATCTAATATGGGAATGCCTCTAACAAGCTGCTTTTTGGCCAAGGTGTACAAATCATTGAAGTTCATAAATCTGCCATTAGATCTACTTGTCCTGACTAGATCCTGACCCTTGCTATCAATGATTCTACAACCTTTTGTTGACATGCAGACTTCCTCAGCCCACTGATCACACATGTGTGATACACTAATGATGTTGGACTTAAGGCCTTCTACATACCTTACATTTTGAAGGACGGGTAGACCGGGAAGCTTAACACTACCCTGACCATTCATCTTAGCAGTTTCACCACCACTAGGCCAAAATTAGATTTTAACAGCATTTAATTATAGCACTTTTTTCTGTATGCTATTAGGGGACTTTTGAAAACGCTATACTGAAAACACACGCTCATGCACGCACAGAGTTACTGTAGAAACGCTATACTGCATAAAAAATTAGGGGGGCGTGCGCGGGATATACAATTTTATATCCCCCTTCATCGAAAAACTCAAAACTCTATCCTCTCTCACTTAAACAAAACACACAAACTATCCAAAACCCTAAATTTTGAAATTGACTCCATCGTTTCAACACTCTCTCTTCGAATTAACCCCAAATTCGAAGTAATTTGGGTTCCCCGAGCACGACAAGTTACTCGAAGCCTCCCTGGTGCTCGTCGATTTGGTCTCACTTCTCTTCACCTTTCAGTCGAATTTTCAGTCGATTTTGGTCTCACTTCCGGTTGGTTTCCACCAGCCGGAAGAGCTTGGAAGAGATTCACTTCCAAATTACAGAGCAAGCTCCACAAGCCCAAAGGCATCACCAAACCCCGAAACCGTGTCAAAGCCATCGCCACTGCTTCTTCTTCCGCTTCTGCTTCTGTTTGGTTTCAACCCTAAAAATTTCTCCGACTGCGTTTTAAACGTAGAGGGCGTCTTGCACTAGGCTTTCGCTACAAACGCTCTCAGATCCTGAAGAGTCGCAGCACTGCACACGTTTATGTTGACAAGCTTTTTATAGAGCCTGCCGCTGTGACCCAGCAAGCTCTCGTGGGCATACCGGAGCAGATACGGTTTGGGCCTTCGTATATTTCGCGCTCATCCTACTCAATTTCCTTGAGGTTTGTTTTCTGTTTGATTTTTTTCCTTCATGTGGTTACTTGCCCAATTTTACTTCAAGTTTGAACGCGAAAGAGTTAAGGCCATCTTTAGAGATAAAGGGGCTAAAGGGCTATTTGGCTAAATTTTAGCCTTCCAAAAAATAATTTTTTAAGATTTAGACTACCCCTAAATTTTATCATCTTTAGTGGTTTGGGGGGCTTTGCTTGTGGGTTTTACAAATTTAGTGTGGGCAGCCTAATTAGTAAAATACGGGATGCGTATAGTACGTTAAAAATATGTACTTGTTTTATTTGGTAACCTTCTTGAAAAAATTCGGCCACTTATAATTTTTTATCAATTTCTTTTTTATAATTAATATTCTCAATAATACGGATAAAATACGGGAAAAATACTTTTATTATTATTAAATTTTAGAAAATACATGTATTATTTGGAAATAATATGTACGGACGCATATAATACGCGAATAATACATCCAAGGTAAAAAATACGTATATTTTACCGTATCTTTGAAACCAATATGGAAAGTGAAAGTGTATACGTACAAACATGTATAATACATCAAAAGTAAAAAATATACATATTTTACCGTATCTTTCAAACCAATACGGAAAGCGAAAGTATTTTTAAAAAATACGTACAAATGCGTATAATACATCAAAGGTAAAAAATATACGTATTTTACCGTATCTTTCAAACTAATACGGAAAGCGACAGTATTTTTAAAAATACGTGCAAACGCGTATAATATATCAAAGGTAAAAAATATATGTATTTTACCGTATTTTTCAAACTAATACGAAAAATGAAAGTATTTTATAAAAATACATACGAACGCGTATAATACACGTATTTTTCAACTATGGTGGGCACCACAAAAAGAGAGCTTGATAGAGGCTAAAGGGCTAGCTAAAGGGCTAAAGGGCTAAAGGTAGCCACCCCTCAAGCCCTTTGGCCCCCTTGGTAGCCCTTTGGCCATTTAGCCTATTCATTGCTAAAGATGGTTTTTTACAAAAAAAGAAGGCTAATAGTGTTTAGGGTACCCCTAAAGTCCATTGCTAGAGATGGTCTAAAGGATTCTTGGGGGTTATTTGAGTATAAGCCTAAATTGTAATGGTGTATATTTGGGAAAGTTGGGGTTTTAGCAAATAATTTTGCCCTGAGATTTGAGATGCTTGGGTTTCAGTTCATGGCTGGTTTTGTGTTGCCTTTAATTTGTGTAGTATTTTGATTCGAAACTTGAGATAGTACTTCCTTTAAAGTCCAATTGAAAAGGGAGATTATCTATCTAATATAGGACTGAAACATGGTGTCCAATTGAAAAGGGAGATTATCTATCTACTCAAGCAAGATTATCTATCTTGCTTGAGTAGTATTCTGATTCGCACAGTTCATGTTTTGGTCATATACCTCTATAAGATTTCATAGCTTTCCTAGGCCAAATTATTTATCATTTTGCAGTTAGCCATTTGTATGCGTTATTTGGGTTTTAGTTCATAGTAGTGCATTACTTGTACATAATGCATAGTGGCTTTGTTTTGGTTTGAAGTGCTTGGCTGGTGGTTCATGAACTTATGACGATAGATAAAGATTGGGTTCATCTTAACAGATAATAAAACCTATAATGACTAAGTTAAATATCTGAAATTAAACTAGCCTTAGTGGATTCATTTTATTTATTTTTTGTTAATCCATAGAACCTCTCATGATTACATGCGGGGAGCATGGAATTTTGTTAAGATGGCAGAAAAGAATTCAGGTGATGCAGACAAAATTCTATGTCCTTGCAAAAACTGCCAAAACTTAAGCTATGAGTGTTGCTATGAAATATATGAGCATCTAGTGATCCAGGGAATGGACCCAACGTACAAAGATTGGTTTCATCATGGAGAACAACTAAGTATACATGAGAATGTAGAAGATTTGGATATGTATGAGGCATACAACTTATACAAAGCACTGAACTTCCATGATGAAGAATTCAGTGAGCCAATTGAAGAAAGGCAATGCGGTGATTTCAGTGAACACTTGCAAGATGCACAAACTCCTTTATATTCGAGCTGCACCAAATACACAAAGTTATCTGCCATTGTGACCTTCTACAAACTGAAAGCAGAAAGTGGATGGACAGATAAAAGTTTTGATCAATTTGTAGGGATTCTACATGCCATGCTACCAGCAGGAAATGTACTTCCGAATTCCTTCAGCTTGGTGAAGAAATTTCTTAAGACGTTGGATATTGGATATGAAAAGATACATGCATGCAAGAATGATTGTTGTCTCTTTAGAAAGGAGTACCAGGACCTGGAGAGTTGTCCGAAATGTGGTTGTTCAAGATGGAAAGTTGATCGACGCACGAAGAATGTGAAGAAAGGGGTGCCTGCTAAGGTTTTGAGATATTTTCCTATCATTCCAAGATTTAGAAGGATGTTTCGGTCTCCAAAATTAGCAGAGGAATTAAGGTGGCATTTTAATAACAAAAGCAATGACAGGAAGATGCGACATCCAGTGGATTCTGTATCGTGGGACATGGTCAATGATAAATGGCCATCATTTGCATCTGATCCACGCAATCTTAGACTTGGCCTTGCTGCAAATGGCTTCAATCCTTTTTCCAGTTTGAGCTCCTCATATAGTTGCTGGCCAGTGCTACTTGTTACATATAATTTGCCTCCATGGTTATGCATGAAAAAAGAACATATTATGCTATCATTACTGATTCCAGGAAAAAGTCAACTTGGAAATGACATTGTCGTGTATTTACAGCCCCTTATTGAAGACTTACAACAGTTGTGGGATATTTGAGTGAATGTTGCAGGTTGGCAATGAGGGGGGTATTTTAAAACTAATTCCTTTTTGTTTAACAAACAGCACAAACAATGATCACACAGATGATCAGTCACAGTGTGATGAACTTTACAGATTAACTGGATGAAGTTCTTGATTGATATTACTTGTGGATGCTTGTGATTTGATCAACAACACTCAGATGCAATGCCAACTTAGGTCCTCAACGAAATCAGTGAGTTTGATATTCGTGAGCTATCCACAACTACAACTATATCAAACCAGCGTTTCTAATGCAGCAGTTAAGATGACCAGTCAGGCAGAATTATCCAGTTTGCATGTTAAGTGATTTGGTGCAAAATTAAATCCAATTTTAGTTAAGCCGAATGTTTAACGATACACAAAGATGGACACAGAGTTTTGGTACCAGGAAAAATCCACAAAGGGATAAAAAACCGGGGGTCTATCAGAAGACCGGCCTTCCACTTTGAAATGGCAAAAGATTCCCAGTACAAGGTTCAGACCAAGCTCAATATTTAGTTACCTAACTTAGATGCAGCAGTCCCTCGTGCGGCTTCTTCTCAATCACTTCACTTCCAGCGGATCCTTGCTTGGTTAACACGCTACAAGGACATACACAAGTATTCCTCTAACGTGGCACCGAAAATGCATGCTGTGATGATTTATGACCAGTCACAGATTTATTTCCAGAAAGCAGTAAACTTGCAGGAAATAAAACGGTGACTGTGTTTGATGCTTGCAGCTACAAACTGGGCAGTAAACCTACTAAGGTCAATGACCTCTAATACTCAACAAAGTCTACAAACATGTATGAACATGGGAGCATGTATGAACATGGGAGCATGTATGAACATGGGAGACTAGTGTTGCACACTCCTAACTCGACTCAAAGTATGGAAACTTTAAAACAAGCCGAACTAGGAAAGATGAACCTTCTTTCAAAGTTAGCTTAATGTGTTTTCTATGAAAAACAACTTTGAAAACAAGATTCAAAAGCTAGCAAACCTCACAATCTTATGGAGCTTCTATATAAGTGAACTAGGCACTCAAGAAGACAAGTAAGAACTGGAGAGGAAAAATGCAGCTAGACAAAGAGAGTTTTTCAGAAAATGCAAAAGATGTTTAGCTTGAAAACCCTAGCCGATATTGAGGATGAAGTTGTGTTTATATAGACACAAAGGGATAAGAGATAAACGGCCAAGATTAAACCTTAAACTCTCTTTTTAAAACAACCTAGGCAGATCCGAGTGAGTGGGGCGCAGTTGACTGACCAGCGGATAAAAGCATGGGCTGTTTAATCAATTTGTCAGAAAAGTAGTCAACCTTCACGTGCATGAAATAGATGACCAGTCACGAAAATCCTTAAATCCTTATTCTTGTGAAAACAAGTCCAAAGCTTTAAAGTGTTAAAAACCTTTTGACTAAATAAAGAAAGGACAAGGTTTTTGACACAGAAAGACTATGCAAATGAATGTGTTATATGAATGCATCTTCAATCTTCAACCTTCCAAGCTTCTTCAATATCCTAAAGATCTAGAAATATAAACTTAGTGACTAATTGAGCTTGTTACATTCTTTACAATGTTTTTGTGATAAGGATAGCCAATCATAAAATAACCTACAAATGTCTATGATGCCTTCAGCAAAACAACCTTCAATTTGAGAGCAATGTTAATGTGGACTGTAAATGACTTCCCAGCGTATGGAAATCTTGCTGGATGCAAGACCAAGGGCAAAGCTGCATGCCCTATGTGTGGCCCAAGTACACACCACAAATGGCTGAAATTTAGTAGAAAGTTTTCTTACATGGGCCATAGAAAATTTCTGCCACCATCCCATTCATTCCGGAAAAAAAAGTCATGGTTTGACGGTAAAGAAGAACATGGAAGAGCTCCTAGAATCATGACTGGACGAAGCATTCTACGTTATCTTAAAGATTTTGTGAATGACTTTGGAAAAGGTGATAGTAGTAAAACAAAGATAGACAATGGAACCGATGAACCAGAAATGTGGAAGAAACGCTCAATCTTTTTTGATTTACCGTATTGGCAGGTTGGTGCTCTTATCTTTCAATCTTTTTTTTTCATACAAAAGTTATTAAACCAGTTGGATATATTCTGATACTTTTTCAATCACTTTATAGGATTTGCCATTATGACATAATGTGGATGTCATGCACACAGAGAAAAATGTTATTGAAAGCATAATTGGCACAATATTACATAGTGGGAAATCCAAAGATGGAGTTAATGCTTGTCTGGATTTACAAGATATGGGAATTAGGAAAGACTTGTATGCTGAAGATAGAGGAAAAAGAAAGTATCTTCCTCCAGCTCCACATACATTATCAAAGGTTGAGAAAAGATTATTCTGCAAGCGATTATTTGACATAAAGTTGCCTTATGGTTATAGCTCAAACATTGGGAACTGTATATCAGTGGATGAATGCAAGATCACCGGCCTCAAGTCTCATGACTACCATGTTCTGATGCAACTATTATTGCATGTAGCATTGAAAGGACTGCTTCCCAAAGGGGTGAGGACTACAATATTCCGTGTTCTTTTTCAAAAAACTTTGCCAGCGTGTTATTGATAGAGAAAAAATGCTGGCTCCTGAGAGTGGGGTGGTTGAAACCTTATGTATATTTGAAAGATACTTCCCACCTTCGTTCTTCGACATTATGATTCATTTGACAGTTCATTTAGGACGAGAAGCACGATTATGTGGACCAGTCCATTTCCGATGGATGTATCCTTTTGAGAGGTAAATAGCATCTATTGTCATTTGGTTTATTATTTGACTTGAGCAACCTGCTGCATGTCAAAGTTATGATATTTGATTTTTTGTATCAGAAACATGAGAATACTCAAAGGATATGTCAAGAATCGTGCGCTGCCTGAGGGGTGCATTGCAGAACGACGTGTTTCAGAAGAGTGCATGGAATTGTGTAGTGAATTTATGAAGAAATCAATTGAAGTTCACCACAGTAAGGAACACAATGAAGAATCAGAAAATGAGGTTACTCTTGAGGGTCGACCAATTTCTAAGGGAAAGCAAGTTTTGTTGAATAACAAAGATAAAGAAGTAGCACATCGTGCTGTCTTGTTTAACTCTGCTGTTATGGAACCATATTTACGGTAAGTAGCAATAGATTAAATTGAAAGTATCAGCTGCATATATGATTAGATTATCACTTATTGACTACTGATTTGAATAGGTTGCATTTGGAGGAATTAAGGCAGTCAAATAGAATTTTCCAACAAAATGAAACTCGACTTTGGAAGAGACATATAGAGACATTTGCAGTATTGATAAAGATGAAGGTGTGTTGGCTTCTATAAGATGATTGTATGCAGAGTAGAACTTCTTATGTTGCATAACTGAATATTGAAATATGTTTTTCAACAGATTCCGGTTGACTCTATAGATCCAAACCATTCTGACATATGCACATGGGTCCCACATTGGATGCTTTGTCCTACTCTGGGTATATGATCAATGGGCAGCGGTTCCACACTAAAGAGGTTGAGAGGGAAACCCAAAACAGTGGTGTATCTGTCGAAGCAGCAAGCATGTGCAGATCTAGTGAAAAAGATAATGCATATAAAGCTGATGTGGTTACATATTATGGTGTTTGGACTGACATACTCCTACTGGACTACCATGTGTATTATGTTCCAGTCTTCAAGTGCAATTGGGCGAATGCTGGAAATGGTGTTAAAGTCGATGATAGGTTTACACTTGTTAACCTACACCAAGGGCAAAATAGATTTGTGAGAGATCCCTTTATCATACCGTCTCAAGGACAGAAGGTTTTTTTATGCCAGAGAAGCTGACGAATCTAATTGGTATTTTGTATTAAAAGCTCCACCAAGAGGTTTCCAAGACATGGAAATTTATGAGGGAAGTTTAGATATGGATTCTATAGTACAGGACATCGAGATGGACATTGAGATGGGCATGAATGAATCTATTGATGGGGATATTAGATATGCAAGGGAGGGCTGTGAGGGAATATATGAAACTTAAAACCAATTTGGGCACAGGCATTTTTGATGTTGACTGTCTATAAAATGCTTGATATTTCCTGTTTTTGGTCTTAGTTTGTTCTCAATATTATGATTATTACTGTTATTGTTTTTGATATTGACTGTCTATGGAATGCTTGATATTTCAAATTTTAGTCTTAGTTTGTTCTCAATATTATGATTATTATTGTCACTGTTTTTTATATCATTGTTAGTTTGTTCTCAGTAATGTCACTTATGTATGCAGGTTGGCAAGGATGGTTGGTGCAAACAAGAGACTTCACAAAAAAGCCCCAGCAAGAGTTCAGACTCCTCAGCTTGAAAGTAGAGATGAACCTAATTTACAGCCCTGCGAAACACCTCGAAGCCCTCAGTTAAACACCCGAAAGAGGTTATTTGAGTCAACTCAAAATGAACCTGCATCCTCAGACAGAACATTGGAGTCACCATTGCATGGTACTAGAGGATCACTTCGCCGCTTGGCAGAAAGTGAAGATACACTTGAACTTGAGCATGAAGCTGGAGTTGAATCTTCAGGGGCAGCATCAGATGTTCAAATGCCACAAGGACTTAAATGAAAGCAAGGCCCAACCAAAAAGAAGTTCATTGCTACTGATTCTAATTCTCGAGTAGATATCCAATGGACTGCTGAAGGTGAAGCATATGGAGAAGGATTTGTTAGTTTGTCTTTATACTTAGGACCTCTTGTGCGACAGATAGTACCTGTAACACTCAAAGATTGGAGAATGCTTTCTGATGAGAAAAAGCATATCCTGTGGAAATCTGTTCAGGTATACTCTTTGTTTTTGATATTTCAATTCATCATTATAAGTTATCTGACCACAAATTGAAATTACATAAGTTGTGTTTATAATTGTAGGCAAGATACAAGGTGGACCAGGAATTTCAAAAAGTTTACATATTCAAATAGATGGGTGCACTCTTTAGGGCCTCAAAATCGTTAATGGTCAGTAAAATTCTTAGAGCACCAAATTATCCAGCAAGGATGCAACTTTGTGAAGGAGAAGACCAGCGCAGCACACAAGGTACACATATAGTGGTTTAACTTCATGAATATATTAGCTAGTTTTTTTGTAGGTAGAAGAAAGTGATATGACTAATGTGACTTATTATTTTGTAGGCAAAAAGGGAAAAGTTTCAGAAAATGAGGAGCAAACAAGTCCCACACACAACTAGCAGGAAAGGAATGGTTCGATTGGCTCAAGATATGGTGAGCTATGTGTTTTTTACTATTTGAACAAATTATAATGTTCATTTAGTATAGTTGAATTTCATTTTTAAGTTTTTGTCTCATGTAGAAGAAAAATAGTGCAAACCCATCATCCATCTCTAGGGTGAAAGTGTGGATTAAATCGCGCACAAGAAAAGATGGTAAACCTGTAAACACAAATGCAAGTGAAACTATTGTAAGTACTTTTTTGTAATATGATTCACTTTTAAGCTTGAGTTTTAGCATTTGAGAAGCTTACATATCCTTGTTCTTATACTGTAGGCACAGCTAGAAGAGATTGAAAGGGATTCACCATCATCTTCTTCAACCAATGTGAAAGATGATGCACTTACTAAAACTCTTGGTCCAGATGCCAAAGGACGAATTCGAGGTATGGGAAAAGGAATGACTCTTACTAAATTAGCTTTCCTTCAAGCTAGAGACAATCATGTCGCCCAACTTGAACAAGAACACGGTGAAATGAAACCAAGATAGACAAGCTGGTGGGTATAGTCAAGAACTTACTGAAATCTCAGGCAAGTAACAATTTTTGAGGAACCATTTAACACTTTTCTCTAACTTATTTATAATTGACCTCATTAACTAATTACTTTGATTGCGACTCTCTGTATTGTAGGGTGAACCAATTGCAGCGGAGGATATGACATCTTCTCCAATGGTAAAATATTTATTGAGTTACTATTATATATTGTGGGCATCAATGCAAACTGTATAGATAACTTTTTTTCTTTGGTTGGTAGAGCATGCATGCTGAATTAAATAACAAATGCAATCTGCTGGATTGGAATGGATCAGAAGAAATAGTTGCTGAAGGTCGAATCTCTTCAAGTGATCCAAAAGTGCTAGTTAATAACATACCCTTGGACCCAATGCAACGAAAGTGCGGGTAGAAATAGCAAAAGAACCTGAGGCGTATTTGTGGAGACCTGCAGCTCATATGAACTGTATTGAGGAAGCTGTTAATGTTGAAATTGCATGGCCTTCTGACAAAGTTGTGTTAAGTATGAGTAAGCAAAGTGATGAGCAAGACCAGATTTCATCTCCAGCGGTAAGATGACTTCACTTGATTATCATCTATATTTAAGTGAATGTGTAGGTAAATTTATATCTGATATTGGTTTGAATTTTGTTTTTATGTTGTAAATTCTAGAGTGTAAATACTACCTCAAACAGCAAGTGCAAGCTGTTGGATTGGTTTGAATCCGGGGAAATAGTAGTTGTTGAAGGCCGTTTGTGTTCAAATGATATGAAAACCCTTGTTAATCATATACCGCTTGGACCAAATGCGATGAAAGTGTGGGTGGACAGTGCAACGCAACCTGAAGCTTTTTTGTGGAGACCAACACCTGCTATGGTTCACATGAAACAAGCAATAGGTAGGACGATTGCATGGCCTGCTAACAAAGTTATTATGAGCATGAGTCAGCAAGGTAGGGAGCAGGAAAATATCTCATCTAATTCAGTAAGTCAAATAATCATTTCGCATTACATCTTCATCTGAAATTAAGTTTACAAATTTCAATCTAAACTCCAATCTATATAGGTTTTATTGTTTTGTTTAGTTACACTTCTTCCTGGTTTGTAGAGTGTGAACACTAGATCAAACGACAAGTGGAAGTTGCTAGACTGGGCAGGATTTGGGGAAAGAGTTGCTGAAGGAAGGTGGTCTTCAAGTGATCCAAATCAACTTGTCCATCATACTCCACTTGGACCAAATGCAATGAGAATGTGGTAGACATAGTCAAAAATCCTGAAGCATTTTTATGGAGACCTACATCTGATATGAGTTGCTTAGAAGAGGCTGTTGGCACTACTGTAGCATGGCCAGCAGACAAAGTTATTATGCCACAGTAGACGGTCAAGTAAGTTTAGTTGGTTATCATTCCTTTTTAGACAATCTTAATTCAGATGTAGTATAAACTGTTGGTGGCCTTTGTGTTGCATAGAAAATGTTGGCGATTTGAGTTTGAATTGTGTATTTTGGTTATCTTGGATAGGAATGAGCATAAATGTCTATGTTATTTACAGTTTTTTGTTGATTGTACTTGATTGTGCAGTTTGGTAGGGACACCAATATGTACAAAACTTTATTTGTAACCTAGCTTGTGTAGGAAAATGTACATAGTGAATGCTGCAAGACACCAATAGTTTTCTTCACTCTAATTCTTCCCTTTGCTTATATGCACAGATAAGAGTTTTTTTTTTTCTGTTGCAATGTGATTTCATGGTATAATTCATTATGATTATTTTTTTTTTTTTCAGGATAAGGAAGGCATCCCTCCTGATAGACAGAGTTTGGTTTTTGCTGGTAACCAATTGGAGGATGGTAGAACTCTTGCATGGGCGTATTCTACAAGGAAAGACAATTTGCTTATGAGATAAGTTAGGAAACTCTTACGCAGATTTTCTGTGTTAATTTGGTAGGACTTGGAACAATATTATCTAAGCTAAATTGATCCTTGAATTTGTAGGATTTATGTATTTTGGAAAGGTTTGTAATGCAAATGCTACTTCAAATGTCATTTTGTTTCATGGTTGGCTTTTGTTGCTCAATGTGAGACTCCATGGTTATGATAAAGCAATCTGTACTGCCCAGCTCTAGTAAAATGCATGAATTTGATGGACAGCTTTTGTGGAAACGCTATGTTGAAGGTAGACAGCATTTCTACAAATGCTGTCCTCAAACTATACCACAACATTTCTAACATGCTGTTATATGATCCACAAATAGCGTTTTCAAAACGCTGTTAGAAGCTCCGCCAATAGCATTCTTAAAATGCTATTATAGGATCTCCACATTGCGTTCTTAAAACGCTATTATAAGATCTTAACATAGCGTTCTTAAAATGTTGTGGAAAAAGACCTATAATAGCGTTTATCTTTCTTAGCGTCTCATAACACAACAGTTTCTATAACGCCATTGTATTCTACAATAGCGTTTTTGCGACGCTGTAAAATGGTATTTCTGGCCTAGTGTACCTACAAATTCAACACATCCACCATCGAAATTCTTAAAATTTACAAAGACAGATTTGTCACCAGACATGTGTTTGGAATAGCCACTGTCAATGTACCAATGAGTTAGATCACGCACATTCAAAACAGACAAAGCAACTAGACACTTTTCATTCTTCTTTACCCACTTGGTCTTAGACACACTAGGTGATGATGAAAATGACCCAACAAGCTTAGCAATTCTGGTTACTTCAATAAGCAACAAATCAACCTGTTCTTTAAGTGACCCATTATGCTTTGACTGGCCTTTGATTTTAAGTTGGGGACACTTAGGCCTTATGTGACCAGTCACACCATAGTGGTGACACGTGGGTACAAATTTGGTTCTTGAAGGAACAGTGGAACTAGACGACACTTAATTGCTCATTTTGTTTGTGCTGACTCTAGGTTTAGGTGTAACAGAGATGAGAGGTGATTTAGAAGAAGTTGCTTTAGTTTCTTTTACAAATTTGGTTTCTGAAGTAGAGTGACCAGACCCACTAGCAACAAACCCTAGACCAGTCCTATCGTTGTGACTTTTTCCAACATTAAGTATCTTGTCTAACCATGTTGATCCAATTGACAGGTCATTAACCTTTTCTTGCAGTGATTTATTGTAACCAACCAAGTAGACATTAGATTGCTTGAGTGACTCAACTTCTTCTTCCATTTTAAGACCATTACTGTGCATGAGATTGATTGTGTGCTCCGAGTTACTCAACTGATGTCTAAGATCAATATTCTCCTTTTTAATTCTTTCAAAATCAGCAGACATTTGTGTACACATGATCTCAAGTCTTGACCTATGTGACTGGACATCTGCATTCTCTCTCTCTGCTAGATTGACCAGTCTCGTAATCTTGCAGAGTGAGACAGAGTGCAGCTTTTTCCAACTCTAAATCATTATAACGCTTTTTCAGCTCAATGCTATCAGCTTTGATCACACAAGTCTCATCCAATAAGGCGTCATAACTTTCACACATCTTCTCATAAGTCTGATTCTCTGGGAGAGAGTCATAATCATGAAAAACAGGACAATACATCTCAGGTGATTGGTCATCATCAGTCATGTGCTGTGAACCCGACTCGGATTCTTCACCCACTAAGTTGTGATCAGAAATTCTAACAACAAAGGCAATCTCATCATCTTCATTATCTAAAGAGGAGTTCGAATGAAGTGATTCCTCATCCTCACTAGCACTCCAAGATGCTTTCAAGGCCTTATCCTTGCCTTTGTGTGACTTCTTCCTATTGTTAGCACAATCAACAGAGATACGACCAGTCCCACCACAGGTGAAACACTTAACTGGACCCTTCTTGAACTTATCATCTCTAGACCCTGAGTTCTTTTCAAATTCCTTTTCATTTGTCAATTCACCTTGAGGTTTGAATTTTGACTCTCTAAGATAGCTTGTACCACCCTTGTGATCCTTTCTATCCCTTAAGATTCTTCTAAACCTTTTGACAAACAGTGCCATACATCATCAACAGAATGACTGGTCAGACTTGGAACTCTTGGTTTCAGGGTGATCGATCACACTCTGTAGTGCAACACCTTTGTCCTTTTTATGCATACTCTCTTCCAATTTTAATTCAAGCTCATAAGTCTTCAATTTACCAACAAGTTTAGGAAGCTTTATGTCCGACATGTCTTGACACTCTTTGATTTCGGTCTTCTTCGCGGAAAACCTCCTAGGTAACACCCTTAGGAGTTTTTGAACAACTGTAATTTCTGAAATTGGTGACCCTAGACTCATCGCCGCATTGGTGACACTCTCAAGTATGAGATAAAAATCCGACAAGCTCTCCGAATCAATCATCTGGAGTTCCTCGAACTCGGACATAACCATTTCAAGTTTTAAATCCCTCACTTGGTCATCACCCTCATGAATGACATGCAATCTATCCCAAGCTTCCCTATATGTTGTACAGTGTTGGATATGTGAATATTGCGCACTGGATACAGCAACAAATATGGCATTCCTAGCTTTTTTGTTTGCATTAGACGCATTGACTTGGACCTGTGTCCAGTCATCCCTAGGAATGTTCACTCTTACACCGTCAACAATTCTAAACGGAGGACACCATTCAATAGGCAAATACTGGAAAGCAAACTCATCATACGAATCAAGAAAGATCTCAAATTTATCACGCCATGCAGCATAGTTTGTGCCATCGAAATATGGAGGTGAGTTCACCGAACCGGCTACTCGATCTCTTTCCATGACTAGACCCTTAACCAACCAGTCCCTAGACCGGCTTTATGTATACCTAAAGCCTTGCTCTGATCCCAATTGCAGGTTGGCAATGAGGGGGGTATTTTCAAATACGCCACGACAAAACACAAACAATTTTCACAACATATCACTCAGGTGACCAATGCAGCAGTTTATAGGATGACCAATCACACAGATTTGTCCAGATTGCATTTCGAGTTATGTTGGTGTATAATTAAATCTGATTTTATGATTGTCAAGTTGTTAACAATTCAAAGAGATGGACACAATGTTTTGGTACTCGGAAAAACCCCAAAAGGATAGAAACCGGCGGTCGATCAGAAAACCGGCCTTCTACTATGAAATGGCAAAAATATGCCCAATACAAGGTTTCAACAAACTCAATATCTAAAGTATCTAGTCTTAGATGCAACAGTCTCTCATGCGGCTTCTTCTTCAATCACTTCACCTCCAGTGGTACAGATGATCGGTCAGTCACTTTCCAGAGAATACACACGTATGTCTGGTCAATGGCACCAAACGTAATAAGCTATGAAACTGTATGACCAGTTATAAAACGGGGCAGAAAAACACAAAGTCAAAAAGACCTCTAAACGTCAATCTTGTCTCAAATAATGCATGAACATGAGAGACAAAATTGCACACACTATTTCAACTTCTAACTATATGTGTTTTAAAAACAAGGAAGTTGAAACGGTGAAGATGAGAACTTCTTCAAGGTTTCCTTCAAAGATGAGTTTTTGAAAGACCGAAACTTTGGAAGAAATTCATGTGCTTCCCATATTAAGAATCCTTGTAGACACTTTATGTGAATGAACACTCATAAGGATTTAAGGTACAATACCGAACAAGAAGGCAGCAATAACGTTAGATTTTTTGAAAGATGCAAGAATAATTTTGATAAGCAAAAACCCCAAGTGAAAATGGCGGAAGTGGTTTAGCTTTTATAACCCAAGAAGATAAGAAAGGAGCGGCTAAGATTTCATCAAGAGTTTTAACCTAGGCAGATCAAGTTAGTGGGATGCAGTTGACAACCTAGCGGGTAAAAGGATGCTCAGTCAAAACCGGATAATAGCATGTTTTGTCAAATGACTGATCAGCAGTCACTGTCAGGAAAACTGTCACATGCGAAGTGTAAGGTGACTAGTCACCAAATACATGAAAATTGCAATTTTATGAAGAACATGACTTTCCAAAAAATAATCGTAAGTTATGAATCAAATGCAAATGTAAATGATGTTGAATTCTGAGAACACATCTTCACATCTTGATCTTCAAGCCAAACACCATATCACTAAATCTAATATCTAAAGACTAAAAACCTAAATTGAGCTTGTGAATGATTATACAAAGTTTTTGTGCAAGGATAGCCAATATCTCATAATTTTTAAGATACAAATATCCTACAGGCTGTCAGATTAGGTATCAAATGGCAGATGTTCTTAGTGAGTCCTTGCAGGTTGATCGAATATCTAAAGATGAGGAAGAGGTGCTTGTTCTCAATGATGTCGATGCAGTAGGAGAAATCCAGGGATGCCGCCAAGTCTGTTGGGGAGGCTCTTTATTGATGGAAAATTCAATCGCACTGGGCTAATCTGAGCGGTGTCGGCAGCTTGGGATCTAGTAAACAAAGTGTCTTTTGTTGAAGTTGGGCAAAATTTGTTTCAAATCTTTTTTTATTCTGAAAAAGATTTGTCTCATGTCCTTGATCGAGGGCCTTGGTTGTTTGATGAAAACCTGTTGTTAGTAAGGAGATGGGAGCCAGGGTTGTAGTGGATGGGTCTATATTCATGGAATGCAATTTTTGGGTTCAGATTCATGGTCTACCGTTAGAAGGGTGTGGTGTTGGAGTCGTAGAGATGGTGGGAAGCTGTTTGGGTAGAGTGTGCCATGTCGGTACAGGTTTTCGCCGATGGAGCTATGTTCGACAAACTTTTGTTCGAGTTCGAGTTGTTGTGGATGTGAGCTGGCCTTTGGTTCCACATCTCACAATCAGTTTGCAGGGAGTGAAGACAAAATTATCTTTCAAGTATGAGAGACTCCCATCGTTATGCAAATTTTATGGAGTGATGGGGTTGGAACATATATCTTGCTCTGGCAGAGTTCTTGACTTGGAAGGTAGGGTATCTACTCCAAGATTCATGAATGAGCTTCGATTTGATTCCGGTAGAAGGAATAGTAACAACTGTGGAGCAGCGCAATGATCCTTGACGATGGTGACATCACCCAGATTGAGGAGGCAATCGGTGGCGATACAGGGCACGGTGGTGGTGATGCAGCATGGCGACTTCTCCTAGGACCGATGTGTCGAACAGAAAGAGCAACCATTATGGAAATTTCAATGAGGCATCGGTTACAGACAACCACCATAATCATGAAGCAATAAAGACTCATAATAATGGTGAGAACATGGACTTGATGGGAGCAATCAAAGGAAATATGCTCTCTTCTGATACGGTGAGGATATTTACTAAAAAATTAAAGGTTGCATTGGGAGCAGGGGATCAAATGTCTACTTCCCCTTTGAAAGTGGACCGAAATGAAGACAAAGTAAAAAGGCTCACTATGGAAAGCCTGCCTCCTTATGTCAATGAGGATTCTGAGATTATGCACAAGTCCACTAGTGATACCAAGTCAATGGATAAGCCCATATTTAGTAGGTCTCCTCAATTAAAAACTTCTAAATCAGTGAATGCAGAGAAATCACAAGAACAAAAGCCGAGTGGAGCTTCATGGAAGAGACGAGGCCGAGATATGATTGCAAGCTCAGAAGGGACTAGCATAGATGTTACTCTAAAGAATCTCGTGCCAAAGAAGAGGGATAACAAAGTTGGTAATATGGAAAAAGTGGAAGTGGATGAAGGCGAGGATTTGCAGATGTACAAACGTCTTCGTTCTCATTTAGCTTCCTCATATTCAAGTAGAAGTTTGGCAACAGCTTCAGAGGTTCAGCCACCCACTTCTTCTTCGAAAGCAATTGAAAATTTTAGATAATTCGTGATGGGCTTGGATGGAAAAGCCCATCACGAGAAATGATTGTCTTGAGTTGGAACGAGCGTGGTCTGGGTAGCAAGAGCAAGTTCTGAGCCCCGGAATCAATTACCAGGGTCAAACAACTAGATTTGGTGTTCTTGTGCGAGACGAGGTCGCGGATGGATCAAGTTGGTGAAGTTTGTTGACGATTAGGTTTTGAGGATTTTTGGGTTGTAGATAGAGTAGGAAAAGGAGGTGGTCTGTGTTTTCTCTGGAAGGAGATTGGAAGATTAGGGCCTGTTTGTTAGGCCTCACTAAGAGGTACTGGACTAGACAATCTTAAATTGTCCATGTAACCCACGTTTGGTAAGGGGGGACTAATTTAAGTGGGCTTATTTTGGCCCCGCATCTCCTTCTCGCTTCGCTAAAGAGCGAGGCTTGTGAGTGCCTCGCTAACACTCTCCTTCCCAGTTTCATCGCACAGAAACTCAAAATCATCACCCACTCATCGCCTGAAAACCTACGCTGTTAGAAAACCGACCCAATCTCCTCGTCGTTGTAGGCGCCGGTCTGGACGAGGGTGTAGTCGGGGGCGATGGCACCGGAAGAGCACCAGACTTTGGACTTGAGTTGGAGGGAGTGGAAGGTGTCGGAGACGATGTCGTAGGGGAGGGAGTGGGCGGTGCAGACATTGATGAGCTCGTTGCGGTTGTAGAGATGGCAGGGGGCGCCGTCGGGGAAGGAGGCGTTGGAGGGTCATATGTAGGTGCAGTCGAAGAGGATGACTGTCACAACCCGTATTTTAAATATGTGTTTTACATAAGCTATTTCTAGTATGTAAAAGTTTTTACATATATGTAAATGATTTGAGATACAAATATTATTTTGGGTTTATATATATATATATATATATTTAATTATATTGTTTATTTACCATTTTGCCCCTGATGCCAGTCACTTTCTATCCTTGCCACCTGCCCTTGTTGTGCCGCTTGCCTTATTAATCAAAGGCCACATGGCCTTTTGATTAAGATAGAAGTCTAGGGGGCTTTGGTTCGTTGGTCTGCATTAAGAAACACCAAGGAGAGCAATGGAGGGAGAGAGCGAAAAGAAATAGAAAAGAAAAAGAAAGAGCAATTGTGAGTGGGTGGAGACAAAAGAAAAATAAAAGAAAGTTTGGTCAGGGGAGTCTAACCGGTGAGGAAAGAGAGAGAGGGAAATACTTGGTGGCTGTAGGGAGCTCGGAGCTTGGAGATATCAAGGAGTATAAGCCGTGTTATGGAGTTATAGAGGTAGGGAGGATTATTGGGGTTTTATATTATGTTGGTTTATTGATTCTATATATTGGTGTATTGTTTTATTGATGGTTATAAGCATGATATAATTGTTTAGTTGCTTAAGTGGCTATTTGATATTATTTGGCTATATGGATGGATTTATGAATGATATATCAGTTTTGGTTATTGATTCATGTGATGTAATCCCTCATGATAACATGATACCATTGGCATTGCATACATCATGTTAATCATGGGATTTGAGTGAGTGGTGAAATAGAAAGATGTGGCAGATTAGTTGAATGATCTTTTGTTGAGTTTGAATTTAACTTTTAGAAGGTACCAGGACCGAAGATGTGTCTAGAGTGCATTATGAGTTTCCAGACTGGCGACGAAAAGTTAAATAAGAGAACTAACAAAAGACGGGGGGTTTACTTTATGAGTTTACATTCACATAACATAGAGTTTCGGTTATCCAAGCATGGTATGTGACATGCTGGGAGGACTTCATATGTTATGTGGATGGAGAGAATTGAGGAAGGTCAGCATTGCATTCATGCATGATCATTGTGCCCTAGCTGTTTTATGCATTATTGGCTTCATATATTATCTGTTTATCTTTATTGATTGTTTTCTCCCTACTGAGCTCCGGCAGGCTCACCCCTACAACTGTGTGCCGCAGGTTTGGGAATAGAGATGGAGTAGAAGAGAAAATAGGAAATTTTCTTTGTTTCCGTGTAATTTTGTAAATTTCGACCGATTTGCAATAAATAAACTTGTTATGGTTTTCGATCGGGTTTTTCAGTTTATTATTTAAATTTCAACTTATCGCGTCCTCGAACCCCACTGTTTCTTCCAGCCCCGGGTCCGAGGCATGACAATGACCTTGTCGTTGCGGAGGAGTTACATGTGGAGGGCGGAGTCGCCGATTGACTTGTTGAGGAGAACCCACTCTCCACCGACTAGACTTTGCTATATCGAATTTCACTTCAATTATATGCCCGGATTTCCATGTGCTGCTGATCGACCTATTTTTTATTCTTCTTTGAATATATGTCCTGATTTCCTTGTGCTGTTGATTTCCATGTGCTGTGGAATTTCACTTCAATTATATGCCCTGAATTTCACTTTGTCCATGAAACCAATTCGAGAAGCGGTGGCGGAGGTCGAAATTGGGGCATATTGATGTTGGGGGAAGAAGGTTTCGAGAATTTCTAGTCTCGGATTTGTTTAGCCAAAGTTTTACCAAACACGGGACAGGATTCGGTCCCCCATAATCCAAGCCAAGCCAATACCCTTTAGTCCAAGGATATAATCCCCTCACTGATAGTCCTGCATACCAAACAAGCCCTTAATGTGTTGTCTCCAAAGGTCATATTGATATTCGAGTGTGTGGTCCAGATAATTCGTATGCAGAACGGGTGACTGGCTTTTATGGGCATCCAAAAACCCATATGAGATATCAATCATGGGAGTTGTTGGAAAGATTATCAACGACTCTTTGCAATGAGGCGTGGATTGTTGTAGGCGACTTCAACGAAATTATTGAGGATGTAGAAAAAGAGGGCCCAAATAATCGACCACTAAATCAAATGCAAGGATTCTCTGATACTTTGGATGCTTGTGAACTTCAAGGGATCAAGACAACGAGGTATACCTTTATGTGGAACAATCGACAAGAAGGACCGGCAAATGTCAGAGCAGTTGTTAACGCTGAGTTGAGAATGCAGTATCCGCATATGAGAGCTCATAATATGCTCCGGTAGGAATCTGATCATTTATCGGTTTTGGCCTATACCGATCGACCTATTTTTTATCGTGGAAAACAAGGACGTGCTATGGCCCGTTTCCAGCTGGAAGAAGTGTGGGTTCAAAAGGAAGAATGAGCAGATATAGAGCGAGAAATGTGGCAACAACAAGTGGGGCACATTAGTGAAAATATTGCAGCTTGTACTAAAAGTTTGTCTAAGTGGAATCAAGATGTGATTGGGAACATACCAAGGCAGGTGCGTGCTCTAAAAAATAAGCTTGAATTAGTTTTGATGGAAAAAGAAACAGCGGAGAATCGAAATTTGAGGAAGACCCTTGAAGATGATCATGAGCATATTCTTCAAGAAGAAGAAGTTTTGTGGAGGCAAAGATCACGAGCAGAGTGGCTGCAAGCAGGAGACCGCAATACCAAATTTTTCCACATAACCGCAAAAGATTAGGGGGAAACAAAAAAGAATGGAAGGGGTTCAAGATGCAGATGGGCAGTGGCGTATGTCAACAAGTGAGATTGGGGAAGTGTTTTGCTCATACTTTGAAGGGCTATTTTCTTCTGAAGGTGATGGTTACTCTAAAGAAGTAAGTGAAGCAGTTGACAAAAAGGTAACAGAAGCCCAGAATGAGTTGTTGATAAGACCCTTTGTTAAAGAAGAAATTGAAGAGGCGCTGAAACATATGCAACCAACTAAGGCGCCAGGTCAAGATGGTCTTCTTGCCTTATTTTGCCATAAATATTGGAAAATTGTGGGATATACAGTGGTTAAAACATGTTTAAAGGTGATGAATGATGGGGAGAGCTTGGAGAGCTTTAACACCACTTTGATCACTCTCATTCTAAAAAAGAATAATGCTCAAGAGGTGACTGATTTTCGCCCGATAAGCTATGTAATGTTCTTTATAAATTGGTAGCGAAAAAAATCTCCAATAGGCTAAAGCAAGTACTTCCGTTGGTGATATCAAAATTTCAAAGTGCATTTGTTCCGGGAAGAAGTATCCATGACAACGTTGTCGCTGCTAAACCATACATACCATCAATAAGTGTAGGAATTCGAAGAAGAAGATGATACTAAAGATAGACATGTCCAAGGTTTATGATAGGGTGGAATGGGGCTTTCTAGAATGTATTCTAAACTGTTTGGGTTTCCATGAACGGTTTATATCTTTGTTGAAGAATTTGTACTCTACATTGACTTACTCAGTTCTTGTTAGCGGACAACTGATTGGAAGGATTCGTCCAACTCGTGGCTTGCGACAAGGGGACCCTTTATCTCCATATATATTTATTCTTAATTTGTGCAGAGGGACTGAGTGCTTTGTTGACAAAAGCAGATAAAACTGGGCGTATTCATGGAGCCAAGGTTGCTAGGCGACCTCCATCTTTATCTCATTTATTCTAAATCAGCAGTTACTTTTAGTCCAAATACCCCAACAGATGTGCAACAAATGGTGGCAGTGGGTATGGGAGTTCAGATTGTGCAATGTCATGGTCGATATCTTGGACTGCCTACAGTTACAGGCAGAAGCAAGAGGGAGCTACTTCGGAATCTAAGAGAACAAATGGCGGGTGTGTTACATTCGTGGAGTGGGAAGACTATGTCAACAGGTAGAAAGGAGATATTAGTAAAGTCAGTAGCCCAAGCTATCCTTTCTTATACTATGGGAGTTTTTCAGCTTCCGAATTCAATTTGTAAGATGTTAAATCGTCTAGTCATGCATTATTGGAGGAGTAAGGGAGGTAAGAAAGGTATTCCCTGGAAAAAAATGGAGCTGTATGTGCCAGCACAAAGAAGAGGGTGGCTTAGGATTTCGAGATTTTAGATGTTTCAATCAAGCCATGTTAGCTAAGTTTGCATGGCGTATACATACGGAACCAAACCTTCTTATGACAAAAATTTTGAAGGGGAAGTATTGTGACAATGGTGAGTTCTTATATGCCCCTCCAAAGAGTGGAGGTTCTTATATTTGGAATTCGATCTTATGGGGAAGGGAGATACTCAAGCAGGGCTTGATAAGGAGAATCGGTAATGGGAAGCAAACAAATGTGGTGGGCGATTGGTGGATTGCGATTGGACAAAATTACAGGCCCGAAGCTGCAGCTCTAATACCACCCAATTGGAAGGTATGCCAATAACTGAGTCAGGAGAATGGGATGATATGCTTTTGCAAGAGTATTTTAGTAGAGATGAAGTGTTAGCTATGAAGTCTTTAACTATTTCCTAGGTAGCATAGATACGGGTACGGGTACGTGGATACGGTATGGTACGATTCGCCTATTCGGGAAAATTTAAAAAATTTCGAGTATGGGTACGGGATGGGTTCGGCAATTAAATAATAATTATATTAAAAATAATAATCGAATGCACAAATATTACATTAAACCAAATATTTTTAAACATAAACGGATTCAAATACAAAAGCAAAAAACAAAAAGAAGTCCAAACATCTGTCCGTTTACATCCAAAATAAGATTAACGAGAGCATAAAAATCAATTAACATCATCTTCATCATCAACATCTTCAAACACAACCACCTCCAAAATTGGTTCATCAAGCGTAAGACTTGTCATCTCAAGCAATCCTATATTACCTACATCCATGGTATCAAATGCATCACCTCCCATATCCCACATTCTATTTGGACCATGTTTGTAGTCATCTTGCTTTCTTGTTAAAAGACGGAAATTTTCACTTATACCCAAATGTCTTAAGAATGAAAAAAATTACCCCAGCGCTTCCTATCTGTACCCAAGAAGAATCCATAGTAGCCAAAGACGTACCCAAGACAAATCCACAGAGCTCAAGGCTCGGGTATGCGTTTCCGGGCGTATCGAGCGCATACCGTACCCGTACACGAAGCGCGATTCGCAGCATTTTCGGAGCTTATGTGCTTCATAGACTATTTCTCAGCAGTATAGAGACAAGTTGAGTTGGTTTTTTTTGATAAAATAGGGAGCTATAATGTCAAGTCTAGTTATAGAGTAGCTTAAATTTTTGATAAGCAGATGCATAATCTCGGCACAATGTCATGTCCAGGAGAAATGAAAGCTTTCTGGAAGAAAGTTTGGAGATGTGATGTCCCTCCGAAAATTAGACATTTTTTGTGGAAGCCATGTCAAAATCTTCTATCGACAAAAGAGAATTTAGTTCAAAGAAATATGGATATACCTATTTTATTTCACCGCTACCACAAAAAATCAGAGAGCACGCTTCATGCTATTTGGGAATGTAAGAAAAGCATGGAAATTTGGAGGCTTACTGACTTCAAACATTACATGGAGATGCAGTGGCGTAATTTTGATGCTTTAATGGAGTATATATGACAGCAACGGGGACCACAAAGTTTATGTTTGTTTGCTTACTTCTGTTCAAATATATGGCATGAAAGAAACAAAGTTTTGTATGGGGTTTCAGCCTTTACACTTGAGTGCTTAGTTGAGAAATTTCTTGAGCTAAAGGACGAATATGATAGAGTGTCAAAAAGTAACAGGGTAAAACAGGCTGCAGTTTCAGAAGTATGGAGACCACCGCCTAGGAGAGGCTTGAAACTCAACATTGATGGCGCAGCTGACCAAGTGAAATGCAGAAGTGGATATGGTGCAATCTTGAGCAATGATGAAGGCAATCTTGTGTGGGCAGCAATGGAGCCAGGCCCTGGTAATGTTCTCCACTAGTAAGTGAATTGATGAGTCTGAAAATGGGTTTAAGCATATGTTTAAGCAAGGGGACAATACCAAGTGAGGTTGTGACAGATTCAGTTGAAGTAGTGCAGTGTATCAATCTAAGATGTACTGATTGGCACCCTCATGTAGTTCTAATCATGGTGATTAAAGAATTGTGTAAAAGCCCGGGTAAGGATGATCGTACATCAGCAGTGTACAACTAACAAAGTGGCACATAATCTTGCACGAGAAGCAGCTGCTACACAAATTGGGAATTTTTGGGATCGGGATGGACTCCCATGGCTTACAAAAATGATTAGAGATGAAATGTAAGTTTAGTAGTTTTTGAGTGTAGTGTCTAGTCTGGGCCTCATTCCCTCTAATGGTTAGGCCGTAAGGAGGTCGACTAGGTTCTCGTTCTTTCTCCTGATGGCTTTGCCGTAGGGAGGAGGGGTGGGTTTCGCACTAGGCTCTATGCTCAATCCACTGGATTACTATTGAATACACATTTGTTTAGTTTAGAAGTACCGGGCACTCTTTTCCGTCATATTGCGAGGGTTTTTAACGAGGCCCCCAAAGTTATTTTTTCATATGTAATCTTTGTACTCCTTTGGTTGGCATGCCGCCAAACCCCAATTAATTAAAAGCGCATTCCTTTTGATTTAAAAAAAAGTTCTAATTAATCTAATTGAGCTTGTGACAATATTACAATATTATTGTGCAACGATAGCCAATAAATATCCTACAGGATATAACAACTTTTATGTTCAACCCTATTATAAGTACAATTAATGTAAATCCATTGAAAACAAAGTGAAAAGTCACAAACTTTAGGGTTTTGGGTTGATAAAGGTATTGGGATTAGTGATTTTGAATAGAAAGTGGATCGCATTTCACTTTCCAATAGCTTTGGTGGTGAAATGGGAGGATATTGGATTTGGGGAATTAGGGTTGCGAAATTGCAGTGAAAGTGATGCACACACAATGATCTAACACAAGAGGAGAATTAGAGAGATTTTCGGCGATCTACACCATTCTGCAAGAAATCTACCGCATCCAGCATTACGGCGGCAACGGCCAAGGCTCCCTGTCTCCATGTTCAAGCCATATTCAGATCTAAGGTCGATGTTTATTACATATACATTGAAAATAACACGTAAAAGACTTTCAGTACGAAATACTATTATTATACAAAGGTTTGTTCTTATCAACAGTCAAGAACATGCGCAATTTTTTGGATTCCATGCCCAAAATGAAGACTATGCTTGGTTGATTTTATAATATGTTGAATTCACCTATCCCCAAGGCCTATATTTAGATTTGGTAGGGGAATTCAACGAGAAGGAAAAGGAAATTTGGAGTGATGGCAGAGGAAATGCCTATATTTGGATTCAGCGGCTGTTAAAATTGGCAGGGGTTGTCGTTTTCACTGGTGGCTGTCAGATCCGACTTGGAGAGAGAGAGAGAGAGAGAGAGAGAGAGAGAGAGAGAGAGAGAGAGAGAGAGAGAGAGAGAGAGAGAGATGAGAGGGAGTTGAGAGGGAGGCTTGAGTGTTGGTATTAGGTTTTTTTTTTGTTGAATACACCTCATTATGAATAGAAATGAGAAGTTTTATTTACAATAAAATGGGATGCATTCACTGAAAATTGGGTGCAAATAAAATTTCGCTTTTGGTTTTTTAAGATTTTTGTTTTCTTTCTAATTAAAAATGTTATGAAGCAATTAAAATGATGGACATATGGGATGAAATCATGGGTGAACATGAGGAGACAGAGGACCGCCACCGGCCCCTGTAGATCTAATCTCCCATTGCTCTGCCGCCCCTCTCTCCTTGTGAGAGCCATCAAAGTTGAAAAGTTGAAATGATTGGCCTCCATTGCTGAGTTGCGATAAGTTGTCTCTTGTTTTGTTTTGTTTTGTTTTATTTTGAAGGTTTCGGATTCGGCGGGTTCAGATTTGACCCGATCTAGTGGCGGCTAGTGCAGTTTTCCGATTTCGATTGCTTGTTGGGCTTCGTGTTTCGCTTCTGCCATGCCTGGCCGGTTTTGTCTGTTGACCTGATCTAGTGGAGGCTGGTGTAGTTTTCAGATTCTGATTGCTTGATGGGCTTCGAGTTCTATGGAGCCTAATTCCTATCGGTAGAGTTGTCATCCACACCGAGCCGATCGGAGATCCTTGTCAAAATTTGGATTTCGCTCGTTCGCTTGAGCAGGCTTGGTTCTCTTTTGATAGGATTGCTTTCATCTGCCTTGTTACGGTATTACGTGATGTATGTTCTCGTGGATTATGAGGCACTCATTTTGTTGAGAGCCTTATTTCTTTGTACTCTTTTATCTATCAATATAATTTCTCTGACAAAAAAAAAAACATGAGGAGATAGAGAAATCTGGGACACACAATTCTATACCATTTTTCATAATTCATATGTAAAGCATTAATATTAATGGACATTAATTATCATTTGATTAGAACAATAATATCCATGGATCATGATTAAGATAAAAGTGATCTAATGAAATTAGATCAAGTCTGACCTTCCTCATCTCATATCACATACTAAAACAGGTCCTAATCTTAGGATCACCAAATGGAAATTGGTGAACCGGAAAGATTGGTATGCGTTATATTGTGAGTCCTATTATAAGTTTGATTACCAAAGTTTTAATAAACACATGAATCACCAGGGGTGGGAATGACTCCCGATATTTTCATTCCCACTCTTGATTAGTAAACACGTCCTAAAAAGAATAATCGGTCTCTAGATGATTCTGGGTGGGAAATTCTAAAGTTTTTTGGAGAACATTTCTCTATCAAGTGTAAACATTATTGACAATCCTTACGAGAACATAAACACAATTATCATAAGTAATATACATGAACATGAATAAGTATCAACCTTTATGTGAAGAAGTCATAATGAAGAGTGCGTAGCACTGAATCTTCTACACAGCTAAGAGGTTGATTCACTCTCTATGGGGCAAAGAACACGTTGAATCAGATTACTTAGTGTGTAGGGACCTTTGTGCTTATATATGGATGATTAGGTTATAATAGTCTTCCTATAAAAGACTAATGTACCGTAATCTCCTATTGGTGCATAAACTAAACATCCTAATCTGATCATAGAGACCTTATTTTGTATTAGGAAGTGATCTCTCCTTAATGATTTAGTATCCTACATCATTAAGATTATCAGAGATTGACATCATACCAGTTAGCCATTTACTTGATCCTTAAGTAATCAATAAGTGTTACATAACTAAATGTGACTTAGTGTCTACTTCTTACATCAAGATCTTCAACATAGATCATCGCGCCTCCATCTATAACATCAAAGTAAACCTTAAAAACATAAAACATGTGTTTTCTGCTTAATATTGAAAAAAGGAGGGAAAAGACTCTCAAATGCGTGTTCACCGTTTATATAATATATATGAGCAATTAAATTGAGACTTTCATTGACGTGTGTAGTTCAGCATGGTCCTTAAAAACAGCTTTAAATTACAAGCATCTATCGTGGACAATTACTGCTCGAACCGATTTACTTGCGTGTTCAAGTCTGCATTTAAAGACCGCACATGATCATACTGAGGTGAGGGCCACTGTTTTTTGTTTTCAACCTATACATGATATATACTTAAAACTCATCCTTAACACCCACCTAAACATGACTTGAATTATAACTTCTCCAATCCACTAGAGTTCAAAAAGAATTTTGTCTGTTATTGTAACACAAGGTACGAATTACTTTATGTAGCGCACATGGGAAATCACTACACCACTAATTTTCTTAAATATGGGTTCACGTCATATTTATTCTGTCTAGGATATCTGCTCTACCACTTTGACTCTTAGTTTGGTCGATAATTTCGGTGGCTATAAAAGTAACTTACAGTACTAAAATTTTATTAAAAAAATAACAAAAATTAGACTAAGATGTTTGGTACATACGGTTGCGGATGGGGATCCCCTACTAAGGCAAGGGGTATATGCTTATCGCGACTTCACCGAAATGAGTAAACAAAAAATGTCACCACAGCTAACTCAAAAAATTGTCTTGCAAGCATGAATGGCACTAAAAGGGAATAGAAGTAACAAATTTGAATACTTTGTTAGTCTAGGTTCTGTAGCCACACATGCATTTCCATTGTGAAGGGAAGCTTTGGAATTCAAAATTGTAAATGCATAAATACCATGCTAATGGTGTGAATGAGTAAAGATCCATAATCACATTGGAAACTGTCTATTTATCTACATGTGTCAAACAAAATAATAATTTCAAACAAATTTTAAGGTCATCATCATGACCCGACAGTTTGATTGATGCATAAACATTTTCAATTTGGTTTCATTTCTAGAAAGATAAATTAGAAAATGAATAGTTCCGAAGATTCGTTAATTACACAAAAAGGATGGGGAACATGAGATTATAAATGCACAACTTGTTGAGAATGTAGATGTTTATCACACATTGGAAAAGTAAGGGACCTTGCAAATGCTTATAAAGGAGTTGGGCTACTCCCCCCATTGTGAATTGGTTTTATGGTGTGATTCTTCATACTATAGTGCTATATATATTGTTAGGAAATTACACTTGCTCAATAACATACTTGTGTTGAGAATGTGGATGAAGAACCACACCATACAAATAATAATGAACACACATACATATATATAGCTTGAGCAACTTATTTAATTTAGCAAGTGACAGCTAATTAATATATTGAGCAAATGGAGAGAGGGCCTCCTAATCTTGATGATTAGCCGTGCTTAAGGTGTTTAAAGCCTTTCGTTGTTTCTGGGTTTCGGATGGAGCTTTCACGTCGGTTGCCAATCCAACTGCTTGGAGAAATCGGATAATGTACCAAGTGAAGTCAATCTGCCACCATTCAAGACCATGTCGAGCTGAGTAATCGAAAGCATGGTGATTGTTGTGCCAACCTTCTCCAAGCGCAAACAATCCCAGCCACCTAATCAACAACATTTTGAAATATAGATAATTATAAGTAGAAGATTCAGTTCGATTCATTTTAGTAGCCACAAGAGGTGAATTAATTAATTGACTTAATTAGGTTTAGTGAATAGACGTACCAATTGTTCCTTGAATTGTCACTACTCTGATAAACTTGTTTCCCCCACATGTGGCCAGCCGAATTCACTAGCCAAGTAGAGTGGAACAAGCATACCATCCTAACTCCCTGCAAAAGCCAAAGTTTTTGAACTCTTACAAACTAGAGATGATTAGAAGCACGAACTTATATTGTGTCAACGTTTTTGATCAACATTAATGTGTGATAATATTTTATTTGTTTCTGCATGAATGCATTCTTTACGTTTATTAGAGGGTAGGGTAAAGACACTACTGACCATTCCCCAAACCACGAAGGGAACTCCTCCAATGGCATATAGTAAACTTCCAACTAGAACAATCGAATGTAGAAGAAAAGTACGATGAAGAAACTGATAGAAGGGCTGCCGTTTCAAATCTTCAACGTTCTTCAGTCCTCCATACTGCAAATGCAAAATTTTTCTCGATTAAAAAGTGTAAAAAAAATGAGTTTTTATTGATCAAAGGAAGAGAAAGAGAGTGTATATATAGCTAGTTGACTGTGTTTTTACTTTTCCAAACCGATAGCTGCTATCAAGGATCCAACCCATGTGACTAAACCAAAAACCTTCAATAGGGCTATGAACATCCTTCAATGTATCGGTATACTGGTGGTGGTACCGATGCGAGCTCACCCATTCTATTGGACTACCCTGCAAACCGCATACACGATCAACATATGCAAACATTAATATTTTAGCCGAATATATAACCAATATGTCATGTAATGTTGCTACAAGGATCGCATATACCTGAAGTGATAGAACCCCGCAATAGGCAAACAAGTATTCGAGCCATTTGGGAATGCGAAAGCTCTTGTGAGCGAGATGTCTGTGGAAGGACAGAGTCACTCCAAAGCCGGTGACGGCATAGAGTGCGCAAGCCACCCAAAATGCAGGCCAAGTGAAATGGAATGGTGCAATTAGACAAAGGCAATGCAGCACCAAAAATATAACCGCCGTGACAATGTCTAGTACGTTCCGTTTTCTGCCCCAAAATTCTCCACATGGAAACATTACAATCTTCACATAAAGCCCCATCTTGATCTTCTTCTAATAAGTGTATCTGCTCGAACCAAGAGATGTATGGAAATGATTTTGAGTTTGGAGTAAGACTGGAGCCATTGCATACATATATATATATATATATATATATATATATAGGCAAAATTTAGGGCCCGTTTGGTATCCCAGCTGCCAATCTAGCACTTAATGCTTCGCTTCTTTTGTCAAGAGTAAGTGGGTTTGACTTCCCGGGAGTACCTAATTGGGGGCAATGTGGCGTGAAAGTGTGCTTGATTGATTCAACATTTCTTTGTATCAGTTTGAACTGTATCGTTACCAATAACACAGTATTGAGGCGTATGCTCACTGATAATTTAGTACAAAAATGTGATGAATTTTTTGTATTTTTGGCCTTCTCAATATTCTTAGACTATATATATTACGAATACAAAATTTTCAGACCTAGAAACCTTAACTTGGTCACAGTTTGGTCGACTTTATTTGAACCCCTCTCTTTTGAAGTGAGGAGCTGATTTTGGAACACCCTTTTCACCTCTAGCGCACCACCTCTTTTATTTTGGGCGTTGAAATGAAATAGTGGAATCAACAGATGTGATTAAAGAGCTGTGTGCTAAAGTTGAAAAAAAAATATATGTGAAAATCGCTTTCTTTTAGGACATTAACCAATAAAGATCTAAAAAATCAGAACAATATATATAAAATCGCACACGATGGCGCGACAGCCGGAGTTGAGAATTTGGCAGTCTAATTAAAAAATTTTATCGGGGCTCTTTAATAATTTTAAAAAATTATAGCAATTAATTTATGTATCAAATGTTTTATCAATAAAAGATAAATTTGAATCTAAAATTATAACAAACTAAATTCATACAAAATGTATATTAATAAAGTCATAGAAATTTTTTAAGAAAAAATCAACAAATTAAAAACCTCTAACTTAGTAATAATATGATACAACGCCAACCAACAAAGCCGCACAGGAAAACCTTTCTCCTTGCAAAATAAATATAATTTTTTTATTTATTAAATATATAATACTTTGAAAAAGAAAATTATTGGGACCCTCAACGGCGACTCTAGTGGAGCTTATGGGCCACGTAAACAGGTGCGGCTACAATTCGTGATTGACATATCAATACGGATATGGAGGCTCTTGAGAAGCTTGTTGGTTGGTAATTCGAAAATAAATAGGGTGTGCTAGCTGAACTTCTAGACAAATTTCTATCAAAGTGTGGACATAGTTTTATTCATTCTAGCTATAACAGATTTCCTATACCTATTGTATAGAGATATCCTCCAAAACACCCCCATAAAACACATAGCTGATCACTTTGGACTCCGTATCATATCTTATATGTATCACATGATCAGTGGTTATTAAAACCATGAATCATCTCTATTTCATAGATATAGGCCTAGCAGCTACTTTGCTAATTTCACCATCATTTCCCAAGCCACTTGCAACTTTAATCAACAAGCGAGTGGTACTACTCGTGTACATGACCGGAAGATTTGTGGAAATGTTGAATGCCGTGGTACAACTGCCATGCTTTCGATGCCAACTTTTAAACTAATTTCAGTTCAAAGAACCTCTTAATTAATGTAAATTTATTATTTATCAGTCTATTAATGTTTATTTTTACAATTCGAAGTATGATTACAAATTATTTTCCTTGTTCAAAATTTTGTCCTATTCTGATTTGTTCTATCAAGATATTAATGAGACTCCTCTTATACTATTAGGCTATCCATTGCTTCTCATAAACTGAACAAACTTTCATGACCAAAAGAATTAGAACACTTGAGTCTCGATTATCCATGATTATTCTTTTTTTTTTGGTGAGGACATTATATTATATTTTTATCAAACATGCGAGAAATTGGTAGTTCATTTGATTGAGAGTATTGATCATTTCCGTTTGCCTTCTCTCAAAAGTCGCTTGTGTATAAAAGAAGGATTAATGAGACATTATCCAAAAAAAAATTACAATAATTAGATTTGTACCCAAACAAATTTTTTTTTTATTGAATTAAACTCAAATTTGAATATGGATGCCACATAGGGTTTGAAAATAGCCAAGTCTCTCTATAATATTTACAAGTATGCCATTCTAATTAATTTGAATTGGTTAAGATATTAACTTAATTTCATAAATTCTTTTATTTGGTCAAAACAATTGAATGAAAAGTGATTATTAATTATAGAGACAAAAATTCCGTATTTGCTCAATTGCTCTACTAACCAGGTGGTTTTACACTGATAGTTTTGTACAGATGTTCCTTGGTTTAATAGGTTCTTTAAGTTTTTGCTTAATGGCTCTACAATAACATGTGGTTTCACTTCATAAATGTATTCGGCTATATAATTTTACCTGTTTTTTAGGTGGATTGGTTAAAGTATTTTTAATTTGGGTATGTTTAGGGGTAATGTGGATTGGTTAAGGTGACTACCATTTTATTCTTAGGTGGGGAACTTTAGGTGACTTCCATTTTCGCGGTTTCATCCTCATTGTATGCGAGGTAGAGGAAGGAAATGAACAAGGTGGAGAAGGAAAACACGACATAAAAAAAATAAGAAATCAATTTTCATTGATCTCTAACAAATCGGTTACATTTTAAAAAAACTTCAGAAAGTTAATAAGGGCAACTTAGGAAGACAAAATTTATAATATAGAAAGTTACTGAGGTGGAATCTACTCATAGGATTCAATCACAAAGAAAAACATACCGTGGGTTTTAACTTGAATAAAATAATTGTTATGGATTTATGTCTCATATGTATCCTTTTTTCGCGCAAGCAGATAAACCTAAATTTCAACAATTCCAAATCTGAGTGAAATTTTTGTTAACAAATATAGAAGAATCGAACGGAAAAATTGATTGAACAGGAAAGAAGTCTGCGTTGGTAAACGGATAAATTGTTGCTGGATCATTTTCTCCACCCCAGGATAATCAAATAGTCAAAATGCAGATTAATGATTCTTGACGTTGAAGCTGTGGTTGGGGTAGGTAAGTATGATGCAGTGTCTTGAAATTAAGAGGGTCCGAAATTAAATACCATACAGGCCCGCCGATACTTTTTCTTCGCCATGTACATGTGGTGGATGTGTGGTTTAAACTTTAAAGTCAATGCACTATTTATGATCTCAGCATTTGTCTTCCAACCCCCACCAGTGTTATGGTTGATTTTCTGATGAGAGTATTATGGTTGATTTTTTAATAAGAATGTTATGGTTGATTATCCGAATATTCCGATTGATTAGACTTTTTGTTTTTTTTTGCTTTTGTCATATATTTGTAGTTGACGCGTTTAATTGCTATTGTCATATGTTTCGTACTCGTATTAAACTGGTTTTCGGATTTGAATGTGCAAATTTGGATTCTCCTTTCATTTTCTCATAAATAAACAGCTTGGCAATTAATTATGGGAAATTATCCAAAATAAGTCAAGTGGCCAAATTCTATTCCAAAATAGAAAGCGGGCAGCGAACAGTTCTACACTAAATAATTACTATCCACAATATACAATTAAATTTCTGGGTACTCAAAGTATGATTGTAGTTTACCATAGTGTAGTCGTAGTCCACCGTAGTGTAGTCGTAATCCATTTCTGAAACAACAAATTACTATTTATAATTTGCATATAGTATCTTATAGTATGCATGTAATCTCTTATAGTACGCACGTAGTCTCGTATAGTTTTCGCATTGTCCACTCTATAACTAGGCAATTTCACACCATTCTTCTCCTCCAAACTTTGTCGTCATCGTCATCTTTGTGAAATCAAACAGGCAACAATGGCAGCCTCTGCAACTCTGTCCCTTTGTTCTGCCTTCTCCACCCACTGTGAACAATTCGGTCATTTGCCCCATATAAAACTCATTGTACTCCAAAGTCTTGCTATAGAAATTTTCATGCCAATCTTATGGCGGAAGGTAAAGCCCCAACCCAATACCCGCCTCCCTCGCCGCCGCCGTGGGATCGCAGACAACATCGTCGGCGCTGCTCCTCCATGGGCTAAACCTCACTGAGTAGTTGGTGTACTCAGTGGGCCACAAGTAAAACCTGTCGTGGTGCTTCACAGTGAGAATCACCCGTGAAAAGCCTGAGTCTTTGGCGACTTGGACCCACTAAGTCGCGTTGAGTTGGGCCGGGTTGAAGACTAAGGGGCCAACGTGGTCAGAGCGCCACTCGGAGTCGGTGAAGGTGTTGGGGCCGAAATGGAGGAACATGGCCATGTGGCCAGGGGGGGGGGGGGGGGGGGGAATGTGGGGAGGGGCAATCGCTTCCAATTCGGAGGCTAATTGATTGGCTTGTGTCCAGTTGGTTCACCCATCAAAATCGATTTGGTTAATTGGAATGTTTGATTTCGTTGAGCTGAGGAAACACATAAGCTTGGAAGTCTATTAGTTTCATTTTGATACCCAATGTTAACGAGTTAAGTTAGTCGTGTTTTTGCTCGTATTTGTGCACCAATTTATTCGGTGTTGTTTTTCTGGTTATGCGTGTAGGTCAGTGAGTAGATTGTCGCCTTCTTCTTCTTCTTCATCGTTGTCTCCACTCCGCCGCCATCCTACGGGATCTTCTTCTCGTCGTCTCCACTCCGTCGCCGTCCTTTGATATCTTCTTCTTGGCCTTGGGCTTCTTCTCCACCACAGCCACCGCCACCGCCACCGGATTGGAACGAACTTTCACAGAGAGGAAATTCTGGGATTTTGATATAAGGGACTTATAGTGTAATTAGGCAATACTTGTGAAGGGGCTTCTAGTGCAATTAGGCAATATGTTTGCCTAATTTGACAATGAATGTGCTGACCCAACAATATGGAACAAAATTTCCCCCATTAGCCTATTATAGATGATTTCCCATTAATTATCGAGTATCGGCCCTTCCATTCACTAATCGGACCTCTTTATTTGCTAAACTTTTGGGCACTGGCCATGCAAAATTTTTGGCCCAAACACTTTGTGAACCAATCCAACAACTTTTTGTGTTCTTGAAGAGAAGTAAATATCTTTCCTACGTTTGTTCTACACAAAATTATTATTTTTAATCAAAAGAACTGTAACTTCATACATATCTAGACTTGGCATCGCACTAAATAAAGAGTAAAATATAAGGGAAAATAGAACTAAAGTCTCGTTAAAAATCTCACGGTGAAAAATTATTTCACACAGAATAAAGACAATTTTCTTGACTATCTCATAAGACTAAAGATAGATTCCACCCAAATAGTTTACCATTCCACTGAATAATGATCATCAATGAAGCTATCCAATGTGAGTACATACTATTTTTATTTTTTTTGTAAAGAAATGATAGTCTAACCGGAATTACTGAACACGATGAGAATTAAAATCTGCTGAGCATCGGGATACCGAACCGAAGCATACATATAAAATATATATATATATATCACGAAGCCTAATTTAGAGTAGGAGCTCTTACCAAAAACTACTATATGAGTGTTTCTCTTACCAAAAACACTACTTTACTTTTTTTCTTACAATTTAATACTACTTTTACTATTTGATACCAAACCAAAGCCAACAAGCCCACCACAACCTACGAGAGTGAGGCTCACGCGCCCACATCCTTCAAATTGAAGGAACGCATCCTTCAAGTTGAAGGAACTGTTCCTGTACATTATGAAAGAATACATCCTTCAAATTGAAGGAAGTGTTCCTGTACATTCTGGAACTGTTCCTTCAAAATTTGAATTCAAATTTGAAGGAACACATCCTTCAAATTGAAGGAAATGTTCCTGTACATTCTGAAGGAAGTGTTCCTTTAAAATTTGAATTCAAATTTGAAGGAGCACATCCTTCAAATCAAAGGAACACATCCTTCAAATCGAAGGAACACATCCTTCAAATTGAAGGAAGTATTCCTGTACATTCTGAATGAAGTGTTTCTTTAAAATTTGAAGGAACACATCCTTCAAATTGAAGGAACACATCCTTCAAGTTGAAGGAACACATCCTTCAAGTTGAAGGAACACATCCTTCAAGTTGAAGGAAGTGTTCCTGTACATTCTGAAGGAAGTGTTTCTTTAAAATTTGAATTCTAATTTGAAGGAACACATCCTTCAAATTGAAGGAAGTGTTCCCGTACATTCTGGAACTGTTCCTTCAAAATTTGAATTCAAATTTGAAGGAACACATCCTTTAAATTGAAGGAACATATCCTTCAAATTGAAGGAAGTGTTCCTGTACATTATGCAATACATCCTTTAAATTGAAGGAACATATCCTTCAAATTGAAGGAAGTGTTCCTGTGCATTATGCAATACATCCTTTAAATTGAAGGAACATATCCTTCAAATTGAAGTAAGTGCTATTTCAAATCGAAGGAAGGAAGACATCGTTCAAAAATGAAGGACCACATCCTTCAAAATTGAAGGATGTCGAGCGTGAGTGTGTAAAGTTGTGTAAAGTTGACTTTAAAAGAGTACAACCCAATTAAAAATCAACATGTGTCAAAGTAGTAGTGAATTGTAATGTTTAAAGTGAGGTAGTGTTTTTGGGTATTTTGGTGTTAAAGTAGTAGTGAATTGTAATTTTCTCTTTAGAGTAGGGGATTAGCGGCGATCTTGCTTTTGAGAACCTTTCGTCGCTTTTGGGGCTCACTTGGAAGTTTCACATCAGTTGCCAATCCAATAGCTTCGAGGAATCGGATCACGGATCAAGTGAAGTCAAATTGCCACCATTCGAGACCTTGCCGAGCTGAGTTCTCAAAAGCATGGTGATTGTTGTGCCATCCTTCTCCAAGTGCTACTATCCCCAACCACCTAATTACAAGTAATTAAAAGTCCATTAATTAATATGTAGACAAGGAACACTTAATAATGTATTTTACCCCAATTAATGAAAGATGTACTTTATATGAACCGTACCAATTGTTCCTCGAGTTATCACCAGTGTAATATCCTTGTTTTCCCCAGACGTGGCCGACCGAATTTACTAGCAAAGTGCCATGGAGAACGATCACTACCCTCAATCCCTGCAATCATTAATTAATTCATTAGTTGATAAATAGCGATATTGGAGTGGACGAAATCAAACGTTGATAAAGCCACCAAAGGACTAAGAGATCACTTTAATTTGGTTAGCAAACGTTAAGACACATATATACGTACCTACCTTGTGACAACAAATATATAAGTGTGTTGTTTACATATGTGTATGCCAATTAATTAACAAGAGAGCTAAAGGAATTGAAGAAATCTCACCAGACCCCAAACCAAGAAAGGAAGTCCGCCAACGGCATAGAGTAGACCTCCCACTAGAACAACTGAATGCACAACATGAAGTACGATGAAGAAACATATAGAACGGCTGGCTTTTCAAATCTTCGACGTTCCTTAGTCCGCCATACTGCCAAGTTTTTTCCCATTAGTTAGTCTACAACTAGAGAACCATATATATATAGTGTGCATAGATATTGCGTACGTAGATCTTTTTTTTTTTTTTTTTCTTTTACCTTTTCAAATCGAGAATTGCTGTCGATGATCCATCCTATGTGACTATACCAAAAACCCTCAATAGGGCTGTGAACATCCTTTGTTGTGTCAGTAAATTGGTGGTGGTACCGATGCGAGCTCACCCATTCTAAAGGACTCCCCTGCGAACCCGAAACACAATTACCATGAAACAAACATCGTATACAATACAAATATACAGCCTATGGAAAAGAGAAAAGAAAAACCGTTAAAAGATGAATCTTGTACACGTACCTGAAGTGAGAGAACCCCGAAATAGGCGAACAAGTACTCGAACCATTTCGGAATCTTGAAGCTCTTGTGAGAAAGGTTTCTATGGAAGCACAAAGTGATTCCCAAACCGGTCAGAAAAAAAAGTCCAAAGGCAACCCAAAATGCAGGCCAGCTGAAATAGAAAGGTGCAAACAAGGCAAGGCAATGCATAGATAGAAGAACACTGGCTATTACTATGTCTTGTAAGTTCCATTTTTTGCCTAGAAATTCTCCGCAGGGCATCATCACAAGCTTCACCCATGACCCCATTTGTGTAAACTCTACGAAGATGAGTTTTGAGTTTGGACAAATAGTGAGGTCCTTGTATATATACTACATATATTATGTGTGTGTGTGAGGGAAGAGGTTTCTCTATTTCAAAGTGGGTGAACCACTTTTGTTCCACTTTCATTTTTTTAACATCTTCGAAGATTTATGTTATGATCTAAACCATTCATTTTTTTTTTATTGTCTAGCAAAGATCATCCTTGCAAAAAAATCATTCAAATCCGTAATAGTTCGGTTATCAAACAATGAAACATAGCCGAATCGATTTTATAAAACATAACCGGGTCTTTATATAACCTAAAAAATCACGGATTTGAATGATTTTTTGCAAGGATGATCTTTGTTAGACAATAAAAAAAGTGAACGGTTTAAATCACAACATAAATCGTCAGAGATGTCGAAAAAATGAAAGAGGAACAAAAGTGGTTCACCCACTTTGAAACAGAGAAACCTCTTCATTGTGTGAGGGGGGTGGGGAAATAATTTTATATTATTTCATAAAGACAAGTAGTTAACTAATATTATTTATTGAAAGGTGTGGGTCTTCAGACGGTAGATGGGTAACTTCCAAGCCAATTGAGTGTCATGGTTTCTACTTTAGTCCACTGTGACGATAGATGGGTTGGGAGTTGAAAATAGCTTAACTTCACTACTGAATAAACCAAATCTGTATTAAAGGTCACCATATTCCAGATAAGTTATAAGTATGCTCATTTCCAACTTGGAAGCACTGTACCTCTGAATAAACCATATGGTCACCATACGTATTTCAGATAAGTGTTAAGTGTGAGGAAGCGTCAAAGGGGTGATCCATATGACGTTGGATACCGGCCCGGAGACGTACCGTTGGGAGTCTCTATCGATGTCAACAAAATCCAAGTCAAAAGGATAAAAGCGATGCCCGCATTAGAAAAGGGGATTCAGAGTCGCAGGGCTACCTATCACCTTCTTTGGTTTTTCCACCTGCGCCCTCGAATTGAAAATAAAGAAGATTGGCCGTCGCTGGTTTTTCCAATATGTATTCCACGACAAAACTGAGTGAAACTTGGTAAAAAAGAAGTGTACACTTTGATGAGGAACGACGCTTCTTGTCTGTTTTTCTTCAAACTCCCAATATTCTGTTTTCGCCCGCAGCTACTAACAGGGTCTTGGTTCATTTAAGGTGGACAGAGTCGTTGGTAACTAATAGTGTCCAAAAATTACTAGTAAGGATGAATACAAATCATTGAAGTTCATATGTCCTAACCGTTGATGCCATAAAGCAGTGGTCTTATCGGTCACAGAGTGACAGGTCACCTTGCTAGCCAGGGTTTGGCTATCAAGAATATAGCAGTTGTCGTTAGATCTGCCTGTCCTGACAAGATCCTGACCCTTGCTATCAATAATCCTACAACTTTTTGTTGACATGCAGACTTCCTCAGCCCACTGATCACACAGGTGTGATACACTGATTAGGTTGGACTTAAGGCCTTCGACGTACCTTACATTTTCAAGGACTGGTAGACCCGGCAATTTAACACTACCTTGATCAGTCATCTCGGCAGTTTCACCACCTCCAAATTCAACACGTCCACCATCACGGTTTTTAAAATTTACAAAGACCAGTTGGATCACACATATTCAAAACAGACAAGGCAACAAGACAAGTTTCATTTTTCTTTACCCACTTCTTTCGAGAAGCACTGGGTGATTGGGAAGATGACTCAACAAGTTTTGCTATTCTGGGTACTTCAACTAGCAGTAAATTAACCTGTTCTCTGAGTGAATTATTGTGACCAGTCACACTCTTGTTCTTCAGCTTATTACATTTTGGCCTAATGTGACCAGTCATCCCACAATGATGGCATGTAGGCACAAATCTGGTTCGTGAAGGAGCAGTCGAACTAGAAGACACTTGAAGACTCTTTTTGTTAGTGCTGACTCTAGGTTTTGGTGCAACAGACATGACAGATGATTTAGATAAAGTGCTTCAGTTGCTTTTACAAACTTAGTTTGTGAAGTTGAGGGACCAGACCCGTCAACTACAAAACCTAGACCAGTCCTATCATTGTGACTAATCCCAACATTAAGTATCTTGTCTAACTTTGCCGAACCAATTGACAGATCATTAACCTTCTCTTGCAGCGATTTATTGTATCCAACCAAGTAGACATTAGATTGCTTGAGTGACTCAACTTCTTCTTTCAGACTCTTACTATGCATGAGATTAATGTCATTTTCCGAAATGCAAAGTTGATGTCTAAGATCTAGATTTTTCTTCTTAACCTTTTCATATTCAACACATATCTGTGAATACATGACTTCAAATCTAGACATAGATTACTGGTCATCTGCACTCTTCCTTTCTCTATGTGAATGACCGGTCTCGTAATCCTATAAAGCGAGACAGAGTGCAACCTTTTCCAGTTCCAACTCATTACAACGCTTTTTCAGCTCAATGCAATCAGCCTTGATCACCCAAGATTCATCAAACAAGGCATCATACATTTCACACATCTTCCCATAAGTCTGATTCTCTGGGAGAGAGTCATAATCATGAAAAACAAGACAATACATCTCAGGTGACTGGTCATCATCAGTCATGTGTCGTGAACCCAACTCGGATTCCTCACCCACTGAGTTGTGATCAGAAATTCTAACAACAAAGGCAATCTCATCATCTTCATTATTAGAAGAAGAGTTAGAGTGAAGTGATTCCTCATCCTCACTATCACTCCACGATGTTTTCAAGGCCTTATCCTTGCCTTTGTATGACTTCTTCCTATTGTTAGCACAATCAACAGAAATGTGACCAGTCCCACCACAAGTAAAACATTTAATCAGACCCTTCTTGAACTTGTTATCTCTAGACCCTGAGTTCCTTTCAAATTTCTTTTCATTGGTCATTTCACCTTGAGGTTTGAACTTTGACTCTCTAGAATAACTTGTACTACCCTTCTAAACCTTTTCACAAATAGTGCCATATCATCATCCACAGAAGATGACTGGTCAGACTTGGAACTCTTGGGTTCTAGGTGATCAGTCACACTCTGCAGTGCAACACCTTTGTCCTTTTTGTGCATACTCTCTTCCAGTTTTAATTCAAGTTCATAGGTTTTCAATTTCCCAACAAGTTTAGGAAGCTTTATGTTAGACATGTTTTGACATTCTTTGATTACGGTCTTCTTCGTAGAAAACCTCCTAGGCAACACCCTTAGGATTTTTTGTATAACCGTAATTTCTGAAATTGGTCATCGCCTCATTGGTGACACTCTCAAGTCTGAGATAAAAATCCGAGAAGCTCTCAGAATCGGTCATTCGGAGTTCCTCAAACTAGGACAGAACCATTTCAAGTTTTAAATCCCTCACCTGGTCATCACCCTCATGAATGACAAGCAATTATCCCAAGCTTCCCTAGCTGTTGTACAATGTTGAATATGTGAATAGTGTGCACTGGATACAACAACAGTTATGGCATTCCTAGTTTTCTTATTTGCATTAGACGCATTAACTTGGACCTGTGTCCAGTCATCTCTTGGAACGTTCTCTCTCTCACCGTCAACAATTCTAAACGGAGGTCGTCATTCAATAGACAAATACTGGAATGCAAACTCATCATATGCATCAAGAAAAATCTCAAATATATCATGCCAGGCAGCATAGTTTGTGCCATCGAAGTAGGGAGGTGAATTCACCGAACCAGCTACTCGATCTCTTTCCATGACTAGACCCCTAACCAACCAGTCCCTAGACTGGCTTTATGTATATCTAAATAGGACGATTTTTAACAGTCGTCTATATCCAAATTAACGACGGTTTTTGATATAAAACCGTCGTCTAATACCCCCCAGAAATCAGAAAAAAAAAAAAAAAAAAAAAAAGGGTTAACCGTCGTCTTTAAAGTAGACGACGTTTTTTAAAATAACCGTCGCCCCACGGTTGAAATGACGACGGTTTTTGAAATAAAACCGTCGTTTATGTGTACGAAATACGACAATTTTTTTGAAAAAATTGTTGTCCGTGTATTGTAAAGACGACGTTTAGTCATAAAAAGGTCGTCTGTATATTTGGTAGACGACGTGTTTATTCAAATAACCCTCGTCTATATAGTTGAATTTTGTTTGAAACTGTCGATTATTTTCTGTTTCCATTACTGTTCAAATGGTCAGCCAATTGGTTTTCCTGAAAAAATGCAGCATTTTTGCAAGCAACAACCTGATCCTTTCCAGTGCACAATCAAAAATAATTGAAACTAGTATATATATATATAATGCTACCAATCTGTTGAACAAGCTTCAAGTTCAAAAAAATTACATGTAAGTTGTGAATCCCTAACACAAAGCATCCCTGAAGAGATTTCATATTCTCCAAACCTAATCAACTTGAAAACTAGGCAGAGCTAGCAGGTAGACCCAAAAAACAGTTCCAGAATTGGATACCCAGAAAAATTACCTAAGTACTAAAGCCATCAGCCTACTGCACATAACATTGAACGAAAACTGCCCACTCATTGCGAACTTCATCAATGTCGTCTTGGGTGTATGACAAGTTTGATTTGCCTCCCCACTGATCTATAGAGGGAAAAAAAATGCTTAAAAGCTGACATTCCATATCTAGCTATCTACATATATAATCTAGGCACTAGTATGTATACTGATCATCAATCATATTGGAATCAAGCTGATTATGCATATAATTAATTACCTTGGATACAAAGTCTATTTCTGCAACAATTTCTGACACACCCCGCCCAGAAAAGTAGGGCCTGAGAGTGCGGCCATCACCGACACGTGGTGACGAAGCCTTAAACAACTAACAACCACAAATAAACGGAAGAAAAAAAAATACAAGAAATAATATCAGAGCATCTATACAGCGGAAGGAACAAGTTTACACAAGTCAGACTAACAACAGAAGACAAAGAGACTCCCACTCTTTGTGACACAGAACAGAGCTACCTGACTCTTTCCGCTCGTCTCGGTGGTGCACAACAGTATCAGGTCTTGAGGGGGCGTAAAAACAAGGGTGAGTGGACAGGGAAAATAAATGTCAGTGTAAAACAGTTTAAAACCATTTAATAACCCCCACAGTTAAAATAGTAATATACCAGTATACCAAACCAAACATGCAGCAACAACCAAATACACCACTTGATTGGGGCCGATAAACAATCACAACAATACTAATGCACTTTACATTGGCAAGGAGACTATATTAACATGCCAAGGTACCCGCTTCCCCTGCACAGTACACTCCATATATGACTAGGGCCTCAAACCGATGACAATGCATATGATTAGGGCCTCGAACCCATGATAATGAATATGAATAGGGCCTCGAACCCATAACAATGAATATGAATAGGGCCTCGAACCCATGATAATGAATATGAATAGGGCCTCGAACCCATAACAATGAATACGAATAGGGCCTCGAACCCATAACAATGAATATGCAAGTATCCCAGTAATATGCCACTAACTATACTAAAAACCATTAACAATACAGCACCAACCAACTAGCATAACCATCTCAAGTATATACATATATAGCATCCTCCAAAACGATACAACCATCAAGGATCCAACAATCACATCATCATATCATAAATGCATATATATATACGTAAACATAAATATAAAGCATGCTCAAACAATACTTTAAAACCAAAACCCGTCCACTCACAGTGATACCGAGCGATCGTAGTCGTTGTCATCCGTAGGCTTGGGTTGGTTACGCTGGTTCCTCGGGAACTGATCACCTAACAAGCCCAGAGTCATAATAATTAATAAACGAAACCGAGCGAATAACCATAAAACCCTAATTCTCCATGTTATGCTCAATTGGGGTTTAACCGTAACTTGGATGGTGAAACGGAGCTCGCCATCGGATCCAGAACATCGTTTCCACACGGAAAAGTGGTCGGTCAACGCTAGGGCTGACGTCAGCATTGGCGTGCTGACGTGGCCTGACAGCAGCTGACGTGGCAGCCACGCGGCACTGACGTGGCGCCGATGTGGCACCCACGTGGCACACACGTGTTGCTGATGTGGCTTCCATGAGGTGCTGACGTCATCATCGGTGATCTTTATATCAAAACGCATCTATGGAAACCAAGGAATCCAAAAATCCAACTTTCGTGACTCACCTCTCACTCTGCTGGCCGGAATCTCGCCGGAAAGCTCGCGGATTCCGTTGAGCTCGTTGCCGGTGTTCCCGATGGCTGCTGGCTCCGATCCTTGGTGCTCCGGCTTCGTCTCGGCGAGGGGAAGAAGATGCCGGTGGTCGCCGGCCCGATCCGTCGCCGGTGAAGGGTCAACGGCGTTGGCTTCCTTGGCGGTTTTGGGCGAGTTCGGGTTTCCCTTTTGGGAAACTTGGGTTGGTTTGGGTTTTTAAAGCCCAGGCCGGCTTCCAGAACTATCCAACAGCTTCCACCCAATCACGGGCTGCCACGTGGCAGTCCCACTACACCACAATTCCGTTTTTCGTCCGTAACTTCTTTGATACAACTTGAAATTCGATTCCGTCTTCGCGGATGCATTCGTATCATCGAGCTCTCCGCATAGAGTCCAATATCGAACATGAAATTCCTCAACGTTCAGAAGTGAAATGTTTGACCAATAAGGGTATTTTGGCCATTTCACTATTTTTGGGGAATTTTTCGGAACGGGTCGTATCAATTTCCTTCATATATCGCATTACAAAATAGCCACACTGCTTTTTGTCAGGTTGCATTGGAATGCCCTAATTAATGCATATATGGTATTAGTCCAATATATATCTATATTAATTATAACACAGCACCTGTAACTGGCAAGTAATTAGAGAAAAGAATATATCCTACCGCCAAGTTTTTCCACACAACAAATTGATGCACTTGCTTAATCTTCTCTGCCGGCAGATTGACATGAGCCTTGGCAGTTTTGATCCCACTATATGAATAGAAAAAGGATATTAGGATTGTTACGTACCACAAACTGTAATCAAGTTCTCACATTCAGTAGCCTAATATGTATGACTTACCTATCCACAACCATTCTCCACTCATCACACCCCAAGCAGCGACTCAAAGGATCCATGAAATAGACAATTGCTTTGTCCACGTTTATAAGCGTCAACGTCCAATGAAAGCTGCAAAGTATGAACTGTAAGATAGCCCTCTAAAATATTTCTCCATTATATGCAATTCCCAGGGACAATAAACCATAGTAAAATAGCCAAAAAAGGTTTTCTGCATAAGAACTGCAGAAATGGTTTTCAGCTATTTTACTGCAGTATTCTTGATGGATTCTAAGTTATCTAAGAAATTCCAACATGAACATATATATAACACAGAACAATAGAGACAACTATCATCCAAGGTTGAAGTTTTACCCTGAGTTAAAAGGCACTAAAAAATGCTGGCCCTGTTAGAGAATCGCCTATGTGGCGTGCCCTATCATCCATATTTCCACAACCTTGTGCACCAATTCTAACGGGGTCAATGAAACCAAACATCTTTAAGATATTGGACTTTTTCAGCTCTTCATAAAGGAACCTATTAATATATAGAACAAGTCAGCAACATATGACTATATATATAATGACTAGAATAATGAAACTCTCATATACCTCATAATGACTACATTTACCTCATATACCTCATAATGACTATGCAATTAGCTGATATCTCATCCATGTTAGCGAAACTCTGAATCTCTGTACACCGAACATACGCCTTACGCACATAGCCAATACTTCCTTTTCTAACATGAAGTGGATTGAATCATCAGTCAAAGGACTAGCCGCATACCCCTGTAGTATTTTTAAGGATGACGGCATTGTTTGTTTCTTTGAAACTAGTTCATTCAGCCAGTCATTCTGTTTTCGCGGTTGTGTTTGTTAACACAAAGTAGCATCATGAATGAACTCCACTGTTGTAAATGGCCTAAACTTTTAAAATTAAAACTTTTTCGCGGTTGTGTTTGTTAACACAAAGTAGCATCATGAATGAACTCCACTGTTGTAAATGGCCTAAACTTTTAAAATTAAAACTTGATGGAATGACTTGATTACCTCCTTGATTGAGGTTACAATAAGAGCTTTTGGCCATGCAACAACACAGTCCAAAGCATTTGCAACGATATATTTTTCACCTTTCACCGGACAAGGTAGACGAGCAAAGTCATCAATCGCTTTTTCAATTATTACTAGAAAACAATCTTCTCCCAAAGGAACCGACTGGATACTTGGATTTGCATCATCAGTAACAACAATTCTTCCATGAGCAACAACATGATCTATGCACACCACAGCCAAACCACATTTCTTCCCCTGCACATAATCAAAACTAGCTCATTCAAAAAACACAGCAATATCCATAAACCCAAAAACCTTCATATAAACCCAAAAACTCATACAGAATACCAGTAAACCAGAAACTAACTTACATAGCAAGCAAACATTAACAAGTATATCCCAAAATACATAAAGCATGTGAATTACTAACCTTATTGGCTACTGGAACCATTTTTGGAGGATCTTTGTCAGCAAATTTGAGTTTTGTGGCAATCCTTGGTTCCTTTGGGACATCATCTTTCAAACTGCAGCTTGCTTTTTCAGATCCAACACTTGGGGGCGTAACAGGGTTACCTCCAGCTGCCATGAAGTTGGCCTTGAACTCTATTAATATTTGTTGCCAAACAGCATGCTCTTGTGCCACTAACTCTTGCACTCTAGCTTCAGACCTTTCCCTTTCTGCTAATAACAACTGGGTCACTACTTCTTGCAAACTTTGCTTATTCCTTTTGGGCTTGTTGAAGTAGACGCTTGGTTTTACATCTCCAACGCCTCTAACTCTTTCCATGTGCTCTGGTGTACCTAATGCCATTGTCAGCACATTGTTATCTCCATCAGGAACCAAAGTACCCTCCTCCACTTGCTTTCTTAAGTCATCCTGTCCAATTAGAAGAATTAAATCACACATCCACTTCAATATATAACTTAACATTAATAAGTTAATTTACAGTTACACAAGTACAATCTTCTACTTACAATCATTTTTTCCTTCTCTGCTACTTTTGGATTAGGTATACTCCCTTTTTTGTCTTCTCGTTCCTTTACCCAAAGCACATCTCTATCAATTTGTTCCACCCCAGGCATTTCCTTTAACTGCCAATGCAAATGTAATCAGTAAATTTAACAAAATACTCATTACATTAAGATAAATGCTAAGTACCGGAAAATCTTTACCATTTCTTGCTCTAAACCAACATAGCCTTTACGTGACATACGATGGTTGTACTCATTACATGCTCGCCTCTCTGACTTAACCCGGTGTAATTCCTCCCAATCAGCTGATAACCTTTTGGCTACAAAGGCTTTCCACTGTACCGAGGATATTTTCGGATACCTTGCTGGAGGGTTTATTAACAGCTCTGGATCATCTTTGAATGGGAGAATGAAATCACAGGTTAGCGTACACTTGTAATAAAAAAATGTCTTGGCAACAATGCTCATGACTTTTTTTTTTGGGCTCCCGGACCAAGCACAAATGCACTCTACATATTAATTGGAAATAAGACAAATTAATAAAATGAAATAGCAATTCCTAAACAAGACAATGTTAAACTACAGAGCCATAATGTTACCTCTACTTCCTCCCAAATCTTTTTTTTAGTCTCTAGCAAAACACCCTTGGCCCATCCTCCACTAGTTATTGGGACCTTGCTTTTAACAAGATTGCCAATGTAAGATGCCATGGAGGATTTGGCTGGACCACACATCTGTCCTTTATAGTTATATTCCATTTCTCTCTTTTCTCCCTTGAGCTTCATCTTTTGAATGCTTAGCATGGTAACAATACCTTTTGGCTGCCTCCCTTCATTGAATGTTGGGTCAACAGATTGTTGAGCTTTTCGACCTGAGAAGCTGATGGAGCAGATTGCTGAATCGTTCCGCCCTGCGAAGTTGATGGAGCTGATTGATGGTCCACTTCGACCTTAGAAGGTGATGTGACTTTTGGCTTCTTCTTAATTTTTCTTGATTTCGTAGTTCTTGCCCTGGAAGGAGTTGAATGATCTTTTTTTGGATTTGGATGGAGCCATAATGCACAAATCTGCAAACAACACAGCAATCAACTAAAGATTAAACACAACAATCTATAACCAAACAAACAGAACTGGAAACTAAATATATAAATAAACACAGTAATCTATAACCAAACAAACAGAACTGGAAACTAAATATATAAATAAACACAGCAATCAAATGTCGATCTTAAACAAACAATCTGAACTGGAAACCAACAATTCTTCCAATCATTCATAAATCTCCATAATATTACATAAGCAATCTGAACTGTAACTGACTAAGTCATACAAAACATTCATTTATCAACCCAAAATCCCTCTTCCCCAGCTCTGTGGTAGCTCTTCTCCTCTTCAAAAGTCGCAATCGGTAGCAGCTGTGTACAAAAGGGGTGATGATCAACACCAACATCCTCTAATTCATCGTCATAGTAAAATCTGTTAGGCATGTGCAATACAGCAGACCAACTATCTCTTGTAGGATCCTTGTAGTAAAACACTTGGTCAACTTGGCTGCCTAAAACAAAAGGCTCTCTTTTGTGACCTTGTTTACTATGATCAACAAAGATAACCCCATACTCATTGACCTCCATACCATACCTGTTACAAGCCCACTGACACTTAAATAATGCTCTAGTAAACTTGCCATAGTCAAGATCCCAGATCTCTTGAATAACCCCATAAAACCCCATATTTGTTGTGACAGGTTTCTTATCCTTTCCACTACTAACTGGCATTGTATCTGCCACTAAATGAACTCCACTATTTTGAACAGCTTTCATACCATCACGATCAATTGAGTTAAAATTGAACCCGTTGATCTTATAACCCTTATACATTGGAACTTGCTTCTTAGGGCCATTTGCTAGCCATCTTATGGTTTCTGAAACCTCATGAGACTCATTATTCAGTTCATATTCCACCTGTACAGAATTAAAAGTACAAGTAAATAAAAGTAATATAACTTCTACTTTTAATTTGAAACCTGAATTAGTCATGCTTACCCACTTGCGAAACCATTCAACAAAAGTTTCATGGTGTTTATCTTGTAGCCACTTTGCATCCTTTTTGTGTTTAGGATAAGCCTTGTTCAAAATCTCCATGTGTTTACTAATTAGAAAAGAAAAGCTAGTAAATATAAAAGACACATACAAGTAAATTCTCTGATTTGAAAAACATATGCAAAGATACATACGTGATATAAGGGCTTACTTCAACTTCATTCTCCAGTACATAGAGATGTGCCTTATTCAAGAGTTGACGATCAGCGGAACGAATATTAGAACCGGATAAAGGCCTACACTCTCTAGACCGCGATGGATCAATACTAGCAGGAATTCCAACAGTGTTACTCAATTCTATATGTTCAGCATATACCTCAACAGCTTCTTTCCCAATGTAATTGTCAACCATGCAGCCCTCTGGACACTTAGTACTCTTTACATACCCTTTTAACACTTTCATGTATCTTTCAAAAGGATACATCCACCTACACCAAACGGGGCCACATTGTTCAACTTCTCTGATTAGGTGCACGATCAGATGTATCATAACATCAAAGAAGGATGGAGGAAAATATTTCTCGAGTAAGCAAAGTGTTATTATTAACTACTCTTGCATACTCTCTAGCCTTGAAACATATACAACTTTGGCACACAACTCATTGAAGAAATAACAAAACCTGATAATAGCATCCCTCACTGGTTTGTCTAAATTTCCTCGTATGGCAATTGGAAGCAACTGCTGCATCAACGTGTGGCAGTCGTGAGACTTTAGGCCATGAAGTTTTAGCTCTTCCATGTTCACAAGACTTTGTATATTAGATGAATAGCCTTCGGGGACCTTTAATTCATATAGAGACTGACAAAGAGACCGCTTTTCCTTTCTCAATAGATTCCAGCATGCCGTAGGTGATCGTGCTCTCTTCTTTTCCTCTTCAGGAGCCTTCAACTTATTTATCCCCATCGCCAACATATCTAAACGAGCAGCAAGGCCATCTTTTGTTTTGCCTGGAATATTCAACAATGCGCCAAGGAGAGAGTCAAGTGAGTTCTTCTCGATATGCATTACATCCAGCATATGTCAAACATGGTGGAATTTCCAATAATCTAGTTCAAAGAATATGGACTTCTTTTTCCAGCAAGGTCGATTCTTTTCATCAAATTTGGGCTGTGGTACTTTCTTCCCAAATATACAATTGATAAGCTCGACTTTTTCTAATACTTTCTGTCCGGTTAAAGGCACCGGAGCAGTTCCCTCCTCTTTTTGCCCATTGAATGCAGCCATTTGTCTTCTATAAGGATGGAAACGAGGCAAGAACTTACGATGACCAATGTACGCACATTTTCCACCATTACCTAACCACTGAGGTTTTGTATCAGCTGTACAAACTGGACATGCATTGTACCCCTTCACAATGCACCCCGATAAGTTTCCGTATGCTTGGAAGTCATTGATGGTCCACATTAGTGCAGCTCTTAGCGTAAACTGCTCACCTTTGTGTGCATCATAAACCCCCGGAACTCCACTCCATAGCGTCTTCAAATCCTCAATCAAAAGTGCTAAGTATACATCAATTTCATTTCCCGGTTGTTTTCGACCAGAAATCAGCAGCGTCAACATCATATACTTCCTTCTCATAAACAAGTGTGGTGGAAGGTTATAAGTTACAAGAATAACCGGCCAACAAGTTGTTTTGCTGCTCATTACCCCATGTGGGTTAACTCCATCAGCGGAAAGAGAAAGTCTGAGATTCCGGGGGTCTTCGGCGAATTGAGGCCACTTATTGTCAAGCAATTTCCATGCTGGTGAATCGGCTGGATGTAGCATGTGACCCTCGACAACTTTCCTTTTTGAATGCCAAGTCAACTCCTTGGCTGTAATAGGTGATTGAAACCACCTTTTAAACCGTGGGATTATCGGAAAGTACCACAATACCTTTGCAGCCACCCCTTCCTTGATCTTCTTATCAATTTTCCCCACCTTCCACCTTGGCAGTCTACACGTAGGGCACTCAATTGCATCCTTATACTCCTTCCTATATAAGATACAGTCATTAGGACATGCATGTATCCTTTCGTATTGCATTCCCAGAGCATATCTTCTTCGCTTCATTCATAGTTGACGGTATCACATTTTCTTCAGGAAGCATAGTTGAAAGCTCTTGTAACAAATCATTGAAGCAAGCATCGGTCATTCCATGCTTAGCTTTCAAATTGTACAATTTTGCAAGTGTACCGAGCTTGGTGATTGTTGTACAACCAGTGTACAACGGCCTATCACCATCCTCAATGACTCTCAAGAATTCATTGGACTGAATATTTAATTCATCCAAATCATCACCTTCCATGTCTACACTTTCCGAGAAAGTGTCATGTTCAACTTCTACATTTCTACTTGGAATCGCATCAGACCTAGACGGTTCTCCGTGCCATATCCAATCCCTATAAGTTTTATCAACTCCATTGAAAAACAGATGTTCCTTCATAGCCCCAACACTAAATGATTTTGTATTCACACACTTGGAACACGGACAACTAACTAGATTAGGGATTGTAGCATTCTCGACAGCCTTTTTTAGGAAAAAATTAACCCCTTTCTTGTAAGCTTCTGATCTTCTATCGGCAAATATCCATGACTTATCCATGACTATGACATCCACAAAAACAAGACACTAATAAGCGAAAAGCCAACCCTAACAGTTACAAATTCACTGCCAACATTCATTCCAAACCAACCCAACAAGAATCCTAAGCATGCATCTTCTACATTAATAAAGCATTCATTCTAACAACTAAAAGGTCAAAAATACGAGATTCTGATTATGACATGCCTTAGAAAGGACCCTTCGAAGACACCTTTGCAGAATAGAAACTCAGCCTTTCGTATTGCATTCCCAGTCGCAACATATACCATATGAATTACAATTCGTTGATTCACATTCCCATTTACCCATTTTCCACAACAACCAGCAATACGAACAATAGAAAAGAAAAGGGAGGAGAAGTTGTAATGGAGACCTATGAGAAGCGAACGAGGAGGCAGCAGAGATTCATTCAATTCACCCAACCCTCCCATTTCTCTGAACAACAACAGAACGACCAAATCAGTAACTCAATTGAGCTAAGAAGCACAAATTTCTAAAAACCCTAAAAATTTACATCTGAAATTTGACAAAGATTAAAGTATAGCAACCAAATTCGAACCTAGAATCTTCGCATCGCATGAACACCTGCTTGAAAACCCATTAAAATCCAAAGAGAGGATGAAATTTGAAAGACAGTGAAGGTGTTTAGGGTTTGGGCATTTCAGTGAAGAATGAATTTGGGTAATTTTCAAATAGGATTAGTGAATCGAGCACAATTCAAAGATGTAGAACACAATTGCAGAGATTGATGAACAGAATTAGAGCAGAGTTGTAGAAGTCGAGGCGAGATGAAAGTAAAATAGAGAACAAGGAAAAAGGGTTGAAAAGAAGGGTCGAAGAGGAGAGGCGGGAAAGGAGAGAAGCAGGAAAGGAAAATAAAATCAAGAACAGATTTAAGCTACAGTGTCTGGCGTGTTTTGAACTAACGACGGTATGACTAAAAAACGTCGTCTATTGCATTATCCCTTTTCCTTCTCCAGCAACAAAACGACGGTTTTTTAAAAAAACATCGTCTATGTCGGTACCCAAAACTGGATGACAGTTTTTCAAAAAACCGTCGTTGGCCAAGTGTCGTCTATCATCTTTTTTGGCCTAGTGTTGGCAATAAGGGGAGTAATTTTCAAATAAATCACGGCAACTACAAACAATTCAACCAACAGATCACTTAGGTGACCAGTCACCTAATGTGATGAACCTGGCACTTGTTTTTATACTGAACTATGTGACCAGTCACTTTGTTTCTATACTGAAATAAGTGACTGGTCCTTTACTTGACAGATTGTGTATGCTTGTGAATTTGTTCAATCACATTCAAATGCTGTGCCAACTTAGGTCCTCAATAGATTCAGTGAGATTGAAAATTGTGAGCTATCCACAACTACAACCTATTCAAATCCAGCGGTTCTAATGCAGCAGTTAATATGATGACCAGTCACACAGTTTTGTCCAGATTGCATTTCAAGTTAATTTGGTGCATAATTAAATCTGATTTTATGACTAGTCAACTTGTTAATAAATCACAGAGATGGACACAATGTTTTGGTACCCGAAAAAACCCAAAAGGGTAAAAAACCGGTGGTCTATCAGAAGACCGGCCTTCCACTACGAAACAGCAAAAAGATGCCCAATACAAGGTTCAGACAATGCTCAATATCTAATGTACCTAGTCTTAGATGCAGCAGTCCCTCGTGCGGCTTCTTCTTCAATCGCTCCACCTCCAGTGGTTCATATGACTGGTCAATCACTTCCCAGAGAATACACACGTATGTCTGGTCAGCGGCACCAAATATGTAAGCTGTGAATATATGTGACTAGTCATCAACAGAGTTACAGAGAGCTAAGGAGGTTCAGTAAATCCGCTGGACAACTAGGAGTTCTGCTGCAACAGTTTATAAAAACTGGGCAGAAAAACCCGAAGTCAAAAGACTCCTAAATATCAACCTTGTCTCAAATAATGTGTGAGCATGGGAGACAAGATTGAAGAACACTATTTCAAGTTCTAAACTAAATGAGTTTTGATAAACTTGGAAGTTGAAACGATGAAGATAAGGACTTCTTCAAGGTTTTCTTCAAAGATGAATGTTTGAAAAACTGAAACTTTGAAAGAAGCTCATGTGCTTGCCATCTTAAGAATCCTTGTAGAAACTTTATGTGAGTGAAAGGTTACAAGGATGCAAGATACAATTCCGAGCAAGAAGGCAGCAAGATATGAGAGCTTTTGAAATATGCATAGAAGATATGTTATGCGCAAAAACCCCAAAGCAAAATGGCAGAAAAGGTTTAGTATAAATAGCCAAGGAGGATATGAAACAAGCGGCTAAGATTTCATCAAGTGAGTGGCTGAGATTACCTTAAGCAAGTTTAACTTAGGCAAAATCGAGATAGTGGGATGCAGTTGATTACACAACGGTTAAAAGCATGCTTTAGCCAGGTAATGACATGACCTGTCTAAACCGGGTAAAAGCTTGTTCTGTCAAGTAACCAATCACAGTCACTGTCAGAGAACCAAGCAGGATTTAAGGTAACTAGACACCGAACATGTGAAAACTGAGTTTTTTGATGAAGAACACATTTTTCGCAATTTAAACCTAAGTTATAAAAACTTTATGCATATATGCAAATGATATGAGGTGCTGAATGGTCAAATGCATCTGAATCCTTCTTCATTTCTTGATCTTCACTTCAATCACTTATCTCTCAGTCTAAAGCTAAACTCTAGAACCTAGTTGGGCATGTGAATGATAATACAATGTTTTTGTTATAAGGATAGCCAATCTTACAATAAATCTAAGATACAAATATCCTACAAGAGGGTTGCGTATGGGCATCCTTCGGCGATTTTCCTTTACTTTCTTGCGACCACCACTCTTCTTCACCGGTTCAGCAGGTTGTGAGGGTCCTACAGCATGGAAGGACGATTCGGCTGGAGGAATAGATGAAGTTGTAGGTGCTACATGAGGAGAATCGGATCGAATTACTTGAACCTCATCCTCTGAATCAGCAGACTCAAAATACATGTGAAGCAAGGATGCAAAGGCTAGAAAGATCATCATGGTTTCTGAGGTTGGGTAAGAATTCTGGAAAATTTTGAACTTGGAAGATGTTTAGAATTCTGGGCAATTTTTGGGAAGTTTGACAATGGAAACAGTGTTGACAATGGCGCACAAAAGTGAAGAGGAGGTGCGTTGAAACCCTAAGTCATATAGGGCCCTTTTGATTCATTGAATCATATTCCCAAGAATAAGATTCCTATGCATCACTAGGCCAAAAATACCATTTTACAGCATCTCAGAAATGCTATTGTAGAATACAATGGCGTTATAGAAACCGCTGTGTTATGAGACGCTAAGAAAGATAAACGCTATTATAGGTCCTTTTCCACAGCGTTTTAAGAACGCTATGTTAAGATCTTATAACAGCGTTTTAGAAATGATGTGGTATACTTTTAAGACAGCATTTGTAGAAATACTATCTTCCTTCAACATAGCGTTTCCACAAAACTGTCCATCAAATTCATGCATTTTAGTAAGAGCTGAGCAGTACATATCGCTTCTATGATAAATTAATTTCACATTGAGCAACAAAAGCCAACAATGAAACAAAATGATGTTTCAAATATCATTTGCATAATGAACCATTCCAAAATACATTAATCCTTGCCTTACATAATATATTGTTCCAAGGTTTCTACCAAACACACAAAAAATTTGCATAAGTTTCCTAACTGATCTCTTAAGCAAGCCGTCTAATCTCTTAACTTCTGAAACCGTCCCTGCAAGAGTACCATCCTCCAATTGCTTACCAGCAAAAATCAATACATGTTGATCAGGAGGAATGCCTTCCTTATCCTAAAAAGAACAATCATAATGAATTATCATGGAATCCCATTGCAATAACCTGAAAACAGAGTGAAGAAAACTACATATTGGTGTCTTGCAGTATTCACCATCTAAAGCTACTTTGGTATAATAACTTTGTCTGCTGGCCATGCTACAATAGTGCCAACAGCCTCTTCTATGCAACTCATGTCAGAAGTAGGAATTACAATTGGTAATCCCCATTCCCCCACCCATGCCAAATGGCACAGTGAATGGCACCTTAAACTGGTATGGTACACCTAGACGCACTTATAAAGGAATTACAATTACGATGTCAACCTGAAGTAACATGAAAAGTAAATACAAAAAGATAAAGACGGGTACACATATTGATGAAAATAAATATAGATTGCAAGACTTGGGCGCAAACCTCTTATTATAATTCTGTGATAGCATTTGTTGGTTTAACCAATTTATCTTGCACAACCTGAAAACCATCAAATTTTGAAAGACATTAGCAAGAGTATCAAACGGGGAAGGGGGGAAAGCGCACATCACTCTGACCTAACATTCTATTCTTGCAAGTTTTAAAACATTCAAAATTTCAATGAGATCTCAAAAACATCTGAAAGTCAAATGTTAAACGAACTTCTAGAGTAGATAACTTACAGATAAAATGCATGAAACTGTTGCATTTTAAAAAATGAGGAAACAATATTACATGAGTACACCCATACTTCCAATGAGGATTAATAATTCATGTGCTAATAAAAGGAATATCAGAATCTGTACCAAAAAAAAGGAATAATAGAAGCAGATGCAGATGCCTGCAAAAAGCAACCTTCAGAAGTAATCTATGTGTAGAACTTAAAGCTCAAATATCAGTATGCGACCATTTATCAGTCATTACTCTGCATTTCATAAAAAGGAATGACATTGATAGCCGCTTTTATTCTTATCATTCCTTCTCTCATTCTGTCCTTTCTCTTTCAAGATGAAGACACCAGGCCCATTGGAGACCTCCCAACCAAGCTCAAATCACCAACACACATTTTGATTTTGCAATTACACAACAAACAGATGTAAAAAAACAATCAGGATGAGAAAATACCTAAGAATTATAGCATTAAGTAAACTATTAAAGGATAAAACCACTCGTTGATACTTCAGATCACCAAATACTTCTAAAGAAAAAATATGTAAATGTATGTAAATGGCATGTCTATTCTGTTCTAGCTACTGGCATTGATAAGACCCAAATTAAGAGGAATCGAATCGAATCAAATAGTTAATCGTTGATAGTAACCAAATTCTTTATAGTAATCAAATAGTTAATCGTTGATAATACAAAATCGCATTTGTCATTCAAATTCCAAAATCTCTACTACACAAATCCAAAAGAAACGACAAAAAATAATCATAAGGTTCAAATTCGCGCATATTCCTGACCACAGATTAGCAACCCAACCTCGAGCCACAACGACAAATCAGCCAAGGCTCACAAAAATCGACACCGAAAATGAAAATCTTGATTTTTCCGTAGCAAGAGTTCAAGATCGATGATGACGGAAATGAAAATAACAAATCGGTTTCGTCTTGTTTGGTAGCGAGGAAAAATCGTATGTATTTTCTCAAAAAATAAACGCGAGGAGAGAAAACTGACCTTTGGGAACGAGTTGGGTCAGATCTCAAACGAGAAAAGGAGTAGACGACGACGACGTGCTTGATGCTTCGGCCGCGGAGGAGGAACTTGAGGTTGTCGATCTCAGAGCAGAGCTAGAGCCACTAGGTGTGGTCGTCGGAGACGCGATCGGAGGAGATGAGGGCGGCGCCGATGGCGGGGACTAATCATCGGTGCTAGAAGAGCCCGCCTTTCTTCAGGATTTCGGCGGGCAGCAGAGGAGGAGTCGGTGGCGGGAGTGGAGAAGACGGAGGATTTGGGGGGTAGGAGGAGATAGGCCTTGGAGAGAGTTTGGATTGTCGAGTTTGGCGTTTGGAGGCGAATGTTAAAAAGGCGAAACCCTAAAATTTCATATCCCGCGCGCGCCCACTGCCCAATTTTTATGCTGTATAGCGTTTCCATGATACAGCCCCGCCTCCGTGAACCGCATAGCGTTTCCAAAGACATTTAATAGCATTTAAAAAAAACTGCTATTATTGTATGCTATAAAAATTAATTTTTGGCGTAGTGCATGTTCCCAGTGGAATGGAAGTCAAGATTCATTTCCCATGTTTGGATAGATCAAGAAATCATGCTTGGGAAACAACAATTTTTCCCATTCCCATGTTTGGTGCATCAAGTAATAGGAATTATTATTTGTTAACATTTTCAATAATATGTGTAATTCTTAGATTTTTATGAGGATATTTTCATCCAAAAAGTTTTTATTCCTAGGAAAGAAATATTCCCATGGGTGTGGGTGGGAATAGGATTTCCTAATTCATGAGAATCCTAAACCCCCTTATTCCCCTCATGTTCTCATTTCTTCCCTTACCAAACATGCGAATGAAATTTTATTCCTATTCCCAACCTCAATACCATGAACCAAACGGGCCCATAATGCCTCAAAGACCAATGTTTTAAAACGTTAAGGCGTAAGGCGAGGCGTTGGGTGATAGCCTCACTGAGGCGTAAGCCTTGACGCTTGGAGGTGTAAGCCTTTCGGAAATTAGAAAGGCGTAATTATGAAAAATTATTTTGGGGTAATATAATCTTTAGTCCACTTCCAAGCAACATCTTTTCTACACACACTTTGACACTCACTCTCACTCTCACTCTCACTCATGGCACCTTCCAAATCCAAATTTCAAACAATCAATCAACCAAACAAGAATTCTTAATCAAGAATTAGATATGACTAAGTATCAAATATATAACCCAATTCGAAATATAGTTCACCATTTAGCAAAATTTACCAACACTATGAGCAATCAACTATATATATATGAGATAGAAAATTGAATAAAAAAATAATATAGCAAGAACATTCACTGCAAATCCTCATATTACCAAAATTGGTAAACAAAAAAAGTTTCTTTGTGCATAAATATTGTCTGATATTTTACCATAAATTAAAATATTTTAATCTGTATGCTCCTTTCACCCCACACTTCCTATCTTTTTCAGATGCTCTTTTCTTCTTCAAGCCGCACCCCACCTATCATTTCCCATCACTTTCACTTCCTTTCTTCAAAGTCAAACTCTCCCCTGCGAACCCATCACTTTTGCAGATTATTTTAATATCTATGCTCAATTCAGGCAGCTTCTCAATTTCTCGAATCCGAATGGGCTGCAAAGCTGCTGGCTTTCGGAGTACTTGAATCTTCCGGCCAATCCGATTGTGTTTCGGATCTGAAAAGCGTTGGAATTCGGTGAATTTCTCGAATTTGTTAGTGTAACCAGTGGATTGAATTGATTGAGCAAGAAGAGAAAAAAAAATTTGAAAATTTTGGGTGAAATTTATTTGAATTTAGATAAAGTTTGAATTTTGCGATACCTATGGGGAAACTGACCACAGAAGGCGCAATTAGACCGCTGGGCACCACCGGCTAGCGCCGCCACGGCGTTGTCTTCGTCTTCTTCGATGAACAGCGATGTTCCCGCGAGGAAGCTCGCGAGGCAGCTGGACTTCACGGGTATTGGTATCCCACCGGCTAGTGGGGCCATGCTGCAGCTGCCCAGGCCGCAATTGTTCGTGGAATAAGATGGTAGAGCAAGGCCGACAGCGTATATAACAAAGGTAAGAAATAAAAGGGAATAAACTATTTCATTGATAGCGGCTCCAAATGATTACAAGACACTTATATAGTCTAGCTAACCCTAGGGATTGCTGAGGTTTTGTGCTGTTGTGCAACGGTCACAACTCTACAGGTTGCCTACTGGAACTTTCTAGAATAACTAAGGCATAACTGGGCCTAACAAGGACCTTAGGGAAAACTTGTAAAATAGCTAGCGGGCTTTGAGATGGGCTTAAGGCAGCCTGTTATGTAGTAGTGTTCTCATCATAAAAAGAGAACAAAACGCCGTAAATAGGAAGAGAAACGCTCTGAGGCGCCGGAGGCGCGCGCCTTTCGCCGGAGGCGTGAGCCTTTTTGGCTGAGGCGTGCACCTCACAACGCCTTCTAGGAACAACCGCTTTTTTTCTGCGCCTTGGTGAAATTTTTGGTCGCCTCACCTTAACGCGCCCCTGAGGTGCGTTTTTTAAAACACTGTCAAAGACCACCCAAAAAGTTGCCATGAAAATTTGGAGTTGTACACCGGTTCATGAACCAGAGAACACGTGTCGGAAGACTAGTGTTAAGAAATAGTGCAATTTTGAAAAACAGGGAGACAACCATTTGTGTAACCGCTCACTCAGTAGTTATCTTAACTCCTTTTACAAACCAACCAACATATAATCAATTATTACACACATATTAAGAATATCGAAACAAAAATCTTAATATTCAAATAAAAATATCAGATCAACAACAATGTGCAGAAAATAATAAGACTTCTCACAAGTTAGTGCTTGACATAATATGATGTGAATGAGATAATATATGAAGATGCATGAGTATTATTTTTGCAATTCGACTAGTACTCACATTTGAATTCAAATTCCCAATAACATGTTTACATGATAAGATTGATTCAATAAGTAAATCAGATGACATATTTGGGAAAAGGATGTCTAGTCTTATTGAGTATAAATCATAAAGGAAACAGATTACTGTTTGATAACACACTAAAGCATGCACCAACAACATCATAAGATACTTCAATCTAGCAACAACTTGGAATATTGATTTTGAGTGTAGATAAGTGATTAACACACATAAATTCAAGGAGTAGTGCAACATTGACACATCTTTTGTTTGACTCAAGCCCAAAACTTTGAGTTATTGATTTCATTTTTGAGTTAGGGCCTTATTGTCCTTCTCATTTTCATTTGCGAGGAAAATCTCCATTTTTACTACACATTCTTCTGAAAACACAAGAAGTACACAATTGATCATCATTAATAGTACGGGATTTTGGAGAGTGAGGAAAACAAACTTAAATCAACAACCTTTAAGACTTTAAGACTCACACTCTTCAATTCTTGACAAGAGAGCTGGATTATGACCATTTGACTCAATCTAGTTCTTCAATCATATCCAACAAGCATCCTATTGAAAGTAACAACTCAAAGGGACTAGTCTGAAGGAAAATTTTTCAATTTTTCATGATGCATGATATGCAGGAATTGAAATATGTACAAGCACTGACTATGACTAATCAGATTATTCTATATCACATATTCCAACACTCTTGCGTAGACCGGTTACAGAGTGACAAGTCAACTTGGCTGCCAAGGTTTAGCTATCAAGTGTACAGTAGTTGTCATTTCATCTACCAATTTGCACTATTCATGACCCTTGCTATCAACAATCCTGCAACCTCTTGATAGTACCCATGAGCGACAAGTCTAGCCTTTTTCCTCACTATGTTACCAATCTCAGCACTCTTGTTCTTAAAGATCCACTTAATGCCGATGACATTTTAGTTGACCGGTCTCTTTACCAGAGTCCACACTTGGTTCCTAAGAAACTGATTGAGCTCCTCTTGCATAGCAAGCACCCATTACTCATGGATGAGAGCCTCCTCGATGTTCTTGGGTTCTATTGTACACACATAGCAAACATTTGCTATTTCACTTTGGATCTGACTTCTAGTTCTCACCCCTTCTTTGACCGAACCAATGATATTCTCCTCAGATGTCTAGACACTACCTAGTTTGGCTTCTTTTTAGGTGGCTGTCTATAGTCTTCTAAATTGTCAGAATCAGAATCTGATGGCCGATCATCATTTTCTGTTTGAGTCTCACTAGCAGACTCAGTGACCTTTTCTTGAAACAACCCATCCTCATCTACAGCTTGCTCAACTGACGCATCAAGGTTGGCAATTGTGACATTTATGGATTCCATGATCGTATTGGTTCTAAGATTTAAAACTCTATAGGCTCGACTAGTCGTGGAGTAACAAGGAAAGATGTCTTCATCACTCTTGGGGTCAAACTTGGCTAAGTGTTCCCTATCTCTTAGAATGTATTAAGTGCAGCCAAACACTCTAAGATGACTAATCATAGGTTTCTTCCCTTTCCAGAGCTCCTAGGGAGTATGATCTGTGTCTAGTCTCAAGTAGACTCAATTTAGAATGCAGCATGTAGTGTTAATGGCCTCATCCCACAAATTCTTGGCCAGATTTTTGCTATTTAGCATCACCCTAGTCATTTCAATCAAGACTCTATTTTTCCTCTCAACAATCTCATTTTGTTGAGGAGTAATTGGAGCCGAAAATTCATGCTTAATACCCATGCTAGCACAGAAATCAGCAAAAAACGAGTTCTCAAATCCAGTTCCATGATCGGTTTTGATTCTAACAATTGAGGGATGACCAGTCAACACCTAATTCTGAATTTGTTTGAACATAGTCACAAAGTTTTGAAAAGCATCCGACTTTTCTCTCAAGAAAGACACCCAAGTGTACCTAGTAAAATCATCAACAATCACAAGAATATACTTTGTACCAGCTATAGACACAGTTGGACTGGACCAACAAGATCCATGTGAATGAGTTCAAGCGGATGAGAAGTTCTTCCAACATCTTTGACTCTCTTGTGTACAACACGTGACTGTTTACCCAATTGACATGGACCACATATGTGTTTTGATGGCATATCTAACTTGGGAAGACCTCTAACAAGCTGCTTCTTAGCTATGGTGTACAAATCATTTATGTTCATGTGTCACAAATGACGTTGATGCCATAAGGCAGTGGTCTTATCAGTCAAAGAGTGATAGGTCAACTTGGCTGCTAAGGTTTGGCTACCAAGTGTATAGTAGTTGTCATTTGATCTACTAGTTTGCACTAAATTATGACCCTTGCTATCAACAATCCTGCAACCTCTTGTGGACATGCAGACTTCGTCTGCCCACTAGTCACACAAGTGTGACACACTAATGAGGTTGGACTTGAGGCCTTCTATATGCCTCACACCTTCGAGCAGAGGTAAACCAGGGAGCTGAACACTCCCTTGATGAGTTATTTTTGCAGTTTCTCCACCCCCAAATTCAACAAAACCACCATCAAAATCATTAAGCTTCACAAAAACAGATTTGTTACCAGACATGTGTTTGGAACAGCCACTATCGATGTACCAACAAGTTGGATCACGCACATTGAAGACAGACAAAGCAACCAAACAAGTTTAATTTTTCTTTACCCACTTCTCTTGGGAAGTATTGGGTGATGAGGAAGATGACTGAACAAGTTTTGCAATTTTGGATACTTCAACAAGAAGCAAATCAACCTATTCTCTAAGTGAACTGTTATGCTTAGACAGACCCTTGATTTTAAGCTTGTTGCATCTTGGTCTAATGTGACCAGCCATTCAACAGTGATGACAAGTGGACACAAATCTGGATCTTGTGGGTACAGTGGTACCCGAAGACACTTGAGGGATCATTTCACTTGTGTTGACTCTAGGCTTTAGTGGAGCTGTGGTGCTAGGTGACTTTGAAACAATTGGTTCACTAGCTTTGACAAACCTAGGTCATAAAGTTGAAGCGGATGACTCACTAGCGACACACCCTAAACCAGTTTTATGATGATGATTCTTTCCAACATTAAGCATTCTGTCTAACTTTGCTGAACCAATTGACATATCATTTACCTTTTCTTGCAATAATTTATTGTAACCAATCAAGTAGACATTAGATTGCTTGAGTGACTCATTTTATTGTTTCAATTTAAGACCATTACTATGCATCAGATTGATTGTGTGTTCAGAGTTACTCAATTGATGTCTAAGGTCTATGTTCTCCTTTTTAACCCTCTCATACTCAACGGATAACTGTGAGTACATGACCTCAAGTCTAGACCTATGCGACTAGGCATCTGCATCCTCTCTTTCTTGCTTGACTGACCAGTCTCGTAATCATGCAAGGCAAGACAAAGTGCTGCATTTTCCAACTTTAACTCATTACAACGCTTTTTCAGCTCAATGCTATCAGCATTGATCGCACAAGTTTTATCAAACGAGGCATCATACCTTTCACACATCTTCTCATAAGTCTTATTTTCTGGTCATCAACAGGACAAAACATCTCAGGTGACTGGTTATCATCAGTCATGTGTTGTGAACCTGACTCAGATTCCTCACCGCCTGAGTTGTGTTCCGATATTCTAACTACAAAGGTAATCCCATCATCTTCATTATCTGAAGCAGAGTCATAGTGAAGTGATTCCTCATCCTTACTATTACTCCAAGATACCTTCAAGGCTTTATCCTTGCCTTTGCTAGACTTCTTCCTACTGTTAGCACAGTCAACAGAAATATGACCAGTCCCACCACAGGTGTAACACTTGACTTGACCCTTTTAGAACTTGTTGTCCCTACCTGAATTCTTTTCAAACTTCTTTTCATTTGACACTTCACCTTGTGGTTTGAATTTTGACTCTCTAGGGTAGCTCGCACTACCCTTGTAATCCTTTCCATCCTTAAGAATTTTTCTAAACTATTTAACAAACAAGACCATGTCATCATCAACCGAAGATGATTTTTCAGATCTGGAACTTTTCAGTTCAGGGTGATCAGTCACATTTTGTAGTGCAACTCCTTTGTCCTTTTTATGCAAACTTTCTTCCAATTTCAACTCAAGTTCATACACCTTTAATTTTCCAATAAGTTTGGGAAGCTTTTATATCTGACATGTTTGACATTCTTTGATTGCGGTCTTCTTCGTAGAAAACCTCTTAGGCAACACCCTCAATATTTTTTGTACGATTGTTAGTTCTGCAATAGGTGATCCTATACTCATCGCAGCATTGGTGAGACTCTCAAGTTTGAGATAAAAATTAGAGAAGCTCTATGAATTAGTCGAACTCGGAAAGGACCATTTCAAGATTTAGGTCCCTAACCTGGTCATCACCCTCGTGAATGACACACAACCTGTCCCACGCTTAACTAGCTATTGTACGGTGTTGAATACGTGAATATTGTGCACTGGATACAGCAACAACTATGGCATTCATAATGTAGGATATTTGTATTGTAGAATACTTTGTAAATTGACTAATTCTTGTACAAAAACTTTGTATTTTATCACAAGCTCAATTAGTTTCTTTTTAGGACTTAGTTCTAGAATTGAAGACATGAGGATAACATTTGAAGCTTGAAGATTGAAGACCTCAGAATATTCATACAGTCATTCATCAATTTAATTTGCATTCATATAGATTGTGTAGGTATTTTTAGTTTGGCTGAAATCTTTACAAAACTGCAATTTGTGAACCGAGATGACCAATCATCTTATTCCTGCACGTGAAACTTTCAAAATTGACTTTCTTTTTAAAAGCAGCTTGTCTTTTTCTGCTGGCCCATGTGCCAACAGCTGGCACCCACTTTCAAATCTGCCAAGGGTTAGTTTGATTTTGTTTAAAGTTGGCTCATTGTGGTTCACTCATTTCCTATCTCTTTAGCCTATTTAAACTAAACCTCACCACACATCTCATTAGGTTTTTAGAGTTTACAACTTCATTTCATCTTTTCAAATCCTCTCTTTGTGCAGCCGCCTCTATTGGTCTCTACCAAGAATTCTTGAAATGCTTTTAATTCATAAAGTCTTTGCAAGAAGTCATAGGATGGTATGCTATAAAATCTTCTTCTATGTTTTGGTTTTTCTTTGAAATTATATTGAAGAAAACTTTAAAGAAGTTCTTATCTTCATTGTTTTTGGCTTCCATGGTTTTCAAACTCATATAGATAGAAGTCCAAAAGAATCGTGTGCAATCTTGTCTTTCTAGTTCATTCATTTTACAAGACAAGGTTGAGTTTTTAGAAGTTCAAGATAATTGTGTGCAAACTTGTCTTGCATGCTCATACATGTTATAAGACAAGGATGAGTCTTCCCTTTGTGTTCTTGACTTCGGCATTTATGCACAGTTTCGGTTACTGTAGCAGAGTGCACTCAGTTGTCCAGCGGTCCTTGCTGAAGATCCATAGCTCTCGGCAACTCTGCTGGTGACTGGTCATATAGTCATTTATGCATAATCCTCGGTTACTGTAGCATAGTGCACCTAGTTGTCCAGCGGTCCTTACTGAAGCTCCATAGCTCTCTGCAACTCTACTGGTAACTATTCATATAGTCTTTCACAGTATTTTCATTTGGTGCCACTAAACTGAAATACCTATGTATTGTCTATGTAGTGATTGACCAGTCATTTGAACCGATGATCGTGAAGTGATCGAGAAGAAGCCGCACGAGGAACAGCTGCATCTAAATATTAGGTACATTTAGATATTGAGCTTGTTAGAACCTTGTATTGGGCATCTTTTGCCATTTCATAGTAGAAGGCCGGTCTTCTGATAGACCCAGGTTTTTTACCCTTTTGGGGTTTTTCCAGGTACCAAAATCTATGTCCATTTATGCGTTTTGTTAACCATTCGACTAAACTTAAAACCGGAATCAATTCTGCACCTCCATTGAAATACAATCTGGACAAAATCGCATGACTGGTTATCTATAACTGGTGCATAAGAACCGCTGGATTTAATAAGTTGTAGTTGTGGATAGCTCACAGTTTCAATCTCACTGAATCTGTTGAGGACCTAAGTTGGCATAGCATTCGAATGTGTTTGAAAAATTCACAAGCATACACAATTTGTTAAGGTTAACAACAAGTTTAAAACAAACTGTCAGGCTCATCACATCAGGTAACTGGTCATCTGTGTGATCCGTTTGAGAAAAATTGTTTGTGTTGTTGTGACATATTTGAAATTACCCCCCTCATTGACAACCTGCACATAGCTTTCTTGTTTGCTTCAGACGCACTGATTTAGGCCTGTGTCCAGTCATCTCTTGGTATATTCACTCTCTCACAGTCGACAATTCGAAACGAAGGACACCATTCAAGAGAAAAGTATTGGAATGCAAATTCATCATACGCATCAAGAAAAATTTTCAACTTATCGCTCCAGGCAGCGTAGTTTGTGTCATCGAAACCCTGCTTTGATACCAATAGCAGGTTGGCAATGAGGGGGTATTTTTAAATTATTTCCTCTACTTCAGAATCACACAGATAACTAGTCACCTGATATGATGAACCAAATAGTTTACTTTGTATTGCTTTGATCTTGACAGATGTTATGTGATCAGTTTCTTGACAAACTTTAGCTTGTGTATGCTTGTGAATTGTCCAACCATATTTAAATACTATGCCAACTTAGGTCCTCAACATATTCAGTGACGATTGAGATCTGAAAGCTATCCACAACTACAACTTATTCAATCCAGCATCTCTAATGCAGCAGTTAATATGACCAGTCACACAGTTTTGTTCAGATAGCATGTCAAATAAGTTGGTGCATAATTAAATCCAATTTTTACTTATAGCCGAGTGGTTAACAATACACAAGAATGGACATGAGATTTTGGTACTCGGAAAAATTCACTAAGGGATAAAAAACCAGGGGTTTATGAGAAGACCGGTCTTCCACTATGAAATGGCAAAAGATACCCAACACAAGGTTCAGACAAGCTCAATATCTATGTACCTAACTTAGATGCAGCAGTCTCTTGTGCGACTTCTTCTCAATCACTTCACGTTCAGCGGATCCTCGTGTGGTCAACACGTCATAGGCACATACATAAGTATTCCTAATCCATGGCACCGATGTATGAATGCAATGGTGATTTATGATCAGTCATTGACACATTTCCAGAGAGCTACAAAACTTCAGGAAATTTGATAGCGATTAATTTTACTGTAGCAAGCTACAAAGCTGTGCAGTGAAAACAGAAGTCAATGACTCCTACAACTCAATCTTGTCTAAAAGCATGCATGAAACTATTTCGACTCAAAAATGTATAACTTATAAAGAGACCGAACCAATGAAGAAAGCTTCTTCAAAGTTTGGATAAGATGTTTTCTTTTGCAAAACAAAACTTAGAAATAAAGCTTCAAACGCATGCAAACCTAAAACTCAACCTTGTCTACAAGAATGTGTGAACATGGGTACACAAAGATTGCACAATACACTATTTTGACTCATGAATATATGAACATGTAGGTTATTTTATTGGCTGTCCTTGTACAAAAACATTGTAATAATTGTAACAAGCTCAATTAGATTAACTAGGTTTTATTTCTAGATCTTTAGAATTATTGACAAAGCTGGAAGATTGAAGATAGATGGGTTGTTGAAGTTGCATACACATATGACAGTCATTTTACACATCATGTTTGCATTTGACATAGGTCCTTATTTGGTTGTGTCAAAATCTTTCCAAATATTTAGGTTTTGCAAATGGTTTTATTAAAATAAGGATCTCAGGTTTTTCATGACTGATCATCTATTTTATGCACGTGGGGCGCTGACTGCTAGTGACAGCGACTGATTGATAAAGTGCTTTAACCGGACAGGTTATTACCCAACATTTGGTCAACTTTATCCCTTTTAACCGGATCTGTCTTTAATAGTGTAAAAGGTGTTTTTTCTTGTTCAAATCTCAACCGTTGATCTTCTACCCTCTCACCTTTATTTAAACAAAGTCTCTCCACCTTTTTTCATTAGGGTTTTCAAATTAAATTCTTAAACTTCTTTTGAAAAACTCTCATCTTTGTTGCTACATTCCTCTCAGGTTTCTTCTTGCCTTCTTGAGTGCTTTTAGTTCACTTAAATAGAAGCTTCATAAGAATTGTGCGGATTGTATGCGTTGTTAAACCTTTGTTTTCAAAGTTGTTTTCAGAGAAAATATTATAAGTAAAACTTTGAAGAAGGTTTACCTTCTCTAGTTCGGCTTGTTTTAAAAGTTCTTATACTTTGAGTCGAAATAGTAGTGTGGAACTATAGTCTCCCATGTTCATGCATGTTTGTAGACTTAGTTGAGTTTTAGAGGTCTTTTGACCTTAGTTAGTTTGCTGCCCAATTTTATAAATGCTGCAATAAACACAGTTACTGTTTCATTTCCTGGAGCTTTGTAGCTTTCTGGAAATGCATCTGTGACTCGTCATATATCACCACTGCATTCATATAACGGTGCCATCGATTAGGAATACATGTGTATAACCCTATGACGTGTTGACCAAGCGAGGATCTGCTGGAAGTGAAATGATTGAGAAGAAGCCGCACAAGAGACCGCTGCGTCTAAGATAGGTGTAGGGTATTTGTATCTTAAAAAATATTGTAAATTGGCTATCCTTGCACAAAAACTTTGTATAATCATTCACAAGCTCAATTTAGGTTTTAACGTTTAGATATTAGATTTAGTGAGATGGTGGTTGACTTGAAGATCAAGATGTGAAGATGTGTTCTCAGAATTCTATAGCATTTGAAATCATTTACATTTGCATATGCTTTCATAACTTAGGATCATTTTTGAGAAAAACATGTTCTTTATAAAACTGCAATTTTCATGTATTTGGTGACTGGTCACCTTAAACTTCACATGTGACAGTTTTCCTGACAGCGACTGTTGATCAGTCGGATTGACAGAACATGCTATTATCCAGTTTTGACTGAACATCCTTTTACCCGCTGGGTTGTCAATTGTTTCCCACTAACTTGATCTGCCTAGGGTTACATCTTTTTAATGAAATCTCATCCGTTTATTTCTTATCTTCTTCTCCTATAAAAGCTAAACCTCTTCCACCATTTTCATTTGGGGTTTTTGCATAATCATAATCATCTTGCATATTTCATAAACTCTCTTCTCTTTGCTACCTTCTTGCTCGGAATTATATCTTGCATCCTTGTAAACTTTCATTCACATAAATTTTCTATAAGGATTCATAAGATGGCATGCAATTGAAATTCTTTCAGAGGTCCGGTCTTTCAAACAACTCATCCTTGAAGGAAATCATGGAGAATTTCTCATCTTCACCGTTTCAACTTCCTAGTGTTAAAACTCATTTAGTTTAGAAGTTGAAATAGTGGTCTTCAATCTTGTCTCCCATGTTCATGCATTATTTGAGACAAGGTTGATATTGAGGAGTCATTTGACTTCGTGTTTCTCTGTCCAATTTTTATAACTATTTCAGTAGAACACCCAGTTGTCCAGCGAATTTACTAAAGCTCTCTAGCTCTCTGTAACTCTGTTGGTGACTGGTCATACAGTTTCACAGCTTATTACATTTGGTGCCACTGACCAGACGTACGTGTGTATCTTCTGGAAAGTGATTGACCAGTCATCTGTACCACTGGAGGTGAATTGATTGAAGAAGAAGCCGCACGAATGACTGCTGCATCTAAGACTAGGTACATTAGATATTGAGCTTGTAGAAACTTTGTATTGGGCATTTTTTTGCCATTTCATAGTAGAAGGCCGGTCTTCTGATAGACCCCCGGTTTTTTACCCTTTTGGGGTTTTTCCGGGTACCAAAACATTGTGTCCATCTCTTTGAATTGTTAACAACTTGACTAATCATAAAATCAGATTTAATTATTCACCAACTTAACTCAAAATGCAATCTGGACAAAACTGTCTGACTGGTCATCCTATAAACTATTGCATTAGAACCGCTAGATTTGAATAGGTTGTAGTTGTGGCTAGGTCGCAGTCTTCAACTCACTGAAACTGTTGAGGACCTAAGTTCGCATAGCATTTGAATGTGGTTGAACAATTCACAAGCATGCACATATTGACAAGTCAAGGATTGGTCACTTATTTCAGTTAAGTTCAGTAAAGTTACAAACTATCTGGATCATCACATAAGGTGATTGGTCACCTGAGTGATCTGTTGTGAAAATTATTTGTGTTTGCCGTGACTTATTTAAAATAACCCCCTCATTGCCAACCTGCAATGGATACATTAGATATTGAGCTTTGTTGAAATCTTGTATTGGGCATCTGTTGCCATTTCATAGTGGAAGGCCGGTCTTCTGATAAACCCCTGGTTTTTTATCCCTTAGTGGATTTTTCCGGGTACCAAAATCGTGTGTCCATCTTTTTGTACTGTTAACTACTTGACTTAATAACTAAAATTGGATTTACTTTTGCACCAACGTTCATAACATGCAATCTGGACAAAACTACCTGACTGGTCATCTTAACTGCTGCATTAGAAAACGCTAGATTTAATAAGTTGTAGTTGTGGATAGCTCTCGGATTCAAACTTCACTATTCCGTTGAGGACCTAAGTTGGCATAGCATTTGAGTGTTGTTGAACAAATCACAAGCATAAACAAGTTATATTTGTCAAGAAGTTAATCACATAACATCTGTCAAAAATAAAAACAATCTAAAGTAAACTGTCAAGGTTCATCACAACAGTGACTGGTCATCTGTGTGATTCTGTTTGTGCTGTTTGTTAAAGAAGAGGGAATTATTTTAAATTACCCCCCTCATTGTCAACCTGCAGAACATAATTAGAGTACAAAAGCATGAAGAGAATCTTCTTCAAAGTTTGGATATGATGAATTCTTTTGAAAACCAAACTTAGAAACAAAGGTTCAAAATACAAGCAAGTCACAAATCCTTACAACTCATCTATGTACGTGAACTACGGACTCAAGATGAAAAAGATGGAATCTCGAGAGAACTTGCAAGGAGGAGTTTTGAAAATGATATGAACTTTATGAATGAAAACCCTAATGAAAAAGTGAGTGAGGTAGCTTAAATAGGCAAATATAGATAAGGTTCATGTGGCTTAAAACCATCCAAGTTGACTTGGTTTTTCCCCCAAAACCTAGGCATATCCGAAGTGCTTGACAGCTGGGTTTCACCTCAGCAAAAAGACAAAAAAGCTGTCAAAAAATTGGTGAAAAGGTGCTATCAGGAAAAAACAGTCAGAGATTTCACGTGACGGAAATAGATGACCGGTCATGTTTTGCCTGAGATCCTTAATCTAAGAATACTTTTAAAAAGACCTAAGTTTTTGAAAAGGTTTAGAAATGATCAAATAAGAACTTATGCTAAACTCATGTAAATGCAAATATGATATGCAATATGACGAATCTGACAAGATAAACTTCATCAAGCTTTAATTCCATCTTCAATCTTCAAGCATCGTCATCAAATCTATAAGGCTAGAAATAAATTCTAATTGATTTAATTAAGCTTGTGACATTATTACAATATTTTTGTACAAGGATAGCCAATAAAATAATCGACAGTTAACTTGACGGACCCCTTATAATCCTGCATTAAACTCCACTTGTTGGAAAGAATTCAGTCTTGAATTCGAAGCACTGAATGAATAAGATCCAAAACAAATCTTTGATTGCTTCAAACTCACTCTTGACGTGCTTGCTTGTGATTGAAACATTCCTTTCCAAATAAATAAATATTTGGAATATCGGTTTGATCTCGACTTGAAAATTTTGATCTCCATCATAATTTCTTCGAACGACGAACTTCCCCAGTAACTCTTTAATTGATTAACAAGGTTAACCAACTTTTTTGAAACTTGCCAATTGAATGTCTCGATTCCAACAAAACAAACAGCTTCCACATATGTGCCTCGCATGCAACGTGGGAAGTTATTGGTTGAACTTCAATTATACCTTTGAAACCACCGTATTTGCAATTCTTTTATTTTCATCAACTATCCTTACCTCTTCCACAGAGTTGTCACAAAGATGATTATCTATAAAGTAGAAACAATCATGGAACTGAACAACAGCTGACACCATGACTTGAGAAACAATGATTGGCTTGATTGCATCATCAGTTTACATGACCGTTGATTGCTTGAGTTCTTTGTAACTTTGCAAATCGTTGTATCATCAAACATAGGTACATGGTAGCTTTGTAAAGAACCAATGGAGTTACTTGTGATGTTGATGCATGAATCCTCCATATCTTCACGGCTTTCTTGATTCTTCTCGACCGAAACAAGATTATCATCATGAATGCCAATATTGTCGTCAACAAGATCTTCTACAAGCTTTCTATCACAAGATTTCTCAAACTCGAAGTAAGATTAGTATCAAACCCACAACTATCCTCCAAATAAGAATCAAATTGTGGAGGTAGATTGAAATCCACGAAACTATTTTTTTTTTATTTTTCTTAATATAACTTTCGTCAACTTGTAAAATGAAGATATATGAGTTAGAACCTGAGCCGATTCTAATTTCTTGGTCCCTTTCCTCTGACTCACCCAAAGGAGAGCATGTACGGAAAGCTTCAACATCTCTCTCCTCATCGAAACTCTTCCTATGGCCATCTTGGCATGAGGTCTTGATGTGATCAACACATTGATGATAGGTGGCAATGTTTTTCTCCCTGTCGAAATTACGACGACCTCGTCGTTGAGCTTTGATGAGATCGATATGTACCGCAAACTATTGCAGCATCCATTTGATTTTCACTATGTCATTGTTTCTGCCACAATCCGCCAGCATTCTAGAGCACCCCTTCTTCATTCGATCTGAGCCATGGACTCCAACACACTCAAGCCTGACTACTGATACCACTTGATGGGGATGAAGTATCATAGCAAGACACCAGAACTAGGATCATAACAACATATAAAGTTTGTGGCAAATCTCATGCCACAAGAACATATACTTTAATAATTCAACATAAACTCTCTTATTACAAAGATAACAAAGCCATATTTATAGGCTTTACATAACTTGAGCGCCAAGAATACTTAGGCGTAAAGAAAACTAATTAAAACTAAATATACCTTAAAAGAGAATATAAATCTAATTACCCTAAACTGAAGATATAGGACTAAATAGGCAAATATTTAAATTGATGGGCCTCTATAATCATGCATCATCAGGTATAGAAGATGTAAACAGATGAAGTAGAACAATTAAAATGTCATATTCTATTATTTGCATGAGCTTTGTCTTTTCACTTCACCAATAAAGAATTTGATGAAGGTCTTTGAACTATGAAGTTACTATATGTTCATGTTTACTGGATGACTAGTTTAGTATGTTGGTTTTCTTAGAAACCTGTCGAACTAATGGAGTTGTGTTAAAGGATCCAAAATGATACTTGAGTGGAGGAATTATAGTAAACTACTCCAATGGTTTACAACCCAATGGCAAAGTTTATCAGGTTTATGATCAATTACGTACCTATCTGACACACCACCTCCCCCCCCCCCCCCCCCCCCCGAAAAGTAGGGACTGGGAGTGCGGCCATCACCAACACGTGGTGACGAAGCCTTAAACAACTAACAACCACAAATAAACAGAAGAAAATGAATACAAAATAATATTAGAGCATCTATACAGCGGAAGGAACAAGTATACACAAGTCTGACTAACAACAGAAGACAAAGAGACTCCCACTCTTTGTGACATAGAACAGAGCTATCCCGACTCATGCCGCTCGTCTCGGTGGTGCACAACAGTATCAGATCCTGAGGGGGCATAAAAACAAGGGTGAGTGGACAGGGAAAATAAATGTCAGTGTAAAACAGTTTAAAACCATTTAATAATAATAACCCCCACAGTAAGATACCAGTATATCAAACCAAACATGCAGCAACAACCAAATACACCACGTGATTGGGGCCGATAAACAATCACAACAATACTAATGCACTTTACATTGGCAAGAAGACTATATTTACATGTCAAGGTACCCACTTCCCCTGCACAGTACACTCCATATATGACTAGGGCCTCGAACCCATGATAACGAATATGAATAGGGCCTCGAACCCATAACAATGAATATGAATAGGGCCTCGAACCCATGATAATGAATATGCAAGGATCCCAGTAATATGCCACTAACTATACTAATAACCATTAACAATACAACAACAACCAACTAGCATAACCATCTCAAGTATATACATATATAGCATGCTCAAAACGATACAACCATCAAGGATCCAACAATCACATCATCAGATCATAAATGCATATATACGTAAACATAAATATAAAGCATGCTCAAACAATACTTTAAAAACCAAAACTCGTCCACTCACAGTGATACCAAGCGATCATAGTCCTCGTCATCCGTAGGCTCGGGTTGATTACGCTGGTTCCTCGGGAACTGAACATCTAACAAGCCCAGTGTCATAATAATTAATAAACGAATCCGAACGAATAACCGTAAAACCCTAATTCTCCATGTTATGCTCAATTGGGGTTAAACCGTAACTCGGATGGCAAAACGGAGCTCGCCATCGGATCCGGAACATCGTTTCCACTCAGAAAGGTGGTTGGTCAACGTCGGTCAACAGCATTGACTGACGATCAACGCTAGGGCTGATATCAGCATTGGCGTGCTAACGTGGCCTGACAGCTGCTGACGTGGCACTGATCTGGCTGCCACGCGACATTAACGTGGCAGCCACGTGGTGCTGTCGTGGCCTGACACGTGTCACTGACGTGGCGCCACGTCTCGCTGACGTCAGCGCCAGTGCCGAAGTCACCACCGCCGCGCCGCCATCACTGTCGCTACAATCGCCGGAAGAACTCAGATTCCGGCGACACTATTTTGATCACAACCAAAATTCATAACTTCTTCAAAACAACTCCGAATTCAACAATTAAGTAGTCCAAATTGAAGCCCAGACAACAAGGAATCCGAATCTACCTTTGGTTTCAGGAAATTTGTTGAGACTCTTTGCTGAAGGCCCAACATTAGTTTATGCAACCCATTTCACCTTATGTTTCTGTTGCTAAGAAAGTTCTAGACTAGGTATCTTAATTAGCATCTTTAGATGCTTTTATATCCGTTAGTAGTACAAGTGAGCGTAGCTGGCACCTACTGCTTAGGATCCCTTGTATGTATGCTTCACGTGAATGCAATGGAGGACAACAAATGAAAAACAATTCAATCTTTGCTTTATCTCTTTCCTTTCTCCTGCACCATTTTTATATCTTTTTGCTCAAATTCCTTAAAGTTACAACCAATCCCACCATTGTTATCAAGCCAGCACTGATCATGAGGAAAAACCCCACCTCATCTTTGGAGCAGGAGGCCCCTGACCCTGATAAGCTTTATCATAGTCTTGTCACCGATTTACAAGATGCCCATCAAACCATTTCATCTCTTTTGGAACAACAAGAGGCCCAATCCTCTGTTCTTACACGGATGCAAACGTCAATGGAGGATCTCACCGAAAGTGTTGACAAAAAGCTCTCATCTTTTCAGACCTCTCTCATCAGTGAGATCAAACAGCTCTTGCCTCCACCACCACCACAAACCTCCACACTAGCTACTTCCACTACCATTCCGCCCATCAACTCATTCTGTACGCCACCATCAGCCCCAACCCGCTTCCCTACGGGCATGCCCTCTGCATCCCGCCTCTTTTCCCCTTCCCACCCACCCCATAACTGCCTTCCGAACCCTCAACTTCAATCTTACACTTTCACCGGTTCTTCCTTACCACCGTACGGCCATGGCTCTATGAAAACCATGAATCTCCACCTTGACAAATTCGACGGTACTGACCTGTACTACTGTATGCTGCAGCTTAGCGTTTCCTCAACTATTACGTTGTTCCGTCCAATGATCGCGTCGCCGTCGCCTCTACCCACTTCACCGACGATGCTGCCTCATGGATGCTCTGGTATGAACAACGTTTTCCTATGGATTCCTGGCCTCTGTTTACTGATGTCATGTTGCAACACTTTGGTATGGGGGACTCTTCTGACTTTGAAGCGTCACTCACTCACATACAACAAGCCGGTACATTGGAAGACTACCATACCCTCTTCATCAAGCTCTCTTGTCGGGTCATCGGTTGGTCTGACCAACAGCTCAAAAATATCTTTGTTGGTGGCTTGAAAGATGAACTCCGACATGATATTCGTGCTCACCAGCCGACCACCCTCTCTGCCGCCATTCGGCTTGCTTGTGTGTACAATGAAAAGATTCAGGCTCAACATGCTGCCTTTAGACCATCTTCCACCCGTTTTTCCCACTCTGCAAGCACCCCGAAACCCCTCACCCCATCACTTCCCCCTCCATCCAAACAAGTCACCACATCGCCTTACTTGGGAGCCCATCACACACTTACTCAAGCAGAAGCCCAAGACCGTCGAGAGCGCGGGTTGTGCTTTAACTGTGATGAAAAATTTCGTCCTGGCCACAAGTGTGCATGTCCTATTGTTGCCATGATTGAAGCTGCTATTGGTGATGAGGAAACACAGGAGTTCCATGACTGTATTCCTACCGAGCAGGAGCTATCTGATTCCGAGCTAGACCCCAAGCACACCATTACGGTCCATACTCTTATTGATCCACAACTACCTCAAACAATGCACATCAATGGTTCTATTGATGGCATTCCCATCAATGTGTTTATCGACTGCGGTGCCACCTACGAAATTCCGCCGGAGTTGGCCGGAAAACACCAAAACGTCGCCGGAAAACCCGTCGGCATTCCAAGTCCGATCTCGCTTATCCCTTCACCAAATCGAACAATCTTTATATGAAAATTCACCTACGGACAACGAGGAATCCAATAGAACCAATTTCAAAACTCACCTCGGCTTGTACTCGCCGGAATCACGCAGGGAACTCACGGTTTCCGTCGTCGTCGTTGCCGGTGTTTTCCAAGGTTGCGGCCGCCGATCCTGGGTGCTCCGTGCTCGTGAGGATGAGGGGAACGTGTTTCTGGGCACCATTTTCCCGGTCGGTGGCCGGCGTGAAGTCAATGGCAATGAGAGGTGGTGGCGGTTTGGGCGCGGTTTTGGGTTTCCCCCTTTGGGAAACTCGGGCCGGCTCTCACATAAAACCCGACTCCCACTTTCCAGAAGCGTCCTACAGTGAGTGATCACTCAATCCTCACTCGCCACGTGGCATCCCACTCACACTAAGATTCTAATTTTCATCCATAACTTCCTCGATATGGCTCGGAATTCAATTCCGTCTTTGCCGACACGTTCATATCGCCGAGCTCATCGCATAGAGTCCAATATTGGATATTTAATTTTTCACTGTTCAAAAGTCAACACTTTGACTTCTAGGGGTATTTTGGTCATTTCACTATTTTTGGGGAATTTTTCGGAACGGGTCGTATCACTATCAGTTCCAGCAGTAGTGATGATCAACTGCTAATTTGCAATTCAAAATCAAAATCTACACAATGTTCTGTCACTCAATCAAATAGTGGATTTTATAAGCATTTGAAGTTGTTGACCTCAAAAGAATATATACATTAAGTTCAGAATTGGCAAGTTTCTTTCGAGTCGAGAGGATGGAAGCTGAGTTATGCTGTAGGTGAGCAATCACAAAGCTAGAATTAGCTTCTATGTATAGGAAACTTGATTTTGACAATTGCGTGCTAAATGCCAGGACTGTGCTATGGGAAGGAAGACTGATAAAGACACAATGGCGTTATCGGCTACATGGCATCTACTGGCTTTCCCTATGTAGAAGGACTGAAATGCCAATTGGTTCTCCATGGAAAACCTGGATCTTCAGTCTTTGTGACATTCACACATATTAGCATCTCAGAAGATTTGGACTTTCTTGCGACTTATGATAACACAATGCAGCAGATAGCAAACTTTTCTGTGATTCTTACAGGCTCTACTCTCCCACAATTGAACTTGAGTGGTGAAGTTATTATTGGATTCAGCATTTAGACTGATCAAGGTGAAGCATGACAAAAGGTAAAAGTCGTCATCATTGTTGTTGTCTTAGCATTTGTTGCAATGAGTATTTTTCTCATTTCTGTGGCACTAGCTGTAATCAGAATGAAACTAGAACATGTAATTGCATTGAACTCAGGTTAAGGCCTTATGTTAATAAGCATATATAAAACATATGGGAGTGGAAAACTGAATTGGAGATGGGCCTTCTGCTATTGTTTATAAAGCAATTTCAACTGATGGAAGTGTGGTAGCAATCAAATCTCTAAGAGATATATATACATGCTCAACCATAACTAAAACAATGGATTTTGCTCAAATGCTCTTCTCATTCGAACATTATTAAATGTTTGGGAAATTCACAAGATGGACTTTGGAGACAATATTTGGTCTTTGAGCATATGGATGGAGCATATTTGAGTTTGAGCTGCTTGAGGGAAAGAGGACAAGCAATGGACTGGGATAAAAGGATAGCAATATATAGCACTACAAGTCTGCTCTGCCATTCAAGTGCTGCATATGTACTTGAAGCAGCCAATCTGCCATGGAAACGTGACATCCAAAAACATTCTTCTTGATGAGTTTGATAATGCAAAGCTAGGAGGTTTTGGCTACACACACATCGACCTTTGGACTTTTGTTGTTTGAGCTTTTAAGAGATTAACCACTGGAGAATCGACAAGCTAATTATTTTCATTATGGAAGCCGGAACGATAGTGGCAGACCCAGGTGGGTGCGGGAGTCAATGTCCACTCCCATTTTCACCGAAATTTTCATGTACTAGGAGCAAGTCTGACCTTCTCCGCTCCCCTGATCCCGTCGCCAATATCTAGGCAGCGGGATGTGAGAAAGGGAGACAAAGAGATTGGGCTGAAAAAAGTAAGCTTATTGGACAAAAAATGGAGGTGCAGAAGCGGTGAAGCGTGTGAAGAAGAAGATGCTCCTTGCCCTATTTTTGTTTTCATTTAAATGATGTCGTTCAGCTCATGGTAAACATTATCACCATATCAACCACCATTAATTGAGTGAGCTCTTTGAAATTTGTGAAGTAATTTCACTCAATGAATGGTGGATAATATGCTAGTAATGCTTACTACCACTTTTTAGTTGAGCAAATATTAATATGCCTATGTATAATTTAAAATTGATTTGTTATTAATAAAAGTCAATCAAAAAGTACCCTCAAGATGAAACTAAGTAAAATACGTATATCGTTCGCACTAGTCATGCCTATAGTCGTCCGCCAACCAGATTTCTTTCGATGCAGCCTCTATTGTCCATTTTTGGCAGCCATACATAAAGGAAAATTCCGCTCTTCCTAGTGGAAAATTCATGGGTCTGCCATTGTTGAACGATCGAGATAAATGCGCACGTTGGCTGCCAGGAGTGTCTTGACTAGAGGTTGAACAAACCGAACGAAATATGCAAATTGGCTCTTTGCAAAGTTTGCTGAAATTGTAGGATGGTGCATTGGTGGTAACATGAGAGAGTTGATGGAGAACATAACAATACAAAGATTGGTGATGTTCTTTTGCGTTTGAAGCATTCGAACTGCTTCTAGTTCTTTTCAAGAAAGCTCTCGCTAAGGAACAACTAGTCAGAGAAGCACGAACTCTGGTGCAACACTGCCATAATACCATCTATATGTGTTTTACGTTTATACCTTTATGAATGGATATCACTTTCACTTGCACCAATATATTGTTTCATTTTGTAGTTAAAAGGTTACCCATTTAACACGATGTCATCTACAGAATAAACATTTTGATCAGATTATGAGCATTTGGACGGAGTAGATGAAATGAAAGCAAGCTTATGCTCATTCTCTCTGTGCCATAGCAGTCTTCGTGTAATATAGGACTACCGAGTTGTACTTCACACATTCCATAAAATCAAGTATAGAATTTTTTATATAAGGAATGCATATTATTAAGAAAATTCGGCACAATGCCTTTAAGGATACAAAACAGTCATAGCGGCCAACAAGGCCGGGGTCTTGTTAAAAACCTCACGGGGTAAGGAAAAGAGTACCAAAATACTCCAAACTAGTACAAGCATTCCAAGAAATAAAAAGAAAAAAGAAAATAGTGCAGGGGACTTAATCCGAAACCCACCCCTCCCCCCTACGGCATTGCCATCAAGGGGATGAGTGCGAACATAGTCAACCTCCTTACGGCCTAACCATCAGAGGGAATTAGGCCCGGATTGAGTTGCCTACACCATCTTCTAATCACTTCGCTCTTCTTGAATTAAGTGCATAAGCCACGCCGGGCCGTCCACTTCCCATACTTGAGCACTTTGGTTAGCCGCTGCTGCATGTGCAAGGCTATGAGCCACCACATTTGAAGATCTATGCTGCTTCCAAATCCAACCAATCCCAAGGGACCTACATAAACATTCGATCTCCTAGATTACTGCAGCATAAGGGTGCCACTCTCCACAACTGAGGTTTATACATTGCTCCACATCAACGCAATCCGTTATTACTTCATCTGGTCTTGTACCTCGGTATAAGCATTGTTGCAACCCCATCTTGAGGCTAAGAAGCTCACTAGCAAAAGCCGTGCATTTCGGGGGACCTGGTTCCGATTGAGCCCATATCATAGCCCCAACACTATCACGAAGAACTGCCCCAAGGGCGCTCCGCCCCGTATCGATGTTCGCCGCCCCATCCACATTCAGTTTTAAGCACCCACCTTGCGGTGGTTTCCATTTCTCCGGTGTTGCATGGGGTCTGGGGTTTGAAGTGGAATTGGATCTCTCAAAATGTATCACTCGCTTAGAGGCTTTCTCAACCACTAGTTCAGCCGGCACAGCAATATGTCCATAGAGTTGTTGATTTCTTTCCTGCCAAATGGCGCTACAGAAGGTAGCGAAGTTACCTAGTACTTGTACACTGCTGCATGTGATTATATGTGCCACCAAATCCTCAAAGCTACTCTAGTCCTTGTTCATATAGATGGTAAATTCCATGAATTTCTAAACTTCTCTACTCTTTTTGCAATCCCAAAGTGCGTGTAAAGTATTTTGCAATCCCAAAGTGCGTGTAAAGTACTTTCTGGGCGCTTATGACATCTATGACAAAAAGGGTTGATGTCCTGCCTTCTTTGGATAAGATTAACCTTTGAGGGTAATATATCATTACATGCTCTCCATAGGAACAAACGCACCTTTGGCGAAGCCACAGCCTGCCAAACTTTTTTCCAATATTTATTCATCTCCGTCATAGAAGAAGAGCTTCCCAAGTGATGCATATGTTCCTCACTAAGAGCCAACCAGTAGCCCGACTTTACACTATAACAGCCCTTGCTATCATAGAACCAGCTTAACGTGTCAGCATGAGCTAGAATTGGGACGACGGACTGAATGGCAATGACTTCCTCTTCGTTAAAGACAGACTCTAAAGCCTCCAAGTCCCATCCTCCCATGTCGGTGATAAAGTGGCGAACTTTCCAATTTAGCGGGATGAGATGAGAATTTGGAGGACGGTAATTGGGGCCTAAGGGAATCCACCAATCACCAATCACATTGGTCTCCCTTCCGTTACCAATACGCCGAATCAGCCCCTTGTAACATTAAGCACGTTGAAGATCATAGACACAATGTGATTCATGCAATACACAATCATATAATTACCTTTTCAACCGGCCATCTTTGTTAGTTGATTAAGCAAAGATCTTCTACACAGCAATACCACTTAATCCACTTCTCTATGGGGCAAAGACATTGGAACAGTATGTGTGCAGGGACCTAAGCATCTTAATATATAGTAGTCAATTAGGTTATAGTCCTCCCATAAAAGACTACAATACCCTAATTGCCTTACTTGTGCTTAAAGTAAAGTCCTAATAGGATTAGGCAAGCTGCCGGCCCTATAACAATGTGATCTTGTATTTGACTCAGAATCCTAATCAAATACATCTTAATCATAAGTAAGATATGGACTATAACTCAATTACTTGGTCCTTAAGTAATATTCGGTTTACATGTCATCAGTGTACAAAGTCCACTACTTACATTCTCCCACTTGGACTGAACACTGATTCATCCAGTAAACACAAACATCGGTTGACCTAGTAAACATAAGTGCTAGCAAGAGTTATAACCTATTCTTTGATCACATTTACATGTTCTAAGGATATGTCCATTTGAAACAGAACAAAGGAAAGAGTAGCATTGCTATAATGCAGTCCATCCAGTGTTACCAGAAACAATTGAACAAATTCCCATAACACATTAGGACTTGAGTATGTACTGAGACCTAAACGATGTGATAACATGAGTGTCTCATAAGTACATGGTCCAATCATCTTAATGCGGCAACATAGTTGCAATAAGATGTCCAATCATCTATAAAGTTGCAGCAAGATAAAAGTGAACTTTTGAACATAAAACGAACAAGTATTTGAACTTAAAACTTCATACCATGGTTTTATTAAACAACTGAAAAAACATATATTTGGAGTATGAGTTCTGCACGCGCAGCTGCAGAACTCCCACTCAACTTAACAAAAACTGCATAAACATAAAAACTGTAAAACACAAGTCAGCTAACCAAAACTCCCACTAATCCTCTCACTTAACCTAGCTATCGAAATCTGACAATAATCCCATATTTGTGACATGCTTCTGGAACTCTTTTGGTACTAAAGCCTTGGTAAAAGGATCTGCAAGTTGATCTAGAGTCCCAATCTGCACAATGTCGATTTGTCCTTCCTTAACTCTGTCTCTGACGTTGAGATACTTTAAATCAATGTGCTTTGAATCAGCTGTCATCTTGTGATTCTTGGTGAAGCATATGGCATCTGAATTGTCACAGTAAAGGGCAATAGGTTTTGAAATAGAGTCAACAATGCATGTCTGTATCAGAAAGTTTTTGAGCCAGACAGCTTGACATGTTCCCACATAAATAGCAATATACTCAGAATGCATTGTAGAGGTGCATGTGAGAGTTTGCTTGGTGCTTTTCCATGAAATAGCACCTCCTACTAACATAAACACATAACCAGAAACTGATTTGCCAGTAGAAGGGTACTGACCAGCTAAACTAGCATCTGAGTAGCCTACAACTTCTAGCTTATCAACTCTCCTATATACCAGCAAGTGATCTCTTGTCTTCTTCATGTATCTGAGCACTTTCTTCCCTGCATTCCAGTGATCTCTTCCAGGATTTGATTGAAACCTCGATAAAATCCCAACTGCAAAAGCTAAGTCAGGCCTGGTGCAGACCTGAGCATACATAATGCTTCCAATCATCCTGGCGTAGGGAAACTCCTTCATTTCTAGCCTTTCTTTATCAGTCTTGGGAGGTTGATCTTTGTTCAATTTGTCACCTTTTGACATAGGAGCATCTCTTGGATTGCACTTGCTCATATCAAACCTTTTCAGCACTTTATTGATATAATTCTTCTGTGAAAGTCCAAGTAGTCTCCTCTTTCTGTTCCTTATGATTTCCAAACCTAGAACATAAGCTGCTTCCCCCATGTCCTTCATTTCGAAGTTCTTAGACAAAAAAGACTTAGTTTTGTGCAGTAGGCTAATGCTGCTGCTTGCCAGCAGTATGTCATCAACATACAACACAAGGAATAGGAAACCCTCCTTTGTGATCTTCTGATAAACGCATTGATCCACTATATTAGCCTTAAAACCATCAAAGATTATGACTGATTCAAACTTCAAGTACCACTGTCTTGATGCCTGTTTCAAACCATAAATCGATTTCTTCAGTTTACACACCAGATGCTCATTTCCAGGTTGTATAAAACCCTCAGGCTGCTTCATGTAGATATCCTCATCCAAATCTCCATTCAAGAATGCTGTCTTCACATCCATTTGGTGCAGTTCCAAATCAAAATGAGCCACAAGGGCCATGACTATCCTGAAACTATCTTTGCTGGATACTGGGGAGAAGGTTTCAGTGTAGTCAATGCCTTCATTCTGTGTAAATCCTTTTGCAACCAGTCGAGCCTTGTATCTTTCAATACTACCATCTGCATTTCTCTTGGTTTTGAACACTCATTTGCATCCAATAGCCTTCTAGTTCTTACTTGGCTCAGCTAGTTCCCAAACTTGATTATCATCCATAGACTTCATCTCAGTGTTCATGGCTTCCATCCATGCTTGACTGTTGTGGCTTGACATTGCTTGATTGAAGCTTGCAGGATCATCATCTTGCCCCCAATCAAATTCAGCCTCAACTGAGTAGGCATAGATGGGATCCTGATTTGGTTTTGGAGTTCTAGTGGATCTTCTGGGATGCTCAATAGGAGCTGATTCTTCAACAATGTCTTGTTGAAGATGAGGATCTTCATGAATATCAGGTTCATGATCATCATGGACTGGATCAGGGAGCTGGATTTGATTGTCGTGATCATGCAAGCTGTGATCAAGTATATCAGGAGTAGGTTCAGGAGTAGGGTTTGCAACTGAAACAGTAGGAAAGGTTGTTGCAGGGGTGGTTTCAGAGATAGAAAGAGTAGGATTTTCTTCAAAAGTGTAGCTGGAGTCATCTGCAGGACCATTGGGAACCATTTCATGAAAGAACTTAGCCTTATTGGTCTCAATGATGCGCAGACTATGGTTAGGGCAGTAAAATCGATATCCTTTTGAGTTTTCTGCATAACCAATGAAGTAGGAACTCACTGTCTTCTCATCTAATTTCTTCTCTAAAGGATTGTATGGCCTGGCTTCTGCTTTGCATCCCCAAACATGCAAATGTACAAGGCTTGGCTTCTTTCCATACCAGAGTTCATGTGGGGTTTTGTTAACTAACTTACTAGGAGTCCTATTGGTCAAATAGTTAGCAGTTTTTGAGGCTTCCCCCCTAAGAAACTTTGGTAGGCTAGTTGTACTCATCATGCTCCTAACCATGTTCAAATAAGTCCTATTCCTTCTTTCAGCAACGCCATTTTGCTCAGGAGTGCCTGGAGTTGTGTACAGTCTTGTGATGCCTTCTGATTCAAGAAACTGAGCAAATGGACCTTTGTGTTGTCCAGCTTCATCATACTTGCCATAAAACTCCCCTCCTCTATCTGATCTCACCACTTTAATGACTTTCCCCAAGTATTTCTCTGATTCAGCCTTAAAAATCTTAAAGGTTTCTAGAGATTGAGATTTTTCAGAAATCAGAAAAATTCTGCAGAATCTGGAAAAATCATCGATGAAGGTGATGAAGTAGTAGTTTCCACAGATAGTTTTGGTTTGAAAAGGACCACAAATATCTGTGTGAATGAGTTCAAGCAAGTTTGAACTTCGAACAGACCCCTTTTTTCTACTATTGGTCATTTTCCCTTTAACGCATTCTCTGCATTATGATAAATTTGAGCAGTCAAGTTCATGATTTATCAATTTTTCTTTGACCATTTTCTGCAAACGTTCTTTAGATATATGCCCCAATCTCCTATGCCACAAGTCAGCTGAGTTTTCATCAAACCTATCCCTTTTATTCCCCACAAGTTCAGCATCAAACACTTCTGTAAAATAACTGCAGTTCAATTTCCAGTGACCAAGAATAAGATTTGTAGTAGCAATAAGCTGGGAATTCTTATTAAAAATCTTCATACAATACTTATCACCAGTAAAAGTATTGTCATTTTGAACCAAACATGACATGGAAATCAAATTTCTCCTCATAGAGGGAATACAAAAGACATTATCCAGCTTAATACTGAAACCTACTTCTAGAGCTAGTCTAACTTGTCCAATAGCTTTGACTGCAACTCTAGATCCATTCCCAACAGCTACATTCTGCTCCTCCTTACTTGGTGTTCTCCTTCCAAGCAACTCCTGTGAAGTGTTGATGATGTGAATTGGTGATCCAGTGTCTAACCACCAAGAATTTGGTGAAATATTTACCAAATTAACTTCAATAATGTAAGGGATAATAGGGATAACTATGGGAGTACCTCGTTTAGCTAACCACTCTTTGAATTGTCTGCAATCCTTCTTAATATGTCCAACCTTATCACAGTGGAAGCATCTATCAGATTTGGGATCCTTCTCCTTATCTTTGTTCTGTGGCTTGGGATTGGGGTTTGGCTTCTGTTTCTTAAAGTCCTTCTTAACAGAAGACTTGTCAGTCTTTTTGAACTTATCCTTGCTGGAAACACCATGCTTCTTAAACTGTGGTTTGTTGGTAGTGGTCATCAGATTAACCTGAGTAGTAGCAGCAGTCATTTTTCCCTCCTTCTTGTTGATGGTTTCCTCAGCAATAGCAGTAGCAATGAGATGATTAACATCCCATTTTTCTCCAACAGCAACATAATTGGACTTCAATTTGCTGAAAGCTGGTGGCAACTTCCCCAAAACGTGGCAGACAACAAATTTGTCATCTAACCTCATTCTGAGATCCCTCAGTTTGGCTACATAATCCAACTTCTTCATTATGTAGTCTCTCACACCAGTTCCATCATATTCCAACTCCATCATCTCATCAAGCAGCTCCACACTCCTTCCATTTGGTGATTCCACATACCTCTCTGTGATGTTCTCCATGTATTCAACAGCGCTGGAAGCAGGATCAATTCCATCTACAATGGAGTCTTCAATTTTGCTCTTCATGAACAGAAGAGCCATCTTGTCGGCGTGCATCCACTTTTTGTATTCATCCTTCTGCTCCTTTGTGCTTTCCTCAGTAGGTCTAGCAGGTTTTGGTTCATTAAAGGCTATGTCGAACTCATCAAAGGCTAGGGCATACTCTATCTCACGTTTCCATTTCTTAAAGTTTGTACCATTTATGGGAACTATGGAGGATTGGCTGGTAGCTGAAAACAAAAGAAAGTTTTGCTAAGTTTACTATCAAAACTTTTAATGGGAGCTTAAGTGTAAAAAAACAGTATACTTAGCAAACATTACACAAACGAAATTTGGTTTTCTTTTGTTTTTAAATTAACCCCATACTGCTTAAGTTATCATATCAGACATATCGCAACAGAATATGATATCCTTTAAGTTCATATAACCAACTCTAACTGATATGCAGCATTCATGTATGATCATACCTAGAGACATGAAAATCAGACAATGAATCTTAACGCACACCAGTTATTGTCACTATATGCTATTCACAAATCCATTCTAAGACACAATGAGTCTCATATAGTAGAGATAAATTCAAAGTAACTAATGGGTTTTGAATACAGGTTTTTGGTTCTGAATCCTAATAAACCAGCAGGAGTAACCTTTTGACGTTTGCTGGGGCAAAATTTGCAAAAAACCTCCTCACTGATTCCAGAAACCAAAATGAGACTGAATCCTCACATTCATGACCGAGCAAAGCTCTTGGTCATGAATCAGCCTCAAAACCAGCAGATAAAATTCTGCAGGTTTACATAATTTGGGAGATATTTTAAGTTTGTTATTATAACAATCGTCACTGATGTATTCTAACACACAAACATCAACCAAAACTTAAACAATCATCAAAAAACAGCATGCTAGAATAACATCACAATATCAATCAATCATCAGATTTTCAGAAAACAGTTCAACATGCATTCAAGGCCATCCGAACTAAATTAACGATTCAGACCTATGCGCGCCCCCTGAAAGAACGCTCTAACAGTTCTATATGGTCTAAAAACATAAATTTGATTGATATTCAACTTCAGGATTTCGAAAACTTATCTGGCGTCCATAGCAAGCATCTTTAGCATCAGCGGAAGCAATTAAACTCATAAACAGGTTACCACAAGACCGAATTTACTATTTTAAGTAAACCCCCGGACAAATTCGAACAATTAATCAATAATCTTAATCAATTTTAATCAATTTTGGCAACAAAAAAACGTTAGAACCCTAAGCCCCAATTTTATTTGCCCATAAAAATGTGACCGTTGCCTTAACACTATCAAAACGCGCGTTTCTCACATGTCGGGTAATTGGTGACCCGCGTGTTTCCAAACGGATCCTCATGTGTCTGTATTCGGGTCAGGTTTGACCCACAACAATTTAAAACGGGTTTTAACTTTTACCAAAGGTTTAAACATCACAAAAAACCCTAATTGAAAACTTTGTGTTGATTAAACACAATCTGAATTTTGTTTTCAAAAAACTAACAATTGATCTATGTCTCACTAAACGTTTGGCTCTGATACCACATGTAAAGCACGTTGAAGATCATAGACACAATGTGATTCATGCAATACACAATCATATAATTACCTTTTCGACCGGCATCTTTGTTAGTTGATTAAGCAAAGATTTTCTACACAGCAATACCACTTAATCCACTTCTCTATGGGGCAAAGACGTTGGAACATTATGTGTGCAGGGACCTAAGCATCTTAATATATAGTAGTCAATTAGGTTAAGTATAGTCCTCCCATAAAAGACTACAATACCCTAATTGCCTTACTTGTGCTTAAAGTAAAGTCCTAATAGGATTAGGCAAGCTGCCGGCCCTATAACAATGTGATCTTGTATTTGACTTAGAATCCTAATCAAATACACCTTAATCATAAGTAAGATATGGACTATAACTCAATTACTTGGTCCATAAGTAATGTTCGGTTTACATGTCATCAGTGTACAAAGTCCATTGCTTACACCCCTTCTTCAAAAGATCTCTTCCCCACAAGATTGACTGCCAAATGTAGGAACCATTCCTTGGTCGTGATGCAAAAAAGATGTCCTTATTTTCATAGTACTTGGCCTTTAATTGCTTTGATACTAGCAGGTTTGGTTCCATATGAAGTCTCCACACCAGCTTAGCCAACATTGCTCTATTGAAACAATGGAACTCCCGGAATCCTAAACCCCCGTCTTCTTTATGCTTACACATAAATTGCCAACTCTTCCAAGGTATACCTTTTATACCATTTTTGCTCCACCAATACCTCCGCATTTGCGTGTTTAAAGTCTTGCAGATGGACGAAGGAAGTTGAAACACTCCCATGCTGTAAGAGGGGAGCGCTTGCGCCACCGTCTTAATCAACAACTCTTTCCCCACGGAGAAGAGAAGCTTACTGCTCCATGTACCCAGGAGTCCCTCCATCTTCTCTCTCAAATTACGAAAGAGGTCTTGTTTGCTTCTACCCATCACAGTCGACAACCCCAAATATCTTCCATGACACTGAACTATTTGAATCCCAAGTGTAGCTGCCACCATATTCTTTACATCTTCTGCAGTGTTTGGGCTAAACGCCACAGCTGATTTTGTGAAGTTTATTTTTTGTCCCAAAGCTACTCTTGAAGCAAGCCATGCAGATGGTACATTCCTCCGCAGATGCATCACAAAATCATTGCATCATTTGCAAAAAATAGATGATATATAGATGGTGCATTCCTTGTCACCCTAGTTCCATGAAAAAGGCCAGCTTCCTCCGCCTTTGTTAGAAGGGCACTTAGACCCTCTGCACAGAATAAGAATAAGTACGGGGACAAAGGATCCCCTTGTCTTAAGCCTCGGGTAGGGATTATACTTCCAAATGGCGTACCCCTCCATAGCACAGAATATGTGACAAACATGAAACAATTTTTAAGCAATACAAAAAACCTCCTATCCAAGCCTAGTCGAAGCATAACATTCTCCAAGAAACTCCACTCCACGTGGTCATATGCCTTTGACATATCGAGCTTACGGACCAATTTCTTCTTCTTGTTTCGCTTCTTTTGATTGATGCTGTGAATGGTTTCAAACGCAGCTATACAATTGTCATGTATACTCCTCCCAGGCATGAAAGCGCTCTGAAAAACTGAAATTATCTCGGGTAGGACTTGTTTTAGCCTGTTTGCAATCATCTTGGCATAAACAACGTTACAGAGACTTATTGGTCGGAAATCAATCACTTCGCGGGCATCCTCCTTCTTCGGAATGAGCGAAATCATTGTAGAATTAAAGCTTGCCATGTCGGTTCCTTCATTTAGTACCTGCAAATAGAGCTTGGTTACTTTATCTCCAACAATGCTCCTGTACCTATGGTAGAAGAGAGCGGGTAAGCCATCCGGTCCTGGAGCTTTGGTGGGGTGCGTTTGTTTGAGTGCCACTTCAAGCTCTTCGCACTGGAATGTCCGCAATAAGAAGTCATTTTGCTCCTTCGACACTGATGGTTGTAGAGCCCCCATTATCTCATGTGATAGACCACTGCTGCCAGATTTAAAAAGGCCCTCAAAGTACCGGCAGAAAACTTGTCCCACATCCGCGGTTTAGTCACACCGGTCTCCTACCTCGCTTAGAATCCCTTTAAGTCTTTTCTTTCTACTTCTCTCCTTCACGTACTAGTGAAAGAATTTGGTGTTGCGGTTGCCACCCCTCGGCTAATGAACTTTTGATCGCTGCCTCCACAGAGTTTCTTCCTCCACTAAAACCTTATCATGCTCCTCCGCAGCAACAGCTTCGAGAATACTCGCATTTTCTTTGGTTTCTCCTGCTACCATCACAGCTTCCAACTTGCTTTGAATAATCTTGGTATGCTTCGGAATACTTCCCACTTCTTCCTTATTCAATCTCTTTAGGCTCTCCGTGCATGCATTCATAGAATCAAGAAGGTCCCCCTGTTGATTTTGCCATGATTCCCGAATAATTTCCTCACACACATCCTGCCTGGTCCTTTATTCCTCAAAGTGGAATCTTTGCTCGAAACCACTGCGACTCCCTCGTCTAGACTTCTTCCTATCCGAATATACAAGAATGGGAAGATGATCTAACTCCCATCTTTGCATGTTATGAGCACAGATGAATGGAAGGGTCAATTTTAGCTTTTGGATGACCACAACTCTATCCAATCGTGCCCTAATATTAGCCTCGCCTTTCCTTCGGTTATTCCAAGTGAACGCATACCCCGATGTTCTGACGTCTTCAAGCCCACAAGCTGCTAATGTATCCCAAAATTGTTGCATGTGTTGGATCGGTCGGTGAAGCCCTCCCTCTTGATCCGAGTCTCTAATTATTTCATTAAAGTCCCCAACAACCAACCACCTCTCATTGGTCACCGTATTAGCTATTCTTTACTATAACAAAAATGGCCTTTAGCGAGGCATTATTTCGTCGCAAAAAGTGCCTTTTTCATCGCAGTAGGCAGTTAGCAACGAAAATTTTTCGTTGACAGGTGGTCGCCGTAGGTCCGTCGGGGAAGCCAGTTTGCGACGAATTTACTGTAACGTCACTATAGGTTTCTGCGACGAAATTGACTTCCTCGCTGTGGAGTTTTTGCGACGAAATATTTCGTCGCTGAAAGCTGATAATTTCGTTGCAAAAAATAACGACCACTAGCATTCAACTAACCGGCGCACTTTCAGCGACGAAATAATTCGCCGCTGATACCTGTTGTTTTGTCGCCAAAAGCTATTTGTTTTGTAGTTTTTGTGATTTAATAATTTCCACTTTTTTAGAATTATTGTTTCCTTTTTAATCAAGATTATGATCCAATGAAACAAGAATACTAACAAATTAATGGTATTAGTCAATCAACCATATCTTATAGTGAAACAAAATCATATCTTACAAACAACAAATTACAATCAATGTGCATAAAAAATTCCTAGCTACCAAAAATATTAACTAGCTAATCTTCATTGTATTTGTATTAGAGAAATCTTCATTATTCAATCTCGAGATAGAAGCTACAAATTCTATGTTTTCCCAACTGTTGGGTACAAAAGACAGAGTTACAAACGTCCCAACTTAAACTATCTTGTATAAACCCCAACTTTCCCAATTTGCAATTACTCTAGAAGTCCCATCCGTTGATGCAAATGTATAGCTATGTCCTACAGTAAGTTCTAAAAACGCAAGTCTTTCAAACTCATTAACACGACTGCAATTCCAACAACTACAAAAAGAAAGTAAATCAACATACAAAAACAGATAAACATTTTCATGTTATTAATGAATAGATAAACAAAAACTCAATTTGAGACTAGGAGCATAAACAGAAATACATCCTGATGCAGTACTTGACAGTACCTGAGTGTGATCGGACTGAAGATAACATAGGAGACCAGTATCAATATGCTTTCGGTACCTGAAGACGAGATGCAGAGTGAATGAATGAAAGCTTTTATCAGAGATTTCGTTGACACTCTGTATAAGGCCATCTTGCAGCCAAAGAAAGCGAGGAATAAGAACCTGTCCGACATAAGAAGGTCCAATCTTACTGGCTGACAAACAAATAGGTAAGGCGCATGAATCCAAGGTATATGATCCATAGAGCTACACATACATGGTAAAAGGGCAATGTTATGGTTCAAACACTGTAAACAAATGGATTAAGAATTCTCACACACACCTTCTGCTTCACTATCTGTAGAAATTGATCAACTGCTTGAAATGCCTTTGATCGAACATCACTGTTTCAAAAGGAAAATAGGTATTATTCCCATACAATAATTCCATTACTAAAACAGGGTAGATACGGCAGCCATGTTGAAGAACTTCCACAGTAAACCAAGATTGATTAACCAAACCAACCAATAAAGGACCGTCCTATTTAATGCTAAAATCAGAAGACACAACTGCCTTCCTTTCAATAATGTCTTGGTGATACATCAAACTGGGGGCAACATTGAGCCCGCACCACTCTGTTAAGAAAAAATTCTAGTGGTAGACCAACCATTTATCTACAAATAGACCATCTATTGATGACAAGTATAACATTCTCGCATCCATAAGACATAAATAGGAACCACTTGAAATTTGTGTATTAATGTGAAGAGGTCTAGTTTTATCCATGGAGAAACCATTTAAACTAGCTAGAGTAACTGTAAAAAGTACCTTTCAAGGTCCATTTACTGTGCGAAATTGTATTCTGGGAATAAAGTGTAACCAGATAACTACACATCAGTAGAGGAAGAACAAAACCGCTAATTAATCATAACCAACTAACAGTTCTCAAGCAAAAACTTTCAATTATCGTAAACCACCCTAACAATAAATTACACCAAAGCCTACGATCATATATACCTGTCCTTTCACAGGTTCATGGTAATTCCAAAAAACAGAAGTCCCTATCATGTCCAGTCCCCCTTTTTCGCTTTCTCAGTAATTTCCGGCCACACGTGCATTGTGCAGCAACAAGCACGACCCCATCTTGTCATTACAATGACACAAATAATAGATTTTCAGAATTCACCTCTGGATTGTTTCGAGGATAGTGGATAGAACCAGACTGCAAAATCCTTCGCTTCCCATCAATAACGAGCGCTCTGTGGTCATATGTGACAGTAGCAGAAAGCACAATTTGAGTGAAATGACCTTCAAAAACTGGGAGCACCAAAACAAGAACTAAAGCCACCAAATTCTTGCTTCTAAAACCCCCAATTCGAATGAACACCCTAAACTCATAACCAAAATTTAAAACACAAGCCTCAATACGAATTAGAAACTCCAACTAAAATCCCAAATTTATAGCCATAAACACGAATTGAAACCCCCAATTTGAATTTGAAGCCCAATTTTCATTCATAACCCTAATCGATTTACTGAATTCACACCCAACCCTGTAATTACCTCAGAGAGGGTGGACTAGCTTCCCGATGGATGAGTTGGGCGGGCGAACGCTTGAAATCCCTTTCAGTCGCGCCTCCATCCCCTTCACCCACGTCCTCGGCGAACGCTATTTGGTGGAAATTCGCTGAAGCTCCGCTGCGAGTCTTGCAATTCAATGTCGCAGAAGAAGAGCTTGCCGTGGGAAGGAGACTACGGGCGTCAGAGTTGGAAATCGCGACGGGGGTCGGCAATGGGTGGGAGAATCACGATGGGTCTCGCGGTGGGCGGATCGGTCGTGCGGCTTCTGTTTTTGAGAATGAGGGTCGCTCGATGGAGAATCGGTCGCGCGGCTTCTAAACTGAACACTGGGGATTTCTAGAATTTGGATGTGGGTTGGAATTTTCTAGAGTTTGATTTGGAGACACATTCGGTGGCGGATCTACAAGGAGATGATGAAGAAGGAGAAGAAAGAAGAAGAAGAAGAAGAAGAAGAGGGAGGCGGCGTGTGAAGTTGCAGAGGGTTTGTGATTGTCTCAACTATTTTTTAAGTTATTTCTATTTTTGGGGGGGAAAATATGAGGGTTTCAGCGAGGCAATCAGGTTTCCTCGGTGTTGATTCATCTTTCAGCGAGGAAACAATCAATTCCTCGCCAAATGTAATGTTAGCGACGAAATATTTCCTCGCTATAGCTCATATTTCCTCGCTATTTTTGTAAAACTTCCAAAGACCAAATTTGCTACACTTTTGCCGACGAGCAACTTATTTCCTCACAGAAAGTCTCTTTTCAGCGAGGAAAACAATTTCCTTGCTAAAATTTTGGTCGCTAAAGGCCATTTTTGTTGTAGTGTTTCTAGCAACTCCCAAGAATGACATTAAAGGTGCGCCTTGGGATTTCCATAAAACCACGTTATCCGACTTCTAAAATTTCCATGTTCCCCCACCTCTCTAAGATAAATATGTCCCGGAGACAAGATAGTACTTGAACCGACCAACTGTCTTTCCAAAGGAAGCCTAATCCACCCCACTTACCTCTTCTTTCCACAGTCCAGTAATCGCTGAACCCCAGCTGAAAGCAAACCTTCCGTAGTTGAACCTCTCGCAGTTTAGTTTCATAAAGGAATAAGGTGTCTGGCTGCTTGACCTTGAGTATGGACTTCGAGGCCCGGAACATGCAATTATTTCCCAGACCCCGCACGTTCCAACTTAGTAGTATCATTTTTTGTGATAAGCCTTCCGACCTAGGCCCATCACGTGTTCTCCAATAGTACTTCCAACCGATGGTGACGATGCAGGTGGTGGCTGATTGTTGTTCGGCCCCGCTATACCACCTACTATAACCAGGGCCCTGCCTTTTAGGCTACTTCATGGTGCTGACTTTTGGATTTGCCCTTGCCTCGTCCCTGCTCGCACTTGGACTTGGAGACCTTTCTTGACTGTCAAGGCATCTTGGAGGCCCATCATCGCCAATCTATTTAAGTTGGGCCACAATGAAATCTAGTCCGGGTCGGTTGTTTCTCCTGCATTGACTTCCTTCCCACAGAATCAATCACCAATTCTCTCGCTTCAGTCAAATCTGTATTTATACCTCCTTCCCCTAAAACCACGCCACTATCAATCCTCTTCTGTCTGGGAGTTAATGATGGGCCCTCCTCTCCATCATCAGCGCTAGACATTAGCAACGTATTTTTCCTTTTACTAAGATGTGGACCCTTGTTCGGCACTCCTAATCCTGCCATTGCCAATGAACAATTAATGTCAATTTCAGCAATGCGATGAGGACCATGCTAAATTTGTCTCTCAGC